>OX243820.1:31641012-31758512 GCA_945859605.1 Lumbricus rubellus | reverse complement strand
AATTTTTCAAGCAATTACACGAAGCGGGAACATTCTAAAAGCAAACGCTTAATTGCATCTAAACTGTCACAACACTTAAAACATGGAAGTGATTAATGAGTTGTAAGCTTACTAATTGAATAAAGACTGTAGGCCTATTATACAGTCAATGGATTTAAGATGTGTGCAAAACGGAGATTGACAACTTTCGGGTCTCTTATCTGGACTCAAAATCACTTTAATTTATTATGACTTCTCAATATACATGTAGGCCTTCTCCTGTAAGAAGAATTGATCAGCCAGTTTAGAAGCAAAATAATTTAATAACAACAGTACTGATAGCAGAAGCCTCTATATAAGAAAGACTAACGTTCCAGACGACGATCAGCAGGAGAATGTTAATATCTAGTCGTCGAGAGGCCCCAAGAAGAAGGCGTTCGGACTCTTTTCATCGTCGGAGAATATGAAATCGAAGAAAGCATTTGTGAACTCCTCGAGGCTCAACTTCCCGTCACCATTAACATCGATTGCTTTGAACGCCTCTTTCACAAACGACGGATCGGGTACTCCGCACTGAGACATCATTCTTTCGTACTCGTCCTCCTGCAGGTAACCGTCACGGTTGACGTCCAGCATATCGTGAAGACAGTGTATCAAGCCAGAGAAGTATTTCATCAGCTCCGGGTCATAACGCTGCTTCCCGATTGAGACGATGAGCTGGTCTACGGTGAGAGAATCCCCGTTGGTAACCTCAGCGTTCTTGATAAACAGTTTCCACACCTATTAGGTCAATACCATCAGGATTATGTTACCGTCAGTCCAAAAACAACACAACGAAAACTTGCAAAGTAAGTAGCATGATACAGATCAGGAAAACTACTGGCGCAACAGTGCGAACGCTCATTACAACAGTTCAGAAATAATTCCTTGGAATGAATTGAATTGAGCAGACGCAGTCTTTTCATTACCTACTTCCACTTACCTCCACTTATGCTGCAAGCTGTTTGTCGTGGGCAAAAGTTGTAAGTGCTACGCGGAATTGCGGCCGCGGTAACAGTGGCTGCAGTGGTAGGATATACTCGATAGATAATAATAGACTATACTCGATAGATAATAATAGAAGAATCAACAGTTTTTTGCTATCAATCAATGGGCCAAGTTTATTGTTTACCACTGTCTTCAATTCAGTTTGAATGCTGAGACAAAATATACAATACCCTGCAGTGGTAATCGGAAATAATCTGAGGAAATTGCAATGGTAGTTAAGGAAAAACCTGGGAACTATAGTGCGAGACATGTATTTCATATAATTATTCGTCTCTTAAACATGATCATACTTATTTAACGTGCTAGGAGTTCACATAAGCCTTAGTTATTTAAAAAAATATTCCACACTAATATCATTCGGCAGAACAAATTGTTCTTAACTAGCTAACCGAAAGGGTCATACGAAACGCATCTAATTGAAAAGCAAGATATAGTTAACATGATTTAAGCCTGGTGCAGTTACTAACTAAACACAGACGTGGTGTAGTGGGTATGATCATTGCCTTGCAGCCGGAGGGCTGCAGGTTCGAATCTACCTCAGGTCACCGCGTAAAGACCTTGGGCAATCTTTAACTCGCAATTGCTCAGCGCTTCGGCATGAAACTCCAATGCAGTGTCCGCCCTGTAGTAGGGAGCGCCTCTGAGTAGCGAGCTTGAAGTGGCGCTATAACAAGTGCATATAGGCTACAAACAGGCATCAGAAACTAAGCAGCAAAGGATCTCACGTTCTCAAATACACTTTTAAGATGTTCCTCTCTCTGCTTATCTGCTTTAGAGTATAGGTTCGCCATCATGAAAAGGTCGTTCCTTGATATGACTCCATCGTTGTCGAAGTCAAATGTCGCAAAATACTTTCTCACCTTTCTCTTCCAGAATTCAGACATCCTGCGGCGAAATAAACCAATTTTAAAAATCTAACAGCAAATCCAAACTGCAGCCTAATTATAGGCCTATTTAATATTTAGGTCGTGCAGACGGAATAGCCCCACACCGGAAGTGCATGTATCCATGACTGAAGACGATGCTAACCACACATTTGCTTGGCAGGGGAAGCTCTTTCGCCAATTAATCACTGTTCCCGTTGGTTTTTAAACTTCATCACCGTCTGCATAAAGAAAACCAGCTACACGTAAGATTTACCGGTATATCTATTTCCACGCATTGACACCATCATCAACAGCTCTGCATACTGCAACAAGCCTGGCAGTTTCAGAACGGTACGGTAACTTACTTGTGGGATAAACGCAGCTCCAGCAAGTTGCAAAACTTTCCCACTTCGCGCTGGCGAAGTCTGTTTATAAAGGCATCTATATAATATATAGATGCCTTTATAAACAGACTTATATATAATATTATTATATATATTTTGAGATGATATTTTGAAAAACCTAATTAATTTTCTTATCTATTTAATTTATCAGGACACTGTTCCACACAATTTCAAATTATATACGAATATATCGATTGGATATTTGATAGTTATCACTGATAACTATCAAATATCCAATCAGATCAATTCCCACTACGAAAGCTGGTTCCATTACCATTTCCACTATTACGAAGCATAGCCTACTACCACTTTAACAATCAAAACAACCACTTCTTTTACAGCTGCTACTACCATTACTGCTGCTGCTACTACTACTTCTACTACTACCAACACCGCCAGTAGTAGTAGTTGCAGTGTAGTAGTGATAGTAGTAGTAGTAGTAGTAGTAGTAGTAGTAGTAGTAGTAGTAGTAGTAGTAGTAGTAGTAGTAGTAGTAGTAGTAGTAGTAGTAGCAGCAGCAACAGTAGCAGCAGTAGTAGTAGCAGCGGTGGTAGTTGTAGTAAGCTTAGTAGTAGTAGCGTAGCTGTAGGACTAACTGTAGTAGTAGTAGTATCCTTGATAACGTTCAGTGTAAGAAAATGTGGAAAAAATAACTGGGGGTCAAACTATGATCAGAGTGGAGTTGGGGTATGAAAAGTAGACTTTACTATGGGGCCCTAAGTAAGACTTGAAGGCTTGAACCCCCTAGCTCCCAGGCAATTCTCAGCCTGATAACGTTATCGGTTTTCATTATTATTTGCGAGTGCTGTTCTTCTCAAACTAAGATTGTCATCTCACAATTATTGGCAGCGTCACATCTGCAGCCTGAAGATACTATCAAATTTCTCACTGTTCTATTGCGCTTACAATGTCGTTATTCATCATTTCATATGCGAGCATCAATGTGATACGATCTGGCGATAATTACTAATATTAGGGCAACAGGCTTTTTTCTAATACCTTTTCAGTCATTCCAATGTGCATCAACGTTATCGGTTATGTTGAAATTGGCCCACGATTTTGAAAAGAAGAAAAGATGCCAGATGATGTCTTTCTAATAAACATCAAATTTGACATCATTACTCACAGAAATAAAACACATGTGCCCTAATTAACTCATAGCTAGGGCCTACTGCTACTACTACTACAACAGCCACCACTACTGCTACTAGGCCTACTGCTGCTGTTATTGCTGTCACTACTACTACTACTACGCTACATTTGTATTGTAGGTCTGAAAAAAGCCGCTGGTCTATAGAAATACAACAGAGGTAATGAATCTTAAGAAGTCAGCAGAGCCTGATTTTAGTCTCGTTGAAGATGTTGTCTTTTGAATCCAAGCTATTGGATCTAAGTAGAGATCTGCTTTTTGAGATCCGAGTCGCAAACAATACTGTAGACGGCGTCTTGGAACATTTAGATAAGACTGCGGACAAATTAACTGAGAGTGCAGTTCAATCTTATAAACAATCTTTTAAACATCAAGGCTTATTTACTTATCCATTATTAAGCTATAATATTATCGTTGCAAATTTCTATTACTCTGCATTATTATTTCTGATCAACTATTCGATCAGCTATCCCGTTGAAATAGGCATATTGGCGAATGAAACTTCTGTCAAATTTCAACGTTCCACTGTGTCTTTCGTCAATAACATAATTGCTGGCATGAAAAAGCGAAAATATTATGTGAGATTTTATTTATCCATATAAGCGCCTGTCTGCATCTTTTTATATGTGCACATCTCTGAGAATACTCGACCATGTGTCTGTCTATTTCTCTGTTTGACCATCAGAGTGTGTAGCCTATTGTAAGCCTTGAATTTACTTTCTTTTCCCTTTCAAAATGAAATTCAATACTAATCCTTACACTCACAAGTGGGTGATTGACACAATCAAGACATACATTTCCACAAAAATCATGGGAATAAAATGTCGGCGTGGACAAACAATGCATTTAATGTCTTTAATGCCTTAGTAACAATTTTATCCAATAATTATTATAGGCGAAAGAACTATTATTTTGTGCAACACATCACCAGAAGCGGAAATAGTCCAGAAGTAAACATCTGAAATATTTTTATCGTCTCAACGCGTATACCATCGACTCGCGAAAGAAACGGCCATAATAATTGCATAATATCTACAGCCAAACAGACACCACAAGTGTTCAGAAGGAAACCCTCAAAAAGGTCATGACATTCATATTAACTTCAATAAAATATTGGAGGATGTTTGTGTTGTGTAAATGTTTAATGTTAGCAATTAACAACTTTCAATCAATCAATCAATTTTTTTGGGTCCTTAAGTATCAAGCACACGAAGTTTATAAGGCAGGAAAAAGTTACATAAAGCATTACAAGTATCACAAATTACTTTGTGAATGTTATATGGGATCGAAAACATTTTTATTGCAATTTAAGATATTGTCAATGTCCTTGTGTACGTAGAACTGGAGTGTTGGTGGCATATATGATAGCATTTAGATAAGACTGTGGACAGAGCAGAGGCCTGTATGTGCAGAAGACTAACGATTAAGCAGACGAGCTTCAGAAATATCATAATTATTTAGTCGTCGAGCGGTCCGAAGAAGAAGGTGTTCGGACTCTTTTCATCTTCGGAGAACACGAAGTCGAAGAAGGCGTTAATGAATTCCCCGAGGCTCAACTTCCCGTCACCGTTGACATCGATTGCATTGAACGCCATTTTCACAAACGACGGATCCGGAACACCGAGCTGGTAGACCATTCTTTCGTACTCGTTCTCCTGCAGGTAACCGTCACGGTTGACGTCCAGCATGTCGTGAACTTCAGTAATCGTGGCAGATAAGAGTTTCATTAGTTCCGGATCGTAGCGCTGCTTCCCGATTGAGTGGATGAGGTCATCAGCAGTTATATGGGACTTCATCGTATACATCTTCCACAGCTAGGATGACACAAAAAATGACTTTAACAGCACTAACCAGAGACGAGCACCAGTGATGGGGAAAATACTTCCAAAAAGTATTTTAAGTATAAGTAAAAATACTTGGTCATAAAAGTATTTAAAATACAAGTAAAAATACTTTTTTACAAAAGTATTTAAAATACAAGTATAAAATACTTGGCTTGGAAAAGTATTTAAAATACTAAGTACAAAATACTCACTGGCAAACTACATAAAAATAAGGAAGTCATATTAAATTGCGAAAAAAATTCTTAACATAGAACAATTTTCTGAAGACCACGTCTTACTTAAAATTTAGATCAAAAACAAACATTTTCTGGGTCCAAAGATGTCCGAGTCCCCATCTCTAGTGTCCAAGACACTAGAGATGGGGTTCTAGTTCTAGTCAGAGTTCGTTAACATCAAGATCCACAGAAACACGCAATTTAATGGCATATAAAAAAATATATGTAGCCTACTATTTATGCAGAAAGAATGGTCAATGTAATTTATCCAAATTTAAAATTCAAAAACATTAAATTAGATACCGTTTTGTTCAGTAGTCTGGCACAATGGGATGGATAAAAATTCTTCCACTGCTGAATACAAGCTCAACGTACGTACCTTATAAAGTCTGCTATGTTGAGACTTCCTGTCACAATTCTCTCCATTAGCAAAACCCTCTATGCTACTTTTTAAGTAAGTGTTCAAAGTCTGGTATGGGAATGGCCTATCCCTTGTGATAATAATACAATACACCAGCACAGGTCAACTAAGTATTATAGGTGTCTTCCTGTATGCTGTAATTCGTCAAGTAAGCTTATGTAGTCCATGATCCATTAAATTAACTGTAGATCGATGTAATAAAACTCTGCGCCCGTTCTAGGGTCACAGAAGTTCTAATTGCCACCTGCCAATAGACATGTCTAATGCCATCCTCATTTGTCCTATTCATAAACATCTAGAATTCTAGATAGTTAACCTCTAGTCTAAGTCCTATTCTAGCCGCATAGACAAGTCCATTGTGGTGTCAAACATCAAACTGATTTCAAACATAATTATGCCTGTTGATTTGATGCCTCATGTGATCAGTAAACTCTACCCCTACACCATACATCAAATACCGGGTACACCTGTAATTAACTTCGCTCGCTCTGTGGTCACTGGTCAGCGGTGCCCAGCCATCCATAACAATGACTAACCACTATCAGCCTGTTTAACGGGCTATTGTGTCTTAAACCTTCTGTTCAAGGGTTCCGTTGTTTGAGTTAGGAAGAAGCCTAGTGCATGACCAATGGAGCATGCAATATTGCATAGCTAATTGCAGCTGGTGAGATTTAAAAGTATTTTGAAAAAGTATTTTAACATCATCACAATTTTAAGTACAAAATACTACCCAAAAAGTATTTTAAGTAAAAGTAAAAATACTTGATCACAAAAGTATTTAAAATACAAGTACAAAATACTTCGATTGTATTTAAAATACTATTTTAAATACTGGTATTTTAAATACTTCCCATCACTGACGAGCACCTTGATAAGCACTAGCCTAAGTTATTTTCAAAACAGTAAAATCTAAAGCGACCATAATTATACGAACAAACTTAGAGTAATATCTCAGTTAAAGAATCATTGCATGGTACATATTAAGCAGATGCGTTCTCTAATAAAATAATGATCCTACTTGTAGCCTACCAGGTAACTGTTTATCGCGTGAGAAAGCGCATGTGACAGTTAGTGTAACGGCAGTTGTAATAGCAATGGTAGCTGCAGCCTGGTGTGGGAGTAGAAGAATTAGAAGCAGAAGGAGTTTACTCGCGACCTAATCTAAACCACAATTTTCTGATGATCTCACTTTTTCAAGTTGAGATTTAAGATGCTCCTCTTTCTCTGCCTTCCCAAATTTGCAATATTGTTTCGCCATTCCCACGAAATCGTCCCTTGATATGACTCCATCGTTGTCGAAGTCATGGGCGCCCGCAGAAAATTTTGCAGGAGGGGGCAAAAATTTTACGGTGGTCACGGTTACATTTTTCAGTGACAAAAGCACGCTAAATACAGCATTGGAAATTAGAAACACGGGGTATTTTTTCAAAGACGTTTTTAATGCAAATTTTTCAGTTTCATTTTGTGTATTTTTTTGCGAAAAATTGGTTAAAAATCCAAAAGTAGATGTTAAAAAGTAGGTCCATGAAAGGCACTATTATATATAATTACATATTTATTTCTAAAGAGATTTCTAAACGTAAATTTATCACTTTCACATGTGTATCATTCGTATGATTAGTGTTTTAATGCGAAGAAATTTGTTAAAAACTCAAAAGTAGTAGTTAAAAAAATAAGTTTCCCTTTTCCAGGAGGGGGCAAGTGCCCCCCCTTGCCCCTATGTGCGGGCGCCCATGGTCGAAGTCAAAAGTGGAGAAATACTTTCTCACCTTTCGTCTCCAGAATTCAGACATCCTACGACGAAAATACAACAAAGTTTCAGTTTCGGGCAGTAAATCTAAATTGCAGCCTTGCAAGGAACCTTTAATAAAGGCGCTGGTGCATGGATGGCTTGGAGGCGGAATGCCCGCACCTCAGGATGTGCATTTAGGCTACTTCCGACTGACGTTGCTAACTCTGCACAATGCCATAAAGTTTGACTCGTGGAGGCTTTTCCGGCTGGGCTGAGGTGGAAAATATTCTACATAGACGTATCGTAGAGGCGCCATATAAATGCTCACGCCACAGGAACAATCAATCAGTCAATCAGTACATGACCCACTCAATCAATCACTGAACGCATGACGTTAATATGGCCACTTATCACATAGTAGTGAAGCCAGCTTCAAGCCACAAATCTCTAAGGATACACATTCCCATTTCTACTATAAATCCATAAATCGCTCATACATTGATCTATCTAGGCCTACTTAATCAATGATGTACTGAAGTAGTCAATCAACTGATGAATGAATGGACCGGTGGATTGATGGATCGAAAAAGTGAGCAGGTAGAGTAGTTGTCATGCCGATGGACCATTCTTTTCACAGCCTAGACTGTCCTTGTGAGATTTCTTGCTCTTAAGTTAGAGCAGCAAAACACTGAAGCCACGCTGGCACTGCGCTAAGAATAATTAATCGGACAACCTTTCTGACGCAACGCAGCGCTAGTGAATGAGCTCTTGCCGCGCGCTTGACTTTCGAGCAGCGCTTTACAGGTTTGGAGATTACGATTACGATTTAGGCCTACTTTGTTCCGTTTTCGTGTCATACATTTATTACGGTCAGCATTAATTAGGAAATCATCTATCTAATATCTAGGCTATTTCAGCAAATTTAGGCCTACGCCAAAATCAACCGCTTGGCAACTACATTTGCAATATAAGAACAACAGCTTACTTGACAGAGAAACGCGTTTCTGCAAGTTGCAAACCTTCCTCGTGCGTTCTGACTTGACACTGGCGAACAAGCTATGCGTCAAATTTGTAAAGCCATTGATTTTATCGAAGTGAAATTTGCAATAACTTAGGCTTATTTTAGTCTATACACGGTATAATACACCAAAGTTATGAGGACATTAACATCAGAATTTCAAATTATGAGAGCAATCGATCGAAAATAATTTATGATAGTTATCAGATCAATTTTCTCACCGAGTGCTTGGTCACTAAGACTGTCACTGCTCGCTACTACTTCCATTCGTGCAACATACATTACAATTACTACTACTACCACGACTACGAGAGGAACAACAAGTATTACTACTGCAACTACTAATACTACTTCGGCATATGCAATGCACTGCTGAGAATTATTATGGTCTTCAAGGGACATCACATTATAAAATAATCTCTGAAATGAAACGAATGAATGAAATGATTGAACCGCAACTAATACCACTACAGCGCAATCAAAACCACAGCCACATCCGCCATCCCCACCACCACCACCTCTTCTACTACTACTACTACTACTACTACTACTGTTAGTAGTAGTAGTAGAAGTAGTAATAATAATAATAGTAGTTGGATTAGTAGTAGTGGAAGTGGTAGTGGAAGTGGTAGTAGTAGTAGTAGTAGTAGTAGTAGTAGTAGTAGTAGTAGTAGTAGTAGTAGTAGTAGTAGTAGTAGTAGTAGTAGTAGTAGTAGTAGTAGTAGTGGTAGTAGTAGTAGTAGTAGCAGCAGCAGCAGCAGCAGCAGCAGCAGCAATTGCAGATGCGGCAGCAGTAAAAGTTTAGTACTAATAGTAGAAGTTGGATTGGCACACAATATGATGCTACAGTAGTCTAGACAGCCGTTCTTTTCGTAGCAAGATCGCCATCCGATATTGGCAATGTCACCTGCAGCTACTAGATGCTATCAGATTTCTGACTCCCATACACAATGTTTTTATGACTTCATATTAGAAGAGCAATGCTATAAAATATTGTGATAACGATCCTGAGATGGCAGAGATGAATAATGATGTTTTATTGATTCTTACCCAACTCCTCTACTTTCTTGAAGCATTTCGATACAGGTGCTATTTTCGGTTGTATGATATATATGGCCAACGACTCTATGTCAAGATAAGAAATTTCGAAGAGGATATTATATTCTGATAAATATCAAATTTTGCATCGGAGCATACGAATAAGCAACGACCATGTACTCTAATAAACTCATAAATTATTAAGATAGCCTAATGTTGAGGAGACATAGTCGTAGAAATTGCAGAAAAGCGATGAATCTTTGGAATGACTCGTTGGAAGATCCCCTGAAACCAACCTATATACTATGCCTATAATAATAGGCAGAGACCTCTTTGGCTAGAGCGAAGTTGTAACTGTTAAGAAACGAAGCTGATGATCTTTATAGATAAGAGATTTAATATGATTAATAACAGAAATGTCTCAGAACTCAAACGCCATTAGACCTCCTTGCACGGAAGCTTAGTCAAGAACTAAGGAACAAGAACATCCGACTATACAACATCAGAGTCAATATAGTCGTTACTACTATAGCGCAACTTATAAAGTTCAACACCCCTCCTTAACGACTAATTTATCCTAATAACAAAATATACTGTTCTCTTAAGTTAGTCCAATTTCACAAGTAAACTTCCTAGTTTTAACTGCTTCTAGAGGTTTAGTTAAGAGATCAGCTATCATATGTTCACTAGGACAATACTAAGTCTTAATGTCTAGTTCCTTATTTCTGTACATTTATCGAACAAAATGATATTTAGTTCCGATAAATCATCCAGATCTTTCATAACCAGAGTTTGATTCATAAGATCTTCAAAGTCCTTGATCATCGAAACTTTTGTTGCTGCCACAATTAAGTCATCCACATGAATTGAAATATAAATCCATCCATCATCGTACTGTTTTGAATATAGACATAGATCATTATCACTTCTCTTGAATCCATTAGTGATAAGTACTTCATTGAGCTTTTTGTTCCATTCATTCGCTCCTTGCTTGAGTCCATATAAATTCTTTTCCAGTTTACAGACAACTTCTGCAGCGCCTTTCTGATATCCATCAGGTTGTTTCATGTACACTTCATGAGATAAATCTCCATTCAGGTAAGCTGTTTCCACATCATAGTGTTTTACCGTCATGCCTTTAAGTCCTGCTATGGTCAAGATAGTTCTCAATGTTGATGGTTTTGCCACAGGAGCAAAAACTTCATCATAATCTTCTCCAAATTTCTGAGAATATCCTTGTGCAACTAAACGTGCTTTATATCTTGTTATATTTCCTTTTTCATCCCTTTTGATTTTGTAAACCCATTTACTACCAATTGCTGTTTTGTTTTCAGGTAGTTTTGTTAAGATCCATGTTCCATTTTCATTAAGGGATTTCATTTCTTCATCCATAGCTTTCCGCCAGGATTGTTGCTGTTTACAAGATATTGCTTCCTTATAATTTCTTGGTTCTGACTCAACCATTGTTACTTTATTAATTGTTTCAATTAACCTTTCAGCTGGTTTACCTTTGTTAACTCTTTCTGATCTCCTTACGTTTATCTGTGAGTCTGTAGTTTCTGTATCCTGTTGAATTATTACCTCCTCTGGTAATTTGTGTGTTGGAAATTGAACAATTTCATCATCAAAGTCTGAATTTGATGACTTCTCTTCAACATCAATGTCTGAATTACTCACTTCTGATAAATGTGGATCAGTCTCAAGAAATATCACATCTCTACTAATGTACACTTTGTCCGTGTTCACATCTAGTAGTCTGTAACCTTTTGTACCTTTTTCATAACCTACAAAAGTTAATTTCTTGGCTTTGTCATCCAATTTCTGTCTTTTTTCTGCTGGAATTGCTACGTAAGCTTTTGATCCGAATTTCTTTATGTAGCTTAGATTTGGTTTCCTTTTGTTCCATCTTTCAAAAGGAGTGCCTTCAATACCTTCAACTGGTAATCTGTTCTGTAAATGATTCGCTGTCATAATGGATTCGCCCCAATATTTTAGCGGTAGATCTGCATCATTTAACATACATCTTGTCATCTCAGTAAGATAACGGTTCTTTCTTTCAGCACAACCATTCTGTTGCGGTGTATAGGGGGTTGTGAATTCAGCTTGAATTCCTTCACTCTTCATGAATTTCTGTAACCTTTCAGCTGTATATTCCCCTCCTCTATCTGAACGAATTCTTTTCGGCGTTTTACCAAATTTTGTCTGGACATGCTTGACATACTCTTGAATTTTGTCAGGTACTTCAGATTTATTTGCCAATAAATACACTTCTGTATATTTACTGTGATCATCAATCATCGTCATGAAATATCTTTTCCCACCTGGTGTTGTTGTCTGCATTGGTCCACAGACATCTGTATGTATTAAGTCTAGAATTTCAGCTGACTTGGAATCTGACTTCTTTGGGATAGACTTTCTTGTCATCTTTGCTTCAATACAACATTCACATACACCTGAGAATTTACACGGCTTGATGACGATCCCTGATACTTTATTCTGATTCACCATGTTTTGTATAGCTTTTGAATCTCTGTGTCCCATTCTGTTGTGCCAAACGTGTATGCAACCTGTGCAACTTTGTGCAACCTGTGCAATATGGGTTTCTTTTACTTTATTTGTTTGTTCAGAGATTCTCACTTCAAACAAATCATTTTTGTCATCTGCAATTGCTATTGTTTCTCCATCCTTTAGTATGATGCATTTGTTTTCTTTGAAAACCACTTCACAACCTTTATTGACAAGTTTCTTTACTGATAGTAAATTTCCTTTCAATTGTGGAACGTACAAGACTTCACACAATTTTGCAACATGTATCTCTCCATTTTCCTTTATGAAATTAATCATTACCTCACCATTTCCTGCAGTTTGAATCTTCCGACCATCAGCGAGAAAAACTTCACTTTTATACTGTCTGTTAATGTTCAAGAAGAAATTTCTGTTACTACACATGTGTGTTGTTGCACCTGAGTCAACATGCCAAATACAACTGATGTCTTTTTCGTATGCTTTAAGACATGTATGTGCTACTTTTTCTGGAGGTTTTTCTTCAATGAAATTTTCTCTCAATGTTTTTGCCACATGGTCTGTGTTTCTTTCTTTCCACTGGATATACTTCCTGCAATCTCTTTTTATATGGTTAGGCTTTTTACAGAAAAAACATGTGCGAGATTCTTTAGAGTGTGTTTCTGGTTTTGTTGCTTTTAAAGCCTTTAATTCTTGTCCTTTATGTGTTGCGAAATTACTTGTCCTTCTTGCAGACTCTTCAAGCAATTTTCCTTTGACTAATTCTACAGTCAAATCATCTTCAGGTCTGCTTTCTAATGCTGTAATCAGTGTCCCATAACTTTCTGGAAGACTACTGAGAAAGAAAGCGACTGTTAAATGCTCTGCCAACGTTTCACCCAACGAAGTTAGCTGGTCGATTAAATTCTCCATTTCTGCAAGATGGTTTTGCATATCGCCATGCTCTGTTAACTTTAATGCACACAGTTTCCTTAATAAATTTACTTTACTGGACAGTGTTGCCTTTTGGTGATACTTTTTCAGTTCTTCCCATGAACCCTTTGCCGTAGTTTGCTTTCTTATTAGATGAAGTTGATTATCTTCAACTAACAAGCCTATCGTGGCTCGTGCTTTTCCATCTTTACTTTGCCACGTTTCCGTAATAGGATTAGGAGTTTCTTTAATGACAGTGTCCCACAAATCCTCTTTAATTAACAGGAGTTCAACTTTAAACTTCCACGTTTGATAGTTCTGATTATTCAACTTTGCGATTTTACCTTTATCCGTCATCTTTATTCTTTCGGAGAAAAGAAATAAACAACTGTTTCTTGCATTTCTGTCAGGATGAAGAGAACAGTCACATGTCACGCTTTACCGCGTAGTTGACCGGATTTTCCTTATTAAAGTATCGCATCCTAAACTCTTTTACTCTTTGAGATCATCTTGTGCACTGGGCCCATAACCTGTTAAGAAACGAAGCTGATGATCTTTATAGATAAGAGATTTAATATGATTAATAACAGAAATGTCTCAGAACTCAAACGCCATTAGACCTCCTTGCACGGAAGCTTAGTCAAGAACTAAGGAACAAGAACATCCGACTATACAACATCAGAGTCAATATAGTCGTTACTACTATAGCGCAACTTATAAAGTTCAACATAACACTTGGATGAAATTCTGCAACGCCAGCAATTATATTCAAAACATAAGTAGTCGACATCTATACAAACAATTACAAGCCTATCATGTATCTCGCATACATTTCTGCAGAACAATTCGCATCCCAGACTCATGGACTCTCTAAAGACAGCCAAGCAATCAAACAATTAGCCAAATTGATCCATTTAACAATCAATCAATCAGTGTGATACTTAAATCTCTTCAACCAAGCTATCAATCACTCAAGCAATCAATTTGATCATTCGTTTAGAGAATAATTTATTATGCAGCAGCACCTCAAATAAGCTTATAGCCACTTTGATCCATTTGAGCCTATGCACGGTCACCTATGACGAGGACGTTCCGTTAAAACGGTTGAAATGCAGAAGAATAGCTATTATAGCCTAATAGATGGCCGCTTAAATAATTTTTTCTAGCGATTTCAAACATTGTTTTTGATATAGGATGTCTGAATTTTGGAATAAAAAGATGAGAAAGTATTTCTCTATAATCGACGCCGACAGCGATGGAGTCATCTCTAAGAACGACTATGTTGGGAGTGCTCTGCGATTCGCCAACTTTGAAAATGCAGACGAGCAACATGCGGGGCGTCTCAAAGATCAACTTGAAATCGTGAGTTCGCTTTCAAACTATTTGTTGGCTTAGATAACAAGTAGCGCACACATTGAGTATTCTAGCCTGCTACTACTATAACGCCAATCGCTAGACAAATCCTATTTTGTACGAATTCTAGTTTTGTTAAAGCCTAATGGATAGTTTGGATACCACAGCAGCATTCATAACGTTACAAATAAAAATCATACAATAGCAGGAGAATACACAAATGTATTGTGCTGTATTAAAACATTTTATAAAGCGCCTCTTCTAGGGTGAACCATTCAGAGGCGCTCCCAGTGCCCAAGGTCACGAGAGAAGAAGCGCTGAGCAATTGCGAGCGAAGTACTTGCCCAAGGTCTCTTGAGGTGGATTCGAACCTGCACTCCTTCGGCTGCAAGGCGACGAACATACCCACTACACCACCACGCCACACAAAGTAGAGCTACGGCTACTGTACTAACAGTGGGTTCGCTATCGTCCGTAAGTGGGAGTTAGAAGAGGTTTATTGTACATGTAGGTTGTCACGTCATTATGGTTTTATGATGACGTGTGTTGTAGCCAGTGTGCTTTTGTTTGTCCATTCAACTTGCTATTGTACCGGCAACTTCTGTACTGACTTAGATTTGGGGAGATTATGCGGGAAGCAAAGATCAAATCACTGCAGAATCGATCATCGACTCGATCGGGAAACGACGCCACGACCCGGTATTGGCGAAGCACTATCTTGGCGGATGGCGTCCACGGTCTGTTCCACATGATGGACGTCAACCGTGACGGTTACCTGCAGGAGGACGAGTACCAGAAAATGCTGGACCAGTTCGGAACATCGGATTCGTCGTTTACAAAAGAAGCGTTCAATGCAATCGATGTCAACGGTGACGGGAAGCTGAGCATCGAGGAGTTCAGTAATGCCTTCGTCGATTACATGTTCTCAGAAGATGAGAAGAGTCCGAATAGGTTCTTCTTTGGACGCCTCAACGATTAGTTGTCCTCAGGCCCGGATTAACCACGGTGCTGATTGTGCTGCAGCACATGGCCCCAAGTTTCGGTGGGGCCCCCAAATTGTAAAAATAAAAAATAAATAAATCGAGGATTCAGGAAAGAAACAGTGCAAATTGCAATGCATTATGCACAGCAAATTAACAATCATAGTTACGACTAAATAACCAAATAATGTCATAGTAGGCCGATATGATGACGTCACTTTGATGTATCTCTCTCAAACTGTGCGAGGCACTGATAACTTTTGAGGAGGAAATGCGAGGGGCTTTTGATAATAGAGATGTCCCAGGGTTACGTGGATAATCACCAATAATAGGGAAGCCGAACCATGGGCGGTGGGCGGAGTTTGTCAGGGGCTAAGGGGGAGGGGGCTAAGCCCCCAAGAAGGTCCAGAATCATATTTTTTACCGTTAAAATGGTATCTTTCTGGGCTTAGGCCCCCCAGAAGGCCCATACTGGAAAATATATTCGGGAAAAAGGGTTTTTTCACGAACCGAAACTTCAATCTCATGACTAAAAAAGGTCACTTTTGGTGGAGAAAATAGTATGGTTTTATGAAATTTCGACCTCATGACTAAAAAACGGTCATCAACGTTTTGGGGGGGGGGGGGAAACAATATAGCATGGTTTTATGAGATTTCGACCTGATGACTAAAAAAGTTTATCAACTTTTTTGTGCCGAAGATAAAAAAATTCGGTTCCGCTCGCTCTGGACTAAGTTTCCGCCCCAACCTAAGCCCAAGTTTTTAACCCCCCACCCCTAAGAACGGAGACCAAACTCCGCCCATGATGTCAGTGCGTGAGTCGTGAGTTCGTGACAATTGTCCTATCTGCTTCTTATGTGCTGTAAAGTATAACAAATTATGATTCGAGTTAAACCCTATTGTATGTCTGCCTGGCTTCTTAAAATTGTAAGGGCCCCGTCATTCGATCAGCACAGGGCCCCCAAAACTGTAGATCCGGGCCTGGTTGTCCTATTCGAAGAGTCGTCTGCGATACCAGCGGCGCCCCGCAGGCGTACCCGGTAGCCTACGCACTTACGCAAGTGCGTAGCCTACAGCGCTGAAGGCTAAAATAATTAAAAAAATAATAAATTGCAAATTAAAGCGTAAAATATTATAAGCAGTGTAATTCTTATTCTACTGAATCTATAATAATCTTTCGTTACAAAAAACATCCGAAATTAACTCTAGGCCTATGCGTATACCCAAAATGCAGCAAAAAGCTTATGTTGGCGATACCTTGCAATCGCCAGTAGGCCTATAAAGCTTCGATCGGCGTTCGCTTCATATTTGTGCGAAAAAATCCTGGGGGCGCCGCTGTGCGATACATGTTGTTTTCTGCTTAAATTCTACTGCTCCTTAGTGGTTTATTCAATTCTTGCTTTTAAAGACGATCGGTTGTCCCAACAACTGCTTTCTATGCTCCTCCAGTTTTGTATCTAAGTTCGCGCAATTCTGGCAATTCTTGCAGGCGAAAGCAGTATGAGCTTGGACCTCTCGACGATTTACCGGTTCTCCTGTTTGCAGAGCCTCCTCCATTATAGCCTAATAATCATGTTAGGCCTATAATAATAGCCTATGTTGTCTATCTGCTTAAATCCTGATGTTTCATCATCATCATTGGCGTGCCCCTCTCTGGAGCGTGGCCGTTTCCACCGTTCGTTGCCACAAGACCCTGTCCTGTGCTGGTCTCCATGCCGTGCTCAGCCCAAAGTTCAGAGGTCGGAGATCTGCCTCAACCGTTATGTTTCATGGTGGTTTAATTTATTCTTGGTTTGGACGATCGATCGGACCAAGCACATCATTCGGCCAAGTTTAGGCTACATTAATTATTTACAAGGCATGATTTTGTTTATACCAAAATGAGGTGCAAGTTAGACCGAAGTATTAAGAAGGTCTAATGATGTTAAGGAAAAGTGAATCAAGAAAAGTATCCTGTTACAGATATTATGTTAGATTCCAAGACCTTTCAATTCTTGAAAGTCGGCTAATCTAGTAGTGACAAGGCAGGCAATCCAGTTCTTTAATAAAGTTACTGACAACTGGCAAGACCAGTGATGGGGAAAATACTTTCAAAAAGTATTTTGAGTATAAGTAAAAATACTTGGTCATAAAAGTATTTAAAATACAAGTAAAAATACATTTTTACAAAAGTGTTTAAAATACAAGTATAAAATACTTGGCTTGGAAAAGTATTTAAAATACTAAGTACAAAATACTCACTGTCAAACTACATAAAAAAATAAGAAGTCATATTAAATTGCGACAAAAATTCTTAACATAGAACAATTTTGTGAAGACGACATTTTTCTTAAAATTTTGATCAAAAACAAACATTTTCTGGGTCCAAAGATGTTTGAGTCTGAGTCCAAGACACTAGAGATGGGGTTCTAGTTCTAGTCAGAGTTCGTTAACATCAAGATCCACAGAAACACAATTCAATGGCATATAAAAAATATCGGTAGCCTACTATATATTTATTCCAAAAAATGGTCATTGATGTAATTTCTCCAAATTTAAAATTTAAAAACACTAAATTAGATAAAGTTTTGTTCAGTAGTCTGGCACAATGGGATGGATAAAATTCTTCCACTGCTGAACACAAGCTCAACGTACGTACCTTATAAAGTCTGCTATGTTGAGACTTCCTGTCACAATTCTCTCCATCAGCAAAACCCTCTATGCTACTTTTAAAGTAAGTGTTCAAAGTATGCGGTATGGGAATTCCTTGTGATAATAATACAATACACCAGCACAGGTCAACTAAGTGTTATAGGTGTCTTCCTGTATGCTGTAATTCGTCAAGTATGTAGGCCATGATCCATTAAATTAACTGGAGATCGATGTAATAAAACTCTGCGCCTGTTCCAGGGTCACAGAAGTTATAATTGCCACCTGCCAATAGACACGTCTAATGCCATCCTCATTTGTCCTATTCATAAACATCTAGAATTCTAGATAGTCAACATCTAGCCTAAGTCCTATTCTAGCAGCATAGACAAGTCCATTGGGGTGTCAAACATCAAACTGATTTCAAACGTAATTATATGCGCGTTGATTTGATGCCTCATGTAATATAGACTATAGAGGTGTACAATTGTACATGTGATCTGTAAACTCTACCCCTACACCATACATCAAATGCACCTGTATTTAACTTGGTCAGCGGTGCCCAGCCATCCATAACAATGACTAACCACTATCAGCCTGTTTAACGGGTCATTGTGTCTTAAACCTTCTGTCCAAGGGCTTCTTTGTTTGAGTTAGGAAGAAGCCTAGTGCATGAGCAATGTAGCATGCAATATTGCATAGCTAATTGCAGCTGGTGAGATTTAAAAGTATTTTTAAAAAGTATTTTAACATCATCACAATTTTAAGTACAAAATACTACCAAAAAAGTATTTTAAGTAAAAGTAAAAATACTTGATCACAAAAGTATTTAAAATACAAGTACAAAATACTTCGATTGTATTTAAAATACTATTTTAAATACTAGTATTTTAAATACTTCCCATCACTGGGCAAGACCAATGTTTTCCTTACATTTATTATTTATTTGCGGACACGTTCGGTTTACTCTGATGATAGTGGCAGACTCATATATAGGCTAATTGTTTTCCACAATCCTGCTAGCATTTGTTCTTAACTATTTTTTTGTCAATTTTTTGTGATCATTGAACAAAGACAAATGTATGAATAGGCCTACATTTGTTCATCTAAAATTTTCATTGCATAGGCCTAATTATGCCTGTGCTTGTGCATTCTTAAATAATAATACACCTGTCTATCTATTGTCTCTTCCTTTGCCCATCTGTAGGCTAAAGGCTAGTTATATGTAGGCCTATGTTGTGTGGCGACGCCACTTTCCTGCTTTGTTTAATTTCTAAATCAATTTCAGCACGAATCCTCGTTCTAGAATTCGTATACTTAGCCACCGAAAAGAAATAGACCATCACAATAATGATGAGAATTTAATTTCAGCGAGAGCAACCAATGAATTTAATGTTGGAAGTTGATCTGATAAGAATAAAGTATTTCATGCATAGTCTGTGCAAACAACTAGCTGAAAAGGAAACATTCAACAGTAAACGTCTGAAACATAGCCGAAACACCTTCAAAAATTGCCAAGTTGAACGAATAACAATATTTGGATAAAGACTACAGCCAACTTATTTAAGAGGTGTGCAAAAAGGGACCCTCAATTTGGTCATAGCATTCATGACTTCAGCGAAAATGTTTCAAGGATGTCTGTGTTGGGAACAGCTAATTCTGGCAATCAACAATTTCTGTGAATCGAATCGGCTCTCGAAATAATATATAGGCCTAATCCCGACTTCTCATATTTTCAATGACCTTCTGAAGGCATTGAAAACCAATAACAAAGTTACGCAAAGAAAGAGCAAAGGCCTCTATGCAGATAAAAGGAAAGAGAAAATCTCTCAATGCAGAAGACTAATAATCTGGCTGACAGACTTAAAGGCTAATATTTAGTCGCCGAGAGGTCCGAAGAAGAAGGCATTGGGACTCTTTTCGTCATCCGAGAACATGAAGTGGAAGTATGCATTAAGGAATTCCTCGAGGCTCAACTTCTCGTCACCGTTGACATCGATTGCATTGAACGCCATTTTCACAAACGACGGATCCGGTACACCGGCCTGGAAGAGGATTCTTTCGTACTCGTCCTCCTGCAGGTAACCGTCACGGTTGAGGTCCAGCATGTCATGAACGTCAGTTATCACAGCAGTGAGGTTTTTCATCAGCTCCGGGTCATAGCGCTGCTTTCCTACTGAGTAGATGAGTTCGTCTGGGGCAATGTGGTCTCTGTTGCCAATCTCAGCGTTCTTCCAATAAAGCTCCCATATCTAGGTCAATACAAAATAATCGGCTATAATAATGCTCGAGGCAGACGCCATAACAATACAACGCAATTACACACAAATCCGAAAAGTGAAAGCTCATCAATACGTATAATAACGCACTCAAATAAATATCATCTATAAAGTGAGAAGGGCGGAGTGGGACCGGGGGTGAGGCTTGGCGGGGGCGGTTTTTACAGGAAATTTTCCTGGCAACGCCGGGTAATTCAGCTAGTTTTGTATAAATTTAAGCATCAGTTTTCTATCTTTATGATACTCGTTACTGCATAATGTTTGTACAGTGCACACAGGTAGAAGTTACAGCTTGTGTAGTCGCGTTGTTGCAGCAGTGGGAGTCTGTAATCAATAGTAGGCCCCTACACACTTCCTGGCAGCCGAAGCTAGGGAACAGTAACGTTATCATAAGGATCTCACTTTTTCCATGTGAGTTTTTAGATGCTCCGTGTTCTGCTTTTCTGGGTTCCCGAATTTCGAGAATTGAGTGGCCATCCCGACAAAATCCTCCTTTGATATGATTCCATCGTTATCGAAGTCAAATGTCGCAAAATACCTTCTCATCTTTCTCTTCCAGAATTCAGACATCCTGCGGCAAAATGAAACATACGACATCGCAAATTTGAACCGCAGTCTAACTATGATAACCCCTTAGCATTTAATACTTCTCTAACAGGTGATATTATGAAGACTAGCTATATAATTCTCAGCGCATACGAACGATTAACCAACTTTTCAAATGACTTATACAGTAGGCCTATGCAACCTAAAAACGAATTCTTACTTGTCAGATGAATACAGTTGTCACAGGTTGCAGGCTTTCTCCAGAGCCTTGACTTGTCTGACACAAACCAATTGGGCGTGAGCAGCTTTCTAAAGGCATAATGTAGGCATTAGCTCGACTTTATTAGATCTACGTACACTCATAAATTGTGCAGCTCTGTCAACGTTGTATAGTACGACGCTTTAATTTGGCTGATTATAGTGATCAATCATGTTAGTGCCGACAATGGGCGACAAAATTCTAATATAACAAATATAATGATGGTAGTATTTCAATTTATTTCCTGGACCAGCATAATACAGTAAAATTCATTGGTTGCTATTGAAGATCTATAGTATACGTAATGAATTGGTTGCATGTGCAACACGGGTTTTGGTAGTGCCATCTTCTGAAACAGTAGGCCTTGTCCAGAAATACGGAATGACATCATGCGATTTAGTAAGACCTATGCCAAATGATGAATAGATGGATGCATGCGATCAAATCACTAAAGGCTGTCAATGGTGTTGCTGAATGTTCCGTTGCTCTCTGAGTCTTAAATGCATAAACAATTCAGATAATAATTATTGAAGATGATCGCAAGCGCATTGCGTATGGCATCCTAGCCTCCTGCTACAGATAACAAAGACCTGGCAATTCCTGAAATGCGTTTCTCGTAGAAGTGACAAAACAGCATTCTTCAATAAAGTTGTTGACAACTTACTGGCAAAACCAATTTTTGCATTATTTGCGGACACACATTCGGTTTACCCTGATGATCGAGACTGTCTTAGGCCTAGGCCATAATTAATTGGTCTGCCACTTGTTTTCCACCGTCTTGCTAATATGTTTTTCTGAACTGTTTATGTCAGTTTTTGTGACCAATAAACAATGTGTGAATAAGCTTAGCCTACACTTTATTCGTCTAAAATTGCCTCCTACCTCTGTGTATTTTTAAATATGCCTGTCCATCTGCTCATTCTGCTGTCTCTCTGTTTGCCCATCTGTATGTGTGTCTGTGTCGCTATCTCACTTTCTTGCCTTGTTTCCCTTCTAGATCAATACAAATTGTCGCTCTCGCATAATAATTCGTGTACATAACCAGTGTTAACCACCAAAGGAATTTATTGGCCTAAACCGTCACATTGTCACAATAATGACGTGAATATAATTTCAGCGAAAACAAACAATGCATTTCATGTCAGAAGTTGCTTTAATAAAATTTAAGCAATAACAAAGTAGACCTAACCCAAGGAATAGAAAAAGTCATCTATGCAGAAGACTAATAATTAGGCTAATCTGGTAGACGGACCCATATGGGGCTAGATATTTTTAGCCATCGAGTGGTCCGAAGAAAGAGAGATTCGGACTCTTTTCATCGTCCGAATACATGAAGTCGAGGTACGCATTAATGAATTCCTCCAGGCTCAACTTCCCATCACCGTTGACATCGATTGCATTGAACGCCACTTTCACGAACGACTGATCAAGTACTCCGAGCTGGAAAAGCATTCTTTCGTATTCGTCAGCCTGCACATAACCGTCACGGTTGGTGTCCAACATGTCGTGAAAATCGGTTATCGCAGCGAAGAAGTGTTTCGTCAGATCCTTGTTGTAGCGCAGCTTTCCGAGTGCGTAGACGAGTTCGTCTGTTGTAATTGTGTCTCTGTTGCCAATCTCAGCGTTCTTTTCATACAGCTCCCATATCTATAAATAGGTCAATACCAATAACATAGCGCCACGCAAACGCCAACACAATTATACAAAGTAGACTAAAATAATCAGACACAATAATTTATCAGTCAAATGAAAGCTTATCAGTTTGCACAATAATAGGCTACAGTTTAAGAAAAACACCATTTTGTATAATTTAAAGCATCCGTTTTCAATCATTAGGATAGGCCCGACTCGTTACTGAGTGATTTTGTCGTGCACAAAAAGTGGCAGTTGCAGTTGGTGTACGCCTAATGGCAGTCATCGTAGCAGCGGTAGGTGTAATAGTAGGCTAAAGAAGCATCCTGGCAGCCTAAGCAATAATGATCCTAAATTAATATCTCACCTTTTCAAACTGAGTTTTTAGATGCTCCACTTTCTGCTTTTCTGGGTTCCCGAATTTCGAGTAGTTATCAGCCAGCCCGACGAAGTCGTCCCTTGATATGATTCCATCGCTGTCCAAGTCAAATGTGGAAAAATACTTTCTCGCCTTTCTCTTCCACAATTCAGACATCCTGCGGCAATTAAAACATACTTTTAACTTGAGATAGTGAATGCAAACTGCACGTCATTTAAAAATTTGGCTACACTTTCGCTCGGTAAGACTAGTGATGCGATAAATGTTGTAATGTGACGGGCTCTGAAAAAGGTAGGTCTAAGCTTACACATGGTAACAGACGCACACTGGCCTCGTTTTCCGTCCACATCGATGAACGACCTCAGCTGCTAGCGATGTTGAATTAGCAGCAGATAGAAAGCGTGAAAAATAGGAAACATTTGAGGAAGCCTACCAGGATGTCCCGTTAGCGCGTGAGACTTTTATGACAGGTGATAATATCCTATAATAATAGTAATATTATTAGGAAAACCAACTATGTCTTTGTGAACGCATCCACAAGATAAGCCAAATCTTTGCACGACCTATGCAACTGTAAAAAATATTTCTTACTTTTCGGATGAATGCGGTTGTCACAGTCTGCGGACTTTTTCAAAACGTCTTCACTGTCTTGACTGACAAAAAGCCAACTGTGTGTAAACGGCTTTGTAAAAGCATTTATCGGTGTGATCTCTACTTTATTAGATCAACAGGCACACTCGTAAATTGCGCAGCTCGGTCCCTTTGTTTACGGCAAAGTTTTAATTTGACTTATCAACTAAATTTATGACGATGTTTTGTCAACCAAATTTTAATATAACGAACAGGCCTATGGCAAATTTTTATCTTCATCGTGACAATTCCTAATAATTATTACAGCCTACTGCAGGTAGACTTACTACTATGACTAGTAGCCTACCACAGCAACAACAACTATATTTGAAATGAAATTGGTACTCGATTATAAAGACATGAATAGAAGTAGGCCTATGTGAAGAAAATTCCTACAATAAATATCAATTTGTCATCGCTAACTGTGAATGTGCTATAGCCGTGTTCGCGAATACAAACATGATTTCGCGTGATAAGAATTAACATAGGCCTAATTAAGGCTTTGTCTTACATTATAGGCCTATAGGCCTATTATAGGAAATAATAAATCTTGTCGATTAGGTAAAGGCTAGTCTAAGATTAAGTCGTTGAAAAGATTGCCTTCGTTCAAGTCGTCGTTGTTGTTGTTGTTGTCATCATCATCATCATCATCATCATCATCATCATTATCATCATCATCGTCATCACCACCACCACCACCACTATCACAATCGTCATCATCGTCGACGTCTTCATCGTCGTCGTCAACATCATTATCAACATCGACATCACCATCATCGATTGATTATTGGACGGGTGATTGGATGGATTGATGGATGAATGGATGGATCAATATAATTATGGAAACTCTTGAAACTCTACTTAATGACGTCAACTTTGAATTGAAAAATGTAGCCGAATGGTTCCATGCTAATAAACTGTCGTTAAATCTGGATAAAACTAATTATATAATTTTTAAATCCCATAGAAAGAGTTGTCATACAGGAAACCTGGGGGTGTGCATTGAAGTGGTCCCACTCACCCAGGTAATATCAACTAAATTTTTAGGAGTGTATGTAGATCAACACTTAACCTGGAAAGACCACATAAAAACTGTATCTAATAAAATTGCTAAAAATCTCGGAATATTATCCCGTACCTCCCAGCTAGTGCCACCTCAAATTCGTCTCACTTTGTATTACTCACTCATATACCCTTACCTCACATACTGTAATATAATATGGGCCTCTACCTATAAATCTAGTCTTCTGGATCTAATGAAGCTCCAAAAGCGAGCAATTAGATATATAGCAAACTTGCCCTATGGAACTCCGACTGAATCTAAATTCCACGAATACAGCCTTCTCAATGTTTACCAAATTAGACAGATGCAGATAGGTGAATTCATGTTTAAATATTTCCATAGCCTATTACCTCCTGTGTTTAAGAATTTTTTTATCCATACTACTGAGGTGCATTCATACCATACCAGACACGCTGATTCTTACCATTTGCCCTTTGCCCACACAAACACTCGACGCTTCTCTGTTAAATACAGTGGAGACTGTGGAGTTCAAACATGGAATGTGATTCCTATTTCCATTAGACTGCTGCCTAGTCTTTGTCTTTTTAAGTTACGTTTACGTTCCCTGATACTCGACATTAACTGTTGAATTATTATAAATCCCTACTACATGTACTTGTGTATTTCTCGACCATCCAATGACCTCCGTGCCTAAACCTCATACAACAGGTTCTTTGATCATCGATGTGTAACTGTGCTTTAGTTAAGGTGTTTGCTGTTTTTTTTCCATAGTTATTTTTATTCATAATCTATGTCAGAACCACTCTATGGCAACTCAATGGCCATCATCATCTTGATGCTACCGCCCAGGGGACTCGCCTAGCGGGGTTGCAAGACCCTTTTGGGTCCCCTGTGCAATCAAATTCCAACTTTTGGCAGCATTAGTTAAGTATTGCTTTTTTATATTTGTTAACTCTGTTCTCTTTGATGCTTGATTCGATTTGTTCTTGTTTTCTTGATTATTTGGTTGCCAAATAAAATGATTTGATTTGATTTGATTTGATAGATAAATATTATGTGTGGCAGAGCTGTACTGCTATCACACGCGTCCACATGTGGCGGATAGTGGAACGACCTCTAGATATAGAGGCTAGCTGCGAAATAAGCAGGGTCAAACCTGACAAATAAGCAGTCGCGGACCAACAGCGGCAAGGCTACCAGGGCGCAGTATGGGACGTGGTTGGCACCACGTCCTGTGAGAAAAGCTGCATGTGCCCTACGACGGTCCTGCGACAAGGCGAGTATAGGCCGCCTTTAAATAAGCCTAAAGCCCTCGCTGCCTTGCGAGCAGGTGCAAGCCCCAAAGGCTAGGTTCCACACCGAAAACAAGGGTTGACGTCAGGAAGAGCATCCGGCTGTAAAAACTTTGCTCCAATTTTTCTCTATGGATCCATGTACACTTTCGAATGAAAAATGAAGACACCAAAGACAGAGGAAAGTGGAAGAGGAGGATCCGAGTGGCTGACCCCTCCGTTGAAAGGGATTAATTCAAGCCTGAAGGAAAAGAAGATAGATAGATAAATATATAGATAAAATAGGGTTCTAGGGCAATTAAGCTTACCCCTGGACAATTACCTCCAGACAATTACCCCCCGACAATTACCCCCTGGACCATAACCCCCAGAACAATTACCCCCGGATAACTACCCCTGTGCCAATTACCCCCCGGACAACTACCCCCGTACCAATTACCCCCGGAAATTACCCTCCCCGTGCCACAGTGTGAGCTTGTTCCATCACGCGTTTATCTCTTAACCAGTATCTTTGTATTTGTCAGACGTTCAGCGCTGCCTAAGCCTATCCTAAAATACATGTGGTATAGCCATCTTTCTTCACTATCTCACTCTACAATACTTATTGTACACACTTATGCACGCTAGATCCTCGCTACTACCATTATTTCTTAGCTCTTGAACCTTTACCCTTTTTCGCACGTTAGCTTAGAACCGTTTTTAGATTTTTTTAAACTTTTTATAATTATTCTTGAACGTTTAACAATAACTTGCCTACCTTCTTGGAGTTGCTCTTAACCTTGCTTAGTTATTATGCTAACTAAAGTCATTACTCTATCAATAGGCTAACATCAAATGTTATTGATATTAATATTATTGATATTAACATTAATATTAATGTCATTAATATTTAAATTTTAAATATTTAATTAGGCAGGCGTTTAACATGACATAGACTTAGCTTTTTGGCAAAGGGTGAGGGGTAATTGTCCGGGGGTAATTGGTACGGGTGGTAGTTGTCCAAGGGTAATTGGCACAGGGGGTAGTTGTCCGGGAGGGTAATTGTCCTGGGGGGGGGGGGTAATTGTCCAGGGGTAATTGTCGGGTGGGGGGGTAATTGTCCGGGGATTAATTGTCCAGGGGTAATTGTCCTGTCACCGATAAATAGATAGATAGATAGATAGACAGATTCCACGCCTAAAGCGCTATATAAACATAATTTAATAGCAATTAAATATTACAGAAGCTATCTGTGTTCAGAAACAGCTGGAAAGTAAATATTGATAAAAACAACGTCTGAAAAATAACTCAACACATAGGCTACGACATGAACATTAGGCTATGAGCAGCAATAAATGGATAAAATCTGCAACCTATCGAGTAGCCTACTAAACGGGCATCTCACTCAGGCCAAGGCTTTCACAACTTCAGCGAAAATGTTTGAAGGTGGTTTCTGAAGTGAACAAAAATGATGTTATGAATGAGAAACTTCGGGAAACCTCATCTTGGTATGAAATCACTTTAATTGCTCCTTCTCACAAAATTATTAGGGTAATAGTTAGGCCTATGTTAGTTAGTTGGTCGCATTTAACAACATTAATCAGGTAAGCACAAGGAAAAGAGCAGTGACCTCTATGAAGAAGACTAATAATCTGGTCAACGGGCCAGAGGACTATATATATATATATATATAGTCCTAGATATTTAGTCATCGAGAGGTCCAAAAAAGAACTTATTGGGACTCTCTTCGTCCTCCGAGAACATGAAATGGAAGTAAGCATCAGTGAACTCATCGAGGCTCAACTTCCCGTCACCGTTGACATCGATTGCCTTGAACGCCTCTTTCACAAAAGACTGATCCGGTGATCCCATCTGGAACATCATTCTTTGGAACTCGTCCTCCTGCAGGTAACCGTCACGGTTGAGGTCCAGGATTTCATGAAAATCAGTTATCACAGCAGAATGGTGTTTCATCAGCTCCGGGTCGTAGCGCAGCTTTTCGATTATGTAGACGAATTCGTCACTGGTAACTTTCTCTTTGTCTCCAATCTCACCGTTCTTCGAATACAGCTCCCATATCTGTAGGTCAATACCAATCGGTTTTAATAGCTCGAGGTAAACTCCAACACAATACTAACTAGGTCCTAATCATACAGGAAGAAGTAAAATTAAAGCTTACAAATTCGCGTAATAGCGCCATCTAAACACACCATACTGAATAGATTATTGAACAATCGGTTTTCGATCATCAGGATACTCTTTAGAGAAGCGTTTCCCGAACTTTTTGGGCCACGGAACCCTTCGCGTCCTAATATTTTCTGGCGGAACCCCAATCTTAACTAAACGCATTGAATCATGCAGAACGCACGGGAAGCAAAGGATAAGCCTATTGTCACATAATTTTATACCTAAGCCTAAGTACACTAAATTATACATGTAGAAAGGTTTTTTTTCTTAAAACATCATGAAAAATTAAATTGCACTATTTCGAAACCACGATTTGTGGATCCTACCAAGAGTAGGCCTATGCCCTACATAAGCTTAGAATGGGACGGTTCACTGGAATTCTGCTTCATTCGGGTTTGGTCAGCCATCAATAAGAAGTTCGTAGTCTCCGTTAGAAGAGTTGTTGTCGATCTTTCAGCATTTGAATAATTGTTTCATATACATGTAACCTAAACATACGACTATAAACATTGATCCAGATCGTAAATCATGAAAAGGAAGCATTTAACAAAGTTCGCTTTCAGGTCGTGAATAATGATTTGCAATATTATTATTATTATTTTCTGAAAGATGTGAGTTTTTTAAAGCGTTCCACGTTTCTAAATTATTTAAAAGAGGTTTAGAACCCCAACTAGCCTACGTAGAAGTTACTCAATTTTGGAAGCAAATTTACACAGACAAATTAAAATCATTAGACCTATTTGTTACTCCTGCTGCAAGGTCCGCATTGGTGGATGGGTAGTTTTGTGAAGACAAAAACACAAAAGAACACTGACGCTAGTTTAACACTTCCAGTGCATTTTTAAAGCTGCTTGAAATGTTGTATTGCAGAAAATATTTTAAAAAAATTATTTTTTTCTCAACTTCTCGCGGAACCCAAGGGTTCCGCGGAACCCACTTTGGGAAACGCTACTGTTTAGAGCATGATGTTTGTTGTGCATATAGTAGAAGTAGCAGTTGATGTAATGGTGGTCGTTTGTCAGTGGTATCTGCAATAAGCTTACTAAAAGCAGTGGTAGCTTTTGGCACCATATACATGTATAATGCTTAGCAGCAATCATACTATAAGGTTCATACTTTCTCCATGTGAGTTTTAAGATCCTCCACTTTCTGCTTTTCTGGGTTCCCAAATTTCGAGAATTGAATCGCCATTTCAATGAGATCGTCCCTTGATAGGAATCCATCGGCGTTGAAGTCAAATGTGGCAAAATACTTTCTCAACTTCCTCTTCAAGAATTCAGACATCCTGGTATACATGCAACAAAATGAAACAGGCTTTAACATCGGAACGTAAATTAAATTTAAACCGTGGTCTAACTATACATGTAAGCTTACGCCATTTAAGCCATTGATTCTCTTACTCGGAATGACCACAATAGTAATTATTCGGATCCGCATACATGTACATTTTAATGAATATGCTAGCTTAACACGCTTTCAGCGCGTTAAGGCGTATCTGGAGAAGGTGTAATAAGATCTTCTGAGGGACATTTTTTCGAGCCACCTTGTAGACTGTGTAGAGTGAGCGAAATATAAGAAGAAAAGGACAGACAGGGATACATAGACAGATAGACACACTGTCAGGTAGACAGCGTCGGTGCTTAAGAAATAGGCCTAGGAGAGACAGAAACCAGAGATAGAAGTAGACATATAGAAATAGGCCTATTCTATAAGATTAGGCCTTCGTCTACACTTGTACGCCTATTATAGTCCTGTAGTTAAGGAATCGCAATTGGTAGTTCCCCAAAAGTGTCCCGGTTTTTGATGGGCAGAAAATGGTCACCCTAATATAGATTGACAGACAAACAGGGAGGAAGGTAGGGAGGGGGCGAGAGAGGGAGCGAGGGAGCGAGTTTTTTTATGAAGTGAGAGGCAAGCAGAGAGAGATACAGGTACCGGTAATATTATAGATGTAGAGATTCGGTTCAACTTAAATTTGAACTCTGTATTAGGCCTGAAACTTTATACACAAGGTGTATTATATCTATTGACTCACTAAGGCAAATATCATAGACTGCATGGATGAAGATGCCTTTGGATAAGATGATGAGTCAAAGAAAGGATCGAGACAGATGGAGAAAACTTGTCCGTGGAGCGACCAACCCTCGATCCGAGGACAGTTGAAGAAAAGACAAAACAATACAATCCAATATACTGAACTTTGTATAGAAATGCTGTTGCATCACTTGCATGCTGTCGTGAACGACTGTCCAGGAAGTGCTAACAATATAAGTGGCAAGGCGGCAATCAGCCTTGAAAATAAGTGCCTGAACGCCGTCCATGACCGTTTTTCCACACTTTAAGTCCTGCCAATGCAGCCTAAAAACGAATTCTTACTTGTCAGATGAATGCAGTTGCCACAGGTTGCAGACTTTCTCAAATGTCTTGACTTGTCTGCCTAATGTCTGACACAAGCCAAATAGAGGCGAACGACTTCTAAAGGCATGATCTCTACTTTATTAGATCGGCGAACACCCATAAATTAAGAAACTCTGTACACTTTGTATAGTAAAAATTTTAATTAAACTTTTCAACTGAGATTGTGACGATATTACGCAATACGCAAAAAGAATTACAGGGTGCGGCAAAAAAAGACCTCCCTAGGTTTTTTGAAAATATCTTGGCCAAAAGTAAGAATTTCCAGATGAAATTTTACAGTCTTAAAGACAATTCATATTTACACGTGATGGGCAGATTTGATCAAAATATTTCAAACTGAACAATAGTTATGCCACTTTTAGGGAGGTCACCCATCGTTTTTTGACGATTCAAAAACGAAGCGCATCAAAAACTAGGTTTTTGGCCAATATCTTGGCGAAACTTAAGAATTTCAAAATGAAATTTTACAGGCCTAAAGACAATTCATATTTACACATGATCGCCAGATTTAATCAAAATAGGTCATACACAACAAAAGTTATACCACTTTTAGTAAGACCACCCACCGTTTTTTTGACGATTCAGAAACGAAACGCAACAAAAAGTAACAAAAACACGATTTTATTAAGTCTCACGATCTCATCTCAAATAACTGTTGTCAAATGAACTTGGTAGTGCTTCACAACTTGTGTGCAATGTGCCCACCACCAGTACAAACACTTCTTTTGAGTCTCTTTGCAAAGTTCTTGATGGACGTGTTGATTAATCTGACAGATTCTTTATTTACCAATTTGATTGTCATCTTTCTAAGTGACTTCTCAGTGACGCGCAGCTACGCTGGTACCCTGTTTATTTTTTTAAATAGTAATTATAATGATTATCTGGGAACATTAAGGATATTTGATAACAATATTATTTGAAATGAGAAAAAATCGTGTTTTTTCTTACTTTTTGTTGCATTTCGCCTTTGAATCGTCAGAAAACGGTGGGTGGCCTCCAGAGCTGAAAGTGGTTTTGAAAAGTTGCCGGTTCTCACCGCCGTCCGAAAAAATTGATGACATTTTACCGTCGTAAGCTCCCCCAGCGGGGTCTGGGGCGGAGCCTCAGCGAACAGCGCATTTTTTGCTGTGTTGACCTCAAATGGAGCCATTTTTAAGGCTCTTGTTTGCCAGGTATTTGTGAACGGTAAAGTCGCGAAAACTTTAAGAATAAGTCGTTTTTCAGTGTCGCAAGCTACCAGGATAACAATAAAAATCAAACTGATAATTGTAAAAGAGAAAGGTTTTGTCTTTACCGTAAGCTTCCCAGCGGGGTCTGGGGCGGAGCCCCAGCGACCAGCGCATTTTTAGCTGTGTCGACCTCAAATGGAGCCATTTTTAGGCAGTCATGGCCGGTCGTTCGTAACTGCATGGACGCCGTCCATGCAGTCATGGACGACCGTCCTGGCAGTGCTGGCCAAATAATTCATAGGACGGCGTCCTGCCTTGAAAATAAGTGCCAGGACGCCGTCCATGACCATGGCACACTTTAAGCCCTGAGTATGACGAGTGCTGTAGTCTATTTAGCCGTAAGCATACAACGGCTTGATTCATTTGGGGGGCTTCAGCTTCGTTTGGGAGGGGGTCTTAAGCCCCCCCCAAGCCCAACGCTAGTTACGTTACTGCCGAAAAAGTTGACGACCTTTTTTTAGTCATTAGCTTCGAAATACGCCTGAATAAACGCATGCACTCTCATTTCCTCGCGTGTACCCCGTATAACCTGCCTTTTACAAGCGTATACCCTGCCCAAACTTATCCAAAATCCTACCATTTTACCTAGTTTTGGCACCTGGCGACCTTGTCTGCGACCCGGCTGAGACCCGGCAACAGCAGGTCTCGAAAATCGATGCCGGGTCGCAGACCCGGACAGACCCGGCTCACTTTCAGCCCTGGTGGCCTCCCTAAAAGTGGTATAACTTTTATTCTCTTTGAAATATTTTGATGAAATCTGACCATCATGTGCAGATATGAATTGTCTTTAAGCCTGTAAAATTTCTTTTCGATATTCTCACTTTTGGTCAAGATATTGGCAAAAATCTTAGGGGGGGTCTTTTTTTTGCCGCACCCTGTATAGCGAATATGTCGATGGCAAAATATTATTAATTGTAGCCTATCTTTATCAGGCCAATAATTATTATTGAAAATACCACGGCCCAGGGGGTTATTTTAACGTGCAGCTGGACACAAAGTGTGTAGTTGGAAAAGAAATTTGTGCAGTTGAAAATAAGATTTTGTGCAGTAACTATAACTAAAAATAGTGTTATGGTGAACGAATGACTAAAAAAGGGTCGTCAGTTTTTTGGGGGCCGGGAAAATTTCAAAATGGTAATATTTTCACGAGATTTCGACGATCAAACATTTGGTCCGGACGACTAAAAAGGTTGTTTTGTGCAGTTCTAAAAATTTCTTAGAATAACCCCTGCCACGGCCATTACTACTGCACTATGACTAGTAACACAACAGCAATAATTATGAATATTATCACTATGACCACCAACCACCACCGGCAACTGCTACTGTAACTAACCTACAATTCCAACAACTAGGCCTACTACTACCGCTTCTGCCAATGCTACTGCAACAGCAGCAACAACTACTAGCCTACGACAACATTATCTTATGGGCAGTGTGGGTGCAGGTTGAGGGTGGGTGGGACATCAACTTGAAATTTACTGGGCAATGTCAAAATTTGTATTCATTAATGTCCTAGATGGGTGGAGCAGGGTGCAGTAGGGGACGGAAGGATGCTAACAAATTTTCAACTGTTGAACAATATCCATGGGCGGAGTTTATCAGGGGCTAGGGGGGCTAAGCCCCTCCAGGAAAGCCCAGATTCAACTTTTTACCATGAAAATGGTATCCTTTTTCGTGGTTAGCCCCCCTAAGAAGGTCCAGACTCGGGAACTGAACCCAAACTCCGCCCATTGTCAATATCGTTGTTTATCACTTCATTATTTGAATATCAATATGATGAAATCTTGCGATAGCAGTCCTACATGTAGCTCAATGCATTCTGGCTCTTCCATTCCTGTCTTTATGCAATTCAACAGTAGCATTCGGTTGAAATTGCTCATCAATTTTAATCGAGAAAAGAAGTTAGTGAGATCATTTCTGATGAAAAGGCCTAGGCTATGAATTTACAATTGTTACAGCGAATAATTAATCTATAATAATTATAGTCCCGTTCTGCCTGTTGAGGTGCCCTATAGAAATTGTCCTCATCATCATTATTATTGCCGTTGTCAATATTATTGTAATTATTATTATTACACCTATTATTATTTATTGTTATTATTGCTATTATTGTTATTTTTGTTATTATTATTATTATTAAATTAGTATTATTATTATATAGGTTAAGGATAGGCTATGTAGGAAAATAATAGGTCTTGAGTTGCAGGTCTGTCTGTTTCTCTCTTCATCCATCTTTATGTCATTTCTCTGGATAATTATAGCTCTCCCTCTGTCAAGATAAATTTTTATGCCAATCCCGACTGTCAAACGTGTTTCTATAGTCACCGCCAAGAAATGAGATTTCACAATAATCAATGTAGGCTACTAGAATCTTAGCGTAGAGAATCAATGTATTTTATTTCGAAAGTTGCTTTAATAGCAATTAAATGTTAAGAAAGCTATAATATTTATAAATGTGCAACGAAACAGCTGAAAAGTAAACACTCATAAAGACAACGTTCGAAAAATAACATCACCATCTACATTGGGAACAATTTTAACATGTTATGTGAATAAAATATGCAGCCAATCGATCCCAAATGGCGGTTTAGTCGTGCCAAGGTTTTTCTCAATTTTAGCAAATATGTTTTAAGGAGGTCTGTGATGTGACGCAAAATGATACTACCAACTAGCAATTTGGTGAAATGCCATCTGGATTTGAAAACGTCTTCATTGACCCTTCTCTTAAAATCATTATAATAGTTCTGTAAGTCAGGTGGCCGCATTTTACAAAATGGAAAGAGCAGTGACCACTATGCAAGAGGTCTAATAATCTGGTCGACGGATCAGAGGAAAATATATTTAGTCGTTTCGCCAAAAGTTGCAGTTAGACAAATGTGTGTTAATTTTATAGGGGGCAAGTGTCCCCGCAGGCTCCTATGTGCCGGCGCCCGTGCTATCCGTCCCACGTCTCTGGTGCCTTTTCCTTTCAAGATAACTTTTTATGCGAATCCCGACTCTCACACGTGTTTGCGTAGCCACCGCTAAGAAATACAATCTCATAATAATCATTGATGGCTTCCCACGAGGCGACTCTAAAATAATGATAGGCATACCCTTTGAAAAACGATCAACATCATGTTTATTTGCACTGTTCATATAGGCAGTGCCCATGATATCACTCGGCTTTGTGATCAAATAATTAATGTTAGAGTTCTTTCTACTTAGGCCCTATAATGTCTTAAAGATATTTTCACGCTTAAATTTTATGAAAACGACATTTGCGAATAAGAGTCAAAATTTGCAGTTTTCGCTTTGTTTCTCGTAGATTAACCCTTCTGAGAAGCGCCTAGATTTGAGATAGCGAGTCACAGAGCCTATATTTAGTCGCCGAGAGGTCCGAAGAAGAAGGTATTCGGACTCTTTTCGTCATCCGAGAACATGAATTCGAAGTAGGCATTGAGGAATTCCCCGAGGCTCAACTTCTCGTCACCGTTGACATCGATTGCCTTGAACGCCTCTTTCACAAACGATGGATCTGGAACTCCCATCTGAAAGAGAATCTGCTGGTACTCGTTCTCCTGCAGGTAACCGTCACGGTTGAGGTCCAGCATGTCGTGAAAGCCAGTTATCAGACCAGTGTGGATTTTGATCATCTCCTGGCTGTAGCGCAGCTTCCCGATTGAGTAGATGAGTTCGTCTGGGTTCATTTGGTCTCTGTTGCCAACGTCAGCATACTTCCAATACAGCTCCCATAACTAAGTGACACCAATCGGTTTTATTAGCTCGAGGTTAACGATAACACAATACAAAGTAATAATAACACACAAAGCAGTCAAATGAAGGCGCATCTAATCGTATGATAAGATAACGCAGCCTGAGAAACATCATTTTGCCTAACTTTTCCATTATTATGATATGCCAATAGGCTTATAGCCCTACACGTTACTGCATGATGTTTGTCGTCATAAAAGTAGCAGCTGCAATTAGTGTAGCTGAGAAGTACAAACTTCCTAGCAGCCTAAGCAGTGCAGCAGTTATACTAAATTAGGCCTACTCACTTGCTTCATGTAACCTTTAAGATCATCCACTTGCTGCTTTTCTGGGTTCCCGAATTTCGAGAATTGAACGGCCATCCCGTCGAAATCGTCCTTTGATATGAGTCCATCGCTATCGAAGTCAAATGTCGCAAAATACCTTCTCATCTTTCTCTTCCAGAATTCAGACATACTGCTGCAAAATGAAACAGACTTAAGCCTCAGACAATAAGATTATTAGTCGCGGTCTAACTATAATGCTTGCGCCATATGAACAATTGATATGCTTACTCGGAATTACCACAATTTGTATACGCATACAGGTACAATGACCTGTGCATTTGACTGAGGATGCTTGATTTACACGCTTTCACTCCGCTCTCATTGCGTTAACCCTTTAATGCCGGAGGGTATAGGATTTCCGGTGCACGGTCAACAGCGCGCATGTCAAAAGCGCGCAGACAAATGCGCGCAGACAAATGCGCGCAAAGCGCGCAACAGGAGTATTTTCCGCCAAAAGAGCGCAGACAAAAGCGCGCAAAAAAGCGCGCAAAAAAACCCGCATCCTGTCTATTCTTTCGTATGTTTTCTCCTCGAAGTCCTTCTTTGATGATGGTTTGAGCCGGCTACTCAAAGCGATCCACTAATGACTATGTAGACTTCGTTTAATGTGTTATAGCCTAATTCTGATGTTTTGCTTTGATTAGATTTTCATTAAACAGTTTAAACTTGTTCACAATTAACCATGTGGCCTATTAATTCTGACGCTGAGTTGTGTCATGGTTTATACCCAGGGATGTAAGTGGAAAATAAGAAGTGCCGGTATGGATTTAAAGACCATTCCAGGTTTTTCTAAGGGAATTTTTACAAGTGTACTATCTCAGCCTCTAACGATTAGGGGGTCTGGGGGAGCGTCGTAAGCTCCCCCAGCGGGGTCTGGGGCGGAGCCCCAGCCGACAACGCATTTTAGAGCAATTGAAGTCAAATGAGACCTGTTTTGGCAATACATTTAAGTGATTATTCATTCACCTAAAATTGATTAAAATTTGAATTTTATTTTAAAAAACTGAAAACTTAGGCGTATTACTAGGAAATAGCATAGGCTACACCAAAACGTGCAAAATTGTTACTAGACTTTATACTATGCCCTAGTGTTTTTAGCTTTAGGCCTATAGAAATATACAGATAGAGCAATCATAAACTGCAGACAGTGGAGAGGAGATCTGCTATATCATATGATATCGTATAGTCACTATAGTGTGAATCTGATAAACTAGTATCATAGAAGTTTCCATAGATCGTAATATGGATGTGATGATTCCTTCGTTGTTCGATCAGGACAATGTGTGTCATCAGCAGATCTGCGTCCTTTCTTAATCCAAGACACTACATAGTCGGTCGGCTTAAATTTGGACAGTGGTGGACCAACGCATTTCAGAAAAACCAGTTGTGCCAAGTGTGCCACATTTAACCTACTTCGGATAGGAGTTGAAATGTCGTTCATGACACTGAATGTCCTCTCGCACTCTGCTGTTGATACCACATATGTGTCAACAGCGTGAAACAGCTGTTGGAGTGCATGCCGCATCTTCGGAATCGCCGTCCCTCGGCTGTCGTCCCGGAATTCACGGAAGGCCAAAATGCAGGTTCTTTCGTCAATCTTCATTTTCTCACATAAGAACTTTATTTCTGCTTCGCCAAAGAGAGCATCGCATTCCTTGTCCTTCCAGCTGTCTTTATTTAGCACATCGATGCTGGCCAATAGGTTGTTGTATTTCTGAATGTTGGCCTCACGAGCTTTTTCGCTTGTGCCAACGTTTGAAGATTCTGTGGTCTGCATGCGACGGCGAAGATTGGCGGCGAGACTCTTAAAATATTGTCCCTGTCGAAGTTCGATATCTACTTTTGTATTTGTGCCCAGACGAATCCCTTTGAAGCTGTTTTCCGCAATGCCTGCCTTGGCTTCTTTAAGATATGGACCAGCGTTGTCAGCCATTGATTCCAGGACGCGTATTTGACGGTCCACAAGTTTTTGTGCCCGAGTTAAGGTCATATCACGCTTCTGCAACTCACGTGACAGGTCACCTAATTCAGTAAGTGCGTCAAGCATCACCCCAACATTATTGACGAAGCCAACAGCGGTGAGACGTTTATTTAGGCCACTGTACTTCTGACGGGTTGTGTGGTCTCTCTCTGGATCTGTGGATGCAGATAGAAAGTGTGCATATAGAGCAGGATAGTTTGTCCACACTGCTTTGAGTGTTCTCTCGCTGCTTGAAACCCAGCGTATGTCAAAAACGCGCCCTATTGACAGTATCTGGCTTTCCAGCAACGCTGCACATGCTTTAAGTTCACGCTTGTTCTTTGGTGAAGCGTGGTATGTTGTGTATAATTTGTCGATGAAAGACTGAAAATTGTTTAGCCCTGTAACTTCCTTGTTTGTATCACCAACTGCCAGCTCAAGTCTGTGATTAGCGCAATGCCACACAAAGATATCGGGAAAGTCTTTGAGTAACAACGTAGCTACTCCAGATTTGTTACCCAACATTGTCGATGCGCCATCTGCTGCAAAGCTTATAAAATGTTTTTTCAGATAGGCATCATTAAATCCATGAGAATCAAGACATTTCAAGAGCGACGCAGTTATTGTTTTTGCATCAGCACTTGAGAGCTCAACCAAGTCAAGGAAGAATGTTAGTGGCCCAGACTCATTGACAGCAGCACGCATACAGACAGTAAGAACTGTGAGACCACTCGCTGATGTTGACTCGTCAATTAAAACAGAAATTTTATGTTCGTTGACAATGATGTTGGCAACGAGTTTCTGTCGCATCTCATTCGCGACATGTGTGATGATATTTGTGCAAGACAGGCGTGTGTGAAGTATGCGACCCATGTCGATGCCGTTCAGTTGCTGCAAGTCAATGTCGTCTGGTAGATCAGAGAACGGACGCTCCTTCTTTGCAATTTTATATGCAGTTCGGAAAACTCTGCATGTTGTCTCGTGTTCGTTTTTGCTATGTTTTGCGTTTGCCTCCTGCAGTAAGTTTTTCTTTGCCGTTTCCGCAATCATCTCAGCAGATTGGTGAGCCTTACTGGTTTTGTGATCGTACATCTTCTTACGAAGTGACTGTTGCTGTTCACCGAGTGTACACCCAAATGGTTCAACACGGATGTTCACCCATTCGGTAGACAGTTTTATTCCTTGGAATTGATGAAGTTTTACAGATTTAGCTGAAAAACAAACTGAACAACCAAGCTTCCCGTTTTGGCAAAGCAACCAGCTGTATTCCTCGCATTTTGACACATATTGTTTGAGAGTCCAGCATTGTGGAAACGATGGGCTGTGCTCATCAATATCTTTAACATCTATGTTACTATCGCCTTTTTTGTCTGCGTGCTTACTCGATACCTCAGATACTGAGTTACAATTTTTGGCATCAGAAACGAACGGTAGTTTGTTGACATCAGTACTGTCTTCGTGATCAGATGCAGTTGAAGGAGTGATTACATCATGCGAGCAACATTGACCTACAGCTTGACCTACACTAGTAATGAGGCTGACGTAGTGTGTCTCTCCCACGAGGCCGATGTTAATGATCATTTCATGCTGCGTATCATTTCTACTTACACTATCGTCCTCATCAGTCTGCAAAGTTAGTTCGGTGACATGACCATTATCATGCAGGACGCGAATAGTTCGTGAAACACTCGCACCAACAGCACGCAACATGATCTCATCAACCCACTGACCAATTTTCGACTGACGCATCAGGTATGAGTCGACGTCCTTGTCACGATGGCTTATCAAGAACTGTTCATTCATGAGCTGTGGATGTGAACGAAGGAACGATACTGCTCGCTGCCTGAGACATGCTGTGTCAATGGATATACCCTGAGCAGACAGCTGGTGCACTACAGCATGAAGTCCACAGTCACCATCAGCCGGAACATCAAATATGCTGAAATTTTTCTCTGCAGCCACCTGAACGAGAGATTTCTTTGCCACTTCAAAGCTGACATATTCTTTGGGACTTTTATGTACTGTGATCACTTGTGCACCTTTAAAAATAATTTGTTCACCGGCGTTTAATGACACGTTTAATGAATCAAAATCCAGAGTTTGTAAACTCCGGTAGTCCTACAGAAATAGAACTTCATGCGTATTCCAAGATCGCTATAATAAGCAGTGTCTCAAGCAGTTGTAGAATATAATGTTAATCTGGGTGTTCCTCAAGGTTCTGTTCTTGGACCTCTTCTATTTATTCTTTACACGGCTGACATCTCTTCTCTTTTTCGGATTTGTAGTGCTGCTGGCCATCTATTTGCTGATGATGTTCAGGCTTTTGTCCATGGTCCCTCATCTTCCCAGCTGCTGTTAGTCGCGCTTATTGAATCCCTTACTAATCATCTCCACTCATGGATGTCTTCTAATCGCCTTTCACTCAATACTTCAAAGACTCAATTCATCTGGCTAGGTACTCCCCAGCAGCTCCAGAAGCTTAATTTCATTCTGCTCTCTGAAAAATTCCCGCTGTTTTCCTTCTCTTCAAGTGTGCGGGATCTGGGTGTTGTACTTGATAGCTCACTTACCTTTACTGAGCATATTTCCAATGTTACACGCTCGTCTTATTTTCATTTAAGACGTCTCAGAGTCATTCGTCGCTCTGTCTCCTCCTCCATATTCACTACCTTAATTCATGCTTTTATATGTTCACGAATTGACTATTGCAATGCTCTCCTCGTTGGTCTTCCTAAAGTTCGTCTTTCACCGATTCAGTCGGTTCTCAACTCAGCTGCTAGATTGATTGCCCGCCTTCCCAAGTACTCTCACATTTCTGCCTTTATGTTTCATGAACTTCACTGGCTTCCTCTCTGTGCTCGCACACAATTTAAGATCCTCACTCTGATCATTAAGGCTCAACGGGGTCTTGCCCCAAAATATCTGACTAATATTTTACTTTGTCCTCACTCGGCTTCCTCCCACCGTCCACTTCGCTCATCCACCAGATTTGACCTCTTGGTTCCTCGGTCTAGAACTGCTATGGCTCAGTCTCGATCATTTGTCTCAATTGGTCCTTCTCTTTGGAATGCCCTTTCTCCTTCTGTTCGCTCTACACTTCTCTCTGGTAGTCTCTCCTCTGCTTTGTCTCTTCTCAAAACTTGTTTCTTCTCGAGGGGCCTTGCGCACTGGGAGCGCCTCTGAACGGTTCACCCTACTAGAGGCGCTTTATAAATGTTTAAATACAATACAATACAATACAATATATATATATATATATATATATATATATATGCGTGTGTGTTGTCGATTCCAAATAGAATCCTGTATATATAAATATATAACTGGCCCAGTTAGCTACATCGAGGAACTGCTGTTGGTAAACTTCGGTACACCTTCAGGCTGTAGGTGGGACAGTCTCTGAGTAGTAGTGTTCTTGAAGGGGGTACATCCCACTTCTGTTTTATAATCAATATTTTGCATCAGTCATTCTCAAATGTTACCATTCTATTTTCCCACTTTTGTTTCGATACCCATATTTCGGTAAAAATTGTATTTTAGGGTATTTAATTAGGTAGTCGTGCTATTATATAGGATGTGTTTCAGTTTATTTTTACGCTAAAATATATACACTAAACAGTTTGTAGTCTGTACTAAGTCTGTACTAAGTACTAACCTGGAAGTATCTTGACTGTTTTTGGGCTCGCAAAGGACAGTACACTCTGGCGAAGTTTTTTATTTGGAGGCCCGGCAGCCATAATAGTTAATAATAATTATAAACAAAATGACATTATTTAATTTAACAGTATTAGCGTAGTCCGCCACCTACTGCTACCGAAAATTAAGTGTATCGGCGAATATTTTACCGTTAAAACCTTGGCTGCAAGAGGTCAGTAAGTAAGTAAATTGTATGCTGCAGATATACAATAGCAAGTAAGGAGGTGGATTCAGACAAATGACTAACGCAAAAAACCATCCATTAGGCCACTTCGACAATAAAGCACTACTTGACTTGCATACCGTCAATACCGGCATGTCTTTGCGCCATACCGGTATGGCATTTTATCCTGGAGAGGTGCCGGTATGCTTTCAGCCAAACTGAAGAGGTGCCGGTATGGCATACCGTCTCATACCGTCACACTTACAACCCTGTTTATACCAATCTATTTTATCGCGTAGAACATGAACTGCTCCTTTGAAGAACAATCTTATGATTTTTGTCAGGCCTATAATTCAACTAGCCGGCTTCGTTTTCTTTGAAATTAATTGCTCGGTATATATATTCGGTTAAATAGTTACAGTTTTATTATGTCTATATTTCTAACAATATGTTTAATTGCGTTTCAAACTCAAGAATAGGTATAATATTCTGATGTTTTGTTGAACTTCAAATTTAACTAGTTTGCTTCAATTTGTTCGAATGTTCGAAATTAAATGTTCCGTATCTGTCTTATTATGTTTAAATGCTCATTAAAAACGATTATGTGTTTTGTGTATTGAGTCTATGTGTTCTTCGTCGCGCGCATTTGTCTGCGCGCATTTGTCGCGCGCGATTTTGTTACTGCGCGCATTTGTCTGCGCGCATTTGTCTGCGCGCTTTTGACATGCGCGCTGTTGTTACGGCGCCAGGATTTCCCATACCATTTACTACCGTCTCGGCTTTAAAGGGTTAAGGCTGTATCTCAGAGGGGCGTATCAGATCTTGTGAGCACAGGTAGGCCTACATTATATACTAGGCCTACCGGTATTGAAGAAACGCCATAGAAATGATGCAGTGCACAGGGGCCCGGCTCCCCCAAAGACTCCACCGGCGGTCAGAGTAATTGTTTGCTTTTAGAATATTATTCAGAATGTAATCAAATCGACATGTAGGCCTACAACGTAACACTGAATAGTTTTTTTAAGCTTCAGACGGAAAGTTCAAGTGCGTTGTACCTGTATGCGTCATTATTTTAATAACAATCCGTGCGCTGTGTGACATCCAAACAAATATTTTACCCTTTGCAGTCTTTGTACTCTTTGGCGGGAGGTTGCTTAGTTTTTGCTGACGTATAAAATTATAATGGCAAAGAGCCTGAGATCTTTGATAATAGCTCCATGGTTTATGGAGTAGTAGACCTATAACGTTGTAGTGTTTTGTGTAATTTAAATTGCATAATTAGCCTGTGTAGAAATACTCCCTGTAGGCTATCAGTTAGGCATAAGGAGCCTATTGTTAATTGGCGCTGCTAAGCGACAGGCACGCGAGGAATGTGCAAAGAAGGCGGCCGACACGTCACAATTATTGTATGCAGTTCTGAGGCCTGCAGGTAACTATAGATCTAAATATTATGCCTACAACATTGTACGGTGACAGAATCGAAATCAATAATTGGTTCATCAAAATTATTTTGATCAGTGCAAAGATGATGGTGGATATGAATACCGACACTGAGCAGAGTATAGCACTTCGGAGACTACGCTAGCAGTTACATTACTAATCATAGGCGTGGGGGGACATTTCAGCAGTGGGGTGGGCAAAATTTGACTTTTGCCCCCCAAAATCCGACGACTTTTTTAATCGTCCGGCCGAAATCTTAAGAAACCTCCCGTTACTTTTGCCCGAAAATAGTCGTCCGGCAGAAATCTTAAGAAACCTCCCGTTACTTTTGCCCGAAAATATATAGTCGTCCGGCCGAAATCTTAAGAAATTTCCCGTTACTTTTGACCGAAATGTTTACTTTTTCCGGGTCTGCTTGCCCAAAAATCAGACTGGCCCGAAATTTGGGGGCATTCCCCCCTGATTCCCCCTCTGAACCCCCGTCTCCTACGCCTGTTACTAATAGTTCTGGGAACGAGAACGAAGTTGGCAGCGGAGAGAAAGTGCGAGAAAATAATGGTGAATATTCGTAGTAGCCTAAGAGGATGACCGTTCGCGTTAGAAACTATAATTACAGGTTGTACTATTAATTAAGAAAAGTAACTAGGCCTATATATTTTTCAGCGCATCGGCACGATTACCAGCTCTTTAAAAACCGACCTAGGCTATACCTAAAAACCAATATTAGGCCCTATTCTTACTTGTCAGATGAATGCAATAACAGTTTTGTGATATGCAGGTTGCGGACTTTCTCCAGAGTTTTGACTTGTCTGACACAAACCAATTGGATGCAACCAGCTTTCTAAAGGCACTTTGTCAGCTAATTTAATCAGTGCACGCCGATTGTCGTACAGCGGCGTAAGTAGGCCAGGTGCAAATTGCCGCGCGGCGTCTGCACAGGTGATTGTCTGGACAGCACGTGACGTCTAGACGAGCGTACGTTAATTGTACAAGAAGGGAGTGGAAGTGAAGAAGGAGAGTTGCGTGTTGAGAGCCGTTGAGATAGGCTGTAAGAGTTGTTGGTGAGTTGCGATAGAGTAGACTGATGAAGATAGTAGTCGTGTAGTTGTTATGATAACGCAAGTGTAGTCATTGTTGTGTTGTTGCTGATCGTTTTACTTTATATCGGATTTTGGAGTATAATAAGAAGAGTTAAACACGTCGTCGTTGTTGGTTAACAAAACAGTGAAAGACTGTAGATTCTTTAACCTAGCCATTTAGCTAATGAAACAGTTAGGCCTATCTAGGGATAGGCCTACGCTACCACGAACTTATACGAAGAAGCTTCCGAAGAGACTGAAGGTCACACGTAGAGAAGAAGAGGGAAAAGACTTGTGACATTTGGTGTCGTTGCGGTGAGATAACGATCCAAGTTGCAGGATAACGATCCAAGTTGCAGGAGAACGATCGTAGTTACGAACGGTGGGTCTACGTGCCAAGTTACGAACGGAGGGATTCTATTCAATCAACAGACGTTGTGGAGAAACGGACGCTGTGAATTTATCGAGGAGCCGAGCACACGGGAGAAGCAACGATACATCGAGCATCCGTACGACAGTGAGAAACGACAACACAACGACTACAAGGTAGAAAAACTTGCTTGTCTATTGAAGTGTGCATAAAGAATTGAAGTCAGTCAATTGCAAACATTTGAAGAGTAGTCTACTAATTTATCGAGCATCTGTAAAGTAAAGAAGTAAGATGGAGAAACTTACGGAGAAAAAGCAAGCAAATATTAAGAAAATGTCTACTGATAGACTGATAAAACTGCTAATTGAAGCAGATCTAGACGCAGAAGAAGTCGAACAGATGTCTAGGGAAGAATTGATGAGAAATTTAGCCGAGGTTTGGGCTAAGAAAGAAGAAGAAGAAGAAGGTGCTGTCGGAGGCGTTGCGGAGAAGCCAGTGGAGAAGCCTGAGGCACCGATGTCTATAGAGGCGTTGCTACAATTCATGATGATGAGTAGACAAGAAGAGAAGCAGAAAGAAGAGCAGCGCAGACAAGAGGAGAAAGAGCGTAAACAAGAAGAAAAAGAGAAAGAAGAGCAGCGCAGACAGAAAGAGAAAGAACGTCGCCAAGAAGAGAAGGAGAAAGAAGAGCGACGGTGCCAAGAAGAGAAAGAACGTAAGCAAGAAGAGAAAGAACTGCGACAACAAGAGATAGAAAAAGCAGAAAGGATGAGACAGCAAGAGATAGATATGCAGAAGCAGCAGTTCCAGCTTCAGTTAGAACAAATGAAATTAGATCGTGACGAAGCAGAACGACGAAGGATGGAGTTAATGATAGAATACGAAAAAGCAAGAAAAAGCGATGAAGAAATACGAAAACAGCAGATCGAAGACAAAAAGGCTCGTGAGGAAGAAAAGGAAAAGATGCGTTTACAAGAACTGGAGAGAGCAGAAGAAATTCGTCAGGAAGAATTTCAAGCTGGAAAAGACAATTTGGAAAAAGCAGAAAGAGAAAGAGAAGAGCAGATGCAGTTAGAACAAAAGAAACTTGCTATCAAGGAGGCTCAACTTAAAGAAATGGCCATTGAAAAAGAAGAACGCAGAAAGCAATTAGAACTGTTGCAGCAGAAGATAGAACAAGAAGAACTGCGGAGAATCGAAGATCAAGATCGACTGAAGAAGAGAGACGAAGATGATCGTAAGAGCCGAGAAGTGTCAGAACAGATTAGGCTCAGAGAAAGTGAGACAATGGTGTCCAAGATCAAGAAGATTGGTGATGCCATGAAGCATGTATTGCCTAAGATGCCGTATGATATGATGGAAGTGCCATTATATTTTGAGACCGTGGAGAATGCATTCAATAGCTTCGCTGTGGAAAAGCAGTACTGGGTGAAATTGTTGTTGCCATTGATGACCCCGAGAGCACGAACGGTATTGAATCGATTATCATTTGAGAATTTAGATAAATACGATGCAGTGAAAGAGCACTTGTTGAAGGAATTCAAGTTAACAGCTCGTGAGTACAGGTCAAGGTTTGCAGATGCCAAGAAGACAGCCGAAGAAACGTATACGATGTTCACGGCTAGGCTGAAGAACCTGTTGAATTATTATGTCCGAAGTAGACGAGTGGACAAAGACTACGAGAAGCTGTTTGATTTGTTAGTGGCGGATAAGCTGAAAGAATGTTTACCACCAGGTCCACTGCAGTTTGTCTTAGCAAAAGAGGGCACAGAATGCTTGGAAGCTAGTAATGTTGCAGATCTCGCAGATATACATGTAAACAATCGGATTGGTGTGATGTTCCAAGACAAACCGAAATTTGAAGCATGGGACAATAGTCCAAAGCAACCCAAGTGGAACAAGGATAGCAAAGACACCGGAAGCCAAGCCAAGAGTAATGATGCAAAGAAAGATGATTATTCTGGAAAGCAGTGGTCGCAAGATAAACAACAGTCAACGTGGGACAGACAAGCCTACAATCGAACTCCGCCGCTGGGACGCCCAACAGAAAGTAATGCATCATACACGCCGTACAACAAGTGGGAGAACAATGAGCAAAGAAGTTTTATAAAGAAACGTTGCCACAACTGTCATTCTGACAAACACCTAATAAAACATTGCCAAGCACCAGGAGCGGCAAATCTGAGGAAGAACTTTAGCAGAAGTGCAGAAAATCTTCGAGTAAACCAGATACAAGTGATGAATGCACCAGACCAGTTTGAAGAATCGGACGATCGTGAAACAGAAGTGAAGTCGGTAATGAAGTGTACGCCGCAGTTCACCATACAGAAAGAAGCGATAAAGACTACTTCCATTGCAGAAATTTGTCGAGAAACAAAAAGTAAAGAGGAGTGTCAACGCATAAAGAAAATATCGTTGCAGCATGTAAATGTGGAGATACGTGGGACTGATGGGCAGCCTGTGCAAGTCGAGGCGTTGATTGACTCGGGGACCGAGATACCAGTAATCAACGAGGAACTACTGAAAGGAACGACAGTAGAAGAAATCGGCAGAGTTCATTTGCAATGTGTAGCTGGAGAGCCGATTCCAGCTAAGTTGGTGAAAATCGAAGTGCGGATGAGCGGTCGTAACGAAGGAACAGCTACAGAGGACAGGACAATAAATATCGCGCCATATTTAACTTTAGTGTGTGCCAGCATTTCAGCAGAACTGTGTAAAGAAAATCCAGAAAAGTTCCTGCTACATCCAGAGATAATTGCAGAACTGAAAGAGGTTCCACCAATCAGTATATTGCAAGGAGAGCTACAAGCGAATGTGACTACAAGAGCACAAAGTCGGAGAGCAGAAGTCGAAGACGGAGAAGATGAAACGATAAACGAAAGTTCGCAAGAAGATGACACGGAAAGCGAAGATGAACTCAGCATCCAAGATGACGAAAGAACAACATCTGAGAACAATGAAACTGAAGAAGAGATGGCTGCATGTGAACGAAATGATAGTGAAGATTCCGGAAGCGACGCTGAACTGGAGACAAGTATGAGGGACTTGTTCACAGAGAATTCGAACGATGAAAGACAGCTGGAAGATGCGAAGAAATTCGAGGAGCAGCAGAGAAATGACGAGTCACTGAAATCGTGGTGGAGGATCGCTGAAGACCAAGGATCAGAGTTTAGCGTGGTGAATGGATTGCTGTATAAGAAGCATCAAATGCTGGATCAGCTTGTGTATCAGTTGGTGTTACCGAAAGAGAGAAGAATTCAAGTAATGGAATTAGCTCACGAGTCAGTATTTGGCGGACACTTGGGAGAAGAGAAGACACGAGAGAGAATCAAGTTGTCCTTTGTCTGGCCAAAGATGCGTCGAGACGTGGTGAAATTTTGTAAGTCCTGTGAGAAGTGTCAGCTGAAGGCACGAAGTTTGGTGATGGATCGAGTGCCGATTACACCAATTCCAAGGGAAGATGTGCCATTCCGACGGATGACTATGGACGTGGTAGGCCCAATAGAACCGAAGTCAGCAGCTGGGCATAAGTATTGCTTGTGCATAGTGGATTCATGTACAAGATGGCCGACAATCTTTTTGCTGAAGTCATTGACTGCTAAGGCTGTGTGCGAAGCTTTGATGAAGCTATTCATTGACGTGGGGGTGCCGTCTGTGATCACCAGCGACAGAGGCACAAATTTTACAGCCAGTCTCACAAGAGAATTTTTGAAATTGATGGGATGCTGTCCACGATTCGATTCACCAGGGCATCCTGAGGCAGCTGGATTAGTTGAGAGATGGAATCAGACGTTCAAGAAGATGGTGCATCATGTCATTGTGGAAAATCCAAGACAGTGGCATAAAATCATTCCGTTTACCGTATGGGCATTGAGAGAAGTTCCCAACGCAACGACAGGAGTGGCACCATATCTGCTGGTGTATGGAAAAATGCCAAGAGGACCATTAACTATCTTAAAGGAAAGCTGGACCAAAGAAATAAATCTACCGCCAAACATTGGAGTACAACCAGCAAAGTACCTGAAGAACTTAAGAGCAGACATGGAGAAAGCTTTGATATTTGCTGATAATTGTGCAGAGGAAAAGCAAAAACAATACGCCAGTCAATACAACAAGAGGGCCAAGGATAAAGAATTCGAACCAGGAGAAAACGTCATCGTCCTGTATCCAACGTCAACCAATAAATTGATCTCACGATGGCATGGTCCATGTACAGTGCTACAAAGAAGATCCAAGTATTCGTATCTGGTGGACATGAATGAAAACGGCCGACGAATCGTCCATGCCAACAAAATGAGGAAGTTCATCGCAAGAACATTATCGTGTGGTCTCATCGTGGAAGAGGACGACGAATTCGGATCAGTGGTAGAGCTACCATTGAAAGAAGACCATGCAGAGACGACACAGAAATCGCTGCAATTGGACTATGAACAGATCGGACATCTTACGAGCGAGCAACAGAAACAGCTACTGGATGTACTGAACCGATATGCAGACAGATTTTCGGACAAACCTGGATTATGTACATTGGTAGAACACGAAGTGGTGCTGAGACCAGACTTTCGAGAGAAGGAGTTCACGGCTTATCGAATACCGTTGATATACCGCGCAGAAGTGGACAAACAAATACAAGAGATGCTGAAAGCAAACATCATTCAGCCGTCGTCGAGCAGAATGGCAAGTCCGCTGGTCATCGTCAAGAAGAAGGACGGATCCTTGAGACTCGCGTGCGACTACAGGTACGTGAATTCATATACTGAAAATTGTCGATACCCCATGCCGATCGTCAACGATGTGCTGAGCAAAGTCGGGAAATCCAAGTTTATTTCCGTCTTGGACTGTCGCAGTGCTTACTGGACTTGTCCGGTGAAGAAATCCGACCAATGGAAAACCGCATTCGTTACCCATAGTGGACTGTACGAATTTACACGTGTCCCTTTTGGAATGATTAACTCTGGACGGACTTTTGTAAAAGCCATAAACATGATTTTGCAACCGATTAATGCATTTACTGAACCCTATGTTGATGACATTGCAGTCCATTCTGATGATTGGAACATTCATTTGAAACATTTAGAATTGTTTTTGAAACAAATAAGACTGCATAATGTAACTTTGAACTTGAAGAAATGTGTGTTTGGTAAGAGTGAGGTGAAATTCATCGGTCACCTCATTGGTTCAGGGAAGAAGATGATGAATCCAGATAGGATTGACAGTTTGATTAATTTAAAAAACCCTGAAACGAAGAAGCAAGTGAAGCAAATGTTAGGATTCTTTGGTTTCTACAGACAATTTATTTGTAATTTTGCTGAGATTGCTAAACCATTGACAGATTTAACTAGCAAGCAGACACCTGAGAACATTATTTGGACTGAGGACCACCAGAAATCTTTTGATTCTCTTAAAGAAATTGTTTTATCGAATGTTATTCTGTACATGTTCGAGGTTGGCAAACCATTTAATTTGTACTGTGATAGCAGTGATTTTGCTGTGGGGGCTGTGCTGTCACAAGTGGACGATGAGGGGATAGAACGTCCCGTTTCATTTATCAGCCAGAAGCTGACAGATACCCAGAGGAGATGGGCGACGATTGAGAAGGAAGCCTATGCAATCATATGGGCTTTAAACAAATTGAAAGAAATCATTATTGGTTCCAAGATTAATGTGTTCACTGATCATAATCCTTTAGTTTATTTGACTGAGTCAATGTCGAAGTCTGCTAAGTTAGTCAGATGGTCTTTATCATTGCAAAATTTTGACATTCTGTTGAACTATAAGAAAGGAAAGTTGAATGTAGTAGCAGACTGCTTATCGAGATTGTAGTATAAGGTATTTTGTGATTGCATTTAGTATAAGAATTGTTTGTATTTAGTTTAAGCATTATACGTTCGCTAATTTTTAAGATTAATTAGCTCTCTTCAAAAGAAAGGAAGGAGGTAATGTCAGCTAATTTAATCAGTGCACGCCGATTGTCGTACAGCGACGTAAGTAGGCCAGGTGCAAATTGCCGCGCGGCGTCTGCACAGGTGATTGTCTGGACAGCACGTGACGTCTAGACGAGCGTACGTTAATTGTACAAGAAGGGAGTGGAAGTGAAGAAGGAGAGTTGCGTGTTGAGAGCCGTTGAGATAGGCTGTAAGAGTTGTTGTTGAGTTGCGATAGAGTAGACTGATGAAGATAGTAGTCGTGTAGTTGTTATGATAACGCAAGTGTAGTCATTGTTGTGTTGTTGCTGATCGTTTTACTTTATATCGGATTTTGGAGTATAATAAGAAGAGTTAAACACGTCGTCGTTGTTGGTTAACAAAACAGTGAAAGACTGTAGATTCTTTAACCTAGCCATTTAGCTAATGAAACAGTTATCTAGGGATAGGCCTACGCTACCACGAACTTATACGAAGAAGCTTCCGAAGAGACTGAAGGTCACACGTAGAGAAGAAGAGGGAAAAGACTTGTGACACACTTATTACAGGCATTATCTCTACTTTATTAGATCTACGCACACTGCACAGTGTGTTCACTCATAAATTATGCAGCTTTGCACACTTTCTATAGGACAACGCTCTAATGAAACTTATCAGCTAAGTTTATGATAGTATTATATCGAATATGTCGATGGTAAATTTTATCTTCGTCAGGGCAATATTGATAGTACCACTGCCAGAACAATTAGGGCATAGCCTACACTATGACTGGTGACACCGCAACAAATATGAATATTACCACTATTACCACCGACCAGTGACCACCACTGAAACCACTACTATCACAACTGTTACCGTAATTGCTACTGTAACTATTACTACTACCGCTGCTGCTATTGCAGCAGCAACGACTACTACTAGCCTACTACTACAATATCGTTAAACTTTCAACTCGATTCAATTAGTCTTCAGAACCAACGTAATGCGATTTTGGAAATGAACATGATATTTGATATCACATTTTTTTTAATAAGGGGGAGATCCAGAAGGGATGGACAAGCCCTCTGATAGATCCATCAAGTGATCATGAGAAATAAAATAAAAGACAATTGCGCATGACAGCCAGTTCATATAATTAGGCATACAGGAGCACAGAGCAAAACTAATCGGCTAGTTTTTCTTGTATTATAATTCAACAGAGTTCTTGAACAGTTATTAGCGGCTCAAAAACCATAAAAACCATGGGGGAAAAAACTCCCGAAAAACGATGTTTTTTTAGAGAGAATAAAAACGGAAAACACGTTTTTTACAACTATGCTCTCTATGTCTCTCTCTCTCTCTCTCTCTCTCTCTCTCTCTCTCTCTCTCTCTCTCTCTCCCTCTCTCCCTCTCTCTCTCCCTCCCTCTCTCTCTCTCTCGCTCTCTCTCTCTCTCTCTCTCTCTCTCTCTCTCTCTGTCTCCCTCTCTCTCTCCCTCTCTCTCTCTCTCTCTCGCACACACACACGCACACACACGCACACAGAGTTGTGTTCTCCGCTGTTTTGCCAGGTTTAATTGCTCGCCCGGGCGCTGCCGCGTCCATATGGTCCTAGGATGAATGTGATGTCATCTTCTACCGAGATGCCCAGTTGTTGATTCTGTCTAGCATTGCCATACAGGCTGAAGGAGTCAGCGGCGATGTCTGATCTTTTTCATAACAAGATCTTTTCATAATAAGATCTTTTTCATAAGAAGATTGCTATCTCATAATTATTGGGAAAGAGCTACCTCCAGCCCCTCGATACCGTCCAATTACGTTCTTATATTGTTATTTAGCGCTTCCTATGTGATGAAATCAAGCGATAACAACCCTATTTCTGGCTCCCCCATTCCTATCTGCGTGTACATTAATAGCATCATTCGACTGAAATTGGACATCGATTTGAATGGGTAGAAAAGAAGTCTGTGAAGATAATTTATAATAATGCATTATCAATTCGCCATCGCTACATGCGAATTGGCTAAAGTCGTGTTCTCTGAATGAAAACATAAATTTCCTCGATTAGTTTTTGTGTCTGTTGATGCGCCCTTGTAACCTTGTAACGGCATGTGCTGTGTTACCGGTACGGAGCCGTATAAATTGTCATTATAATTTAAAATAACTTATTATTTTTTTTTGCCCCGAAATATACAGGATCCCTAGGGGACTTCCCTGCCGCCTATTATAAAATCAAAGTCTGGAAAGGCCCTATTATCTGCAGAGTGTGTGCTGTCAGAAATCCAGGACCGCCTTGGAAACAGGGATAAGCTGATTCCAGTGCTGAAAGTCAGCTTATATATTATGCCTACTCTCGTCTTCAGTCATGGGCGGAGTTTGGTTTCCGTTCTTGAAGGGACTAATGCCTTCTTAGGGGGGCTAAGCCCGGGAAAAGATATCATTTTCATGGTAAAAAAGCTAAATCTGGGCCTTCTTGGGGGGGGGGGGGGGGGGGCTTAGCTCCCCCCTAGCCCCTGATAAACTCCGCCCATGTCTTCAGTTATCCATTATAATAACCCAACTGCAGCAGGACTGAGCTGCTAACCTCGATAAAATTAATGAAGAAATTATTATTGTTTAACTATAATAGGCCTACATTTAGGCTACATAATTTCATATTGAAATCTTAAAACACTCTCTTTATCAGTAGTGAAATAATTAAGTAATTTTTCAAACATGAGATCTCGATATGGTGCCATTACAATGTGGAAACTAAAAAAGAAATTATTAGGCCTACTGTAGGCTAAGTATAGCCTATAGCCTATTTATAGAAGTCTTGGAATACTCTTATCAGCACTGAAAAAGTACGGTTATTTTGTTAAGACGACAACTGAATATCAGTGAATATGCTACCCTAGCACATGTTGAAATTCTAAAAGATTCTGATGGAGATGCATGGGCACATCTCCACCCTATGATAATACTCCTCCCTCTCGGCTCTACGCGCCGTGGCAACCGCCCGCGGACGCCCGATTCTCTTCCCCTCAAGAAACCTGGTTCCCCTCCCCTAAGAGAAAGGAGACTAGATTAAACACTTGCTCATAGACAGCTGGCAAACAAAAACATGAAACGTGCTCAAGCTAATTTCAACAGTTAAAATAATATGGTATCGAAGCGAAGCCCCAGACCCCGCTGGAAAGCTTACGACGCTCCCCCAGACCCCTAGTCGGTTGGCGCTTAGGACATTAGCACTCCTATGAAAATGTTCTGGTTGCGCTCATGGCTAATGGCTATGCAACTTAAAAACGAATTCTTACCTGGCAGATGAATGCAGTTGTCTCAGGTTTCAGATTTTCTCCAGAGTCCTGACTTGTCTGACACAACCCAATTTGATGTTAACAGCTTTCGAAAGGCATTTATAAGCATTATCTGTACTTTATTGGTTCTACGAACGTTCATAAAATGAGCAGCTGTCCACTTTCTATAGAACATCGCTTTAATGAAACTTATCAACAGCGTTTATGATGACATCACGGAAACGGATAAATGGATTATCATAAAATAACGAATAGGCCAAGGCCTATGTCGAATTGTCGATGGCAAGGATAATTGATTATACCAGGGCCAGTACAATTACACAAGACGACTGGTAACACATCAACAAGTATGAATATTGCCACTATTGCCACCCACGACCACCGAAACCACCAATTTTATACTACAACTGCTACTGTAAATACCACAGTAACTACTACTACCGCTGATGCTGCTATTGGCACTGCAGCAGCAGCAACCACTACTACATCGTTATTCGTCAATTCAATCCTTCAATCCCTCTCCATTCACGACTGAAAACCGAACTCTTCAAGCTATCATATCCAGATTCCAATCAGGTTCCATCACCCAACTACCACCATCACCGACAACCACCGTAGCACCACGCCGTCTCCTCGGCTTGACCTCCCCGGATTTTGACCTGGCACCGGAACGAAAACGGCCGCTCTGGCTATTGCGGACTTGGTTTGATATAGCGCTGGCGAATAAGCTGGTCTCCCTGACGTGGCCTTCGTGAGCGTTGAGAAATTCTCGAACATTTACATTACATTACTCTGAATAACTCAGAGAACATCTCTTTTTTCTCTCCCCTCTCTCCCTCTCTTTCCCTCTCTTTCTCACCCTCCCTCTCCTTCTCCTTCTCCCTCTCTATCTCCCTCTCCATCTCCGTCTCTCTCTCTCTCTCTCTTGCACTCTCTTTGTTACACACCCACACACACACACACCCAGACACTCACCCACCCACACACTCACCCACACGCACACACACTCACTCACACGCACACACACACACACACACACACACACACACACGCAGTCGTGCTCTCGCCGGTTTCGCCAGGTCTGATTGGTCAGCCTGGTGCTGTCACGTTCTTGTCCAATTGGTCCAGGGATGAATGTGATGCCATCTTCAGCTAAGATGTCCACAATATTATGTTGACTCTGTCTAGAGTTGTCAAACAGGCTGAAGGCGACAGATGCGACATCCGATCTTTTCACACCAAGACTCCTTTCATGATAATTATTGGCAACGTTTCCTGCAGCCACTCGACACGATACAATATTATTTCGGACAGCCATCGTCGTTTAGCGCTTCCTATTGGAACATCAACGTGATTAAATCTTGCGATAACAACCCTAGTTTAATTTATTCTGGCTCCTCCATTCCTATCTTCGTGTACATCCATAGCAGCGTTCGGTTGAAATTGGACATCGTTTTGAATGGGAAGAAAAAAGGCATGTGAAGATAATTTCCAATAAAATTTAATATATCAATTTGCCATAGCTAGCCAACATGCGAATTACAAGCTATAAAACTTATAATTAATATCCGTGTGCGCGATTGAAAACATGAATATGCTTGATTGCTTAGTGTGTCTGTTGAGGCGCTCTTGCAGCGACATGCGATGTGTTATGACCCTGCAGAAGGTGTCGCCACTACTATCATTGCTACTTTTAGTATTAGCCTACTATTTTCATCATCATCATTAATATCTTTATAGTTATTACTATTATTACTGTTATTATTATTAGACAGGCCTAGGCCTAGGCCAAGCCGTTGCCTTGTAGAAATTGTTGGATACTATTAAATCTTGAGGTACAGGTAAAAGCTTGTTAAGTCGTTGAAAAGATTTAAGTGTCCTCTGAGCAACAGGCAGTGACCTGGTTTCTTCGAATGAAGAAACAACGCTTGTACGAAGGCTTGTAACTTGCAACATAGTTTTAATTATTAATTAGCCTATAGCTGCTATGACCATCATTATTATGATTAATACAATTCCCACAAAACAACTACTAGGCTACTATTACTGCTACTACTTCTACTACTAGGCTTAGGTTACTACAACTGCAAGACTAATCTTACTACAATTGCAACTACTAGGCTACTACTACTACTACCACCACCACTACTACTGATTTTACTACTACTACTACTACTACTACTACTACTACTACTACTACTACTACTACTACTACTACTACTACTACTACTACTACTACTACTACTACTACTACTACTACTACTACTACTACTACTACTACTACTACTGCTGCTGCTGCTGCTGCTGCTGCTGCTACTACTGCTACTACAACTACTACTACTACTACTACTGCTACGACTATTTTTCTTCTTTGTGTTTTTATTTTAATTTTATTATTAGCGGGAAGAGCAGAAGGCGACGACTTCGGAAGCAACTGTGAACCATAATATTAGAGTATCTCAGGAGTAGATCTATGTGGCTCTTGGCGTAAAGTTATTATTATTATGCCCTTAGACTTATTATATGGGTGATTGAGAGAGGTACCAGGACGAGTGAAAGATGCTTCACTATCAATCCGCATCGATTCAGCAGTAGGCCAATAATTATGAGAATACCGTTGCCTGCAATAGTGACATAATTTTTTATGGCAAAGCATTCTAACGGCACATTTTAGCGTCAGAGTGAAGGGGCCATTCTTTAATTAATTAACCAATTCTAGACATCGATCAATGGAAGTTAATTGTAGTTCTTCGTCGTTTGTGTTTTGTCAATAAGACGTTCTTAGTCTTTATTAGAAAAGTTAGGCCCTGCTTATTGTTCGCCTACTTTAAAACTAGTATGAATATATTCGTCCGTACAAATTTCTGTCTGCATGTGTTTCCCTATGTGTGTCTTCAAATGCATTTGTCCTTGGATCTCTGTCTCTTTCTCTCTGCATCCATCTATAATTAGGCCTGTGCCATTATTCTCTGGTTCTTAATTTTCCTTTCAAGATAAATATAGCCTAATTATTTTTGATGCGAATCACGACTCCCAAACGTTCTTGCGTAACTACAGCCAAGAAATGAGATTTCACAATATTCATGGGAATAGGAATTTAGGGCAGAAAATCAATGCATTTTATATCGGAAGTTACTTTAATAACAATTAAATATTAAGGAAACTAACTATCTGTGCAAAGAAACTGCTGGAAGATAAACATTCATAAAAGTAACGTCCGAAAAATTACCCCAACACCTACAACGTGAACATTTTTTTCACATGTTATATGGATAAAAGACGCAGCCAATCAAATCCAAAAGAGGCGCCTTAGTGAACATTTTATGCCAAGACTTTCACAACTTCAGAAAAAATGTTTCAAGGAGGTTTGTGATGTGAAAAAACTGATTTTGGCCATCATCAACTTCGGTATTTTTCTCTGGGTTTGAAATAACTTTTATCACTCTTGCTCATAATTATATTCAGGTAGTTTGGTAAGTAAGGTGGTCGCAAGTAACAACAATGATGAGGCAAGCACAAGGGAAAGTCAGAGGCCTATACGCAGAAGACTAATGATCTGGTCAACGGGCCAAAAACTATATTATTCGCCGAGAGGTCCGAAGAAGAAGGTATTCGGACTCTTCTCGTCATCCGAAAACATGAAGTCGAAGTAGGCATTGGTGTATTCCTCGAGACTCAACTTCCCGTCACCGTTGACATCGATTGCCTTGAACGCCATTTTCACAAACGACGGATCTGGAACTCCAACCTGGAACAGCATCCTTTCGTACTCGTCCTCCTGCAGGTAACCATCACGGTTGACGTCCAGCAAGTCGTGAAGATCACGTATCATGCCAGAGAAGTACTTCATCAGCTCCGGGTCGTAGCGCTGCTTCCCGATTGAGTAGGTGAGCTCGTCTACGGTGAGAGAATCCCTGTTGGCAACGTCAGCGTGCTTGATAAACAGCCTCCACACCTAGATCATTTATGACAATCTGTTTATTAGACTAATCAGAGCAAGGCATGCCGCATGCGCCAACACTATAGGAATTGGATATCAAAACGGTAGGCCTAGGCTATATTGCAAAAAAGTGCACCTGTAGACACAAACACGCCAAAGCGCAGTTTGAAACATCTTCATTAATTTTGGTCTAACTTAAAAAAAGAAGACCTAGATTGTAGTTCTACTTGTATAGGCCTGCTGATTAAATGTATATATATTTTTATTTATTTATTTATTTCTACTATTTATAGCGCCCCTTCAATGTCGCTACTCAGAGTCACTCCCGACTAAATCGCGGATAGTGCATCGTCACGGTTATGCGCCCAAGCAACTGCAAGTGAAGGACATGCTCAGTTGAGTTGTAATAGAACCTGGAATCTCGGGCTGTAAGGCATATAGTCCACCACTACACCACCGCGCCCCACAGTAGCTAGAGTGTAATGGAGGTCGCGTGGTCGCATTTGGTAGCTGTAGTAGGCTAGTAGAAAAAGTAGAAGCTGTAATAATTATCGTAAAGATCTCACGTTTTCGAATTGAGTTTTTAGGTGCTCCACTTTCTGCTTTTCAGGGTTCCCGAATTTTGAGAAGTTATGAGCCATTCCGACGTAGCCGTCCTTTGTTAGAAATCCATCGCTGTTGAAGTCTATTGTGGAAAAAAATCTTCTCATCTTTCTCTTCCAGAATTCAGACATCCTGCGGCAAAATACAACCAAGTTTCAGCTTCAGACAGTAGAATGGTAGATCTAAATCGCAGCCTAACCATAAACAATAATATTATTGGCCGCGCAAATGGAATGAGGTTCAGATCAGCAATCAGCATGTATACATTAATTTTGACTGCAATGCAACGGAGTTGCTCAATGCGCCACCGTGTCTCCCTCATGCTGGCAGTTGATGCCGTTATTACCAGCGCATTATCCATAAGAAAAACCAGCCATATTGTGTTCCGAGTATCGGATTCACAATCCAGTCCTGTGATACTGGCTTCTCTACCTAAAAAAAACAACAACTTAGGCTACTTGTCGGATGATTGCAAGTGCTACAAGTAGTAGAGTTCCTCTAGCGTCTTGACTTGACTTGCCAACCAGTTATCAACAACTTTATAAGGGCGTTAATCGGGACGATCTTTCCATAGACTTAATTTACGCAGCATAGACTCGTACATCATTCTTTCACCTTGATCTGCTTTGTGTAAGACAACGTCTTAATTTAACTTATCTGTCAAATTTATGACGATATCTGAATACAAGGTTTCAAATTATCTATGCATAAATCGATAGAAAATTTGACATTTGTCAGAATAATTGCTGCTACCATTAATTTTATTACCAGTAGGCCCATGCCCTCTATCACTTTATCTTAAAACTACTACTTGCAGTAGTAGGCTATTATTACCACCACCGATGCCACCACCATTATAAAGCCTATTGCTGCTAGTGTAGGCCCTACTGCGACAACGGCGGCAGCAGTTGCAGCAACAACAACTACCACTACTAATAATACTACTAATACTACTAGGCCTACTACTGCTCTACTCTGATATTATTAATGCGATTACCGTACCTTATTTTGGGTGACTTTCTTTTCGGTTTGTTAGTGGTTTAAAAGTGCTGAATGGACAAAGTTGTCCGTGTCATATCATTATAATACACTTTATATATAATTTTATTGTTATTAGCCTATTAGTTATTAAACTTATTATTAGTTTTGCCCTAAGATACTTCATTCCCTCATTAGTAGGCTACAAGACAAACGTTCCCACTTCTACTTCAACTATATAAAAAAGTAAGAATTTACTTTGTACGCACACGCTTTTGCAAATATTGCTACTTGAGATTGGAAATGCTACTAAGAAGCTCAAGCGTCTTAACGCATGGGCGCCCGCAGAAATTTTTGCAGGAGGGGGCAAAACACGATGGTCAACGTTAAAACAATATTTAGCAGCAGGACAAAAAAATGCAAAGCAGGGAGTTAAGAACATGCATGGGTATTTTTCACAGAGGCTTCTTGATGTAAATGTCTCGGTTTCACTTTAAACATTTTTAAAATGAATTGCTTCTTTTTGCAAGGAAATTTGTTTGACAAATCGAAAATATTAGTTAAAAGTAGGCTTTTTAATTCTCTAATGTGAAGAAATTTGTTATGAACCCCAAAAGTAGTAGGCTAGTGAGAAAAATAAGTTTCAATTTTTCCAGGGGAGGGGCAAGTGCCCCCCTTGCCCCTATGTGCGGGCGCCCATGTCTTAACGTCTAGTCCTCTGCTTTCACAAGTCAACATCTGCATACATGACATTGTGCTAATACAAAACTCACATTTCCATTGGTTATAATTTTAGTATGGGAAATTCTATCATCATCATCATTGGCGTGCCCCTCTCTAGAGCGTGGCCGTTTCCATCGTCCGTTGCCACAAGACCCTGTCCTGTGCTCGTCTCCATGCCGTGCTCAGCCCGAAGTTCAGAGGACGGAGATCTGCCTCAACCGTTCTGGTCCATGTATGCCTTGGTCGTCCGGGTGGCAAGGAAATTCTATGGCTGAGTTTGTATAGGCACTAACAGTCTATAGATGACTGTGTTTGGTAGGTTGTGCACATGCCTATCACTCATTATAATGTCGCCAGACAAATGCACGTGTGACAGAATTATTATTTCTTCGTCGCAGTAGGCCTATAGGCCTACGTTGAGTTTAATTAAATAATATAATTAATGTTTCCGCCGTCTCGCTCGCGTGTCAAACTGAGAAAATAATTGGAAGGACAAACACATGCATGTAGACCGCAAAAGCACAGCGTTGCTAATTCGCGGGATAGACACGCACTCATTAAAGAGTGGGACACACACACACACACAGACACAGAGACTGACAACTAATTAAGTGCACCAGCTGATCTACACGGTGATTCATTAAAAAACGTCCCCTCCATAAGTTGGCATAACTCATGTGGATGACCAACAAATTTAATGAAATTTCAGAATAATGAAGCTTGATGATCTGGTCAAGTGCTATATAAATTATGTCACGTTCAGAGCTATAATGACGTAACGCGGATGACGAAACTAATGACGTCACGAAAATCTCGTGAAATACGCAAGATTCCAACGTTCCTGTCAGTCACTGAGGTTGTATCATGGAAACCTGGTCAATTTCATCCGGTTTAGCCGCCTGGTGATAAATTGTTTACTGTGGCACCACCCAGTAACAATCAGAATGTTCTCAATCACGCATCTGCCGGTAAACAGAAGAGGGACGTTCCAGTAAATCGTCTTTTGCGGAATTTTCAGCAAATCCCTTAAGGTATCTCTCACACACGGTCGTACGAACATATCTATTTAATCGAACAGGGCGTTAAGATCAATGGACAATATTACAGAGATGTTCTACTAAAACAGGGCCTTTTACCAGACAGTCGTGACATTACCGATGAGTATTTCATCTTCCAGCAGGATAGCGCTCCTGCGCACAGAGCACGGAACACTGTTGCGTTACTGGAAACTGAAACACCTGCTTTCATCCCGCCTACTTTGTGGCCACCAAACAGCCCTGATTTAAATCCAGTGGACTATAAGATATAGAGTGTCATGCAAGAGAAGGTTTACAGATCTCGAATGTGTGATGTCAGTGAGTTGCGAAGTCGAATTGGTGAGGCATGGGACGATATGGATCAGCGCATCATTGATGAATCAGTCAAACAGTGGCGTACTCGTCTTCGCGCATGCGTAGCTGCCAAAGGGGGTCAATTTGAACATAAACTTTAACTTTCCGAATGTTTAGAAATAACTCCTCTGTCTTCCTTTAAAATTTCTTTCACATAGCATGACATTTGACGGAGTTGCAGTAAAATATGCAGGGGACGTTTTTTAATGAATCACCGTGTAGATTGGCATATGAATATTAATTAGGTCACGTGAAAAAAATGGTGTGGCCAGTCAGCAGTAGTTGTATTTGACCTAGCAAGGCCTGTCGGTGGTTGTACCACTAGCCTACTGCTAGCATTGAAGCTCTTATGGGGAGAGCTTACTCTACTCCTCTCATACGTGGACCGCATTCTCGAAATTACGGCGTGATGTATAGCCACCTGATACTACCAAAGATAATTTACAATTTATTGTTTATATTAAACTAAAATTTTCCGAATGACAAATAACATCGTTGTCTATTGCCTCATATTCGAACACGAATGAGGTAGAAATATCGCGATAACGGCAATATTTCATAAATTTGAAAGTCTGTTGTGCAATTTTATGCCAAACTCCTCCTCTCATTATTTTATTACGCGAGCCTACTCCCACGGATTATTGCAGCGTCGCCTCTGCCGGTGTCACGAAATAGAGTATCCCCCGTATTAAAAGTATCCCCCAAAATGAGGAAAAGTCGAAAAAAACACTTACGCGTGCTTTTATTTTTGCAAATTAATTTTCATCTGCTTTGTTTTGAACAATGACACTACTGGTAACAGGTATGTTTATTCCTACTAGATACTTTGTTTTGCTTTGTTTTTATAGCACTTAAAACGTTTAAAACACTTAAAAACACTCGGAGACACTAAATAAATTCGAGTTGCCTTTCTCTTGGCATTGCTTAGGTCACTTAAAACAATTAGAGTCACTTTAAATTTTGATTAGAGTATAATTGTTTTAATTATACACATTTTTTTAAAATGGGATAGAATGGTTTATCCCCCCGGATAGTCTAGACCGTTTAATTCCATCCGGGGGGATAGATTAATCCATCCCACCGGATAGCTTTAGGGGATACTCTTTTTCGTGACACCGGCCTGCCACAGCCCACTGTTACGCTATATACTAGGCTATCGTTCACCTTAAGACGATCATCATTGCGGCTACTCGTCTGGTATTGCCATTAAAAATTTAGAGCACATTAAAGCGGCAATACAGGATGAGTTCTGTGGCTCAGTTGAAGCGAGCATTTCAAATTCAAACGTCGCGTACTGGCGCACGAGTTGTCCGACGGTAGCCTATAGGCCTACTTCACAGACAGGGGTTGCAAACTGAAATTTCAATAAATTAAATAAAGGTCAGATCCGGCCGAAAAAATGGGTAGGAAAATCTAGATTGAGAATTTATGAGAATTTATGGATTTTTGATACCTGAAATTTCCGAAGACCTTTCTTTCTGTCTTTCAGTCAAAAAGTTGTCCTTATTTTCAAAATATCTGAATACCTTTTCCTCGTCTTTCTCTCCAAATCCCTCAACCTTTCTACTTTTCTCGTCTTTTTTAAATTGTTTGCCGCAACTGATTTTTTACCTTAGAAATGTCTGTTGATAGGCTACCCGTGATCTGATCATTAAGATTCAATATTCAGACTTTGGTCATTTCTGTAAACTGAAGAGTGGAAAAGCAGAAAATTATTCAGGCTAAGTGCCCTAAGAGGACGAGGGGATGCTAGGGTAATGGTTAAAACGCTGGCACGAGAAACGAACGAAAGCGGGATCGCTTCTCGCTATCCTTCCAAAGCCCACTCAACCTTCCAATCGGTAGATGGCGTTGATCAAATGAATAGAAGGACTGGACAGTAGGGTGGAGTGAAAAACACGAAAATCAAAATTTGGAAACGTAACAGCAATAAAAAGTTGTCTTATGGTATGGGAGTCAAGAAATCTCACAAAAGTTTTGAAAAATATTAATGTCTTCGTTTGCCACCAGAGGGCCAAAGTTTCGAAAAATTGTCTTTTTTAAAGAAAATTTATGGTTTTCTTATGAAATATTTTTCATGCAACCCAATGAGCCACCACACAATATACCGTTGGAAAGAGCTATTAAAACTGATTAAAATTATGTATTAAGTTTTAGAATAGTCCCATATTTCTAGAAGATATTAACTTTTTACTATACCCCACATTCGCGACATGTCGCTATGCCTGAAAACTGTAAAACACTAATAACTTTTTCATCCTTTGAGATATTTCAACTTGTGATATGTCATTCGATTCAGTTTAAGACGGCTGTTTTAACGGTGCATTGAAACTTCCGAAACCATCCACGAAAAAGTTCAAAATCTCATGAAACCATTCAAAAAGAGAAAAACTAAAGGAAAATATCATGGAAAATTGCCAAACTATGAAAAATGGTGCATAGAAAAGTTTTTGACATTGCAGCCTGCAAATGTACCAGTGACAATTGCAAATGCCCCAAAGCCAGAAGATGCCATGAGAGAAAATAGAGTTCCAACATCATCATGATACAATAATTATTAGGATGTATGAAACACTGGTGCAGACGGACCCTTGGGAGTTCTTATTGATGCAAGGTCAAGTCTGTGGGTTCCTGGGGAGCTTAGCCCCTAACCCTCCCCCCCCATGGTGTGGGTTGATGAAAGCTGGACAGAGGAGTTTGCAAGCCATCCTACCACTGCGACTTCTTTGTGTATGAAGAAAAGAGTCCGAGTGCTGAAGGAAGCTGTGGATGACAACTAGGCAACTTTGTCATCAAGCTCTATGATACACTTCCCAAGGTTCAGAATTTAAAACTCTACTTCAATAACCTTTGTAGAACCTCAACTGAATTTGTGGGCCGTTTCGACAGTTGGCACTATGAGATCTATATGACCGAGTTCCCCTAAAGTTCTGAGAAGGAGTTGAAGACAGAGGGATGAGGATCAGCTGACATACATGTTGATGCTATTCAGGTCTAGCTGTGGTAGGATGGCTTGCAAACTCCTCTGTTCAGCTTTCATCAACCCACACCATGGGATTAGTTCATTGGGTTAGGGGGCTAAGCTCCCCAAGAACCCACAGACTTGACCTTGCATCAATAAAGACTCCCAAGGGTCCGTCGAATGGTAACCCAATGTGGGGTGATAGGGTTAGGGGTTGGGGTTAGACCGAGACTAGTGAGCACTGTACACCAGCCCTCCCCCCTGCACCATAAGTAATAAAAGGAAGTACGACAGTCTATAGCAGTGCCCAGGGGCGGATCCAAGGGGCCAATCCGGCCATGGCCTGGATTTGACATTTACACAGGATGTGTACGTTGTGTATGTGTGTGTTGTGTGTGCGTGTGCGTTTTGGGTGTATGTGTTTGTATGTGTGTGTTATGTTGTTTGTATGTGTGTATTGTGTGTGTGTACGTTGTGTGTGTTGTGTGTATGTCGTCTGTTTAGAGTGCAATGGTGCTCACTCCATGGCTAAATGCATTGGAGTTAGAACCATTGCACTCTAAACAGACAATGTGTGTGTGCGTTGTGTGTGTGTATGTGTGCACTGTATGTGTGAGTGCGTTTGTATGTTTGTGCTTGTATGTTTGTGTGTGTGTATGTATGTGTGTGTTGTGTGTGTATGTGTGTACTGTATTTGTCTGTGTTTGTATGTGTATTGTAAGCCATCCTACCACAGCTAGACCTGAATAGCATCAACATGTATGTCAGCTGATCCTCATCCCTCTGTCTTCAACTCCTTCTCAGAACTTTAGAGGAACTCGGTCATATAGATCTCATAGTGCCAACTGTCGAAACGGCCCACAAATTCAGTTGAGGTTCTACAAAGGTTATTGAAGTAGAGTTTTAAATTCTGAACCTTGGGAAGTGTATCATAGAGCTTGATGACAAAGTTGCCTATAGTTGTCATCCACAGCTTCCTTCAGCACTCGGACTCTTTTCTTCATACACAAAGAAGTCGCAGTGGTAGGATGGCTTGCAAACTCCTCTGTCCAGCTTTCATCAACCCACACCATGGGGGGGAGGGTTAGGGGCTAAGCTCCCCAAGAACCCACAGACTTGACCTTGCATCAATAAGAACTCCCAAGGGTCCGTCGAATGGTAACCTAATAATTATTGTATCATGATGATGTTGGAACTCTATTTTCTCTCATGGCATCTTCTGGCTTTGGGGCATTTGCAATTGTCACTGGTACATTTGCAGGCTGCAATGTCAAAAACTATTTTCTATACACCTTTTTTCATAGTTTGGCAATTTTCCACGATATTTTCCTTTAGTTTTTCTCTTTTTGAATGGTTTCATGAGATTTTGAACTTTTTCGTGGATGGTTTTGGAAGTTTCAATGCACCGTTAAAACAGCCGTCTTAAACTGAATCGAATGACATATCACAAGTTGAAATATCTCAAAGGATAAAAAAGTTATTAGTGTTTTACAGTTTTCAGGCATGGCGACATGTCGCGAATGTGGGGTATAGTAAAAAGTTAATATCTTCTAGAAATATGGGACTATTCTAAAACTTAATACACCATTTTAATAAGTTTTAATAGCTCTTTCCAACGGTATATTGTGTGGTGGCTTATTGTGTTGCATGAAAAATATTTCATAAGAAAACCATAAATTTTCTTTAAAAAAGACAATTTTTCGAAACTTTGACCCTCTGGTGGCAAACGAAGACATTAAAAATTTTCAAAACTTTTGTGAGATTTCTTGACCCCCATACAATTAGACAACTTTTTATTGCTGTTACGTTTCCAAATTTTGATTTTCGTGTTTTTCACTCCACCCTACTGGACAGGCGCCATGTTGGCTCGACATCATCATCATCATCATCATCATGATCATCATCATCATCACCACCACCATCATCATCAGCAGCAGCAGAAGCAACTGTGGGCTCAATCCTGCCTGTCGTCAGTTCAATTCGATTTCTGTAATAACTTGTGATCATGCATCATAATAAATTATGACTAGGCCTACTATGAATAAGATTGCAATCATTCTGCGTTGTGTCAGTTCGAAAGATTATTATGACAATATCAGATAGCGTCATCGATTTATAGCTTGTGGTTGGAAAATAGTGATGCTTGATAAATGCAGAAATAATATTAACTTCGGCGCCAGACATTAATTTATTGTTTTAAACCTGCAGAGCGATAGCCAAGAAAGACGTGACCGATCTACGATAAGCGCGGTAGCGCAGTCTTATGGTCACTAGTATAGAAATTATAGGTTCGCCGCTAGCTCTCCCCTCTCCACATAAATTAGCCACACCTGCACTAGGCCTAGAATTTCAATATAATTATAATTGTGTATAATATACACTGTGTCCACGATAAAGTAGAACACACAATAAAGTGCCACAACTCGGTCAAAACTTGTAGGATTTGTCTGATATTTTACGCACAGCCACAATGGCCATATTTACACGAGATCCTAAAGCCGATTTGAAATATTCGCGAGTTTGCCAAATTTATGAGCGTTTGAGATGCAGCACCAAAAGATGGGACTTTCCAACATGCAAAAGCTGAAAGGAAGCAAAATTCAGCTACAAATGGCGCTCAAAATGTCATTTTTGTTCACGAACACACGACCGTAGAGGTAGTAGTGTAGTAGCTGTCCCGGAAGACACTCGGCTTCATATCCGCAGCTGTGGCCGCCTAGCAGTCCAGACCACAATCCGGGTACATGTACCGAAGTAGCGGGTTTTTCGTTCCTGTATTCATGACATCGATAACCGTAGGGCGCGTCTGATTGAAGAGTGGCAGCTGTTTGACCAGGTGATCATCGAACAGACCATCAAACAGTATCGTCTACGTATACGGTCGTGTGTTCGTGAACAAAAAGGACATTTTTAACACCATATTACATAGCTGAATTTTACTTTCTTTCAGCTTTTGCATGTTGGAAAGTTCCATTTTTCGGTGCTGCATCTCAAACGCTCAGAAATTTGACAAACTCACGAATATTTCTAATCGGCTATAGGATCTCGAGTAGATATGGCCACTGTTGTTGTTTTTAAACTTTCAGACAAATCCTAAAAGTTTTGACCGAGTTATGACATTTTACTCTGTGTTCCACTTTATCGTGGACACAGTGTATATGCCTAAATAGCGATTAATACAGCGTGTAAACTTTGAGTCAAATTTGACGTTATTTCATACACACAGCGTTCGAATAATTATAATGAGATGAAAATCATTATCTTGTTTACTTCGCGAAATAATGTATCAAACTTTCCTCATATTAAAAGACGTGCATAAATAATTTGTCTCATCTCGATTTCCCGAGCAAGACGCTTCGAAAAATTTCTCAACACTGCACTGTAGGCCTATATCAACCGACGTAAGTATGATAATAGCCAGCTGAAATATCACATACATCACAGAATAGCAAGAATTATTATAGGCTTAGACATTTTCAAGTTGTAGCAACTTGCGTAAGACTCGCACGGTCAGAACGTGCGTTCACTGGGTTCTGCCACCCGCCCCCATCTCGAGGGCCATCAAAAAGTCATTACGGTGGAAGGGACGACGGGTCAGTCTGGGAGCCTGTCATATATAACAAGAATAACTGGAGATATGTAATCGACTTCGAAACCTACTGTAACAGTCTGAGCATGCCCGACTGGGTCCAATGCAACTGAGGTCTTGCTAACCCCAGAACAGAGAACTTAGCATATCAGTGTGTAAGTGAGGCGAAGAAGAACAATGAATTATCCTTATAGGTGAGATGGTTGCAAGTTACTCCCTGCCCGGGGGCAGAGCGAGAATTGCCGGAGTTGGGGGGTTTCAACCCCCTGTCTTTCTTAGAGCCCCATGTTAGAGTCTGTTTTTTACACCCCGATTCCAAGTGAATAATGGTCCAACCGCCCAGTTATTTTTACACAATTCTTACACTGCCCAGGGGTCGCGGATAGCACATCTGTCATCTTGCATGGTACCTGGTAGTGATGAAGTCTCTGTCAATAATGAAGATCTAGAGATAGCTTCCCTGCTAATGGATTTAAGATGGAATCTGATCAGAGGTATACGCCATAGTCATACACTGGATACAGTCCGGCAGGGACTACCGAGGGGCAGTTTCACGCCGATATTTCCACTATCAATGACGCCTCATCGACGATAGGCTACATTACACGCCGATGGTTGCAGCTGATAGCGCTGTGGCATACCTGCAGGGTGGATGCGTTACAATACACCAATTGAACATTCATAACTACTGGATGACCTATCATAATTTCAGGCTATCATTTCGTTATCGCTTCAAGATGTCTGACTTTCTGGCCAGAAAAGTGAAGACGTACTTTAGACATTTCGACACGAACGACGACGGCTTCGTATCGCTGAAGGATTTCGTGAAACTGGCTGAACTTCAGAGTGACGCAACAAAAGTCGACGGAGCCACAAGGGAACATCTCAAAGCGTTGTTTGTGAAAGTAAGTTTATAAGGCAACATCTCAAAGCGTTGTTTGTGAAAATAAGTTTACAAGGGAACATCTCAAATGTTGTTTGTGAAAGTAAGTTCACAAGAGAACATCTCAAAGCGTTGTTTGTGAAAGTAAGTTTACATGTACAAGAGAACATCTCAAAGCGTTGCTTGTGAAAGTAAGTTTATAAGGGAACATCTCAAATGTTGTTTGTGAAAGTAAGTTCACAAGGGAACATCTCAAAGCGTTATTTGTGAAGGTAAGTCACAAAGAGCATGGTTTTGTTTACGTTAAGTAACGACGATCCACTGATTAAAAGTATACTTTGTAGCCCCGGGTCGCCAGATGTCTCAGATGTGGTTCGCGAGGCCGATGACAGACTGCGGGCGTCTGTTAGCAAGAATGCATTCTATGCCCTGCGAGTTTCTTTCCGCCTGTCATCGAGCATCGCTACAATCTTCGTCTGTGAACTCTGCTTCGAATTAAAGTATGACAAGAACTTCATACCTATGGTACTCCACATTATTGGGGCTTGCTCAAAAACAGCTGTGAATAATTATAATTAGTCTACCGCACTTTATTAGCTAACATGCACATCATCCTGGGACCGAGTACGGCTTTTCAACCTGTTTTCTATTAAATTATTAATTATAATAGGCTATAAAAAAACTGACAGCAGTGTTATAATTATCACCACAGATCTGGCGTCAATGGATGAAGTCCTCTGGATCCGATGACAACGGATTGCTGACTGCATCCATCTTCGCAGAGTCCGTGAAGCAACAAAGGAATGATCCGGAATTCAGGGAGACGTATTTGCAAATATGCCACCATTTTTTCTGTCTTCGAGATACCAATGGTGATGGCTTCTTACAGGAAGATGAATATGCTCAATCACTTGCTGATATTGGCTTCCACGATACAAGCATCACGCGCAGAGCTTTTGAGTCCATGGATCTCAACGGAGATGGAAAACTTAGCCTGGACGAGTTTTGTACTGGCTTGCTGGAGTATCTTACATCCGTAGATGAGAATAGCCCATACGTACTGCTGTGGGGGCCTCTTGTTGATAGACCCGATATTTCCAACTGAATGTTTGTGCCTTCTTTGTTGCTTCTTAATTAAGAATTCTTATTCTTCACTTAGGTTAGAAAGTCGGTTCAGGCATTTTTGATGGTTTCAACTCAATTAATGCGAAAGCTTGGATTGCTTAAAATGCTTATAAACTACTTTTAGCTTGTAGGCCTATGGTCGGTGGACAACTGTAGTTCTTTCTTCGTTAACATTGAATGTGGTTGTGTGTTTCACTGTGTTGACAGTAACTTTTCTGTTGCAGGGCATTCACCCTCTGGACATTATTCCTGGACAAAATTCACCGATTTTGCTTAAATAGGACATCATTCTTTGGACATGATCCCTGGACGCAATATTCCCCGATTGTGCGCATGACATTCAGTAGCCTACTCGATGCCATCATTAAGTAAATTCAACGTTTGAAATACGCTAATTTTCTTGAATAACACAACACACAGGAAAGGAATTTTATACAAACACCGTACTTTATCTCGCTAGCCGATATTAATCAACACTGTCTTAGCTGCAATATTCATACATGAGCAAACCTTATGTGTTTGCTCTAAGCGATCATATGAAAATTAACAATTCCTAAGGCAAAACGATGGAAAGAATACGCTATCACCAATACCTACAACATTGAAATGTTACAATCAGCCATAGATTTGTAAATCAGTAGACAACGATACAGCCAATAGAATCTGACAAACCCCAGCAGAAAGTTCAGAAGGGAGATAACGTTGACTAAGTTTATAAGAATTAGGGCCAGACATTTTAAGTCACGATTCGTGTGGTTAACTTTGCTGACAAATCAGTGACAATCATTTTCGCTAGCAAACAGACATTATTTCTGTCAAACTTCTGGATGGCAGAATAACCTTCCATCACTATTTCTGTTCTGTTCGTCTTCTTTCTACTTTCTTCATACCTACATGTTTCTTCTTGCATTCTTCGATACTTTTAAAGCCACGAGTTTGTGCAATGTGCATATATAATCTGCCATTCTTTAGCTCCTCACCATTCCGGTGATATTTTTGTCAACAAGCCATCTCCCAAGCAGGCAAGTCGAATTCGATTCAATCGAGGCAAACGGAGTATTTTTGAGGAATCTGGATCTCCCTGTGCCTATAAGCTTAGTCTAGGTGAGAAGGTGAGAGATGTAGCCGATTGCATGTAGGCCTATCATAGGCGCCCGCACATAGTCTACAGCAAAACGGGTAGTTGCTCCTTCCTCCACTAGAAAATTTATGCCTATCCTATAGATTTAAATTCTACATTGGAGTTTTTAGTAAATTTCTTCCCACTAATGCACTTGTAATGATGAAAATGATACACGAAGTGAAACTGAAAAATTTAAATTTAGAGAAGTACCCTTTTGTCTACTTTCCTGGCTTGCATTTTTATGCGCTTGCTGAAAAATTTAACCGTGACCGTTAGGTTTTTGACCATCCTGCTAATCTAGACAGACAGACAGACAGACAGACAGACAGACAGACAGACAGACAGACAGACAGACAGACAGACAGACAGACAGACAGACAGACAGACAGACAGACAGACAAACAAACAAACAAACAAACAAACAAACATACAGGCATCCATGTATTAGATCTTAATATGCATTCAAAAAGCAAACATAGATAAATAAACGAAGGAGTGTAGGCAAGTATCAAGCTAATCAATAGTACGACGACAACAGTAAACGAATAAACCAATGAAAACCGCCGCATACAATGTAGGTCTGCAAGTTCCTGACGGACCAATTTGGCGAAGAGTCTCCGGACTAGTCGACGAGTGGTCCGAAGAAGAACCTGTTCGGACTCTTTTCATCCTCCGAGAAGCTGAAGTCGAAGTAAGCATTCATGAACTCCTCGAAGCTCAGCTTCCCGTCGCCGTTGGTATCGATTGCCTTGAACGTGTCTTTTATGTACGAAGTGTCCGGTACTCCCATGTGCTCAAAGATTCTCCTGTATTCGCCCTCGTCCAGGTAACCGTCGCAGTTGACGTCCATGATGTCGAAAAATCCGCGCATCAGACCTCGGTCGCATCTGATGTAATCCGGGTCGTAGCGTTGTTTCGCGATTGCGTCGACCCACTCATCTCTGGTATGCTGCTTCTTGTTTTCAGAATACTTGAAGTACTGGTCCCAACTCTAAGTCAGTAGAAAGTCATCTTTATTAGTTCGAAACAAAGAAAAGCATGTGCAAAACAGTAATAATTATGCTTGAAGCAGATCGACATTAAACAGAACACACAATCGATCCGCTATACTAGTCGATATCTAGCCTGCATAAATAAAAATGAAACTTTCCAATAGTTTGTTGCCAGTGTTCTCGGAAAGTTACGCACCAATTGTTTTGAAAATTTACCAAAACCTTCCAATAGGACCGTGTTGTAAGATGCTTTTTTCCACAAAAAGTGAACTTTGCATTCCATTCGACCGCCATTTGCAAATTCAACAAAACCGCAGAGTTGCCAGATTTCAGAAATCACGTTGTAAAGTCGCCTAAAATTCGCGAGATTTCGGAAACGCTAAATCTCGTTGTAAAGTTGCCCAAAATTCGCGAATGACCAACTTTATTACCGTGGGGAAAGAACGGTGTGAGGAAGGAAAGAAGGAAGAGGGAGCAGGACGAAGAGGAAGGGGAGGGACCGGAGGGAGGGATGGAGAAGGCAGGGATGAAGGGAGGCAGAGGGAGGAGAGAGGGAAGGAGAATGGGACTGAGGGCGGGAGAGGAAGGAGGAGAGGTTGGAAGGGGAGATGAAGGGGAAGGGGGAAGGAAGGTGGGACGGAAACGGTAGGGGAAGGGGGACGGGAATTTAGGTAGGAGGGATGGTTGGACGCTCTTTTCAGCCACTGCAACGTGTGGCCGGGTACAGCTAGTAATTTATAAAATACTAACATTTAATAGCAGACGTAGCTTTCATGGTCAAGAACATAAATTAATAGTAGTGGCAGTAGGCCTAGTATTGGCAGTAGAAGTAGTGGTGGTGGTGGTGTGGTGGTGGTTGTGGTTGTAATAGTAGTGGGCTAGTAGTATCAGCAGCAGCAGCAGTAGTAGTAGCAATAATAGCAGCAGTAGTAGCAATAATGTAGCAGTAGCGCCTCTGAGTAGAAATCTTGAAGAGGCGCTATATAAATTTATGTGATTGATTGAGTAGTAGCAGCAAGAGTGACAGTAGTAGCAGTACTTAGTTGTCGGCCTAGTGCTATTAAAAATGTTTCTTTTGCCATTAAATTTAAGTCAAACAGTATTCATCTCACGTTCGCAAATTGAGTTTTGATATGTTCCGACTTCTGCTTGTCTCCATTTTCGAACTTGGCGAATCGAATCGCTAGTGCCACATAGTCATCCTTCGTCATGAGTCCATCTTTGTCGAAGTCGAACAACGAGAAAAACGTTCGCAACTTTCTCTTCCGAAACTCGGACATTCTGCAACAAAATAAAACCAATTCCGACTTCAAAACCCAACCAAATTTTGCGACTATTCAATAGTTTGGCAACCTCAATGTAATGTTACTGCTTATACTCTGGCTGAATATTTCACAGAAATTTTTGATATTCCAGTTCAACTTTTTCGCCGATGATGACCTAGGTGACCATCTGAATAGTGGCACTGCATAATGCATGGATGTTCGTTGAGACAAGGCAATCAATTTGCGTGACTGAGTAGCTTTTGCTGCTGCTATTACTACCGATGTTTTGCGTTTGTATACAAATAAGTTCGTCAACAAGGCCTAGCCTATTCAGTAGTTAATTCGTAAATGATGGCAAGCAAATTGACGGAACAAAATTGTCCTGGTCTAAGCGACTGTTGGATTCGGATCTATGCCTACTATTACCGACTACTCAGAACTCACGTCTCGGATTAACCACAACTATTGCAGGCTACAAAAACTCTTTTCAAGTACAGAGACCTGCTAGGTATGGAATATACGTTGGCTACCATTCCGTTTATATTGGCTTGGTCCGCCATGGTACCTTACCAGAAAATGTAGGCCTAATCACAGTAATCATATCAGCGTATGATTGATTAGCCCTGTCCAATTTGTTTGGGAGCAACGCTTTTAATCAAGCTTATCTATTAATATATATGACATCCTTATAGCTTGTTGGGTTAGGCCTATTTGAAATGAAAAAGATGACAAATCTGATATTCATGAGTAAATATCATAACACGTGTTTCTTAGTTGCGATTATTGTTCGTCAGTATTCATTAGCCATGTTCTGACATCGTCATGTTTACCGTTCCAATTTGTTTGCATGTTATCCCTTTTCACAATAAGTATTAGGCTACTGTGTATGAAGGTTTCGCAGCTGCCTGAAATCGGGTCCGAAACTTTTCAGACCTAGCGTATAGAGCTACAGGTAGGCTACCTCATCAACTTACTCATCGGAAGAGTCACGAAGTCGTTGGCTGAAGATTGACATTCTGGCGGTCTATCGATCACACCCTATGCAATATTTGAAGTTTTTATACAAGGGTCTCGCCCCCCCCCCAAAACTGACTGATGTTATAACTTCGTCTATACTCAGCCTCCTCCACCGTCCACTTCATTCATTCAACTGACTTGACTATAGTCTACATGATTCCTCGCTCTAGAACTGCTATGGCTCAATCTCGATCATTTGTCTCAATAAATTATTGGTCCTTCTCTTTGGAATGCTGTTTCTCCTACTGTTCGCTATGCACTTCTGTCTGGCATTCTCTCTTCTGCCTTGTCTCTTCTTAAAACCTTCTTCTACTCGCGGGGCATTGTGCACTGGGAGCGCCTCTGAACAGTACAACCTACTACATGTAGAGGCGCTTTATAAATGATTAATGCAATTCAATATGATAAAATAAATTATCATCCAACCCAACGACTCATAATTATAGAGCAATATTATTGTTAACAACGGCGATGGTGGTGTTGATGATGAGCGTAATGAAAGTTGGACAATGCAAGCGCAATACCGTTTCTTATCGCGTCTCATATTGGAACATAAATTGAATAAAATATCGCGATAGGCATAAGGATGAAACATAATTAGGATGAATACCCCCCCAATTCAATACATTCTGAACCAATCATTTCCCCACCATATTGCCTTCTTAGGCTATAAATATATAGGCCTATACAACAAAATTGACAGGAGCTTCAAAAACAAGATAAGGAGGCTTGTAAAGATATTCACTGACCGTTATCAGACTTTCATTGTAATAACACATGATATTATGATAAACAACTGTTCTAATTAAACAATAAATTTACTCGATTTGATACCGTTACTGTACTAAATTAGGACAAAACATGCACGTGCTTTAGAGTCTAATTTTAAAGGATCGGCCTACATGTAGGCCTACGTAAACAAACTTAAGTCGTCAAAAAGATCATTCTGGTTCCTGGTTCGAGTAGCCTATAGTTATAGGGGCAAATAACTTCTTGCTTCAAATGCTACAACAGTATGGAAATTCCCCTTCTCCTCTCGGCGCGACGATCGTTTGTCCCCCCCCCCCCAGAAACTTCAATCCCCAGAGGAGAGGTAGGCCTACTAGATTAAAGTGACATTAGCATAAACACTGCCAGAAATCCGGTTAAATTGTCCTGAAGTTCAATGAAAAATCTGCTCGTACACAGTACTGAAACGTGGTCTCTAAAGAGTACAAGTCTCTTAATTTTCGTTCCAAAAAAATTTATACATCTTGTTTTCTTATTCATTTGTGAATGCCCTAATTCCACTTCTCGCTATAGTCTCGTTCTTGAAATATTTTAAAAAAAATCTACTTCTATATGTAGGCTACTTACGCCGAACAAAAATCAAATAATTATTATTCTTATTCTACTTCTTACTCACGAATATATTATTGGCTATGACCTTCACCCACTGAATGACATTCCCTAGCTTCTCACCAGTTTTGGTGACACAGGCCTACATGGGCGCCCGCAGAAATTTTTGCAGGGGGGGGGGGGCAAAAATTTCTCAGATGATCACAGTTATCGTAAATGTTTTAGTAACAAGAGCTTGAAAAATGCAAAGCTGGAAATTAATAGCACGAATATTTTTCAGTGAGGTTTCTTAATGCAAATTTTTCAGTTTCATTTTTTATATCAGCTTTCATATGAATAGTTTCTTTAGTGCGAAAAATATTTAAAAATATAAAAAAAGTAGATGTTAAAAGTGGGTTCCTGAAGCGGCGCTGTAATAGGCCTATTATAAGTTCATTGAATGAATGAATAAGTGGGGAAACAAATAGGTGTCAGTTTTCAAGGTGCAAGTGTTCCTCTAGCTACTTCTATTGATAATTAATTTTGTGTAGTTGTGAAATGTTGCATGACAACGAGATTCCAAATTCCAATCAAGAAGGCCATAATCAATAGAAAAATACTATTTGCAAAGGCGCCTGCCGGAAGGTTAACAGCCAATGGTCACTGTTCCAGCTTTTAACAAGATGTGGCAGAAAATTAGGAGCATGTTTATTTCTACAGATATTTATAAACATAGATTTCTGATTACTGCGTGTATCATTCGTATCATTAGTGCTTTAATGCAAAGAAATTTGCCAAAAACACAAAAGTAGTAGGCTAGTTAGAAAAATAAGTTTCAATTTTCCAGGGGGGGGGGCAAGTGCCCCCCTTGCCCCTATGTGCGGGCGCCCATGCAGGCCTATGTTTAGTTGACAAGCCCGTTAGTAGTGGTCCTATAGAGAGTGACACAGCACCTCACCCCCACCCCTGCTGCCCAACTCTCAATTTTGACGGTGCTGCGTCACTCTCCATAGGATAAAGTGACGTGAGCTCTTTTGTTACGCATGACTTTGCATTAATTAACTGATTTAATTACCAATTCGATATGTTGACATTTGACCTGATTTAATTACCAATTCGATATGATGACGGTGCACTGTTACAAGATACTTCTTCTACATAATTAGATGAATTAATTATTTTAAGTCCACCATCGGTCGTGTAATATAGTCGCCGCCTTCCTTACGTCGATCAAAGCAAAATGCAAGTAGTTGTATGACTGCCGATAGATACACAGTCGCCGAAAAAATTTTTTTTTTAAAGTCATCTTAAAATTTTCGATTTTACAAATTGTTATTATAAGCTTAATGTAAGTAGTAGAGTAAGGGGTGATATCGGCGCACATAGATGAACTACACAAGATTTTTTACTTTTTCCAAAATGAATGCAATATAAATCAGAATGTCGAAGTCGTGTGCTTGGCGAAAATTATTAGGTGTACGAACTTATGAGAAGTATCTTTGGTGAACGGGTGTAACGGTGAAAACCTTGAAACTCTGACTTAGTGAAAACAATCATTTGGTCGTTTCTTAGTCGTATATTTGACGAAAATTACAAATTACTTGGCCGTTTGAGAGGTATGTTTTGGTGAACGAATACGATGGTAAGAGTGTTGGAGTCGTGTATTTAGTGAAAATTAGGAGATGTTCGGACTTATGAATGGTATTTTGATGAGCGAATGCAATGGTAAGTGTGTTGGAGTCGCATACTTAGTGAAAATTACGAGATCTTCGCACTTGTGAGTGGTATTTTGGCAAGTGAATGCATTGGTAATAGTGTTGGAGTTATGGATTTAGTGAAAATTATGAGATGTTCGGACTTAAGAGTAGCATTTTTGACAAACGAATGCAATGGTAAGAGTATTGGAGTCGTGTATTTAGTGAAAATTACGAGATGTTCGCACTTGTGAGTGGTATTTTGGCGAGCAAATGCATTGATAATAGTGTTGGAGTCGCGTATTTAGTGAAATTTATGAGATGTTCGGACTTCAGAGTAGCATTTTGACAAACGAATGCAATGGTAATAGTATTGGAGTCGTGTATTTAGTGAAAATTACGAGATGTTCGCACTTGTGAATGCTAATTTGGCGAGCGAATGCAATGGTAATAGCGTTGGAATTATGGATTTAGTGAAAATTATGAGATGTTCGGACTTAAGAGTAGCATTTTTGACAAACGAATGCAATGGTAAGAGTATTGGAGTCGTGTATTTAGTGAAACTTACGAGATGTTCGCACTTGTGAGTAGTATTTTGGCGAGCAAATGCATTGATAATAGTGTTGGAGTCGCGTATTTAGTGAAATTTATGAGATGTTCGGACTTCAGAGTAGCATTTTGACAAACGAATGCAATGGTAATAGTATTGGAGTCGTGTATTTAGTGAAAATTACGAGATGTTCGCACTTGTGAGTGGTAATTTGGCGAGCGAATGCATTGGTAATAGTGTTGGAGACGTGTATTTAGTGAAATTTACGAGATGTTCGGACTTTAAAGTAGCATTTTGACAAAAGAATGCTATGGTAATAGTATTGGAGTCGTGTATTTAGTGAAAATACGAGATGTTCGGACTTATGAGTGGTATTTTGGTGAGCGAATGCAATGGTAAGAGTGCTGGAGTTGTATGTTGATGTGAAAATGTAGGGACATATAAGAGATATTCTTGGTGAACGAATGCAAGGATGAAAGCGTTGGAACTCTAACTTAGTGACAACCTTCGTTTCTTAGTCATGTTTTATGAAAATTACGAACTGAAGAAGTGTATGAGAGATATTTTTGGTGAAAGAATGCAATGGTGAAAGATTTGGAGTCGTGTATTTGGTGAAAATCACGAGATGATGGGTCTTATGAGAAGCATTTTGGTGAGCGAATGCAATGGTAATTGTGTTACAGCAGCGCAATTAGTCAAAATTACGAGATGTTCGGACTTAAGAGTAGCATTTTGACAAACGAATGCAATGGTAATAGTATTGGAGTCGCGTATTTAGTGAAAATTACGAGATGTTCGCACTTGTGAGTGGTATTTTGGTGAACGAATGCAATGGTAAGAGTGCTGGAGTTGTGTGTTGATGTGAAAATTACAAACTGTAGGGACACATAAGAGATATTCTTGATGAACGAATGCAAGGATGAAAGCGTTGAAACTCTAACTTAGTGACAACATTCGTTTCTTAGTCATGTTTTGTGAAAATTACGAACTGTAGGAGCGTGTGAGACTTATTCTTGGTGGACGAATGCAATGATGAAAGCGTTGAAGGCATGTGTTTGGTGAAAATTGTGCAAGAGAGAGAGAGAGAGACAGATGTTTTTGGTGTATTTGATAATTTTATAATATATTGATTTGAAAAAGACCGTGTTGTAGTGGTCAATTTATGATGAGAAGTGGCAGAATGTAAAAAGCATTAGAGGACTGGGAAAATGTGTGACTTAGAACTGTGAATTATTTTCCACTGTATGCTGTCCGTTCATTACTTTGAAGGTGTTCATTGTAGAGTAAGTTGTGCACTCAAACTGAATTTTTGTAATACCAATAGCATTTTGCATGGTTTATTTTACACAGATATGGGACTCTAGTCAAATTCACACTTCTCACGCTATTGAAATCTTGAGTCAACTAAATCTATTTTTAGCACATGCCAGACAAGTAGTCTACTTTAGGATTTTATGTAACAACATTTCATTTCAAAATAGTAATATTACCACTGTTGTAGCTGAGTGGCACACTGAATTTCTTAATTTCATCGTTATTTTTTTAACTTTGGAATTGCTTAAGTCAGAGATGTAGCAGAAATAACCGATGAAGTTACGAATGTGAGCTTAATTTTCTAAATTTTCGGTTTCGATAATGTCAAAGTTGCATGATGGTAAAGGAGAAGTAGGCATAGAGGAGAGGAGAAGATATGTTTACGCTGCAGACGAAACTATGTGCGAGGTAAGAATTCTTGAATTTTAGACGACTTGACGTTACAGATTTACGAATTTTGGAGGAAGTCAAAGATTAAGAAGTGATGATTGAGTGAACAAGTAGGCTAGTTGTAGAGGATGCGTAGCCTATGTGAAACATTGGAGAAGCATTAGCAGAAGTGAGCATGTATGACTTGTGTATTATCGCACGATTCAGCATTTCGAAGTAGTGGAATTGTCAAAAATTGTACCAAGTGAGAGTGAAAGCGGTTGTATTAGCACATTTTACCACTTGTACGTTGTCTGAAATCATGTTTTCACGTTTTCTAAGTAATGGAATTGAACAAAGTGCCATTAGCTGACGTTGTCACGCGTTCCCAGTTTGAAATCATGCTTTCTAAGTATTAGAATTGACCAATTCGCACGAAACAACAGCAATATTAGCAGATGTTGGTAGGACTACGTGACTGAAACCATACTTTTCACGATTTCTAACCATTGGAATTGAGCAAAGTAAAAGAAGTAGCCTACTATTGGTAGTCTTTGACACATGTAGACTACCTCGTTTGAAATCGCAATTTCACGCTTTCTAGGTAAAGGAATTGAACGAAGTAAGAGGTGAGCTAGTATTGGGAGAAGCATGTTCGCAGAATTACCACCTTGAGTCGATGTTATTGGTAGAAGCACGTTCACAGAATTGCTACATTGAGTCGAAGTGAAAGATGTGTGAATGGAAATTATTTGAAAAGTCGAGTAGGCTGCGCATGTGAAACCTTGAAATTTGGTCTTGGAGAGAGAAAGTCACGACTATTCCCAATAGGAGTTGTAGGAAAGACATCATATGGCTACGTTGCTTATAATTATTGATTATTTCTACTTATGCTGACGATACATTATTTCTATGGACACATTTTTATTGTAATACGGATATTGGCCACTTTTAGGGATGCATGTGCTTGAACGAATAGAGAACAATCATTGTAGGTTTCAGAGTATAAATCACTTTACGGTAAATGCACAGTGCTCTTGTTACCAGTTTGGCAGAAGTAAAGCATCATTATTATAAGAAATGATTGGTGCATTTGCCGTTCGCATTTATCTCAAGTATCAGAATTGATAAAACTGTATAATTGAACATTATATTACCAATGTGAATCTTACATTTCCCTCTTGTAGAGAAATCATTGTAGAGAAACCTAGTGTGCATGCACCCAACCTAGTGTTAAAACCTAATTTTTCTACGCTCCAGCACATCACTTTCAATCATTTCCTTCACCCTTAACATGCATGAGTCTTTAAGTGCGTACAAATCAAAGTAGGATCGATTGGGAAAGCGTACCTCATCGCTGGTGCCGCAGACGAGCGTGTTGGGTCGGGGCCGCCGCCGCCCCCGTGCGCCGCTAGAACCACAACCGGTTGAATTTGGACGGTGAAATTTCGGACTTAAGAGTTTTTCAGAGGTGACGAACACACATAATTCTGCGAACGTGCTTCTCCCAATACTAGCTCACCTCTTACTTCGTTCAATTCCTTTACCTAGAAAGCGTGAAATTGCGATTTCAAACGAGGTAGTCTACATGTGTCAAAGACTACCAATAGTAGGCTACTTCTTTTACTTTGCTCAATTCCAATGGTTAGAAATCGTGAAAAGTATGGTTTCAGTCACGTAGTCCTACCAACATCTGCTAATATTGCTGTTGTTTCGTGCGAATTGGTCAATTCTAATACTTAGAAAGCATGATTTCAAACTGGGAACGCGTGACAACGTCAGCTAATGGCACTTTGTTCAATTCCATTACTTAGAAAACGTGAAAACATGATTTCAGACAACGTACAAGTGGTAAAATGTGCTAATACAACCGCTTTCACTCTCACTTGGTACAATTTTTGACAATTCCACTACTTCGAAATGCTGAATCGTGCGATAATACACAAGTCATACATGCTCACTTCTGCTAATGCTTCTCCAATGTTTCACATAGGCTACGCATCCTCTACAACTAGCCTACTTGTTCACTCAATCATCACTTCTTAATCTTTGACTTCCTCCAAAATTCGTAAATCTGTAACGTCAAGTCGTCTAAAATTCAAGAATTCTTACCTCGCACATAGTTTCGTCTGCAGCGTAAACATATCTTCTCCTCTCCTCTATGCCTACTTCTCCTTTACCATCATGCAACTTTGACATTATCGATACCCAAAATTTAGAAAATTAAGCTCACATTCGTAACTTCATCGGTTATTTCTGCTACATCTCTGACTTAAGCAATTCCAAAGTTAAAAAAATAACGATGAAATTAAGAAATTCAGTGTGCCACTCAGCTACAACAGTGGTAATATTACTATTTTGAAATGAAATGTTGTTACATAAAATCCTAAAGTAGACTACTTGTCTGGCATGTGCTAAAAATAGATTTAGTTGACTCAAGATTTCAATAGCGTGAGAAGTGTGAATTTGACTAGAGTCCCATATCTGTGTAAAATAAACCATGCAAAATGCTATTGGTATTACAAAAATTCAGTTTGAGTGCACAACTTACTCTACAATGAACACCTTCAAAGTAATGAACGGACAGCATACAGTGGAAAATAATTCACAGTTCTAAGTCACACATTTTCCCAGTCCTCTAATGCTTTTTACATTCTGCCACTTCTCATCATAAATTGACCACTACAACACGGTCTTTTTCAAATCAATATATTATAAAATTATCAAATACACCAAAAACATCTGTCTCTCTCTCTCTCTCTTGCACAATTTTCACCAAACACATGCCTTCAACGCTTTCATCATTGCATTCGTCCACCAAGAATAAGTCTCACACGCTCCTACAGTTCGTAATTTTCACAAAACATGACTAAGAAACGAATGTTGTCACTAAGTTAGAGTTTCAACGCTTTCATCCTTGCATTCGTTCATCAAGAATATCTCTTATGTGTCCCTACAGTTTGTAATTTTCACATCAACACACAACTCCAGCACTCTTACCATTGCATTCGTTCACCAAAATACCACTCACAAGTGCGAACATCTCGTAATTTTCACTAAATACGCGACTCCAATACTATTACCATTGCATTCGTTTGTCAAAATGCTACTCTTAAGTCCGAACATCTCGTAATTTTGACTAATTGCGCTGCTGTAACACAATTACCATTGCATTCGCTCACCAAAATGCTTCTCATAAGACCCATCATCTCGTGATTTTCACCAAATACACGACTCCAAATCTTTCACCATTGCATTCTTTCACCAAAAATATCTCTCATACACTTCTTCAGTTCGTAATTTTCATAAAACATGACTAAGAAACGAAGGTTGTCACTAAGTTAGAGTTCCAACGCTTTCATCCTTGCATTCGTTCACCAAGAATATCTCTTATATGTCCCTACATTTTCACATCAACATACAACTCCAGCACTCTTACCATTGCATTCGCTCACCAAAATACCACTCATAAGTCCGAACATCTCGTATTTTCACTAAATACACGACTCCAATACTATTACCATAGCATTCTTTTGTCAAAATGCTACTTTAAAGTCCGAACATCTCGTAAATTTCACTAAATACACGTCTCCAACACTATTACCAATGCATTCGCTCGCCAAATTACCACTCACAAGTGCGAACATCTCGTAATTTTCACTAAATACACGACTCCAATACTATTACCATTGCATTCGTTTGTCAAAATGCTACTCTGAAGTCCGAACATCTCATAAATTTCACTAAATACGCGACTCCAACACTATTATCAATGCATTTGCTCGCCAAAATACTACTCACAAGTGCGAACATCTCGTAAGTTTCACTAAATACACGACTCCAATACTCTTACCATTGCATTCGTTTGTCAAAAATGCTACTCTTAAGTCCGAACATCTCATAATTTTCACTAAATCCATAATTCCAACGCTATTACCATTGCATTCGCTCGCCAAATTAGCATTCACAAGTGCGAACATCTCGTAATTTTCACTAAATACACGACTCCAATACTATTACCATTGCATTCGTTTGTCAAAATGCTACTCTGAAGTCCGAACATCTCATAAATTTCACTAAATACGCGACTCCAACACTATTATCAATGCATTTGCTCGCCAAAATACCACTCACAAGTGCGAACATCTCGTAATTTTCACTAAATACACGACTCCAATACTCTTACCATTGCATTCGTTTGTCAAAAATGCTACTCTTAAGTCCGAACATCTCATAATTTTCACTAAATCCATAACTCCAACACTATTACCAATGCATTCACTTGCCAAAATACCACTCACAAGTGCGAAGATCTCGTAATTTTCACTAAGTATGCGACTCCAACACACTTACCATTGCATTCGCTCATCAAAATACCATTCATAAGTCCGAACATCTCCTAATTTTCACTAAATACACGACTCCAACACTCTTACCATCGTATTCGTTCACCAAAACATACCTCTCAAACGGCCAAGTAATTTGTAATTTTCGTCAAATATACGACTAAGAAACGACCAAATGATTGTTTTCACTAAGTCAGAGTTTCAAGGTTTTCACCGTTACACCCGTTCACCAAAGATACTTCTCATAAGTTCGTACACCTAATAATTTTCGCCAAGCACACGACTTCGACATTCTGATTTATATTGCATTCATTTTGGAAAAAGTAAAAAATCTTGTGTAGTTCATCTATGTGCGCCGATATCACCCCTTACTCTACTACTTACATTAAGCTTATAATAACAATTTGTAAAATCGAAAATTTTAAGATGACTTAAAAAAAAATTTTTTTTCGGCGACTGTGTATCTATCGGCAGTCATACAACTACTTGCATTTTGCTTTGATCGACGTAAGGAAGGCGGCGCCTATATTACACGACCGATGGTGGACTTAAAATAATTAATTCATCTAATTATGTAGAAGAAGTATCTTGTAACAGTGCACCGTCATCATATCGAATTGGTAATTAAATCAGGTCAAATGTCAACATATCGAATTGGTAATTAAATCAGTTAATTAATGCAAAGTCATGCGTAACAAAAGAGCTCACGTCACTTTATCCTATGGAGCGTGACGCAGCACCGTCAAAATTGAGAGTTGGGCAGCAGGGGTGGGGGTGAGGTGCTGTGTCACTCTCTATAGGACCACTACTCCCGTTCTCTAGGCAAGCTAGTCGCATTTCTTGCCAAACGAACCAAATGAGGTATTTTTCCTAATCTGGATCTTCCGATGCCTTGTATAGGTTAGTAAGGGAGCATGGGCGCCCGCACATAAAGGCAAGGGGGGCACTTGCCCCCCCCCCCTTGGAAAATTGAAACCTTTTTTCTCACTACTACCTTTGAGGTTTATAACAAATTTCTTCACATTAGAGAATTAAAAAGCCTACTTTTAACTAATACTTTTCGATTTTTTAAACACATTTGCTTGCAAAAAGAAGCAATTCATATTAAAAAACTTTTAAAGTGAAAATGAAACATTTACATCAAGAAACCTCTGTGAAAAACACCCATTCATGTTCTTAACTCCCAGCTTTGCAATTTTTGTCCTCGTCCCAAAAATGTTTTAACGTTGACAATCGTGTTTTGCCCCCTTCTGCAACAATTTCTGCGGGCGCCCATGGCGACAAAAGGAGCTGTAGGCCTATAGGCCACTTAAAGCAGAAAGGTAAAATAACAGTTTTCGCCAGGTGCAGTAAATGAGAAAGCTCTAGGTGAATCGTATTTAGTAGCATTGCGAATAGCACGAACGAGAAAGCCTCACACAATTGCGATTGGCCAAATTTATTGCATAGGCCCACGCATAGGGGTCCGCAACCTAACCACGACTTGCTACGGGGGTCCCCAGCTTAAAAAAAGTTTGAAAACCTCTGGCTTAGACTGTCCACTTCGCGTAGTGACCTTGGAATTATTCAGCATAACTTTCACCACTGATTACGTAGCCTATAGCTTTTGCAGGCTTTCCCTATATTATATAGGCCTACTTGGTTGTTGTCAGCCCTCACCCTGCAGGTTAAGGTGTGGGTAGGTATTTGAATTTTACTTTAGACGTGTATAATTAATTTTGTGGCATGTGTGTGCTTAGAAAGACGATATTAGGTCTAATTCACGACCTTGATCGTCCGTGCAGGCAATAAACAACGATTTGGCCTAGGCCTATATATACTGTGGACACAATGAATGCAATATCACTTCGATCGACATCTAGACAATACCGAAATTTTGTTTATTACCTTTTATTATAGGTAAGAAGTAATAAGCACGATATTACCAATATGTGGCGATACAGAGTTAGCCAACAGTACTGTTATTAAAGGCGCGTGACATTGAGCCAAATATCAGTTTCTACTATAGGCCTATGATTCCTGTCTTATAATTTATTGATCAATTAATGCTAATGAATAGACGAACAATGATTATTCGCAACAATGAAACACGTGTGAAGATATTTTCTGATGAATATCAAATTTGCCATCGTTATCATTGCAAACAATCACACTGCAGGCTTCAATAAGGTCTTATATTTGCTAGATAAGCAAATGACGCGACACCAGGAAAATTGGACAGAGCTAATCAATCATACATTGACTTATTACGTTTTATGGACAGTTTACATCATAGATCAGGTCAATATAAGGGTTGTGGTAGCTAACGTATACGCTACTTGCGTCGTATATCAGGTACCGGGTAGGCTATCTATCTTTGAAAGACGTTTTGTGTCCTGAAAAAGCTGCTCTTGTTTATCCGAGACGTGAGTACTGTAGTCGATGTTAAGTCTTTCTTCGGCCGATTAATTGGCTTAGGCTACGTTAAGCTTGTTCTGCGAATTTGCTTGCGATCGGTTGCAAAGTTATATTGCTCGGAAGTTCATTTCCAAGACGCAAAACATCGATAGGCCTAGATGAGGATATGATAAAAAAATTGGCTATAACCGTCATCGTCGTCGTCGTCATCATCATCATCATCATCATCATCATCATCATCATCATCATCATCATCATCATCGTCGTCGTCGTCGTTATCGTCGTCGTCATCATCATAATCGTCGTCGTCGCCGTCGCCGCCGCCGCCACCACCACCACCACCATCATCATCTTCATCGTCATCATCACAGTCCGCTCATCGCGCGTGCTGCCTTCGGCCCCGGACACCTTAGGGCCGGGTCGGGCCGAGCCGGCCTGGCTGGTGCAGCATATAAATTTAGGAGCGGTTGCAGAACTTCATAGACCATAGGGCGAGACTGGAGGTAGAGCGAGAGAAAGACATGATGATGAGCGAATAGACCTGGGCGGTTGGATGGTGAGTAGTTGACAACTATTATAATAAGAGATACAATTCTTTTTGTGGTTGCGTTGAGGCAGTAGTAACAACGACAACAAGAGGTTTTCAATGAGGCAATAATTTTAGTAAACCATTAATAATTATTTGTTTCATGTAGGCCTATAAGGCTATGATGCCTTCTTCTATCTACTGAATGGGATGGTCACCAAAGATATCATTTGCGATAGAGTTCTAATGGAATGTCACAATATTTTTCACGTGTCCAGCCAAAGTAGGCCTATTAGAAGGCATTGCAATCATAACCGTAACCACAGTTTTTATTGCTCAAAGTGACAGTTGACAAAATTTTTAGCATTATTATGGATATAGGAACTATCAAAAAGCAAAAGGAGAAAACCCTTAAGGGACTAGGCCTGCTGTTCCCAGTGGCGGCGCTACGCCAGGGCATGGCAGGGCAAATGCCCTACCAAAAAAGCCTTTTCCCTGGCTGTTGCCCTGGTCGTTGCCCTGCCAGAAATTTTGCACTGCCAGAATTTGTTCAGGCATATGGTTTCTTACTGTTCACGTTCGTCCGCTCTCTGGAATGAAAATAATAATTCTGGAAGGCAATAGTTCTGGGAGAAAACAATTTTGGTCGGGCAATAGTTCTAGCAGAGAAAAATTCTGTCAGAGCAAAATTCTGGCTCGGAAAAAGTTCTGACAAAGAAAACTTCTGTCAGGGCAAAAGTTCTGACCCGGAAAACTTTAGGCAGGACAAACATCCTAATAGGGCAACATTCTGGCAGACAAAAGTTCTGGAAGGGAAAAATTCCGGCAGGGCAAAAATTCTGGTAGGACAAAATTCTGGTATGACAAAAGTTCTGACAGGGCAAAAGTTCTGGCAGTGAAAAATACTGGCATGGACACAGTTCTGGCAGGGCTTTGCCTGTATATTGAAATGTCGAAAAGGTTTATTTCTGCGAAGTGCATATTCCTCTGCGTCACCATGCAGATTATAAATTATTCGAGAATTGACAGCGTAAGATCTTGATTTCAAACTAAAATTAGTGGAACAAAAAGTATGTAGCAGAACCATATAGCCTATTATTACTTTGAATTTCACTGTAAATACAATGCATTATTGTTTGCATTGCAATGCTCAGTGCACATGCAGAATATTCATGCGTTGTAATTACAATGGTCTAGTAACTAAAATAAAACCGAATTTGCCCCCCCCAAGAAACCCAGACGAAGGCCGAAACATCCAGATCTAGTGGAAAAACCCAGCTGTGGCCATAGGCGTACGAGGCGGGGGTCCAGAGGGGAAATGTCCCCAAATTTTATGCAATACTGGTTTTTCGGGCAAACACAGCCCCGGACTCGGGCAAGTCTGATTCTTCGGGTAAACACAGCACGGGAAGACAAAAAAAAGGTCGTCAGCTTTTTTGCCGGATATATTTTTCGGGCAGAAGTTCAATCTTTGCCCCCAGCCCCACTGCTGAAATCTCCCGTACGCCTATAGGCTGTGGCATCACTTTATGGCGAGCACGGTAGCCAGGGCCGGTTTAAGAAATGTGGGGCCCTGTTCGAAAAGTTTGTTGGAGCTAGATCTTCGGCCAAAACATTTGACGAAATTTTTTCAGTCGTTTGGTCGAAATTTCGGCAGAATATACGAATTGTTTCCTTAAAACATTTTTTCGCATGTGTGGGGCCCCTAAAGCGTGGGACCCATGTTCGGTCGAACATGCCTTAATCAGGCCCTGACGGTAGCGCTAAATTATAAGCTTATGTAAGCCCGTACTACCGAGCACGCGACTCGACCTCTGTCCTGGACTCCTGGTTACTTGTGTGACTGCCCTGGCTTTGCCCTGGCTACAAAAAGTGTCTGGCGCCGCCACTGACTGTTCCACTGTCAGGGTTTTCCAAATACAAGTGCAAATAAACAGCAACAGGACTGGTTACGCGAATGATGGAGTATTAGCCTAAATAGAATTTTTTCTTAACTTGTTAACTGCATAGACCCTATCCTGAGAAAAATCAAAAGGTGGTGATGTGTGTCTATTTAGAAGTCGTTAAAAATAAAAATAAATAGGCAGATATAGGCCTATAAATGGTGTTCGGTAGTTTAACAGGAGACAGCATCTAGTAAATGATTTTTAAGTTTACGTTTAAACCCATGTGAAACAGAGGGAATTCCGAATAAACAAGGGTAAGTTGTTCCAGGTCCTAGGACCCGCACTTTTAATTGAGAACATACGAGTAGGCTATTTGTTCTAGAGTCTAGACTAAAGTGATAATCCCTCTATAATTAAACGACGTTCGGAAGTTATAAGGAACTAAGTCAGAGGTGAAGACAGTTTTCCTCGCTTGAATGGGTTTGGAGAGCCACTGAGAAGGGGCCTGTAGGCACACCGCATAAATTCAGATTAATTCAATGATTGATTAAAACCGGCAAACTAAATTAATGTAGATGCGAAAAATTGGGTTTGAGTTAGAGCAGTTGTTAGAAGTCTAAATTCGATTTTTCTTTGCAGCATGTCAGATTTTCGGAAGAGAAAGTTGCGAACGTTTTTCACGATATTCAATCCCAAAAGAGACCAACCCATGTCGAAGGACGACTGGGTGCAATTGGCCGTTCGATTTTCCAGTTTCGAGAAGGCAGACAAGAAGAAGGCGGAACATCTCAAAACTCAATTTGCGAACGTTAGATGAATATTCTTTGGCTCAGAAATATCGAAATATACAATTTTACTACTAATTATATACCGGCTTCTACTACTACCGCTCCTTCTACTGCAATACTGTTACTTCTTCTTCTACTACTGCTGCTGCTGCTGCTCTATTACTACGATTACCACTACTACTACCACTTCTACCACCACCATTACTACTACTGCTACTACTGCTACTGCTACTACTGCTACTACTACTACTACTACTACTACTACTACTACTACTACTACTACTACTACTACTACTACTATTACTACTACTCCTGCCACTGCCACTGCCACTGCCACTACCACTACCACTACCACTACCACTACTACTACTACTACTACTACTACTGCTACTACTACTACTACTACAACTGCCTCTACTGCGTCTACTGCTGTCATTTTCCTAAGGCTCGTTTTTCTTCTCTGAAGTGTCTGACTTGGTTCTTCAGCCGTGCGTAAAGTGTGAGGAAATAAGTGCCTGGACGCCCCTAACCTTTTCAAAAGAAGTGCCTGGACGCCCCTTACCTTTCCGGGCTGTGCTTGCCAATAAGGGGCAGGACGGCGTCCAGATTTTGCAATAAGTTAATGGACGCCGTCCATGACCGTCCACTGCCGTCCAGCCATACTTTAAGCTCTTTTCTTCAGTAGTCTATTAGCAGGCATAGCCTAGCACTTCAACTCCGACGCCTCCGTCTTCCTGTTTAAATGTCAGTATTTTAAACTATGTATAGGCTATCTTCGTCCTACCCACCAGAAACTTTGGGGACCGTTCCCCGTTGTCGTAGCCTACGCTAAGTCACCGCCCATGTCTGTGTTTCTAATTAAATCAATGTTCTTTGAAAAGCAAGGCGTTTATTTCGGTCTAAAAAGCTTACTTTGTACTGTCGCAGACTTGGGATGAGTTTTTCAAGCATTGCGAAAGCAAGGAAGAGCGTACCAGAGATGAGTTTGCCGAAGCAATCGCGAACCAACGCTACGACCCGGGTATAATTAAATCCGAAAGTGCTGTAATGCGCGGATTTTTCGACCTGCTGGACGTCAACTGTGACGGTTACCTTCAAGAGGACGAATACGCAAGAATATTTATTCAACTCGGAGCACACGACGCGTCGTTCACAAAGGAGATGTTCAAGGCGATCGATACCAACGGCGACGGGAATCTGAGCTACGAGGAGTTCATGAATGCTTACTTCGACTTCCTTTTCTCAGAAGATGAAAAGAGTCCGAATAGACACTTCTTCGGACCTCTCGTCGACTAGATTGAAAATAAAGTTTTGGACTGGACATTTTCTAGTCCTAAACTAGTAATATCGATCTATAATCTATGCTGCTAATAAAACTTGTACCTTCTTCCAAAGCATTACCTAATTGTTATCTTGCTTACCCATCATTGACTGTGTAGGAAGGCAACGAGAAACCACCTCACTAATCTCATCCCAGGTGGCGTAAGCCATAAAACATGCCTTCAGGCAGAGAACCATCATCATCATCGTCATCATCATGATCATCATCATCATCATCATCATCATCATCATCATCATCGTCATCATCATCATCGTCATCATCATCATCATCATCATCATCGTCGTCATCATCATCATCATCATCAAACTACTCAACGTATAGTAAAGCATGTTTTGTTCAATTCAAATAGAGCAAAGGCTTTATCTATCTTAAATAGGGTAAAATTTATTATTTAATTAGAGCAGATGCGTAGGCTATGAGTTGAAAAGAATGATGATCTCTTTCAACGACTTAAACAAGTCTACGAAGGCCTATAGGCATACATTGAAATGAATACATGCAGCTTTTGTCCAATTTTAACAGAACAACGTCTTAATCTATCTTATCGAGAAAATTTATTGTTTAATTGCCGTGCCAAGAATACGCTCGGTCATGTTTGTTTTTACTATTGCATTGCACATTCCGACCCGTCCATCTATCTGCCTGCCTGACTCTCCGGACCTGACCCGCTGCCTATCGATTTTGCTTTGATTGAGCGCCTGCGAATAAGCTGGTTCCCGTGACTTCGCTTTTGTGGGCGCTGTAGAAATCTCGAGATTACGATTACGATTACCGGTACCTGCGCTGAAGACATTGTTTCAGTTGAAAACTCGAAAACTCCATCGATCCATAATCGTCGATGACATCATATTGTTCATCATCTAACAACCAAAAGCTAACTTCAGTTGCAAACGATTTTCCATTTTCACGTGCTCTTATCAGATTAACTATTCATTCACTTGCCTCACAATATAGACATGTAGGCCTATATACATTGTAATAATATACAGTGCATAAAATGTGGTAAAAGAAGTGCCTGGACGCCCCTTACCTTTCCAGTCAATGCTAGTCAAAAAGTGGCAGGACGGCGTTACGATTTTAAAATAAGTGCATGGACGCCGTCCATGACCGTCCAGCCACACTTTAAGAACTGTATATATAGAGTTATCCAAATTTTATACGTCACCCAATATCAGTTTATATTATGATTCTTAACTTATAATTCATCAATAGCGAATGAATAGGCTGACAATAATTATTCGCAACTAAGAGTTGAGTGAGGATATTTTCTGATGAATATCAAGTCTGCCATCTTTTTCATTTCAAATAATCACACAATATTTAATGAGGAAATAAATATTTGCTAGACAAGCTAGACAAGAAACAATTTTGAAAAAGCTAAACAATTAGGCCTATACATTGACTTAGGCCCTATTACATTTTCTTGAAAGTTAACATCCTGGATCAAGTCAATATAAATGGTGTGGTAGCCAAGGCAGGCCTACATACTTCGTCGCAGGTCTCCATCTTTGAAAGACGTTTTGTAGGCCTAAATCGAAAAACTTCAGAGTTTGTCAGCCCTCCGCGATCAAGAAAACGGATAAATATCGCACTTTTCCAGCCCCGGAAGAAATTAATTTTTTTTCTTAAACATCAAATGTTTATAACAACAAGACTTCAACAGCATTTAATCAAGCAATAAATAACGCAACTCGAGACCAAACTATAATGTACTTTTGGAAATTGCAAAAAAGAAACTTTTATATAAAACGCTCACTTATGACGGTAACTGGGTCTATGACGGTAACTGGTACGTTCACCCCTATTAATAGAAGTCTTGAACACTCTAATCGGCAATGAAAAAGTACATCTATATTGTTAAGACGACACCTTAAAATGCTACCGTAGCACATGCTGAAATTCTAAAATATTCTGATGGGGATGGGCACATCTCCTCCCTATGCCCCTCCCTCTCGGCTCTACGCGCAGCGACGCCCGCCGTAGACGCTCAATTCTCTTCCCCTTAAGAAACCTGGTGCCCCTCCCCTAAGAGGAAGAGGACTAGATTAAACACTTGCTCATAGACAGCTGGCAAACAAGAACCTGAAAGTGCTCAACTGATTTCAACTATGCGTTGGTATCGAAGTGGAGCCCCAATTCCCGTTGGGAAGCTTACGACCTCCCCAGACCCCTAGTCGGTCGGCGCTTAGGGCATTTAGCACTCCTAGGAAGATTTTCTGGTTGCGTGCGCAACTTAAAAACCAATTCTTACCTGGCAGATGAACGCTGTTGTCACAGGTTGCAGATTTTCTCCACAGTCTTGACTTGTCTGACACAAACCAATTTGATGTTAACATGCAGCTTTCAAAAGGCATTTATAAGTATTATCTCTAGCCTACTTTATTGGATCTACGAAGGCTCATAAAATGAGCAGCTCTGTCCACTTTCTATAGAACAACGCTTTAATGAAACCTATCAACTGCGTTTATGATGACAGCACGGAAACGGATTCTAAAATAACGAATATGTCGATGGTAGGGATTATTGATTATACCATGGCCAGTACAATTACACTACGATTGGTAGCACGACAACAAGTATGAATATTACCACTAATACCACCGCCTACCGCCAAAGCCACCACTACTACAATAATATTGCTACTGTGAATACCACAGTAACTACTACTACTACCGCTGATGCTGCTATTGCTACTGCAGTGCTCAGCAGCAACTAGTCTACGGTACTACTACATGTAGGCTACATCGTCAATTCAATCTTTCAATTCCTCTCTGAAGAACTCAGAGAACATCTCTTCTTTCTTTCCCCTCTCTTCCTTTCTCTCTCCCTCTTCCTTCCCCTGTTTCTCTCCCTCCCTACCCCTCTCCGTCTCCTTTCCATCTCTTTCTCTTCCACCCTCTTCCTCTCCCTCCCTCTCTCTCTCTCTCTCCCTCTTCCTCCTCCTTTTCCCTATCCCTCTCGCTTTCCCTCTCCCTCTCCGTCTCTCTCTCTCTCTCTCTCTCTTTCTCTCTCTTACCCACCACACACACCCACACACACCTACACTCACACAAACACACAAATATACGCAGTCGTGCTCTCGCCGGTTTCGCCAGGTCTGATTGATCAGCCGGGCGCTGTCACGCTCTTGTCCAAGTGGTCCAGGGATGAATGTGATGCCACCTTCTACTGAGATGTCCATATTATGTTGATTCTGTCTAGAGTTGTCATACAGGCTGAAGGCGGCAGATGCGACATTCGATCTTTTCATACCAAGACTACTTTCATGATAATTATTGGCAACGTTTCCTGCAGCCACACGACACGATACAATAATTATTTCAGACAGCTATCATCGTTTAGCGCTTCCTATTGGAACATCAATGTGCTGCAATCTTGCGATAACAACCCTAGTTCAATGTATTCTGGCTCGTATAGTCCTACAGCAATAGTTCAATGTACTCTGGCTCTTCCATTCCTATCTTCGTGTACAACACTGTACAGCAATAGTTCAATGTATTCTGGCTCTTCCATTCCTATCTTCGTGTACAGCACTGTACATCAATAGTTCAATGTACTCTGGCTCTTCCATTCCTATCTTCGTGTACAACACTGTACATCAATAGTTCAATGTACTCTGGCTCTTCCATTCCTATCTTCGTGTACAACACTGTACATCAATAGTTCAATGTACTCTGGCTCTTCCATTCCTATCTTCGTGTACAACACTGTACATCAATAGTTCAATGTATTCTGGCTCCTCCATTCCTATCTGCGTGCACATCAATAGCAGCGTTCGGTTGAAATTGGACATCGTTTTGAATGGGAAGAAAAGAAGTATGTGAAGATAATTTCCAATAAAATTTAATATATCAATTTGACATAGCTAACCAATATGCGAATAAGCTATAAAACTTATATCGGTGTGCACGATTGAAAACATGAAAATTATGCTTGATTACTACCTGTGTCTGTTGAGGCGGCCTCGCAACGACGGTGTCACGACAATTGGTCTCCCGGCAACTCGTCTACCGACAACTGGTCTACCGACAACGGATTCAAAAAATTTTACAAATCCAGCTTCTTTTGCATCAATACGAGTTGTCTGTAGACCAGTTGTCGTTAGACCAGTTGTTCGTAGACGAGTTCTCGGTAGACGAGATGTCGGATTGTCGGTAGACAAGTTGTCGTGTAACCCGCAACGACATGCGATGTGTTACGACGCCGCAGAATGTGTCGTCATTACTATTATTGCTATTTTTAGTATTACTATTTTCATTATTATCATTAATATCTTTGTTATTATTATTATTATTATTATTATTATTATTATTATTATTATTATTATTATTATTATTATTATTACTTATATTATTGTTATTATTATTATTAGATAGGCCTAGGTCAAGGCGTTGCCTTGTAGAAATTGTTGGATACTATTAAATCTTGAGGCTTAGATAAAAGTTTGCTTAAGTCGTTGAAAAGATTGAAGTGGCCCAGGCAACAGGCAGTAACCTGGTTTCTTCTAATGAAGAAACAACACCTAGGCTATACGAAGGCGTGTAACTTGCAACAATTATAGTCGTATATCCAATGCGTAAGTAGACCTAGGTGATATTTGGCTGTCACGTGGCGTATTGACCCTACATCTCAAATAGCCCTACGTGTCTCCCCAACACTTCTGGACCATGTTAAACTCGCTTTCCATATTTAGTTAGCGATGATCTATAGAAATGAGCGAGAACCAAAAAAATTAATGTCCAACGATTACTAAACATTGACAGATTGTAAAATGATTTGAATTTGGCTAACATTGCAATGACCACAAATTCCTTATGCTGCGTGGTAGAAAAAATAAAACAAGCAAGGAATAAACATTATTTGTAGGTGAGAATTGTATCGAATCGACCTTTAGTCGAAGCTGATGAAAGTGACGGTCGAAGTCAACACGTGCAAACGTTTTTGTCCAGGAATCGGAAGTTAAGATCAAGCCCACATTTATCGCCCGCCTGAGGTTGAACTGCCAATGGAATAAGAAGATGGGTGACGGATAGTTATAATAACTAGGCTATAGCTGCTATGACCATCACTATTATCATAATAAATATTATTATTAATACAATTCCCCAAAACAACTACCAGGCTACTATTACTGCTACTACTTCTACTACTAAGCTTACTACAACTGCAAGACTAAGCTTAGCCTACTACAACTGCAACTACTACTACTGCTACTGCTACTGCTACTGCTGCTACTACTACTACTACTACTACTACTACTACTACTACTACTACTACTACTACTACTACTACTACTACTACTACTACCACTGCTACTGCTACTACTACTACTACTACTACTACTACTACTACTACTACTACTACTACTACTACTGCTACTACTACTACTACTACTATTACTACTACTACTACTACTACTACTACTACTACTACTACTAGGCTACTACTACGACTTCCAAACGTTCTTGCGTAGCTACCGACAAGAAATGAGATTGCACGATAATCATGGGAATAGGAATTTTGCACAGAGAATCTTATATCGGAATATGGTTTAATAAAAAAAATATTAAGGAAACTAACTTTCAGTGCAAAGCAACTGCTGGAAAGCAAACATTCATAAAGGTAACGTCCGAAAAATAACCTCAACTCCTACAACGTTACATTTTTTAACATATGTTATAGCCTATGGATAAAATACGCAGCCAATCGAATCCAAAAGAGGCGTCTTAGTGCCCATTTTATGTAAAGCCTTTCACAAGTTCAGAGAAAATGTTTCAAGGAGGTTTGTGATGTGAACAAACTGATTTTGGCCATCATCAACTTTGGGATTTTTCTCTGGGTTTGAAATAATTTTTATTACTCTTGCTCATAATTATATTCATGTAGTTTTGTAGCCTAAGTCAAGTCAGGTGTTCGCATGTAGCCTAACAACAATTATTAAGCAAGCACAAGGGAAAATCGGGGGCCTATAATTATTATACGCAGAAGACTAATGATCTGGTCCACGGGTCAAAAGACTATAATATTATTTAGTCGCCGAGAGGTCCGAAGAAGAAGGTGTTCGGACTCTTTTCGTCATCCGAAAACATGAAGTCGAAGTAGGCATTGGTGTATTCCTCGAGACTCAACTTCCCGTCACCGTTGACATCGATTGCCTTGAACGCCATTTTCACAAACGACGGATCCGGAACTCCAACCTGGAACAGCATCCTTTCGTACTCGTCCTCCTGCAGGTAACCGTCACGGTTGACGTCCAGCAAGTCGTGAAGATCACGTATCATGTCAGAGTAGTACTTCATAAGCTCCGGGTCGTAGCGCTGCTTCCCGATTGAGTATAGGTGAGCTGGTCTACGTTGAGAGAATCCCTGTTGCCAACGTCAGCGTGCTTGATAAACAACCTCCACACCTAGGTCAATAGCTACGACAATCGGTTTTCTTAGAGCAAGGCAAACGCCAACACTATAGGGATTAAATATCAAAACGGTAGGCCTATAATTATTGCAAAAAGTGCATCTGTAGACACGAACACGGCAAGAGCGCAGTTTTAAAATCTTCATTTGGTAGGCCTATAACTTAAAGAGACAGAAGACCTGCGGACCCCCCTTAACCCCTTCGTGTACCAAAAATTACCTTGGGCACTCGAGTGTTAAGGCATATAGTCCACCACTACAACACCGCGCCCCATTGTAGCTATAATAGTGTAATGGCGGTCTCGTGGTCGCATTTGGTAGCTGCAGAAGTAGTAGAAATAGAAGCTGTGATAATTATCATAAAGATCTCACGTTTTCGAATTGAGTTTTTAGATGCTCCACTTTCTGCTTTTCAGGGTTGCCGAATTTCGAGAAGTTATGAGCCATTCCGACGTAGCCGTCCTTTGTTAGGAATCCATCGCTGTCGAAGTCTATTGTGGAAAAAAATCTTCTCATCTTTCTCTTCCAGAATTCAGACATCCTGCGACAAAATACAACCAAGTTTCAGCATCAGACAGTAGAATAGTAGATCTAAATCGCAGCCTAACCAAAAACAATAAAATTATTGGCCGCGCAAATGAAATGATGTTCAGATCGGCATGTAGGCCTACAATGTTGTACATGTACATTTGACTGCAATGCAGCGGGGTTGAAAGCAGCCTCCAAAGCACTTCTATTGTAGGCCCCTACGGGGCTTCGCGAATGGAACTCAGCTATGCTGATCTCCATGCCAGGAGCCTATTTTGCTCAATGCGCCACCGTGTCTCCCTCATGCTGGCAGCTGATGCCGTTAATTATTACCAGCGCATTATGCACATAAGCCAGCCATAGTACTTTGCTCCGGATATCGGATCCACAATCCAGTCCTGTGATACTGGCTTCTCTACCTAAAAAAACAACAACTTAGGCTACTTGTCGGATGATTGCAAGTGCTTCAAGTTGTAGAGTTCCTCTAGCGTCTTGACTTGACATGCCAACCATTTATCAATAGGTTTATATGGGCGTTAATCGGGACGATCTTTTCATAGACTTAATTTACGTAGCCTAGACTCGTACATCTTTCACCTGGATCTGCTTCGTGTAAGACAACGTCTTAATTTAACTTATCTGCCAAATTTATGACGATATTTGAATACAAGGTTTCAAATTATCTATGCATAAATCGATAGAAATTTTGACATTTGTCAGAATAATTGCTGTTACCATTAATTTTAGTACCAGTAGGCCCATGCACTCTATCACTTTATCTTAAAACTACTTCTTGCAGTAGTATTATTACCACCACCGATGCCACCATCAACACCATTATAAAGCCTACTGCTGCTAATGTACTGCGACAACGGAGGCAGCAGTTGCAGCAACAACAACTACCACTACTACTAATAATACTACTAATACTACTAGGCCCACTACTGCTCTACTCTGATATTATTAATGCGATTACCGTGCTTTATTTTGGGTGACTTTCTTTTCGGTTTGTTAGTGGTTTAAAAGTGCTGAATGGACAAAGAGTCACAAAGTTGTCCATGTCATATCATTATAATATACTTTATATATAATTTTATTGTTATTATTAGTTATTATTAGTTTTGCCCTAAGATACTTCATTCCCTCATCAGTACAAGACAAACGTTCCCACTTCTACTTCAACTATATAAAAAAAGTAAGAATTTACTTTGTACGCACACGCTTTTGCAAATATTGCTACTTGAGATTGGAAAATGCTACTAAGAAGTTTAAGCGTCGTAACGCATGGGCGCCCGCAGAAATTTTTGCAGGAGGGGGCAAAACACGATGGTCAACGTTAAAACAATATTTAGCAGCAGGACAAAAAAATGCAAAGCAGGGAGTTAAGAACATGCATGGGTATTTTTCACAGAGGTTTCTTGATGTAAATGTCTCGGTTTCACTTTAAACATTTTTAATATGAATTGCTTCTTTTTGCAAGGAAATTTGTTTGACAAATCGAAAATATTAGTTAAAAGTAGGCTTTTTAATTCTCTAATGTGAAGAAATTTGTTATGAACCCCAAAAGTAGTAGGCTAGTGAGAAAAATAGGTTTCAATTTTTCCAGAGGGGCAAGTGCCCCCCTTTCCTCTATGTGCGGGCGCCCATGTCTTAACGTCTAGTCCTCTGCTTTCACAAGTCAACATCTGCATACATGACATTGTGCTAATACAAAACTCACATTTCCATTGGTTATAATTTTAGTATGGGAAAGTCTATGGCTGAGTTTGTATAGGCACTAACAGTCTAATTAGATGACTGTGTTCGGTAGGTTGTGCAATGTGCAATGTTGTGCATATGCCTATCACTCATTATCATGTCGCCAGACAAATGCACGTGTGACAGAATTATTATTTCTTCCGCGCAGTATACATGTACGTTGAGTTTAATTAAATAATACCGTATAATTAATGTTTCCCCCGCCGAGCTCGCGTTTCAAATTCAAAACTAATTAGAAGGACAGACACATGCATGTAGACACAGTTAGAAGGATGTGTCACACATGCTGCTAATTCGCGGGACAGACACGCACTCGTGCAAAGAGAGGGACACACACAGACACAGAGACTGAAAACTAATCAAGTGCACCTGCCACCAGCTCAGGGCTGCTTTTAAGGAACTTTTAGAACTGCACATGGCAGTGCACAAAACCTTCCTTTTTCTTACCATCCTCCTTGGTAAATTACTTCCAATCGGAGGACAGTGGCCTTATTTGCTAGTTTTAACTGTAATCTACAGAAGTGCTTCTACGACTGCACGAAGCCAGTTAGAACTGCATGTGTTTGTGTAAAACTGCACGTTAAAAAAGCACTAGGCCAGCTTATCTAGATAGGCTTTTGAATATCAATTCCATCACGTGACAAAATGGAGGCTTCACATTGATGTGGCCTGTCAGTAGAAGGCCTTGTCGTATTTGACGTAGTATGGCCTGTCGGTGATTGTACCGCTACTGTTAGCATTGGAGCGCTTTATGGGAGGGCTTACTCCTCTAATACGTGGACCGCATTCTCGAAATTGCGGCGTGATGTATAGCCACCGGATACTACCAAAGATAATTGACAATTTATTGTTTATATTAAACTAAAATTTTCCGAATGACAAATAACATCGTTGTTATTGCCTCATATTCGAACACGAATGTCGTAGAAATCTTGCGATAACGGCCAATATTTCATAAACTTGAAAGTCTGTTGTGTAATTTTATCCCAAACTCCTCCTCCTCCTTCTCCAATGGATTATTGCATTGTCACCTTTGCTGGCCTGCCCCAGCCCATAGGCTAGGCTATCATTCAGACGGTCATCAGTGCGACTTCTCGTCTGGTATTGCCATTTAAAATTTAGAGCACATTAAAGCCGCAATACAGGATGAGTTATGTGGCTCAGTTGAAGCGAGCTTTTCAAATTCAAACGTCGCACACTGGCGCACGAGTTGTCCGACGGTAGCCTATACTGCACAGACAGGGGTTGCAAACTGAAATTTCAATAAATTAAATAAAGGTCAGATCCAGCGGAAAAATGGGTATGAAAATCTAGATTGAGAATTTCTGAGAATTTCTGGATTTTTGGTAGCCTACCTGAAATTTTCGAAGACCTTTATTTTTGTCTTTCAGTCAAAAAGTTGTCTTTTTTCTCGAAAATTTCTGATGAACTTTTTCGTCTTTTGCTCCAAACCCCTCATTCTTGCGACTTTTTCTCGTTTTCTGTATATTTTTTAACGCAAAAAATTTGTTTACCTTTGAAACGTCTGTTCACATTCGTGATCGGACCATTGATGATGATGATGATGGTTCTCTGTCCGAAGGCAGGTCCTGAGGCTTGCGCCACCAGACTAAGATTACTGTCCTGGGGATGAGATGAGTGAGGTGGTTTTCCGTTGCCTTCCGCATAGACAATGATGGGTAAGTAACTTGCCCAAGGTCGCTCAGCAGCAGCCTGCGCCACCGCGTCCCATTCGTGCTAGCCCGAGATATCTAAATCTCTAAATATCAACTCCCAGCCAGGGGCTTGAACCGCAGTCCGTTGCAACCAACAAACGATGCCGCTCTCGCTTACCGGCGTAGCTAACTAGGCCAGCAACTAACTAGGCCAGTAGTTGATCGTACCATTAAGATTCAATATTCAGACTTTGGTCATTTTCTTAAACTGGAGAGTGGAAAAGCAGAAAATTATTCAGGCTAAGCGCCCAGAGAGGACGTGGAGGTGCTAGTATAATGGTTAAAACCCTGGCACGAGAAACGAATGGAAGCGGGATCTCTTCTCGGTATCCTTCCAAAGTCCACTCAAACTTTCAATCGATAGATGGCGTTGATCAAAGGAACAGAAGCATCGGATAGTCGCCATGTTGGCTCGTCATCATCATCATCATCATCAACATCAGGGGTCTCAAACTCAAGTCATCGTGTGGGCCAAATTTGAAAATTTACAATGTCTCGCGGGCCGCAACATGAAATTATGTCTTGCAAGTTAAACTATTTATATGGGGTGAGGGTTACAATGCTGTAATAATGATATAATCTTGTAAAATCACCTAAGTTAATATTATACTTTCAGTACTGTGTACTATACACTATAGTACTTACTATATACATAATGGTACTATACACAAAATTGAAAACTCAGAGTCACAAAGATAGGGCCTATGAAGAGCATCAATAGCACATTTAGTAAACCTAATAGCCTACATGTACCTACAACTAAACTTGTAGCATCTTTAAATGTTAAAGTACCGGTATTATAGTGAGTAGGGGAGAATGTCCTGCATTGGGACAAAATTTTCATTTTTTGGCATACAATCTGTGTTAGTTGTAATACATGTATATTGTTGATATAGTCCGAAACAGCAACGTTTCATGAACCGAATATGATTTTATTGCATTTTTAAAAAAAATTTATCACAAAAATAAACCCCCTAAAATTAGAATTTTCGTTGTGAAAAAATGTGTCCCAATTCAGGCCATAGCGTCCTGCATTGGGACAACGCATGTGGAGCATTGGGACAAACAATAAATCTGGTTTTAATCATATCTAATAGAGTACAATATATCATATTCCAGTTGACAATATCTAAACGAGTGACTAGAGTAGATTAAACAATAATATTATCAAAAATTTAATCAATACGAGCAAGCTTCCGTTGACCCTGTCAATCATAATAAAAATTGGACTTACTGGTCAATTTCAATTAAGTGCAATGTATCATATCTTTACCCATCCTGATAGCATTCTGTTTAACACAATATACAGTGAAACCGTTTAAGTTTAATTTCTTATATGATGAATTTCATGCATTGAGATAGTCCCAATGCAGGCCATTAGCGCATGTCCCAATGCAGGCCACCAGTGGCCAAGGCACTATTTTTGAAATAATGAAAAAGGTACTCAGTGAATTACTCCCAAATTTCACCATATGCTTTGCAATACACTACTCTAACTAATTTTCTGGTATTTTAAGCTAAATAAGCAATAGACATGGAATGCAGTAGTTGACACTGCTTGAGTAAAAATTTTGTTTTTTAGGCCGAAAATTAAAATTTGCAATATCTCTGTAAAACGTATTCCTTAATGCAGGATAAGACGTATGATCAACCGCCACATGATATACGTTCTCTGTATTATTTTTACACGCGATAATATACAGAGACGACTTCTGTACCAACACTGTCCCAATGCAGGACCTGTCCCAAACCTGGACATTCTCCCCTAGTGTCAGAGGTGATCAGGTGTGATTACCGATACACATCATCTGACAATGTTTCCCAACTTCGAGAACATCATTGTTTTGTTTTATCTTTTGAGATGTGAGGAATCAGAGTATATAGGCCTACTGCTTCCACATATTCACCAGTAACTGTCAGGCCTGTCATTTGAGATTTATTAATCTTCATTAATTAATTAAAAAGCTGTTCACATAATAATTATTACATAGGTAATGCCAAATATCGCCATTAGCGTGTTGCAGTACTGCAGGTGCAGAATTTGGAATTTTTCTTGTAGTAGAAAAGTGTAGAATATCGGAATATCAACCTCATTGCATGCTTACTTCTGATTCAGCATTGTATCACATTCAAAGTCCACTATAACTCTATCTGCCTATCTGCTGTTGCAGATTGAATGCCCATGCAGAGCGCAAATTAGATGAAAACGGTAGCACGACATTTAATCCCGCGACACTTAATACCGCGACAGTTAATGCCGGACACTTAATCCCGGCGACATTTAATCCCGCGTCAGTTAATACCGCGACAGTTGATGCCGGGCACTTAATCCCGGCGACATTTAATCCCGCGTCAGTTAATCCCGCGACAGTTAATCCCGGCGACATTTAATCCCGGTGACAGTTAATCCCGCGACACTTGATACCGCGACACTTGATACCTGTACACACATGAGTATGAATATTTGTACGGCTATTGTTGTCCACATAGCCAATTAGGTAGACCTACATCTCTGATCAGGTTTTCTTTAGTACATCTTTACATAAAACGATCATTATAACGGATTTTAAACAGGAAGTTCAGTTTGCTATTGGGCAGTGACTTGGAGGCGAATTTCGGCTGCAGTGCTGTAACAAAGGCAAACAAACTGTGATAGCCTGATATGCTACATGGAAATTGCGAGTAGGCCTATACAATAAACATCGCGACATTGCCAACGGAGCTCTTTTTATGAAAAACATGCAGTGAATATTGCTGTAAATATTGCTTTTATCGAATTTTACTGGTTTTATAATATTTAACTGCAAAGGCTTAACTTTTTAACAATAGTGAATAGGCCTATTGCTGTGAATATTGCCTTTTGGAATTTAGCTGTTTTAAAATGTTATTTTACTTTCCAGGTATTAAGTGTCGCGGGATTAAATGTCGCCGGGATTAACTGTCGCGGGATTAAATGGTCGCGGGATTAAGTGTCGCGGGATTAACTGTCCGGTACTAACTGTCGCGATTAAGTGTCGCGGGATTACGTGTCATGGAACCGATGAAAACAGTTCCAAATCGCAAACGAACAGCAAAATTAGGCGTTTAACCAATTTTTTCTTTAAATAAAAAAACAAACAAATAAAATACCAGATGGATCTCGCGGGCCGCATTATTCGGGTCCACGGACCCCATGCGGCCCGCGGGCCGCGTGTTTGAGACCCCTGATCAACATCAACATCATCATCATCATTATCACCACCACCACCACCATCATCATCGTCAGCAGCAGCAGCAACTGTGGGCTCAATCTTGCCTGTCGTCAGTTCAATTCGATTTCTGTAATAACTTGTGATCATGCATCATAATAAATTATGACTAGGCCTACTATGAATAATAATGTAATCATTCTGCGTTGTGTCAGTTCGAAAGATTATTATGACAATATCAGAAATCGTCATCGATTTATAGTTTGTTGTTGAATAACAGTGATGCTTGACAAATGCAGAAATAATATTAACTTCGGCGCCAGACATTAATTTATTGTTTTAAACCTGCAGAACGATAGCCAAGAAAGACGTGACCGATCTACGATAAGCGCGGTAGCGCAGGCTTATGGTCACTATAGTATAGAAATTATAGGTTCGCCGCTAGCTCTCCCCTCTCCACATAAATTAGCCACACCTGCACTTTTATTTCATACAAAAATTTACGGTATATTTACGGTTTAATACGTGCTATGTAGGCCTAGAATTTCAATATAATTATAATTGTGTATAATACACCGTGGTTCAAAAAAAACTAAGCCAAATTGTTTTTCATATATCTCTGATGCCTGATAACACATCACGCTAAAGTTTTCCAATTATTTAGAGAAGTGGACCAAGAATATGATTCCAAAATTTCAAGAGATAAAATTGAACGGATAAAAAGATATGAATCTTTCAACTTCATATGCCAAAATTGCAGTTTACAAGCAATTTTCTGCCAGATTCAGTAAAAAGTAAGCTAAACTGGTTTTCTCATATCTCCAATGCCTGATAATTAATCATACCAAAATTTTTCCAGATATTTAGAGGATTGAACCAAGAATAGGATTCCAAAATATCATGTCATAAATTTGAACGCATAGAAAGATATGAATATTTAAACTTGATCCCCGGAAATGTCTGTTTTCAGCAAGTCTGTTATGGTGTTCGTTGCGGTTTCGATGCTTGATAGTTCCAAATTTTGGTCTTCAGGGATGATGAAGTAAAATTAATTAATTATAAAGTGTGGAGCGTGATGTAAGACCGAATCTACCAAACAACAATCCATGATCTAAACGATCTGAAGCAACCAGCGCTTGTTGGAATTGTGGGAAGGCCTGGACCAGAGGATAATCGACGATGCTGTTGCGTAATGCATGGCGCCAGCGCTTCCAGGCTTGCGTGCAAGCAGGAGGACATTTTGAGCATCTTAATTAATTAAATAATAAAACCATACTGTTCTAATCATATTGTCAGTTCAATTCTCTACTTATCTGGAAAATTTTAGAATGATTAATCATCAGGCATTAGAGATATAAGAGAACATTTTATTGAACCTGACAGAAAATTGCTTGTAAACTGAAATTTCGGCATATGAAGTTTAAAAATTCATATCTTTTTAACCGTTCAACTGTGTCTCATGAAATTTTGGAATCATATTCTTGGTCCACTTCTCTAATTAGTTGGAAAATATTAGCTTGATATGTCATCGGGTATTTGAGATATATGCAAAACAATTTGGCTTAGTTTTTTTTGAACCACGGTGTATACACTGTGTCCACGATAAAGTAGAACACACAATAAAGTGCCACAACTCGGTCAAAACTTGTAGGATTTGTCTGATATTTTACGCACAGCAACAGTGGCCATATTTACACGAGATCCTAAAGCCGATTTGCAATATTCGTGAGTTTGCCAAATTTATGAGCGTTTGAGATGCAGCACCGAAAAATGGGACTTTCCAACATGCAAAGCTGAAAGGAAGCAAAATTCAGCTACAAATGGCGCTCAAAATGTCATTTTTTCACGAAAAAACGACCGTAGAGGTAGTAGTGTAGTAGCTGTCCCGGAAGACACTCGGCTTCATATCCGCAGCTGTGGCCGCCTAGCAGTCCAGACCACGATCCGGGTACATGTACCGAAGTAGCGGGTTTTTCGTTCCTGTATTCATGACATCGATAACCGTAGGGCACGTCTGATTGAAGAGTGGCAGCTGTTTGACCAGGTGATCATCAAACAGACCATCAAACAGTATCGTCTACGTCTACGGTCGTGTGTTCGTGAACAAAAAGGACATTTTTAACACCATACATAGCTGTATTTTACTTTCTTTCAGCTTTTGCATGTTGGAAAGTTCCATTTTTCGTTGCTGCATCTCAAACGCTCAGAAATTTGACAAACTCACGAATATTTCTAATCGGCTATAGGATCTCGTGTAGATATGGCCACTGTTGTTGTTTTTAAACTTTCAGACAAATCCTAAAAGTTTTGACCGAGTTATGACATTTTACTGTGTGTTCCACTTTATCGTGGACACAGTGTATATGCCTAAATAACGATCAAAGCGTGCAAACTTTGAGTGAAATTTGACGTTATTTCATACACACAGCGTTCGAATAATAATTATAATGAGATGATATTATCTTGTTTACTTCGCGAAATAATGTATCCAAAATTTCCTCATATTAAAAGACGTGCATAAATAATTTGTCTCATCTCGATTTCCCGAGCAAGACGCTTCGAAAAATTTCTCAACACTGCACTGTATATCAACCGACGTAAGTATGATAATAGCCTGCTGAAATATCACATACATCACAGAATAGCAAGAATTATTATAGGCTTAGACATTTTCAAGTTGTAGCAACTTGCGTAAGACTCGCACGGTCAGAACGTGCGTTGACTGGGTTCTGCCACCCGCCCCCATCTCGAGGGCCATCAATTACGGCGAAAGGGACGACGGGTCAGTCTGGGAGCCTGTCATATGTAACTGGAGATATGTAATCGACTTCGAAACCTACTGTAACAGTCTGAGCATGCCCGACTGGGTCCAGAGCAACTGAGGTCTTGCTAACCCCAGAACAGAGAACTTAGATTATCAGTATGTAAGTGAGGCGAAGAAGAACATGGAATTATCCCTATAGGTGAGATGGTTGCAAGTTACTCCCTGCCCGAGGGCAAAGCGAGAATTGCCGGGGGTTGGGGGTTTCAACCCCCTGTCTTTCTTAGAGCCCCATGTTAGAGTCTGTTTTTCACACCCCGATTCCAAGTGAATAATGGTCCAACCTCCCAGTTATTTTTACACAATTCTTACACTGCCCGGGGGTCGCGGATAGCACATCTGTCATCTTGGTACCTGGTAGTGATGAAGTCTCTGTCAATAATGAAGATCTAGAGATAGCTTCACTGCTAATGGATTTAGGATGGGATCTGATCAGAGGTATACGCTATACACTGGATACAGTCCGGCAGGGACTACCGAGGGGCAGTTTCACGCCGATATTTCGACTATCAATGACGCCTCATCCACGATAGGCTATATTACACAGTACACACCGAGGGTTGCAGCTGATAGCGCTGTGGCATACCTGCAGGGTGGGTGCGTTACAATACACCAATTGAACATTCATAACTACTGGATGACCTATCATAATTTCAGGCTATCATTTTGTTATCGCCTCAAGATGTCTGACTTTCTGACCAGAAAAGTGAAGACGTACTTTAGACATTTTGACACGAACGACGACGGCTTCGTATCGCTGAAAGATTTCGTGAAACTGGCTGAACTTCAGAGTGACGCAACAAAAGTCGACGGAGCCACAAGGGAACATCTCAAAGCGTTGTTTGTGAAAGTAAGTTTACAAGGGAACATCTCAAAGCGTTGTTTTGTGAAAGTAAGTTTACAAGGGAACATCTCAAAGCGTTGTTTTGTGAAAGTAAGTTTACAAGGGAACATCTCAAAGCGTTGTTTGTGAAAGTAAGTTTACAATGGAACATCTCAAAGCGTTGTTTGTGAAAGTAAGTTCACAAGGAAACATCTCGAAGAGTTATTCGTGAAAGTAAGTCACAAAGGACATCTTTTCGTTTACGTTAAGTGACGACGATCCACTGATTAAAAGTTTAATTTGTAGCCCATGGTCGCCATATGTCTCAGATATGGTTCGCGAGGCCGAAGACAGACTGCGGGCGTCTGTTAGCAAGAATGCATTCTATGTCCTGCGAGTTTCTTTCCGCCTGTCATCAAGCATCGCTACAATCTTCGTCTGTGAACTCTGCTTCGAATTAAAGGATGACAAGAACTTCATACCTTCGGTACTCCACATTATTGGGGCTTGCTCAAAAACAGCTGTGAATAATTATAATTAGTCTACTGCGGTTTTTTTAAGCTAACTTACACATCATCAGAGTTGCGGCTTTTCAACCTGTTTTCCATTAAATCAATAATTACACTATATGAAAAACTGACAGCAGTGTAATAATTATCACCACAGGTCTGGCGCCAATGGATGAAATCTTCTGGATCCGATGACAACGGTTTGCTGACTGCATCCATATTCGCAGAGTCCGTGAAGCAACAAAAGAATGATCCGGAATTCAGGGAGACGTATCTGCAAATATGCCACCATTTTTTCTGTCTTCGAGATACCAATGGCGATGGCTTTTTACAGAAAGATGAATATGCTCAATCACTTGCTGATATTGGCTTCCACGATACAAGCATCACGCGCAGAGCTTTTGAATCCATGGATCTCAACGGAGATGGAAAGCTTAGCCTCGATGAGTTTTGTACTGGCTTGCTGGAGTATCTTACATCCGTTGATGAGAATAGCCCATACGTACTGCTGTGGGGACCTCTGGTTGATTGATCCAATGTTTCAAACTGAATGTTTATGCCTTCTGTGTTGCTTCTCAATTTAGTATTCTTATTCTTTACTTACATTAGGAAGTCGGTTCAGACATTTTCGTTGCTTTCAACTGAATTATTTCGAAAGTTGTGGTTGCTTATATTGCTTATAAACTACTTTTAGCTTGTAGGCCTATGGTCGGTGGACAACTGTAGGCCTAGTTCTTTCTTCATTAACATTGAATGTGGTTGTGTGTTTCACGGTGTTGACAGTAATTTTTCTGCTGCAGGGCATTAACCCTCTGGACATTATCCCTGGACAAAATTCGCCGATTTTACTTAAATAGGACATTATCCTTTGGACATGATCCCCGGACGCAATTTTCCCCGATTGTGCGCATGATATTCAGTAGCCTACTTGATGCCATCATTAAGTAAATTCAATTGAAATACGCGAGTTCTCTCGAATAACACAATACACAAGAATCTCATATAAATCACCGTATTTTATCTCGCTAGCCGCTATTGATCAGCATTTAGCTGTAATTAATATCCATACATGAGCAAACCGTATGTGTAGGCTCCAAGCAATCATGTGAAAATTAAAAATTCTTAAGGCCAAACGCTGGAACGAATACGTTATCACCAATACCTACAACATTGAAATGCTACAATCAGCCATAGATTTGTAAATCAGTAGACAACGATAAAGCCAATAGACTCTGACAAACTTCAGCAGAAAGTTCAGAAAGGATATAACGTTGACTATCTATAGGCCAGACACTTTAACTCGCGATTCGTGCGGTTAACTTTGCTGACAAATCAATTACAATCATTTTAGCTAGCAAACTGACATTATTTCTGTCAAACGTCTTGATAGCAGAAGAGCCTTCCAGGACTTTTTAACGCGCAGTTGTACACAAAATGTGCAATTCTAACTTCTAAATGGATTTGTGCAGTTGTAGAAGCACTTCTGTACAGTTAAAACAATTGAAAAAGGTCATTGTCCTCCGATTGGAAGTAATTTACCATGTAGGACGGGAAAGGAAAGAATGGATAGTACAGTTCTAAAAATTCCTTTAAAACAGCCCTGGAACCTTCCATCACTTTCTCCTCTGTTCGTCTGCTTTCTACTTTCCTCAAACCGACATGTTTCTTCATTCATTCTTCGTTACTTTTAAAGCCACGAGCTTGTGCATACATGTATATAGCCTGCCATTCTTTAGCTCCTCACCTTTTCGGTTATATTTTTAGTCGACAAGCCCTCTGTCCAAGCAGGCAAGTCGAGTTCACTCCAATCGAGGCAAATGGGGTATGTTTTAGGAATATGGATCTTCCTATGCCTATAGTCTAGGTGAGAAAGTGAGTGATGTAGCCGATTGCATGTAGACTAGGCCTATCATGGGCGCCCGCACATAGCCTACGGCAAAACGGGTACTTGCTCCTTCCCCCACTTGAAAATGTATGCCTATAGGTTTAACTTCTACATTGGGTTTTTCAGTAAATTTCTTCCCACTAATGCACTTGTAATGATGAAAGTGATACACGAAGTGAAACTGAAAAATTTAAATTCAGAGAGGTAGGCTACCGTACCCTTTAGCCTACTTTCCTTACTTGCATTTTTACGCGCTTGCTGAAAAATCTAACCGTGACCGTTGGGTTTTTTACCATTCTGCTAATCTAGACAGACAGACAAACAGACAGGCATCCATGGATTAGATCTTAATAATTATGCATTCAAAAAGCAAACATAGATAAAAACACGGAGGAGTGTAAGCATGTATCAAGCTGATCAATCGTACGACGACAACAGTAAACGAATAGCCTAAACCAATGAAAACCGACGCATAGGTCTGCAAGTTCCTGAAGGATCAATTTGTCGGAGAGTCTCCGGACTTAGTCGACCAGTGGTCCGAAGAAGAACCTATTCGGACTCTTTTCATCCTCCGAGAAGCAGAAGTCGAAGTAAGCATTAATAAACTCCTCGAAGCTCAGCTTCCCGTCACTGTTGGTATCGATTGCCTTGAAAGTGTCTTTTATGAACGAAGTGTCCGGTACTCCCATGTGCTCAAAGATTCTCCTGTATTCACCCTCGTCCAGGTAACCGTCGCAGTTGACGTCCATGATGTCGAAAAATCCGCGCATCAGACCCTTGTCGCATCTAATGAAATCCGGGTCGTAGCGTTGTTTCGCGATTGCGTCGACAAACTCATCTCTGGTATGCTGCTTCTTGTTTTCAGAATACTTGAAGTACTGGTCCCAACTCTAAGTCAGTAGAAAGTCATCTTTATTAGTGCGAATCAAAGCGAATCAAAGAACATCATGTGCAAAACAATAAGCTTAATAATTATTCTTAAAGCAGAGCGACAATAAACTGGACACTCAATCGATCCGCTATAGGCCTACTAGTCTATAATCATAGCTTAGAATACTAACATTTATTAGCAGACGTAGCTTCGGAGTTGAGATGATAGGTGTACAAATATTCGAGGCCTACTTAAAACCAACTCAGATATTTAAGGATCAGAAAAAGAACTTTGAATTGTATAGTAGGGTGAAGTGAAAAACCTGTTTTTTCGAATTTTTCTTCTCGAATTTCCAATTCTAATAGTGATCAAAAGTTGCCTATGGTATCACAGAATTGCTACAAAAATTTGACCTTCCTATGTTGACGTCTTCTGCCCTCTACCAGACGATTTAAGGACGCCATATTGATTTTCAGTACTGTCAGGCATTTTTAGACCAGGCTTGGAATCTGAAAATTCCACTGTTAGAAATAAATCGTATAACAATTTGCTAACTAGTGTTTCTAGACTAATTTGACCCTCCTGAAAACGAAAATCGTGGTTAGCAAGCTGGAATTTTTAGCGGTTCCATGGGAAAACAAGATGGCGGACAAAATGGTTGCCAATTGCTTCAAATGACTAAAAGTAAAGTATTGTATGTGATAGGAACACGGTTTTAGACTCTAAATTAAGATTATACGGTTCAAGGAATGTAATGAATTTAAAGACATATATGTAGCACTGCAAAAAATCAAAATGGCGGACAAAATGGCGGACAAAATGGCGGCCAGAATATTAAAATGGCTATAGGTGAAGTCATGTATGCGATGGAATCATGATTTCAGGGTCTAAGTCAACATTTTCGGGGTCAAGGAATACGATGGAACCAATGTCACTCATGCAGCATGGCACGAAAACCAAAATGGCGGACAAAATGGCGGCCAGAATTCTAAAATGGCTACAAGCGAAGGCATGTATGCGATCGGAATTTGTTTTCAGTTTTTTAACCAGGCCTTTGCAAGATGGCATATGGGGGCCTGTGCTGTGGAATTTATGTATAATATTCCCTTATTTTGCCAGATATGATCATTCAAATTAGCACAATTCCTCAGCAGGTACAAGCCAAAGAGCGGTCTGCAAAAGAACATCGACGAAGTTATCATACAGCACCTTATCACAGTGTATCAAACTGACTATCCCACCAATCTCCCACCGCTCCCCCACTCCCTCCCCCACCCCTTCCCACCCCTCTCCAGTCCCTCCCAACCTCTCCCCCACCCTCCTCCTCCCCCAATTTTCCGACAACGTAGTACCGCTATTTCATGACACAATACAAAGATGAAGTTGGGGTCATAGTCACCATTTCTGTATGGTTCCACTTTTTTTATAAGCAATTTCCAGGTCCAGTACCTATCCAAGACAATAATTACTGGCCCTCTTGTAGCCAATCGAAAGTATCTTTACATGTGAAACCATTGCATCTGCAGGTCACCAAATGGAGGGTCCCTATTGCTTGTACCATTACATGTCCAATGTTCATTCAATAATTTATCTGGAAACTGTTCGTATGAAATTCGACACGATTTATTGGGTATATCTCAACATTTGGTCATATCTCATATTATATGCAGATGTCTTGCATTGGCTCCGTTTCCAGCAGCGTATTGCCTACATGGTCTGTGTGCTGGTTAGGGGGTGCTTTGAGGGACGAGCTCCACTTATTTTCAAGAACTCTGTTTTTCAACTCGGGTGTCCAACGTCGATCCACTTCTCGGTTGATGGACCAAGCTGAGCAATTGCTATTCGACAGTAAAGTTCATTCTCTGTGGCTGGTTCCACAACCTTAAATGTCCACCCATTTTCACAGCGCTTATTGCCCATGGGTCACTCCACGCCGTTCCTTAATAATCTAAAAACTGTCCTATTCAGTCGTGGTTAGGTCGGGAGAGATATCGAGCAGCCTACTTTGAAGAGGCCCTACAAAAATATTCTAAATAAATAATTGCTATGCCTCTGTTAAAAGTTTCTGACTGGACAAGTTACTTTTCAGAAAACATCCAATGCCACAGATTTTGAGGGAAGCTCGTGGCACGATATTGATGCCAGATCCGTGGGATAGTCAGTTTGATACGCTGTGATAAGGTGCTGCATGATAACTTCGTCGGTGTTCTTTCGCAGAACACTCCTTGGCCTAAGACCTGCTGAGGGAATTGTGATAATTTGAATGATCATATCTGGCAAAATAAGGGAACATTACAGATAAATTCCACAGCACAGGCCCCCATATGCCATCTTGCAAAGACCTGGTTAAAAAACTGAAATCAAATTCCGATTGCATACATGCCTTCGCTTGTAGCCATTTTAGAATTCTGGCCGCCATTTTGTCCGCCATTTTGGTTTTCGCGCCATGCTATATGAGTGACATTGGTTCCATCGTATTCCTTGACTTCGAAAATGTTGACTTAGACCTTGAAATCATGATTCCATTGCATACATGACTTCACCTATAGCCATTCTAATATTCTGGCCGCCATTTTGTCCGCCATTTTGATTTTTTGCAGTGCTACATATATGTCTTTAATTTCATTGCATTCCTTGAACCATATAATCTTAATTTAGAGTCTAAAACCGTGTTCCTATCACATACAATACTTCACTTTTAGTCATTTGAAGCAATTGGCAACCATTTTGTCCGCCATCTTGTTTTCCCATAAAACCGCTAAAAATCCAGCTTGCTAACCACGATTTTCGTTTTCAGGAGGGTCAAATTAGTCTAGAAACACTAGTTAGCAAATTGTTATATGATTTGCTTCTAACAATAGAATTTTCAGATTCCAAGCCTGGTCTAAAAATGCCTGACAGTACTGAAAATCAATATGGCGTCCTTAAATCGTCCAGTAGAGGGCAGAAGACGTCAACATAGGAAGGTCAAATTTTTTGTAGCAATTCTGTGATACCATAGGCAACTTTTGATCACTATTAGAATTGGAAATTCGAGAAAAGTGTTTTCACTCCACCCTATTGTATAGGGCGGATAGAGGGTGACAGAGAAGTTGTTCCGCGCAGTGTGTAGAGATGTGAAAGAATCGAAGAGGACGGGTTATTAGTCTGGCATCAGCATTGAGTACAGACTGTACACAGTGTACAGGAGATACACAATGCATTAGTGAGGCCAGCGAGGAGAGAATAACAGTTATCCGAGAGTAGGCTATACAAATGCATGAACATCGAAATAAAGGTCGAATATGAAATAGAACTGCGATTAGAAATAGCAGTATACCCAGTAGTATTGGTAGTAGCAGTTGTTGTTCTTGTCGTAGCAGTTGCAGTTTTGTATGTATGTGCACTTGTTATAGCGCCCCTTCAAGCTCTCTCTACTCAGAGGCGCTCCCGATGCAGAGCGGACACTGCATCGGAGTTTCACGCCGAAGCGCTGAGCAATTGTGAGTGAAGGACTTGCCCAAGGTCCTTACGCGGCCAGGTGGATTCGAACCTCGGACCTTCCGGCTCCAAGGCAACGACGCCACCACTAGACCACCGCGCAGTTGAAGTAGCAATAGTAGCCTTTTTGTTGCAGTAGTAGTAGTAGTAGTAGTAGTAGTAGTAGCAGTAGTAATAGTAGCAGCAACAGTAGCAGTAGTATTTGTATTACCAGTAGCAGAAATAGTAGTGGGAGTAGGCAGTATAGGCCTTGTAGTGGCAGTAGAAGTAGTGATGATGGTGGTGTGGTGGTGGTGATTGTAATAGCAGCAGTAGTAGCAGCAACAGCAGCAGTAGCAATAATAGCAGCATTAGTAGCAGCAGTAGTAGCAGCAAGAGTGCCAGTAGTAGCAGTACTTAGTTGTCGGCCTAGTGCTATTAAAATTGTTTCTTTTGCCATTAAATTTAAGTCAAACAGTATTCATCTCACGTTCGCAAATTGAGTTTTGATATGTTCCGACTTCTGCTTATCTCCATTCTCGAACTTGGCGAATCGAATTGCTAGTGCCACATAGTCATCCTTCGTCATGAGTCCATCTTTGTCGAAGTCGAACAACGAGAAAAACGTTCGCAACCAGTGTTATTTTAGTTCCAGGATTAATTTTTATTCCTATTCTTATTCTATTCCATTGTTGTAATTTTTATTCTAGTTTTAGTTCTTCTTTATAAATAAATTTCGTTCTTATTCTAGTACCACTTCCTATTTAGAAATAATTTTAGTTCCAGTTCCAGTTCTATAAATTTTTTATTTCTAGTTCCACTTCCACTTCCACTTCCACTTCTCATAGTTATGTCTAACATGAATGTTCACAGTAACACACAAAACAGTGTCTCGAGTCTTTTGACCTATTTATAAGATTAGTAAATTGCGGACAATGTGAATGCGACTGTTAAGAAAAAGTCAGACTATAATAAAAGTTTCTCGGCAGACAGACACTAAAAAGTTACCAGTCAATTATTCCGGGTGACAAGTTCGCACGTGTTTCTTCAAATTTGTTGGATTCTTCCCGCTGAGCTGTTTTTCACAGCATTCACCGCTATTGGCATCTACTACTTCACACTGACTAATATTTTTTCCTTCTGAATAGGAAAAATATTGCCAAACGCCAGACTCTTTTTTTCTACCCGCCAAACTTTTAGACAAACTCATATTTACGCTTTTTCACTTCTAATTCTGGCTAAGTGACACCCGTAGCTCGATTCGTAAACAAACTGGCTGACGCGGAAATGACCATAAAGCATTATGCAGAGATAGAGTATACGGAGAAGTTACTATCATAGCGCCGTGTGGTGACAAATCAGGAGCCGCCTTCAGTCCGAACAAAAAATTCTGGAACGAGAATAGAATAGGAATAAAAATTTCAATATTTTCTATTTCTATTCCGTTCTCGTTCCAGAAAAATATTGAAATTTTTATTCCTATTCTATTCTCGTTCCAGAATTATTTTTTATTCCAGTTCTCGTTCCATGGAACGAAATTAAAATAATTATTATTCTTATTCTATTCTCAGGAACTAAAATAACACTGTTCGCAACTTTCTCTTCCGAAACTCGGACATTCTGCAACAAAATAAAATCGATTCCGACTTCAAAATCCAACCAAATTTTGCGACTATTCAATAGTTTGGCCGCATCAATGTAATGTTACTGCTTATAGGCCTACCCAGGCTGGATATTTCACAGAAGTTTTGGATATTCAAGTTCAACCTTTTCGCCGATGATGACCTACATGTACATGTAGGTGACCATCTGAATAGTGACACGGCATAATGCTTGGATGTTTGAGACAAAGCAATCAATTTGCGTGATTGGCTAACTCTTGCTGCTGCTATTAATACCGCTAGGCCTACTACTACTTTTTTGTTGTAGTAGTAGTAGTAGCAGTAGTAGTAGTAGTAGTAGCAGCAGCAGCAGCAGCAGCAGTAGCAGTAGTAGCAGTAGTAGTAGTAGTAGTAGTAGTAGTAGTAGTAGTAGTAGTAGTAGTAGTAGTAGTAGTAGTAGTAGTAGTAGTAGTAGTAGTAGTAGTAGTAGTAGTAGTAGTAGTAGTAGTAGTAGTAGTAGTAGCAGGAGTAGCAGGAGTAGCAGGAGTAGCAGGAGCAGCTGGCCTCGTGTTAGTAAAACTATATCTTTTGCGGTATTTCTAGGTTAACACTATTCATCTCACGTTCGCAAATTGAGTCTCAAGATGTTCCGTCCTCTGCTTGTCTGCCTTCTCTCCCTTGGCGAATCGAGTCCCCATGTCAACCCAGTCGGCCTTCGAGATGAGTCCGTCTTTGTCATAGTCGTAGACCGTGAAAAACGTTCGCAACTTTCTCTTCAAAAATTCGGACATTCTACAACAACATAAAAACGCATGCATCGATTCGACTTCCAGCAGCATGCAGCTTCAGCTTCAACTATGA
>OX243820.1:31626012-31638512 GCA_945859605.1 Lumbricus rubellus | reverse complement strand
AACGTCTAATAGGCTTGGCAATAAACAAGATGTCGACTAGCTGTCGATTGTCGAAGTGATATTGCCCTTCAGTATTAGTGCTGTATGCAGTAGGCTAACTGTTCTTTATTGCCACTTTGGACGATCAATGTCGTGATATAGAACTTCAATATTGTCATTCTAAATGTCAGTGATCCTGCAAACATCTGGTGGATAGAGCCCATGCTGTCAATGGAAGAAGATTTATAGCCTAGGCCTATATATAGTCTGATGAGAACGGTGTATCTGGTTCTTAGATCCATCTGGCATCGTCTACTGCTAGGTCTACTCGAATCTACAGCCCGCGATTCTATCTGAGACCAAGGCTCTGACTGAGACGTTATGATGTTCATACAGTTCTTGTTACAAATTCTGCTTGACATAGGTTATATCGCTTCCAGCTTTTGATTTTCCAATTCGGAACGACTAAATAGGTAGTGAACTAGTGATTCGACATTGCATTGTCAATTTGCCAATTAATATGGAAGCTCGCTTCCGTAAAAGCTAGATGAGTCTGTTGCTGCAGGAATAAGGTAATCACATTACATGTAGTCTGATACGTAAAGCAGAACACGGCAGAGGTTGCGACAATGCGACATGGTCGTGTTTACCGTTCCAATTATTTTCTTCCAGCCATCCACTTCTTTAATCCAACAGAAATGACTGTCTGGTTCCTCTCTCTCTCTCTAGAACTGCTAGGGCTCAGTCTCGATTATTTGCCTCAATTATTGTTTCTTTCCTTTAGAATGTGCTTGCTACTTCTGTTCGCTCTACACTTCAGAATCTGTCTGGCAGTTTCTCTTCAACCGTGTAAGCCCGTGTCTCTTCTCGGGGGGGCCTTGTGCACTTGGAGCGTCTTTGAACGTTCACTCTACTAGAGGCCGTTTAAAAAAAAGATAAAATGCAACTCAATACAATAGAATACAGTACAATACAATACAATCCAATCCAACGACTCTCACAACGCAATTGTTAACCACGGTGATGATGATGTTGATGATCATCGTCCACGTAGAAAGTAATGAATGTTGGACAATGCAAACGCAATATCGACGATCGTTGCTTATTACACTTCATATTGGGACATAAATTTAATAGAATCTTGCGATAGGCCCATCGATGAGAATTTAACTAAGATATATGACCCCCTTAAATAAATTCTTAACTCCTCCCCCATGGCTAATGACCTGGACTGCAGAAATGGATGCTTACGCAAAAAAGTGTAAATACGCCTGCAGGTCATCCGCGAAGGATTGACTCAGCACATGCAGAACAAGCAGCATGGAGAGGACCAAGATCAGTCGTATAAGTTACATATGAAAGTGGGCCCACCACAGAACCCTGGAGCAGGCCACATGGGGCAGGAAACCGTGGAGTCCTGGTAGACCCGTAGACCACAGAGAAGGAACGGTCGTGGAGAAAGGAACCAAGCCAGTCGAGAAAGTTCCCAGAAAGACCGAACGACGTTGATAGGCGCCTATAATAAGAAGGACATCATAGCATGATTGACGGTGTCGAAAGCCGCGCTCACATAAAATAGTGCTAAAAGGGTGGGTGACCTGTGATCTATCAATTGTCTCATAAATATCAGAAAGAAGGCGAACTAAGAGGGTTTCCGTGGAGTGACCCTTTCGAAAGCCAGATTGAGATATTGGGAGTAGACCTAAATTGTTCACATCAAGATAAGCTGTTAGTTGAGAAGTAACGCTCTTCTCAAAAACTGTAAAAAGAAAAGAAACGTTCGCAATTGGTCTAAAGTTGGGAGGATCAAAGTACTAAACGTGAATCTTGAAAACGCCAGTTTTGTGTAAATGACACAACAAATTTAATTGTAGTTTGTGACCCAAAAAGATTATCACGCCGCTACCGTGCTGAATTTGAACAAAACTGGCATATGTTATATTTTCAATGGATAGGTCTACGGGGACCTATTTAAGTCGTTAAAAACATACATACTAAAAAGGAAATAGTTCACAAAAAAGTGAACATGTTTTGACGACCAAAAAATGACCACCCGAATTGCCTGGCGTAATTGCAGAAGACCGTGAAGTATGGACCGGAAGGACCCTATTAATTTCCCTCCATGAAATTATTAGCCTATGCCGTATGATTTGTCTGTCTGTTTTCCGTTGTGAATGCTTACGTTTTCCAAGTTACTTAATTCCAAGCACATAATAATAAATTATAGATCTGAGAGTCACGGTCTTCTTTGAAAAACACAAGAAAGTTGAACCTCTTAGTGAAGTGAATCAATGTAATTGATCTGGTTAACTGTTTAAGCAGCGTTTAATTACACTTATTCATACATTGTGCGAAATGTCTGTGTAAGTCATCCTCTGAAAATAAAATGCCCAAAAACAAAAAGCTGAAAAAATACTTCCAATAGTCCTACCGACTACATCGACATTTTCTAATCATACGTAGTGCCCAATGATTCGCAAAGCAGCAGCCATGGCAGTGGCCAATAGGCACAGGTTGACTTCAGAAATTCACAAAGTTTATTTGTAGACGACGTTTCATCTATTGCGAAGACGAATCATTTTAAATGTTGTAACAGATACTGACAAACATTTTCAGCAATCCTCTTTGTCCTATAAAAACTGTCCTCACTATTTGTCCTTCTATCCGTTTTTATTTCTGCTTTTAGTTAAACCTTCATGGATTTCTTCAAGATTATTGAAACTTTTCAAGCTGAAAAGTTGAGCATAGGCTATATCTTACCCGTGATGCAATCGTCATCAATTTTTGAGACAAAGTCATTCTAAGTCGATGTTCTATTTCGCACAGATTGGAACCAGGTGATTCGCATTTCCCGTCCTCAAGAAAATCAAATGGGGGGGTTGATGTCGGCCTAATGGTCGTTTTGCTGTGCTTGTTGCATTATAACTGACAAGGAAGTGAGTGATACGCGAATCAGTGCTTGGCGAAAAATAGAAAATTAAGTAAACCTGAAAAAAACACGATGCTCTGCAAGTAGAAATGATCTCCAGAATCAGTGCGCTCTTGATAAAATAACAATTATTACGCAAACTTCGGAAGAAGGCACAAAGTCTTTATAAGCATAAGCTTAGATATTATAAATCGATATTACTAGTTTAGAAATGGAAAATTTCTTGTCCAAAACTTGATCGTCGATCTTTAATCTAGTCGACGAGAGGTCCGAAGAAGTGCCTATTCGGACACTTTTCATCCTCTGAGAAAAGGAAGTCGAAGTAGGCATTCTGAAACTCCTCGAAGCTCAGCTCCCCATCGCCGTTTGTATCGATTGCCTTGAACATCTCCTTTGTGAACGACGCGTCGTGTGCTCCGAACTGAGTGAATATTCTTGCGTATTCGTCCTCTTGAAGGTAACCGTCACAGTTGACGTCCAGCAGGTCGAAAAAAGCGCCGATTCTAGCTGTTTCGTATTTAATGAGATCCGGGTCGTAGCGTTGTTTAGTGATTGCGTCGGCAAATTCATCTCTGGTACGCTCATTCTTGCTTTCAGAATACTTGAAGAACTGTTCCCAAGCCTAAGTCACCACCAAATAATATTTTTTGCGAAATAAACGCCATGCTTCTCAAAGAACATTAGGCTAATTGTGTGCAGAACGGTAATATTTTAGCAGCGCAGCCGTTGGCGGAGACTTACAGAGTTTGACAGGGGAACGGTCCCCAACAGTTTCTGGTGGGTGGGACGAAGAAGTCAATGTCCTCCAATAAGACGGAAATAAATGTAATTATAAATATATACAGTGTTATCCGCTGTTTTTCCATAATGAACAATTTTGTTCAGATGACAGCTAAAATCCTTCCGTTGCAATGTGGAAATGAAAACTATAAAACACTTAGGCCCTATTGAAGTCTTAAACCACGTCTCTGAGCACTGAAATCATTCATGAGTAGGCTACAATGTCATGTAAATATGCTAAGATGATAGCTTTAAAAGAAACGGTTACAGCGTGCAAAATGAAAATTGGTAAACATCTGGGAGGCAACACTCTGAAATTATAAACCATAACCACCAGGATTGAAAAATTAGCAAGTTTATTAAACTGTTATCTTAAAATACTACGATTACTGTGTAGAAGTTCAATTTTTTAACTGGAAGGGACGTTTATTGACGTCCTAAACCGTGACTTTCAGCAATGAAATTATGAAAACAATTGAGACTACTGCTTATAATACAACAGATTGTAAATTTAAAACAAAATTCAAACAATGGTAGGGACATTTATTGAAGTCTTAGACATGTCTATGAGCACTGAAATAATTTTAATATTTTGATTAGAGGGCAGCTTAGAATGCAACGGTTTTTCTGTGTGCAAATTTTAAAAAAGGTAAAAATTGGTAGACGTCACTATGAAGTCCTAGACTATTATCTATCAGCATTGAAAAGTAGACATTATATTAAGATGACAGCTTAAAATCTTGCCATAACAGAATTGAAAAAATCTACACAATGGGAAGAGGCATTTATTGAAGTATCAAACCATACCTTTCAGTATTGATAATTATCATGAGAAATTTTGTTAAAATGAAAGCCTAAAATGTAGAAATTTTAGACAATAGGAGGGATACCTTTAAAGTCTTAAACTACGACTCTCAGCACTGAAATGATGGATAATTTCTTTGAAATGGCAGTCTAAAATGCTACCATGGCAGACTGGAAATTCAAAAATTCAGAAATTGGGAAGGATATGTGTCTCCCTATAGTATAGATTTTTTAAATTTGTCCTGATCGGCGCTTCGCGCCTCGGCGATCGTCCTTCGGCCGCACATTCGTTCGTAGTAGTAATAAAAGTGGTGTAGGAGTAGTAGGCCTACTATCACTCGTAGTAGTAATAGTAGTAGCAGCAGCAGGGGCGGCAGCAGCAGCAGTGGTAGTAGTCAGGGCTTTTTAACGTGTAGATGTACACAAAATGGCAGTTCTTAATGTATTCGTGCAGTGGTAGAAGCACTTCTGTAAAACTAGCAAAAAAGTCATTATCCACCAATTGGAAGTAATTTTCCATGGAGGATAGGAAATAAAAGAAGGGGTTGTGCAGTTCTAAAAATTCGTTTAAAACAGTCCTGGTAGTAGTAGTGGTAGCCTATCAGTGGCAGCAGCAGCGGCAGGAGCAGCAGGAGTGGTAGATGCCGGCCTGTTAGTAGTTGTAAAACCGTATCTTTCGTAATTTCTGAGTCAAAGAATATTCGTCTCACGTTAGCAAAAGCAGTTTTGAGATGTTCCGCCTTCTGCTTGTCTTCCTTCTCGTATGTGGCGAATTGAGCAGCCATTCCCACCCAGTAGTCCTTCGACATAACTCCGTCCTTTTTGTTGTTGAATAACGTGAAAAACGTTCGCAACTTTCTCTTCCGAAATTCGGACATGCTGAAACAACAAAATCGAATTTCGACTTCTAACAATTACAATTCCTCCAACTCAAATCAAATTTTTGCGTGTTAACATTAGGCCTAGTCTTTATCAATCATACAATGAATCAGAATTTACATGGCGCCCCTTCAGACCCTACTCAGAGGCTCTACCAAACCAGTCATGCGAGAAAAACATTCGTCAAGAGTTGAATGTAATGCCTTATGATAGGCTACTGTGGCTAGATGCGTCACAGAAATATACTAATTAACATTCCATTAAAAATGTCGACAGATGATGGCCTAGGTGAGTAGGTGACCATCCCATTCAGGACCGATCAAGGCGTGTTCAACATGTTCGGCCGAACAGTGGCCTACACTTTAAGGGCCCTCTACCCCACACACGCAATGTAATTTTTTTTACATTCCAATACTGTAAATGAGTCATTATAGCCTATCTGAACTAATTATCAAATTATTCGAAAACTATCGATTTTAACATAATGTTTGGCTCATGAGGGTGCCATTATTGGAGTTTCTATTAACCAGGTAGATTGATCTTTAATTACTCAGAAATGCTAGTAAGAGCTATCAGTTTTGATTGCATGCAAATTCACGGAACAAAATTGAAATGGTCTAAGTAAAATAATCGGCCGAAGAAAGACGCTTAGACCTGTGGACTCACGTCTCGGATAAACAACAGCAGTTGTTTCAGGATACAAAACGTCTTTCAAAGATAGAGACCTGCAACGAAGCAAGTACGTTGGCTACTACAGCCTTTATATTGACTTGATCCAGGACGATAATTACTGTTCATAAAATGTAATAAGTGAACCTGGGGATTAATAAGAGCTGTCAAATTCGTTATCGTCGTCTTTAATCTATCATATCTGGCAAATATACGACCTCATAGATCGTTTGAAATAAAAGCGATAGCAAATTTTATGGACGACTATTATCGTAATAAATTACTAATATATTCCTATGGGTATAATTTTTTTCCCACCCATACCCTAATCTTATGGGAGTAACCTTAACATATTAGCCTATAGATTTTTATGTATAATTTTCAGGTATAATATATTTAATGTAAACCTATGACACGAAAAGGATTATTCCCCCTGAAAGCTATCCGGGGGGAATGAATTAATCTATCCCCCCGGATGGAATTAACCGGTCTAGACTATCCGGGGGATAAACCATTCTATCCCATTTTTGAAAAATGTGTATAATTAAAACATTTACACTCTAATCAAAATTTAAAGTGACTCTAATTGTTTTAATTGTTCTAAGCAATGCTCAGAGAAAGGCAACTCGAATTTATTTTGTGTCTCCGAGTGTTTTTAAGTGTTTTAAATGTTTTAACATAAGTGCTATAAAACCAAAGCAAAACAAATTATCTAGTAGTAATAAACATACCTGTTAGCGTCACTGTTCAAAACAAAGCAGATGAAAATTAATTTGCAAAAATAAATGAACGCAAAAGAGTTTTTTTCGAGTTTTCCTCATTTGGGGGATACTATTAATACAGGGGATAAAGGCAACTCGAATTTATTTTGATGGCCTAGGTGAGTAGGTGACCATCCCATTCAGGACCGATCAAGGCGTGTTCAACATGTTCGGCCGAACAGTGGCCTACACTTTAAGGGCCCTCTACCCCACACACGCAATGTAATTTTTTTACATTCCAATACTGTAAATGAGTCATTATAGCCTATCTGAACTAATTATCAAATTATTCGAAAACTATCGATTTTAACATAATGTTTGGCTCATGAGGGTGCCATTATTGGAAGTTATTGCCATTATTGTACCCCGAGAAAATTGGGGTTTTCGCCCCACCCCTCTGGGTAACCGGCGGGGTCCAGCAAATTTTTCGCCCCACCCCTCTGGGTAACCGGCGGGGTCCAGCAAATTTCGTGACAAGCCTGATCAGAAATGTCCTCATATATAGGCTACTTGTTCTGTAACGCCCACCCCCGCGTACACTCCCGGGGTCGCCACTCCCGGTCCAACGTGTGCGAGGGCCGCGTACTGTTGTGGGCCGTAGTCCAAAGAAATGGAGGGAGGAAGAGAAGCGGTGGCGCTCGGGTTCAAATCCCTTCTAGTCGGAAGCGGCCAAGCCTCCCTACTACTTGGCTCTCTGTAAGAAATGGGTGCTTTGCTTAGCAGCCTTTCGCTCCGGCGCAGGTTACCAGGGTTCTTCGGAAGAGGTAAGTCCTTCGGCCTCGCGCCGAAACCTCCTTCCAGACCGATAGTCGAGTGGTAAGGCATGTCCATGACCGGGTAAATAGGAGATCTTGCTCCTAGGTTCGAACCCACAACAGATTTTATAACCGGAGTAGGCGACATTTCTAAACGTTCAATTCTTGCAACAACTTCTGTCAGCGCTTCCCTGACATTATCTTGTACTGAGGCAATTGCCTCTTGTGTATTAATTTTTATAGCATTAGCTTGAAAATCAGTTCTGACAGAAGAAATAGCCTCTTGGGTATCTCTAGCATTATTCTGTATGGTTGCCTGCACATCAGTTTTCACTGAGGACATGGCTTCTTGAACATTAGCCTGCATAGACTTGGCGTTTGACTGCATTGCCTCAAGCAATATCCCCATCTCAAATGCAGAAGGTGGTCTGGAAGGTTGCGAGGGAGTTGACGTTCTGCTCTGCTCCATGGCGCTATATAAGTTTTGGTTATGTCAAATCCTAACGCTAGCAAGAAGTAAATCCGAAAGTTTAATCAAAGGATCTTATTATTATCAGAAACATTTAATAATTATTCGCAGTGTTAATCAACAGCTTACAGTTTAAAGCAACTGATAATCATATGTAACCAATTCAAGCAGACTTCAATCGGAGCAGACAAAAATGAATTCCCAATTTATGCACAAGTGCCAATCTTAATTTCTCTGCCCAAAAGATCAATTTAATTTCGTATTGAAAACCCAAGTAAAACTGTACCTTCTGCTAGAGACACAGGACAAGGACGACGTTATGCGAAGAAAGGCGCAAATGGAGCGTAGAATCCAGGACGTGCGTCGACGATAAGTGACTCAGAGGTAACCGCAACAATCGACGTTGACAGGACGCTAAGACCGAGTTGACACGTCGAGAACAGGGAATCCACGAAAAGATATTGATACTAATAGATTGACGCCCATAGGCAAACTGCGCAGAAGATATCGACGACAGAAGAAATTCCGGAAAACCCGAGCGGTTTCGATCCAAACGAGAGAAAGATCGAAAACCAGAACGATAGACTTAACTCCTTCACGAAGATGCGAGACAGAACCACAGCGCTGACGATTCGCTCCCTACACAAAACCGCAAAGCAATCGGCTCCTTGCCTTTTTAGAACTCCTGTACAGAATCCATGAAGAACGTACGTGACGACGTAATAACTCAGACGTCGAATCCACGCCGACTTAAATAAACTATCACGTTTCTAAAATAATCAAACTCTGATTTTGTAACTTGCTCTCCGGAGCTACACGTCTATCCTCGTCGAACTCCGTCGTGAATCTGCCGGCGAGCTGCGCGTTCCTGCCTTTTTAGCCACGCCTCTAGGTGACGCACACGCATGCGCACTGGAGCGCACACGAGCTCTCGTGTTGCCTCCCTGTCTCAGGTCACGTCGACACTGCGCGCACCGATTCAACCTTTCAGTTCAACACGCGAAGGCCTTGATGGAAAACTACCAATGCGCAGTCAAACCGGGCGACAGCGATTGCAAATATCGACGTACACAAACCACAGGCAGACATATGTCCTTCTTTGTCTGTTTCTATGCATCAGCGACGTTTGCGTCGGTATCTCTGCCTGTACGCGCGATTGCATCGGTCGGTGATATTCAATCGACCTCACCTCCTCCTCTTGGCCGTCGCTCCATGTCTTCGCGTTTGTCCTTCTCTATCGGTTCCAATGGATCCGCGACTACTGCCTCTGTCTCGCTGCGTGTATGCGCGACTGCCCGGTCGACGACTCAATCGGCCTCCCCTCCTCTTTTGGCCGTCGCTGCATACGAGCCGCCAAAGGCCGATACCGTGCGAAAGTCACACGAATATGGATCGATAAAACTTGCCACGGCAGGTGCCTACGTCATCACCTTAAAATCGTGTCGAGCACGATCTCCACATTAAAATCTAGGTCACGAATATTATGTAGGTCAACGAATGCAACTAAAAAAATAATAATATTATAATATATATATAAGTTTTGGACCCCGAAAATACCATGCAGAAAATAATGATATAATATATAACAGAAACCAAAAATACGTGGCGGCTGGTTATACCGGTCGCTACAGTTCTTCTTCTTCTTTCTTCTCTTCCATCAGTTTTCTGATGATAAGGCCCTTATGAAGTTTGCTTGTTACTTAGTTGTGCATGTAGGATAAAATTGTAAATATTGTTCTCCTATTCATAAGCTATTATAGATGAATTATAAACCCGTATGGTTTGACCGCCTTGTATGTGGCTGATGTGGCTGCTGTTCGGTGGCTGGACGCGTTCTGCAAAAACTAAATAACTGAATCATAAGATATACTAGTTTTGGTACCCGGCGTACCCCGAGAAAATTGAGTTTTTCGCCCCACCCCTCTGGATAACCGGCGGGGTCCGGCAAATTTCGGGTTTTCGCCCCACCCTGCCCCCGGATTCCACCGTATCCATCGCCCCACCCCTCCCACATGCACCCAGACACTTCTTTTCCTTCCCTCATCTTCCCACTCCATCCCGCCTGGACCAGCTTCGCCCCAACCCAACATCAACCCACCCATCTCCGTCCCACCCCACCATGCTACAGAGCCGTTCTTGGGACACCATATATACAAAAGAAGAAGGACAAACTTTCAAACTTATTATGCAGACTAGTCATAAAATAAACTGATATTGGGCTCACTGTCATGCGCCTTCATTAAATGCTGGCTATCTCTATATCGCCACAATGTCATCTTGATAATATCGTGCTTATTACTTCTTACCTCAAGTCTGTTGTAATAAACTTGCTCATTGTCTAGATGTCGAAGTGATATTGCATTAGGTCCACAGTAGGCTTAGTCGTTGTTTATTGCCAGCTTGGACGATCAACGTCGCAATGTATATCGGGTGAACTAACATATAGTTGGACACTTTTTGTTCTGACCGACGCCACACTGTAATGGAAAGTCATACATGTATAGAAAATTTAAAGTTTATTATATAGCTTTCGTCTCATTCAACTAGTGCAATCAGTTAGACCTGGCCAATTTTGGTATCCGGTCAATACCGCGCACACAATACCGCGCACACAACACCGCGCACACAATACCGCGATATTCAATACCGCGCACGATCGTTACCGCGCACGATCGATACCGCGAATTTGTTCAATACAGCTTATATTTCATAGTTATATCTACCCTCATCCAGCTTCTATTTCTCGCTCGTTATTCTCGTCAATCCAGTTTCTATTTCAGACATAGAAATACCTTCATCCATCTCTTATTTCTCATGCTTTATTTTCGTCAATCCAGCTTCTATTTCACACATAGAAATACATAGAAATAAGAGCTGGATGAAGGTGTTTCTATGTGTCAAATAGAAGCTGGATTGACGAAAATAAAACATGAGAAATGGAAGCTTGATGAGGGTCTTTTTATATATGAAATAGAAGCTGGATTGATGAAAATAAAGCATGAGAAATAAGAGCTGGATTATTGTGCTTCTATGTCTAAAATAAAAGCAGGATTTACGAAAATAAAGCATGAGAAATAAGAGATGAATGAAGGTATTTCTATGTCTGAAAAGAAGCTGGATTGACGAGAATAAAGCATGAGAAATGGAAGCTAGATGAGGGTATTTTATATAAGAAATAGAAGCTGGATTGACTAAAATAACGAGCGAAAAATAGAAGGCGGATGGAGGTATTTATAGGTATGAAATATAAGCTGGATTGAACAAATTCGCGGTATCGATCGTGCGCGGTAACGATCGTGCGCGGTATTGAATATCGCGGTATTGTGTGCGCGGTGTTGTGTGCGCGGTATTGTGTGCGCGGTATTGACAGTAAACCGCCAATTTTATATTAACCCTCGTAGTATGTCGCTAAACTGGTCACACTCAGGGTGTTGGGGTCCATATGGACCCCAATGTTAATATCAACTGCTTTTTGATAAAGAGTGGTGCAGAAACAATTGTACAAGCAGCCGTGGGCTCCCGGACAATTCGGAGCCGAACAATTCGGAACCGGACAATTCGGAGCTGGGCAATTTGGAGCAGGATAATTCGGAGCTGGAAATTTGGGAAGGCACAATTAATCCATAGCGACCAATTCGAATAGGTCATTTCGAGCAAAATTCTGGCGCGGACAATTTGAACCAGGACAATTCGGATTGGACAATTCGGAGTGGACAATTCGAAGCGGAATTTCGGAGTGGACAATTTGAAGCCGGATAATTCGGATCTGGCCACTTCGGATGGCACAACTCGTAGTGCCAAATTGAAGACAGTCATTTCGGGTAAAATTATGGAGTGGACAGTAATTGTACCTGGACAATTCGGAGCGTGCAATCCGGAGCGGAAATTTGGAGCTGGACAATTCAGTGCCGGATAATTTGGATCTGGACATTTCAGATAGCACAATTCGTAGCTGCCAAAATTGGTGATGGGATTGCCCTTTTAAGCCAAATTTTCATACCCATCTCCATCACTCAGATGTATCATTATGTTGAATTATCCGGCTCCGAATTGTCCGGCCACCTGGACAGAGGTTGTTGCTTTGCTTTCTAACAAAAAATCACAGTTCCTGTGGCTTTGTTAAATGCTACAATGAGGTCAAAATTTTATTGTCCTTACTATTCCTACAAGCATCAATTTCTTCCACAGCAGGCCTAATTGTCGTGCTATCAGCTAGAGGGACTGTGTGAAGAAGTTGTCAAAAGCACATTATAGGCCTACGCCACGGGGGTATATGACATCAACTAGTTCGCGGATAATTCTTTCACCTGGTTGATTGCAAACTTTACAAGACTAGTGTTACAGTAGTCTATACTTGAATATTGAGTAATAACTTGTAGATGAGTCACAAGGCACCCATACTTTCAACCCATGCCTGGCAGGTCTAGACTTCATTATACTGACGAAATGAGTGCTTGCATTCTTGTCATCAAAGC
>OX243820.1:31603651-31625812 GCA_945859605.1 Lumbricus rubellus | reverse complement strand
AATGCAAATGCCAGTCTTATTTTCTGAGGAAAGTGTGTCGGGTATCTAACGAGTTCCTAAAGGTGACACATCTATTTTATGTTGGCCCGTTTATGTCAACTATAATTTCATATTATGCTGCTCTGTGAGTGTGACATTCTAGCCTACATGCCGATGCTACTAGAACGGATAATGTGCTACGATGATGTCGTATTCATAGTACATAATCGTGTAAGGTCGTTCGGTGCGTTTAATTTTCGTCACAGTTGATTCTTATAACTATTGAACACGCATCAGTGACATCCTCCGCATGCTTTGCCGCTTTCGCTTAATCAGGTCCATAGAATATCTTTCCATAACTCTAGTCTACATAGTACTTTGTGATTCGACTGCATCTCTTCGCAGTTTTGACATATTGTCCGTTATGAGTAGTTGCAATTTAACGACACTGTTTGGTAACAGAGACCATTAGCGTCGCCCTCCTCCTTTATAATGGCTTGGGACTGGCACGGGCACTGACAGAGCGCAACCTGTGGCGGAGTTATGTCCATTATGAAACTGCATGGACACTTCTTATATAGGTCATGACAGTCTGCCACACAAAAGTCTTCATTGCATGATCAGAAACCAACGCAGCAAGAAAGCACTAATATGGACTGTCTAATTGTTAATGAAGCACTGCCACTTTAACATACACTCATTTTATCTGTTACTGTTGTCTTTTCGGTAGCGACCTTGGTTAGCTATTCAACGACTGGAAGTTCGAATAAGCTGAGTAATTCCGTGTGGTAACATAAGACAAGCTGTTCGCAGAGGAGGAAGAGCAGTCCATTAAGCTCGTGAATAAGCTGGTGCCCCACGATTGGTTCTCGATTGACGCTTAAGAAATTTGGAGGTTACGATAAGCCAACCATAGGACAGCCATGGTGTTATAGCTACATGATTTTCAATCCTTACGTATAATATGATGGCGGGTGGCCAGTCCTCTCCCTCATCGTCTCATCTTCCCACCGACAATGTACGGTCAATGTGCTCATCACAGCTGAGTTTGCTATAGGGGGCAGGATCGAGCAGCAGAAACCTGGAACCAACTTTCTGACCTGGATGGATTTAAACCCTCATCATCTCGACATCAGTAGGGTATACTAACCACTATTATACTATATCGACTTATCAAGCACCAAAGTAGGCCTATCTCGCTTAAATAAATAAATAAATCAATCAATCAATCAATCAATGAAATAAACAGATGAATGTATTTGAACATAGACACTTTTGTCTGCGCGCAGTTCACGTGTAATAAACTACACTGTATTTTCAGTTATATATATACAAATGTATATATATATATATATATATAATATATATAATATATATTATATAATCATATAAAGTCGGTGTGGCTTTAATAACCACAACAGTAGATAATTATATATCTGCACGATGGTATACCAGACATCAAGTGTGTTGAAGGGCTCCATGTAATACTCATGGGGACCACTGCATGGTAGATTTAATTAATTATCACGAGACGGCATTATATACATTAATCAGCACGATGCAATAAATGTTTCAGAGTTGCGAATAGACCTTGCATATGTAATCAAACTTGTTGAATATAATTTCATATATAATTTTATATATATATATTAATAGAACAGATATTATAATTATATGCTCTGTGTTTAATGTGTATGTTTTGGCGGATATACATTTACACGAAATAGGCTAAATACAAATATAAGTAGGCTATACATGTATAATAATTGTAGATGTAGATCTAGATACAGACCTACTGTAATAGTTGTATGAATACGATATGTAGGACTTTAGTTTGGGTCACCGACTTGCACTGTGTAACCTGTGTAGAGAAGAGGCCAGTCAGCCAAGGTCTGTGGTTATGCTGGCCTATTTAGTACTTAGGCCTACAGCTATAATCACAGGAGACAGAAAACTGTCCTGGACTAGCCTATTTAGGGCCTAATATTTAAGATGTCTTGTGACTCTTGTCTTTAGTAGGAATAGTGAGCATACCGATGTGTCTGATGTTATTATTAAAGAGACGTTTGTGTACATAGCCTAAAACTGACATTCTTAGTTCTTGGAAATGCCAGCATCTAACGTAGGAGATGGTTCATACAAAATTATACATAAGTGAGATTTGATTTCGATCATATAAATAGCGCTGGGAGATTTGTATGTGGATGAGCGATTGAGCGTGCGTGTGTGTGTGCGTGCGTGTGGGGCATATCAGGCTAATGTTTAGCCTATGCCAAAAGAGACACATGCCACATGCAGGTTATTATTGCTGTTACTGCTGTTTCATTGATGATATTGTTATTACTATTATTCTTTAAATATTTTTAGCGCCCGAGGTATATATGATCCCCCAGGCTTTACAAACAATAAATACTAAAATCTGTGTTGTTCTGGAGTTAACGATCATCGTCACCAGTCCTGTCGATTTTTAAAAAATTATTATTATTAGCGTTTTATAGCCTATTTGATCTGAAATTCAGTCAGTAGGCATATGCAGATTATGGCGAATACAATTGAAGCACAGCCTAAGTGTATGGTCAGAATAAGCAAGCACTGAGGCTGATGTTACTTCTTGACCTATATAGGGACAATAATCAGAGTGAATGGTTAGACGGTAATTCCAAACACTGCAGTGGTACTCTCGTCATCCGAACACATGTAAGCAACCAACGCATTCTGGAATTCCTCAAAGCTCAACTTCCCATCTTTGTCGGTATCAATCGCTTCGAAAGCTGCCTTTGTAAAGTCTGACTCAACTATGCCAACGTTTTCGAAGAAACTGCGATATTCGTCCGCATCGATGTATCCATCATGATTGACGTCCAGAGGAACAAGGAGGCTGAGGAGCAGGTCACGGAGGTTCTTCTGAAGCCCAGGGTCATCCTTTTGCGTCTTCAGAGACTCCACCACCAAATCCTCAGTCAGTTGGTCAGTGGGTTCTTCGGAGGCCCTCACATAACGTGAGAACAGCTGTAAAAAGTTTTGAATCAAAATGAACTTACATAACTTAGTTCCACATGTTAGGCTTGGCATGTATTTAGGTGCGTATCCACACGCTCACGCACACTACATGTATATATATATATATATATATAGATATATATATAGATTATATATATATATATGCATATCAGTCGTAGAGCATCGATTATACTGCATTGCGGGGCGCGGTGGTGCATCGGTATGTTTACGACTTGGAGACGGAAGGTCACGGCTTTGAATCCACTTCAAGCCGCCGCGTATGGACCCTGAGCAATTCCTTCACTCGCAATATTATTGCTGACGCACTTCGGCGTGAAACTCCTATTCAGAGTCCGCGCTGTATAGTCGGGACTCGGCAGCGACTCTGAGTAGTAATTTGGAGGTGCGCTATGAAAAGTGCTCATGTATACGCGTACCACATTCATCATAAGCTTAGTAGATGACAATTATAATTAGGCTATACCAAAGGCATAAAATATTATAATTTTTATTATGAGTCTAGCGCGTCGGTGGCACATAAGTTACCTCTATCTGTAGGCCTACCAGTTTTATAATGCATGTGTGTGTGTGTTTATATAATTATATGCGTGTGTGGGTATGTGCGCGTGCGCGTGTGTGTGTTTGTGTGTGTATGCATGTGTGTGTGTGTGTGTTTGTGTGTGGGGGGGTATGTGTGTGCGTGTGAGTGTGCGTTGTGTGTGTTTGTGTGCATGTGTGTGGGCATGAGTGTGCTTGCGTGTGAGTGTGTGCGCGTGTGCGTAAGTGTGTGTGTGTGTGTGTGTGTGTGTGTGTGCTTCTTATGGCTGCACTACATGTATGTCTGCAAGCTGGACTCTGCACGGGATTCAACTAACGGTGCTGAAGACGTCTTTGATCTTGCATTGGCCAGCAGAGCACGCAGAGGTTCCACAACCCTGCAGCATTGGGTAAACTCATGACCTCTGCCTACAGGTCTTGTGGTTCAAAACTTAGATGACCATGAAAGTTCTTAATTGTTGTGCAGCTAGTCTGATAACATAATTTTTTATTGACGTTGGATGAAATTATGTGAACCATCTGCACGAAAACACCTAACAAATGCAGCCTATTCCGCGTTATTCTTCTCAGGATAAACTTAATTGTTGTACCTACATGTAATCAAATATTTATGCAGCGCTTATAGATTTAGAGGCGCTCCCATACCGAGTAAGTGCTATCGCTAAAAATAATATGGAATCAGGCGTTTCCAAAACAGAACAATTAAGAGAGATAAATCTGACGAATCAAATAAATACTGTATGACGATGACATATTTCTAATTATATTTAGCATAATCATTTTGAACATATTATAATAGGTATAGACTATACATCGTATACAGGCCTACACGTTTTAATAGGATAAGCTTATCCTTTTTTTACAGAGCAATGAATTCTTTAGACGGCAGACAGCATCTTTTTTGGAAAGATACTTACGTCATCGAAACACTTTGTGGCAGTTTTCTTTTGCTCTGGATCAAACTTTCCTATGTCTGCGAATCTCTCTGCCATACCTACGAAATCTTTTCGACTGATCACCCCATCTTTGTCGAAATCCTTTCTGCGGAAGTGCGTTCTTATCTTGCGTTCCCAAATGTCGGCCATACTCAGATTGTGTGTAGCGTACGATTGCAGAGAAACTTCTAATACAGACCTGGTATAAGTCGTGTCCTGAAATGAGAGAATTGTATGAGGGTTGCGCCCTGGTTTCACTTAACATCTGGAACCGTTTTGCGATCCCTATGTAACTGCTGTCGTCTTACGGGTCGCAGTCGCCCATGCAGCTGTAGTCTAGGCCTAATCAGCCTTGGAGCTCGAAGTATGAAAATTTACACACAAAACGAATTAGCATAATCAAGGCGAGAGGTGGCAAAGGAACAGGGTAAAGTCTGCGACATACGTTTTGTCCTGATGTGAGAGAAACAGGATTTGCAGTGGCTTAATTGTTGCATACGGCCGGAGCAGGGCTTTTTTAAAGAATTTTTTAGAACTGCACAACCCCTTCGTTCCTTTCCCATCATCTATGGTAAATTACTTCCAATCGGAGGACAACGGCCATTTTTGCTAGTTTTAACTGTACATAGCGTAAGTGCTTCTACAACTGCACATTTTGTGTACAACTGAACGTTAAAAAAAGCCCTGGACCGGAGTGTGAGCTTAGTGTCTGCAGGGTATTAAAACTCGTGTGATTTGTCAGACAGTAGCTAATGCTGGGCACCGCAGAGGTCGATGCTGGAAAATAAAGAGAAATAATGCAGGCGTTGCATTAGATTTGTCTGGGGTTCATAGTCAAATCGCTGTTACAGTAGTGCCCACGGTTCCTTTTTAATGAAGACTTTTAATGACGATATTTCTGCTCCACGTTGTTTGCAGAATGTTTTACACATTTTTCCTGTTATTCCATCCCAAATTTCCAATTGTGTGCCAAGCCAAAGAATTACATAAAGTTTCTCCGCCATGAGCAGTAGGCTAAAGGGTTGAGTTCGACAACTGATCAGCATGTGCCAGGGCTTTGTGGAGCTGAGTATCGTCGGCACACTGTTATTATTGGACTCCAAAGTGATTAGCAATACGACTGATTGGGGAAGTAAGGACTGTAAATATTAATAAAGAGCCACGGATTATATACACGGTGTCCCAATTGAAGTGAGCCCCTTTTTGTTTGGGCGATATATCTGTTAATTCTAAATGAAACTCTACAACATTTTACAGCGTAAACGAGGGATAAATTATAAATGTTTCCTGAAAATTTTATCAAATTCTATCAGCATAGTCCGAAGTTTTGCACGTTCAAATTTGGAGAACGGAAATTTTAAGTTTCCAACATGTAAAAGATAGGAAATTATTGTTTGCAACTGCAAGCCTTACTTTCTAAATTAATGAATATGGCGTCGTATTTCCTTCATTTTCATGTCAGAGGACAATAATAAAAATGGATTTCAGCAAAGATGACTTGAGTGTAATATAAAAAAATTAATAAAAGAAAAACATTGCGGTGCAAAAGGTTTTAAAGGAATTTCCTAACAGAAACTGGCTCAACGCAGCCTTATGAAACTGGCTTACGTGACGTTGCCCAGTGACCACTTCAAACAGCGAAATGTGGAAGAATGGAATCGTTTTGATCAAGGGATTTTTGACAATGCAATCAATGAATGGCGAAAGCGCCTTAGAGCATGCATTCGAGCTAACGGAGGACATTTTGAACAGCAGCTTTGAAGAACAACGCTAACGCTAATTTCCTATCTTTTACATGTTGGAAACTTAAAATTTTCGTTGACCAAATTTAAATATGCATAACTTCGGACTCTGTTCGTAGAATTGGATCAAATTTTCAGGAAACATTGATAATTTATCCCTCTTACATTCTCTGAAATTTTATAGAGATTCATTTAGAATTGACAAGTATATCGCCAAAACAAAAAGGGGCTCACTTCAATTGGGACACCGTGTAGATTATATAGTTCGAAGTAGGTGACAGGTGGAAGGTTGTTAAAGGCAGATCCAAAAAAATCAGAATCGAGCAGCAGGTCATTCCATACTAAACTAACATTCAGCATTCAGCAATTTTACATTTGAGATAGTAGTAGTAGTTGTTGTAGTAGTTGTTGTTGTTGTTGTAGTAGTTGTAGAAGTAGCAGATGCAGTAGAAGAAGAATAACTACTAGTCTACTAATGAGAATAGCCGTAGTAGCCTACTATTGCAATTGCAGTAAAACAGTATAATAGTACTCTTTATAGAAATGCTCCTACTATTATTAACATTAATATGTGCTTTGTGAATAGAGGCATTTAGGCCTAAGAGAAAAATCTAAGGACTTAGGCTATACATTCTTGAAAAAGCCGAAGTATAGGGTTACATACAGAGCACAATGCACTGTAAATTAAAAGTACTATTTCTCTATGTATTTTTTTCGACACGTCATCTTCAGCGTTTATATTTCGACTTAAAGTAAAAAAAATAATTAGGGCCTACATATTACACAGATTTTGTATATTATGCAAAGCTTATGACATATGCCTATGCCTTCTAACGTATAATTATTGAGACACTTAGCTATAATCGGTTCAGGCATCAAACAAATAACTGAAAACCTTCATAATTGTATTTCTAAATACACTGTGTCCTCCCAAAATGTGTCATAACTCGGTCAACACTTTTGGGATTTGTTTGAAACTTTAAACACAGCAACAGTGACCATTATGTACACGAGATTCCAAAGTCGTTTGCAAATATTCGCGAGTTTGTCAAATTTTTGTTCGTTTTCGTTGGAGCACCGAAATATTCAAGTGAATTTTCTGCGATTTTCGCCATTGTTACAAAATGCCGCCGTGAAAATAGGAATTTTCGGTGAATTTCTATCATCTTTACCGTACCCATGGTGGCTTGTAAGCTGGTAGCTAATTAGGGTCTACTCGATCCGCAATGACGATGGCAATGGCGATGGCGATGACGACGATGACGACGACGTTGATGATGACGTGGCGATGATGATTACGAAGACGATGAGGACATTGATAATGATGACGAATATAGACAATTTATTATCTCCTCATTATGGCCTATCTATGTTATGCGTCCTTTGAGATGAGCTTGCGAGTAAAATAATATAACTTTTCAACCCATTAGGCCTACATGCATGTTCAAGGAATACAATTAACGTAGTCTGAGCCAAATAATCGGCCGAAGAAAGACGCTCAGACCTGTGAAGTGGGATCTATCACCGACTACTGACGTCTCGGATAAACAACAGCAGCTGTTTCAGGATACAAAACGTCTTTCAAAGATGGAGACCTGCGGCGAAGTATGTAGGCCTACCTTGGCTACCACAGCCTTTATATTGACTTGATCCAGGATGTTAACTGTCAAGAAAATGTAATAAGTCAACGTATGATTGATCAGATCTGTCCAATTTGTCTGGTTCAATTTCTTTTATCTATCTTATCTAGCAAATATATTGCTTCATCTAAGCCTTGTGCGATGGTTTAAAATGAAAAGATCATCATCATCAGCAGCAGCAGCAGCAGCAATCGAGGGACCAGTAGTTGCCCGATGTCGCTATCGACAAAGCTGTCAAATTTGATATTCATCAGAAAATATCCTCACACTCCTCTTACATGTAGTTGCGAATATTGTCAACTCATTCGCTATTGAGTTAAGAATCATAACAGAAACTGATATTTGGCTGACTTATGAAATGTTGGCTAACTCTATGTAGCTTGAGGCAAGTGAATGAACAACTAGTATACATGTAGTCTGACAACAGCTCGTACGCCTATGCAAGTGAATGAACAGTTACTCTGCTAAGAGCACGTGAAAATGGAATAGCGCTTACAATTTATTGAAGTTAGCTTATTTGGTTATTAGATGATCAGCAATATGATTTCATCGACAATAATGGATCGATGGAGGTTTTGAGTTTTCAACTGAAACAATTTCTTCAGCGCAGAGCTGTGTGTTACGAGGAGGATTTGGAATGTGTGGGCTGCAATTATATATTAGTAATAACAAAATAATGTAACTGAACACAATTCTTGGCAGGGCAAAACTTCTGGCAGGACAACGACAAAGACAAAAGCTTTTTACCAAGTCATTTGCCCTGCCATGTCCTGGCGCAGCGCCGCCTCTGAGTCTCTATAATTATATCGCCACATCTTGATAGTCTAATATCGTGCTTATTGCTTCCTACCTCCCGGATGTGTGTGGTATAATAAACAAGGCTATTGTCTAGAACTCTATAGATGTCGAAGCAATAATTGTGTCCACAGTCGTTGTTTATTGCCTGCTTGGACGATCATTGTTGCAATATAATAGGCCTGATATCGTGAAATAAATACAGAATGCGGAATATTATACATGTAGGCCTACATAGTTACAGTAGACCTATGTATATTATAATATGAACTCTGTGTGTTGCATAAAATAAATGCCGCATCCAGGTGTCTGCATTGTAAGAGGCCCGGCGGCCCTGGCATTATGCTCGAAAGGGGCCACGTTCATTGTTGCTACGGCCCTGCAATGGGCTCCCGCACATAAGGGCAAGAGGGGGGGCACTTTCCCCTTCTGGAAAATTGATTTTCCTATTTTAACTACCAGGCCTCCTTTTTTAGTTTTTTTAACAAATTTCTTTAGTAGGCCTACTACGATGCACAAAGTAAAACTGAGAAATTTGGGAGCACTCTGTGATAACGTAATCGCGTTTTTAATATTCTGATTTGAATTTTCCATCAAAATTAGGCCGTAGACATCGTGTTTTGCCCTTCCTGCAAAACTTTGTGCGGGCGCCCATGGTCTATGCCGGTTTATTCCATTCCAGAAGATAGAATAATTCATCTTGCTGGATGGCTTTAGCTGGATAGAATATCCCGTGACACCTGTCAGGATATTGCAAGGTTGATTAGCGTGCGATCATCGTTCCGATTCCAATTACTTTCATTATTATTGTAAATCCGCTGGAGTTTCTGCATGAATAGGCCTACATGTAGTTCACATTGCAAAAGGCGCATTATAAACGTTCAGATAAGATACGATATTAATTATTAGGCCTATTATTATTGTCGTTATTTTCTCTTGACGTGCGATCATTCGTTCGGCCAGATGTGACGTGAATAAAGTGAGGTCGAAAATAATTATGACGAGAGGAGTTTAATGAATCCGCTTCAAATGCGTGCTTACTGGCCTTCGGTCAGATGTGTTGAATTGCGTGCTAAGCTCTGCCATCGGCGATGGGTTGAAAAAATGGCGTCTTAAATTTAGCGTTAGCCTAAGTATCGCATCGAAATTTAAAATGTTCATAACTCGGGAAGGGTAAGAATTTTGGAATCGCAAACCCCATATTATGTTTTTTTGTTCAATGTTCAGTGCTAAGAAGTATTCGAAGAAAATTCGCGAGCAATCGGTCAAGTGAATCAAAAGTGTTTGTGGAACGTGTAATATTATGTACAATTGTACATGTAGGCTATCTATGTTATAGATACATGTACAATTGTACATAGTGTCATCTTCTTCTTCTTAAAATCCCGGGGCTCTGCCCGTCGGAGTCCGACGCCACTCTCTGTCTGAGTCTGTCTCGCGTCATGCTCCCCAGCTTCAACCGGTCTGGTCAGCAGGTCTGCTCCATACCATTAACATCTTGGAGCACCTAGACCACTTGGACCACCTTGTCTGATTGAGGAGAATACTGGAAGAGAGGCATGAAGGACAACCTGGGTCAATGCCCGTATGTGTCCCACCCTCTCTCCTCCGACTCTCTCCACCGGTCTGTCCTGACCAGCCTGTGCATGTCTGCTTCACATCATGACACCTTGAAGCATCTGGGTCGCTATATGTCACTTGTGTCGTGGTTTTTGCGGATTTCAGTCGTCTTGGTCTTTTGCTGCCGGCGTGTCGCCACCCATTTGGCAAACCTTCCTCCTTTGTCCGGGCTTAGGACCGGCACAAGGACGTTGTTGGTTCCCTGTGGCGGAGGATGGATGCAGTTTACCGTCATGCCCAGGACACACACAGTGTCATAGTTGCATAGTAAAATAGGCCTACTTTTCTTCTTTATATATAATATATATTATATATATACTTAATTATATATTTATATATATAGCCTATAACCCATAAATCGGTCGCTTTCAACTGTCATGCCAAGGAGCGTCCGCAAAGAGATTAATGCTCGACATTGCAATGCAATATCGTTGCTTATCACCTTTATTGGAAATACAATAGTGTAATAAGATCAGGCGATAACGATGAGAATTAAGTTGATCAATACATTCTGAACCATATTCCCTTCCACCAAGCATGGACAATAATTGGACATGCTATAGACCTTCTTCAAAGATATTTATAAAAGGAAGACTGTACGGATATTCACTGACGAATTATAGGCTTATAAGATAATTATTTCATTGGTAATTACAACTGTAAATTAGCCTACTGTAACACATCTGCTCTGATTAAATAATAAATTCTCCCGATAAGATAGAACAAGCCGTTGCTCTGTTGAAATTTGACAAAACACTCCGTCTCTCTGTCTTGCTGTCTTTCTGTCTCTCTCTCTCTTTCTGTCTCTCTCTCTCTCTCTCTTTCTGTCTGTCTCTCTCTCCTTGTCTCTCTGTCTCTCTCTGTGTCTGTTTTCGCTCTGCCTCTGCCTCTGTCTCTCTCATGGTCTCACTCTCTCCTCGTCTAACTCAGTAGGCTATGTTTCTCTCTCTCTGTCTCACTTTGTCTATGTCTCTATCTCTGTATCTGTCACTCTCTCTTTGTCTGTCTGTCTGGCTTGCTGTCTCTTTGTCTCACTTTCTTTTTCTCTGTTTCTGTTTAATTGCATATTGATGAATTGGCTTGGCTGAAATACCATCTCCAGAAACCCCACTACTCACACACACGCACACATGTTAAATATTTTAAACTCACGTTTTCTTAAGCAATAAATATGGATATAATTAGGCCTATTGCGCTTTCCATTTTAGTGCGATTTACGTTATTCAGAGGAATGGGATTATTCATTGTCTCGTTTTAATGCATCTCAGTCATTTAATTTATGGCATTAGTAGGCTATAGATATTTTAATGATTTTCGAAACTTTTTAAAAATTGGACTATACAGTAGTAGCCTGCTATTACGTTGGCAAGCAGTCATAGGCCTAACCCCTTGCTTTCTAGTGCATTCCCATATTTGTAAGTAAAATGTAAGTGAATAATGTTTGTTAATAACTGTGGTGATTAATTCAGAATTAAACTGTAATGTCGAAGGTTGCACTAAAACGACATCGGTTTCTCTAATGGTAGATTGGGTGACCAATGAGGATTTGCTGAAGTTGCTGTAATATTGTTAGCGAACAACTGATCAACATGTTTCAGTTTTTGGAGGCTACAGAAGCGAAAAGAGAGACAGACAGACAGACAGTAACACAGAGAGAGGGGGAATTGAGTACTAGAAAATACTAGAGGGACGTAGATGAAGTTGAATGGAATAGCCTAAATAGAATTAGCCTATAGTGAGTATAGTCTACGAACGGAGTAGGCCTATTTCTTTTTTAATATGGTAGATGTAGATGAAGTTGAATGGAATAAATAGAATGAGCCTATAGTGAGTATAGTCTACGAACGGAGTAGGCCTATTTCTTTTTAATATCCATCGTTGTAGGTTTGTAGACCTAAATGTGATGCTTCGAAAATGCTAATAAACCGTCTTCAACCATATAGGTTATAGCTCTATAGGACAGTCATGTACCGGTGTAGGCTATCAAATGTGGTTTTTTGGTCGTTTTCTAAAATATATCTAAAATTTCCAAAAATACAATCTAAAGCGAAAGACTGTTTAAATGTACAAAATCCTTGGCTAATGAAACTCCAGTTACCCATTATGGTTTGTCTGTCATCTTTCGCTATGACTGATTTTGTTTATTTAGACCCTGGTTAATTAATTGAAAAACACAACACTAAAAAATTTCAGCCGTCCATTTGAGCTGGTTAGCTGTTTATTGTTTAAGCAGCATTTAATTAAACGTATTCATACAAGTCATGAGCGATATGTTTGTGTCATCCTCCGAAAATTAAAAGTCCAAAAACCAATCGCTGAAAAGAATAGCTCTAGTAGGCTATAATAGGCCTACCGACAACATCGACATTTTATATTCATCCGCATCAATGTTTGATAAAGCATTAGCCATAGAAATGGCATACAGACAATGATGGACTTCATATATTCAGAAAGTATTTGTGCAGGCCTATAGGCCTAAACTATCACGAAGACCCGAATCAGCACCGTCGAAACATTGTAAATGTTGTAATAGGCACTGAAAAATATTAGGGCCTAGTATCATTGCAATCCTTTCTGGCCTGGAAATACTTTCACCCCTGTTTCTCCTTTTGACCGTTTTTTCCTGCTTTTCCTGAAACCTTCGCAGATATCATTACGATTCAAGCCGAATAGTTGCGCAAATTAGTTACATGTAGATCACTCCCTTCCTTGCATTGTCATTAGGGCTGCCAACTCTTGACTTTGCCATTCCGGGACACCCGCAATCACTATAGATATGACATTTGTAACTATTTACACTGTACGTCCGAGTGTCCGTGCACATACATTCCATATAGGCTATGCACAAAGTCGTGGACATCAGCACCTCAAAGAGCATTAGAACGGGCTAACAGTAGGCCAACATAGGACACGTACAATACGCTACTTTGATCGAGTGTCAGTGGTTTGTAAAGTTTTCAAGACTTGAACCAAGAGCTGTCCGAAATTCGATATTCAACGCACAACGTTAGGTTTAATAGAGCGCAGAACGCAAAATCATCACACAACTTGCAAGTTTAGTGTGCAAAATAACAATATTTTGTCAAGTGCATCTCTACCACAAATTCCGGGACAATTTGAGATCAGTCCGGGACACGGGACGCAAGGGCCGATTCCGGGACTGTCCCGGCGAATCCGGGACGGTTGGCAGCCCTAATTGTCATGGGAATATTGTCATCCGATTTGGCGAAAAAATTCTTAGTCGACACCCTCTTTTGCGCAATTTGGAACCAAGTGAGTCGAATTTCCCTGTCTTCAAAAAGACCAGGTGTGGAATTAATGCAATGGGCTGGAAAATTATACCCGTAACTACACAAGGAAGTGAGTGATCTAGCTGATCAGTGCTTTGTAAAACAATTGAAAATTAAGTAGGCTAAGCCTGGAAAAATACAGATAAGTTGAAATGATCTTCAGAATCACTGCTCACTTAAGATAGCAATTAGTTCAACCATTGGATGGATAAGCATAAGTCATTATAAGCAGCAGCACTATTTTGGAGATCGAGATTACTACTTTAGGACTAGAAAATTTCTAATCCAAAACTTAATCTTTGATCTCTAATCTAGTCGACGAGAGGTCCGAAGAAGTGTCTGATCGGACTCTTTTCATCCTCCGAAAAAAGGAAGTCGAAGTAAGCATTCATGTACTCATCGTAGCTCAGCTTCCCGTCCCCGTTTGCATCGACTGCCTTGAACACCTCTCTTCTGAACGACGCGTCTTGTACTCCGAGTTGAATGAAAAGTCTCTCGAATTCGTCCTCCTGCACGTAACCGTCACAGTTGACGTCCAATATGTCGAAGAATCCGCGCATTAAAGCTCTTTCGGATTTAATGAGATCCGGGTCGAAGCGTTGTCTCACGATTGCGTCGGCAAACTCATCTCTGGTGTGTTGTTTCTTCTTTTCGGAATACTTGAAGACCTGGTCCCAGCCCTGAGTCAGTACAAAGTAATCTTTTTAGAGCGAAATAAACTACCTGCTTTTTACATGTAAAATGACTATTTGTTTGTGTATAGAACAGTAATATGGGAGACAAAGGAACCGGCATCCAAAGTCTATGATGGGTGGAACGAAGATGCTCATATCCCACCTCCAATATTTGAAATATTTCATAAACAGGTCTCTCATCTTCCGTAAATTTCAACAGTGTTATCCTCTTATCATCCGTAATGAGCAATTTTGCTGAGATGGCAGCTAATAATGCAATAATTGCAGTGTGCAAATGAAACAAATCATAAACATTGCGAGGGAACATTTATTGAAGTATTAAACCACGTCACTGAGCGCTGAAATCATGAGTAAATTTGTTAAGAAGACAACCTAGAAAGCAATGGTTACAGTGTGCAAATCCAAAATATTGTAAGCAATTGGGAGGCAACACTCTGAAGCCTTGAAGTTGGGAGGCTCACTTATTGAAGCCTTAGACCACGTCTCATTGAGCACTGAAATTGTGAGTTATTTTGTTTAGATGACAACTTAAAAACTACTTTTGGGGTCTTAAGAAATTTCTTCGCACTAAAGCGCAAATGTTACCAACAATTATACACAATATGAAACTGTGGAACATACATTTAGAAACCTCTCTGAAAAACCTACATGTAGCCTATGTGTTTTAATTTTCCACTTCGCATTTTAAAGATCTTGTTAAGAAATTTTACTTTGACCATTGTGTTTTTCCCCTCTTGCAAAACTTTCTGCGGGCGCTCATGAATGGTAGGCCTACTAAAAGACTCATGAAGAACCGAATCAGAGATTCACGGGCAAAACATAAGAATTTTGAGTTTTATACGGACATAAAGAGAGAGCCAATGAAGTTGTTCTGCGATGAATACATAAATAAGGAAGAATCGACAAAGACCAGATCAGTAATCGGTCGCACTGAGCACAGCAATGGAGGAGACAGACGAGCATGGGCGCCCGCACATAGGGGCAAGGGGGGGCACTTGCCCCCCCTGGAAAAGTGACGCTTATTTTTCTAACTACTACTTTTGAGTTTTTAACAAATTTCTTCGCTTTAAAACACTAATGATACGAATGATACACATGGTGAAAGTCATGCATTTACGTTTAGAAATCTCTATAGAAAAATATATATAGTGCCCTTCATGGACCTACTTTTTAACATCTACTTTTGGATTTTTAACAAATTTTTCGCACTTAGGAACTATTCATATTAAAAAAATACACAAAATGAAACTGAGAAATTTGCATTAAGAAACCTCTTTGAAAAAAATACCCATGTTTTTAATTTCTAGTGTTGTATTTTTCTTGCTCATGTCAGTGAAAAATTTAACCGTGACCATCGTAAATTTTTTGCCCCCTCCTGCAAAAATTTCTGCGGGCGCCCATGCAGACGAGCCTTAGGAACATGGGCGGAGTTTATCAAATGATAACTTTTCACGGGCCTAGTCCCCCCCCCCCCAGAAGGTCCAGATTGATATATAAAATCGGGAAAATTGGCTCAAAAAAGGTCATCAATTGTTTGGGCCGAAAAAATAGTGTCGGCGCCTCACGTTCTGGACCAAGTCTCCGCCCCAAAAAATCCCAGTTATTTTTCGCCTCCCCCCCTAAGAACGGAAACGAAACTCAGCCCATGCTTAGGAAGGCCAACCAGGAGGAAATGACAGATACTGGAGTAGAAGCAGTAGTAAATGTAATAATAGTAAAAGTGTTGAGAGTTGTGGTGGTGGTAGTGGTAGTAGTAGTAGTTGTAGTAGTAGTAGTAGTAGTAGTAGTGGTGGTGGTGGTGGTGGTGGTGGTGGTGGTGGTGGTGGTGGTGGTGGTGGTGGTGGTGGTGGTGGTGGTGGTGGTGGTGGTGGTGGTGGTGGTGGTGGTGGTGGTGGTAGTAGCAAAAGCAGCAGCAGCAACAGTAGTAGTAGTAGTAGTAGTAGCAGCAGTAACAGTAGCAGTAGCAGCAGCAGTATAGTAGCAGTAGCAGTAGCAGTAGCAGTAGTAGTAGTAGTTATAGCATTAGCATCACTATAACAGCATAGCTTTAGCAACAGTTGAAAAACCGGCCAATAGTATCTATCGCTATTTCTAAGGTAAAAACCATATTCATCTCACGTTCGCAAAAACAGTTTTGAGATGTTCCGCCTTCTGCTTGTCCCCCCTTCTCGAACTTGGCGAATCGTATCGCCATGTCCACCCAATCGTCTTTCGACAGGACTCCCTTTTTCTCGAAGTCCAACAGAGAAAAGAACGTTGCTGCTTTTCTCCTCCGAAACTCAGACATGCTGCAAAAAAAGCAAATCCGAATTTCGACTTCTAACAGCTCAAATTCCAGCCAATTTTTACGCATCTACATGTAGGGCCTACGTTAGTTTGACGGTCTTAATCAATCATTCAATCAATCCGAATTTATTTGGCGCCCCATACGAGCCTCACACAGAGCCTATCGCAGCCCAGTCAAGCGAGAAATGACAATCTTCAGTAATTAAGTTAAATTCCTTTTTATGCGTTCGCTGGATACGTCACAAAATATTTCAACATTCTATTAAACTTTATCGCCGAGGATGGCTATTGGTGACCATGCCATTGAACAGATAGAAGAAAGTATCATTGCCTAATACGTGAAACCAAAAATTTGTGGTTTACTAAAATTATTGCTTCTTTAAAAAAATGTTGCGTCAGTTGCTACAACTACTGTTGCTGCTGCTGCGGCTTCTGCTACCAATGCTGCTGCAGCTGCTACTACTAGGCCTACTACTACTGTTATTATTATTATTACTACTACTACTACTACTACTACTACCACTATTACTACAACTACTGCCACTACAACCACCATCACTACTACGACACTACTACTTCCCCTACTACTACTACTACAGCCACCACCACTACTACTACTACAACTGATACTATTACTACTACTAAGAATATTGTTATTGTTATTATTATCATTTTTATCATTATTATTATCATAGATTTAGTGGGAATTTTATTGGTGGGGGACTGGGGGTCAAGAATTAATGTTTGCTCGGCAAAATCCGGAATCAAAGTTTCTGTTCTTGAGCCAAGTCACGACGAAAAGGGAGTTAGAGGGAAAATGCTGCTCTTAGGGGGCCCATTCTGGGTAGCTACATGTATATAATATATATAGGCCTATTCTTTAGGAGTTTAAACTTATTGTAATTAGGCCTACGTGTCAGCAATATTATTTGAGCTACTTTAGAAGACATGATTATGTCCTAAACTTTGTATACATAATATACAGATTTTGTATATTAGGCCTATACAAAGTTTATGACATATGCCTTCTAAATCTAACGTATAATTATTGCTGACACTTAGCTATAATCGGTTCAGGCATCAAACAAATAACTGAAAACCTTCATAATTGTATTTCTAAATACACTGTGTCCGGTTAAAATGTAGCCCTCCCAAAATGTGTCATAACTCGGTCAACACTTTTAGGATTTGTATGAAACTTTAAACACAGCAACAGTGACCATTAGCCTATGTACTACGTAGGCTACACGAGATTCCAATGTCGTTTGCAAAAATTCGCGAGTTTGTCAAATTTATGGTCGTTTGCGTTGAAGCACCGAAAAATTAAAGTGAATTTTCTGCGATTTTCGCCATTGTTACAAAATGCCGCCGTGAAAATAGGCCTATGATTTTTCGGTGAATTTCTATCATCTTTACTCATGGTGGCTTGTGAGCTGGTAGCTACTTACTCGATCCGCAATGGCGATGGTAATGGCAATGGTTATGACGACGACGTTGATGACGACGATGCGATGAAGATTACGAAGACGATGATGACGATGATGACAATAACGATGATAGCCAATTTCGATTATTTACTCATCTACATGCATCTACATGTAGACCTATGTAGTGCGTCTTTTGAAATGAGCTTGCGAGTAAAATAATAACTTTTCAACCCATTGCAGCCCATTGCATGCAAGTTCAAAGAATACGATTAACGTAGTCTGAGCCAAGTAATCGGCCGAAGAAAGATGCTTAGACCTGTGGAGTTGGATCTGTCACCGACTGCTGACGTCTCGGATAAACAACAGCAGCTGTTTCAGGATACAAAACGTCTTTCAAAGATGGAGACCTGAGACGAAGTAAGAACGTTGGCAACCACAGCCTTTATATTGACTTGATCCAGGATGTTAACTGTCCAGAAATGTAATAATTCAAAGTAGAATTGATCAGATCTGTCCAATTTGTCTGGTGTAATTTCCTTTATCTATCTTATCTAGCAAATGTATGACCTCATCAAAGCTTGTGTGGTTATTTGAAATGAAAAATGATGGCAAATTTCATATTCATCAGAAAATAACCTCACACTCCTCTTGGTATTGAATTTCCATTCTGTGTTGATGAATTATAAGGTAAGAATCATAATACAAACTGATATTGGGTTGACTTATAAAATGTTGGCTAACTCTATGTAGGCCTAACGTAATTGAGGCAAGTGAATGAGCAACTAGCCTAGTCTGATAACAGCACGCACGCCTATGCAAGTGAAGTGAATTAACAGTTACTCAATACTCTGTTAAATAATAGCACGTGGAAATGGAAAAGCGTTTGCAATTGGAGTTAGTTTGTTCGGCAGAGCTGTGTTACGACGGTGAAACGGAATGTGGATTGCTATAGTAAAAACAAACATCACCGAACATATTTTTGGCAGGGAAAATATTCTGGCAGGACAGCGTCCAGAGGCCCAGGGCAAAAGATTTTTTCATAAGGCCATTATTTTGCTCTGACACGTCCTGGCGTAGCGCAGCCTCTGAGTCTCTATATTTTGCCGCATCTTGATAATATCGTGCTTATTACTTCCTACCTCTCAGATGCGTGTGGTTATAAACAAGATTATTGCATAGATGTCGAAGTGATACCGGTATTGCATTAATTATGTCGAAAGACGTCCTAGTCGTTGTTTATTGATGATTGGACGAGTAATGTCGTGATATAGGATCAATATCGTCAACGTAAGCGCACACACAATACATTAGTTAGGCCTATAAACACGTATATAATTATATATATATATTTATATAAGACAGTCTTCTTTATTCTCTTCCGTCAGTCGAGTGACGACGATGAGGCTCCTTAACTTAATGGCTACTCCAAATATCTCTGTTTCTGATGAGATCCTTTGCTCTTGACATGTCAATATTCATCTCCTTCAGGTCTTCCCTGACGTTGTCCATCCAGGTTTTTGGTTGTCTTCCTCTGCTTCTCTCTTCCTCTACATGTAGGCCCTACGTGCCCGCGCAAGGCTGCGATGGATAGTCTTTTTTATTCCATTCGCTCCACATGGCCGAACCATCTGAGCCTTCTTTTTCTGATTTTGTCCACCATCGTTTCTTCTGTGCCCAGCTCCTCTCTTGTCATCTCGTTTTTTTCTCTCTCTTCTGCTCTTGCCCTTGATTCTCCTTAGCCAGCCCATTTCAGCCACCAGCAGTCTTCTCTCGTCCTCTCTACGCAGGCACCAGCACTCTGATCCGTACAGCAGTACTGGTATCACCAGGGCTCCATAGAGTTTCATCTTAGTTGTTGTCGAAATACTTTTATCTTCCACATTTTTCCGAGTGTGCCAAATACCGCACATGCTAGACCGATCCTTCTCTTGATGTCTTCCGTGCATTTGCCATCCTCTGTTATTAACCCTACTAGGTATACAAACTTCGTGACCTGCTCCAGTATTCTGCTTTCTAGTCTCACTTCTATAATTCCTTGTCTTGTTTTCCAGTTATCCTTGTTTTTGTTTTCTCCACATTTATCTTCAGTCCCATTCTCTTGCTACTACAATCTATCTTGTATGTCAGTGCCTGTAGCTTTTCTTGTGAGATGGTGACTAAATGTTTTGAAGAAATTCTTATATTTTGACGAAATTTCGACCAAAAGACTAAAGAAATTTGGGCCGGAAAAATTGTAAGTTTTTTTAGATTTGAACTCGATGAGACTAAAAAAGGTCATCAGATTTTTTGCTCGAAGATCCCCCCCCTCAAATTTCCGAAAAGGACCCCCACATTTCTTGATCTGAATTTTCACTGATGAATAGGCTTATCAGATAGTTCGTTGATTATTGTAAATATAATATAACCTACACAGCTCTAATTAAACAATAAATTTTCCCGATAAGATAGATTAAGACGTTGCTCTGTTAAAATTGGACAAAAATTGCATGTAGGCTATTCATTTCAATGTATAGGCCTTCATAGACTTGTCGTTGAAAGATATCATCCTTCTTTTCATCTCATAGCCTACACATCTGCTTTAATTAAATAATAAATTTTACCGTATAGCCTAAGATAGATAAAGTCTTTGCTCTATTGAAATTGAACAAAACATGCTTTACTAATAATGATGGGTAGAATGGTTTGATGATGATGATGATGGTGGTGGTGGTGGTGGTGGTGGTGGTGGTGGTGGTGGTGATGATGATGATGATGATGATGATGATGATGATGATGATGATGATGATGATGATGATGATGATGATGATGATGATGATAACGATGACGACGATGACGACGATGACGACGATGATGATGATAGTGACGACGACGATGATGGTTCTCTGCCCGAAGGCATGTTCTATGGCTTGCGCCACCTGTGATGAGATTAGTGAGGTGGATTCCCGTTGCCTTCCCCACAGACAATGATGGGTAAGCAAGATAACAATTAGGTAATGCTTTGGAAGAAGGCACAAGTTTTATAAGCAGCATAGATCATACATCGATATTACTAGTTTAGGACTAGAAAATGTAAAAAACGTTATGTTCAATCTAGTCGACGAGAGGTCCGAAGTAGAGTCTATTCGGACTCTTTTCATCTTCTGAGAAAAGGAAGTCAAAGTAAGCATTAATAAACTCCTCGAAGCTCAGCTTCCCGTCACCGTTTGTATCAATCGCCTTGAACATCTCCTTTGTGAACGACGCGTCCTCTGCTCCGAACTGAGTGAATATTCTTGCGTATTCGTCCTCTTGAAGGTAACCGTCACAGTTGACGTCCAGCAGGTCGAAAAATCCGCGCATTACAGCAGTTGCGGATTTAATTATACCCGGGTCGTAGCCTTGTTTCGCGATTGCTTCGGCAAACTCGTCCTTGGTACGCTCTTCCTTGCTTTCAGAATAGGCCTATACTTGAAAAACTCATCCCAAGTCTACGACAGTACAAAGTAAGCTTTTTAGACCGAAATAAACGCCCTGCTTTTCAAAGAACATTAATTAATTAGAAGCACAGACGTACATGGGCGGTGACTTACCGTAGGCTACGACAAGGGGGAACGGTCCCCAAAGTTTCTGGAGGGTAGGACGAAGATGCTTAGGCCTACATAATCACACCCTCATATTTCGGAAATAAATTTCATAAATATCATTATGAATTTCTGCGCTGTTATCCGCTGTTTGTACAAAACAATTTTCCAGATGACAGCTACAAATGCTACGATTACAGTGCGCAAATGAGAAAAGTAGGATAGGCCTAAACCATGAGAGGACAAATTATTGAAGTCTTAAATCACGTCTCAATTAATTAATTTCAGATATTTATATAGCGCTCAAGAGTTTCTACTCAGAAGCGCTCCCGAACCAACCACGGCTAAGCAACAGCTGACAGCTTAAAAGCTGCTTTTACTGTGTACAAATCCAAAAAATTGCAAGCAATTGCGAGGCTACACTTTAAATTTTGAACAATAACTATATCAGAATTGAAAAGTGAGCAATTTTATTCAGCTGACCGCTTAAAATGACAGCAGTAGACGCAGTAAACGCAGCAGTAGTAGTGGTGGTGGTGGTGGTGGTGGTGGTGGTGGTGGTGGTGGTGGTGGTGGTGGTGGTGGTGGTGGTGGTGGTGGTGGTGGTGGTGGTGGTGGTGGTGGTGGTGGTGGT
>OX243820.1:31591151-31598651 GCA_945859605.1 Lumbricus rubellus | reverse complement strand
ATCCAAATAGCAGGGCAGACATACAACTGTTACAAGACAGAGAGCAAAAAACGATATGGGAAGAAAGATGAAATTGAGGCAACTTAAAAGATGGCAGCAGCACACCACTGACGGTTCTTGGATACAGAACAAAGTGAAACCATTATACAGTTGAAGAAACAACCAAGAAGCAGAGATCAGCTACAAGTTCAGTTGGCACAAAGCATGGACATGTTGCAACGACCTAGCAGACCAACCCCCTTTAAAACTAATGCAAAAATAAATATAAATTAAAACTAATGTTATGGCAGTTGATGAATGAACTCGCCTAAGGGTGGGACGTAATTAATAATAATAATAATAAAAATATTCTTTATTGATTCAATCTGACAAACCGCAGAATGATTACAGGTACAGGTCGTACGAAATACGGCCCACCATAGCACGACACGCAGGTCGGCTTTACAGCAGTGGGTTCGGCTTAACACTAAGGGCCTAAGTGCTGGATCACTCCTGGTTCGGCCAAGCCAGAAGTGGGAGGGAGGGGCTATCTTATTTTCAGCAGAACCCGAGTCAAGCAAAGCAACAGCAAAGTGCCAATGGCAGCTAACAGAAACTTTTATAAATTAATGCCCTGTGTGAGGCTCGAACCCGGGTCACATGGATGACTCTCAGATTAACGACCACTCCTGGATCTCTCAACTAAGCTACGGACCCCCGAATTCATACATAGAATCATATATGCAACAAAGAGTAAGACGTTTCCTCTCTTCTTCTTTCTGCTCTTCCATCAGCTTCCTGACGATGAGGTCTTTATGAAGTGTCTCCATAGTGTTCTGTCCCTGACAGTTTCGCCCACCATGGTCAAGTCAGTGTTTTTGCATATAAATCACCAATCCATGTATGTGGTATAGCTACATTTCTCATCTCTCATCTCTTTTTGAACATCAATGACTGTGTACAATTCACCAGTGTTTGCCTCTATATTGACTGAAATACTTGCAACATATTTTCTGCATTGGGCCAAAGTGCTATCACCACGCCTAGCATCTAAAATGGTTTTCATTCCTCTCGCTTGTGCAACTGCAGTCAGTCTCAAATCACTAGTCGAAGGACTAGTAACAGAACGACAAACGATTTATCCCCGCAGTGCACCGTCGTATCTGCCCGATTCGCCATTATCGCCCAACTCAATTACAAACTGCTGCGAAAATGCTGCACAGCGCTAATAAGTTAAACTACCCGATAAAATCTAAGCAATCCTTAACAATTAAACGTTATCTAAGTCTGAAGTAACTTCAAACTCGTATGAAAATAAAGAAATTTGACAAAAATTACATCATTGAATTACACGTTATTGACATAAACATGCAACCGAAGGCTGTAACCAGGCTGTAACTCTGCACAAAAAAGACTACGCAAGACATCAATTCGCCAACAAAATAGTCCCAGATTAAAGTTCAAATTTCACATTTTGCCAAAGGTAGGTTCTTTGCAGGTTTTTATGAGAATGAGTCTAAAGCCTACTTAACACATTGGACAAAAAATCGCTTTGTAACAAATTTTTTCCAGCTTTTGAAATTTTGGGTTTAATTCTGACCTACTAATGCTACCGCACGGAAAGCCGGTGTTTACGCTGCGCACTATCTACAAAGTTATGCTAGGGGCTAATTGTGGAGTTTCTTGGGAATGAATGACTTTCATGACTCGTGTAGCTTAATTATTCGTCCTAGGTCCAAATTTGGACGACTTGTGACAGCGGAGTTTGGTTTAATGGCGATCAATAGGCCTACCCACTTGTTTTCAGCGTTTGTTTCAACATCAGGTCATGTTCTCCACGAGTTACTCGCCCGGCGAAACTAACCGGTTATAACCTACACCTCAGCAGACCGGGTACTTTCTAGAACCACATGACTTGTGACGTTATTCTTCCCATGTAACAAATACGGCGTGGGTGCCTATCTAACGTTTACTATCAATGCTGTAGCCGCTCTACCTTACGACGCCCATGGCACTTGTTCCAGACACTCTGAATATCCATCCACGCAATCTGTCAGCTGTTGACGAAATCCGTTGGTTGGCTCCACCTGTGTCTGTGTGTACCTGCCAATGGTGACTGTTCCAGGTTACTGTGCTCTGTTTACTAACTGAGGTAATATGACATCGTGACACTTAACATCAAGTGGCCAGCGCAGAGCGCCTCTGAGTAGTGCTCTGCAAGAAGCGCTATATAGCTTCTTTGAATAAATAAAACAATGTATTAGGAGTTATTGCTAAATTTGAAGGACATGTTGGAAGTCCTTTTTATTTCTTTGGGGTTGTCATGCTCTGAATATCTATCGTAATCCTATCTCAAGACTTCTATAGCGCCCATAAAAGCGAAGCTGCTGAAACCAGATTACTGACAGGCACTTAATCAAATCAAAATTAATAAGCAGTGGGTCAAATAGCTAGTACTATAAAAGGTCCTTGTAGATTCCAATATATAGGATATGATTAAAACAACAGATTCCTATATAGGATATGAATAAACACAACATGAGTACTTGAAGAATACTTGTCTTTTTTTATAACATAAGTCTTGCAACTATGAAACATGCAGTGAGGTAAAATTTTGAAAGTATGTTAACTATACTTGAACTCGTGTCAACAGTACATTATCAAACAAGCAATCATTCAGTTACAACAAAGCCCAACAAAAGCAACAGTTTACACAAGGTTGAACCCTAATTCAAGTATGCAACTGTTTACATTGATGGGCCTCAATTGTTCAGATTTAAACATACAAATGACTAAATTAATTGGGAAGTGGTATATACACTTAATACTAATAGTGCGATCGATGAACAATCAGTTAAATCCATTGAAGACAGAAGAAGTCAATGTTCTGTTAAACTGTGAAATCAGATCGCTATGTAAGTGGTTAAGTTACTGAGTAGTCACACCTTGCAAACTAGAACACTACCGTACTAATATTATTAGGTCACTTCTAGTGTTGTCATTCAGATGTAAAATATTTTAGTCACAATACAAGTGTTCATCTTCTCCTGCTATTGCTTCTTGTTCATAAGTTTGAAAAAAACACTAGCTTTCCATCAGCAGGTCACAAGTGTTTTAGGCTTTAGCACTACACTGTGCAGCCAGATGAGTCAGCCTGCTGGGCATGCTGAATGCACTAACTGGCAGCTGCACTGCTGCAGCTAAGTGAAAGGAAACAAACCTGCAAGTTGTGTGGCACAAAAGCATTGATTGAAATTTATTTTCACTATTCGATTTAAATCGTGATTTTTATTGCCGATTTAAATCGTGATTTAAATCAATGATTTAAATCAACCGATTTAAATCATCTCCACCCTGCTGCTATGGGACAAAAGTTTGCAGAGGCAGCTTATCTGCAAGATCAAAACATCGTTCCATTTTGCTGGATGTTCAGTCCTGGTTGTCAACTTTGCATGTCATAACTGTATCTACATGACGTGATATCACTACACAAATTAAATTTGTGAAGGTTGGCGAAGTAATATCAATGCATTATTGTTACTGTGGAATAACTTATCATCAAATCATGGCTTTCGATTTCTATTGACACAGCGTCTTAATCAGGATCCTCTGGAGAACTTCTTTGGTGTTATTCGCCAGGCTGGATGGTTTAATGCCAATCCGACCATCTGTGACTACTCTTCCAATGTTTGTCTGTCTTCACTTTGAGGCTGGCTGGTTCCTGATGTTGGTGGTTTTCTCTGAAGCGTTGGTGGATTTGGAACAGCGAATAGCGTTGGCTCAGCATACCCCGTCAGCCGATTGTTGGACTCTCAGTTGTTGAACTGACTGGGTTCAGCACAGAGGATGTAACCTTTGTTCGGCTGATCTGATCTTGTCACCTCGTATTCTGAACCCACTTCTTGCACCTGTCAACAACATGAAAACACTTGCTTATCATAATCGTAATCTCCAAACATCTACAGCGCTACTTGAAAGCCAAGCGCATGCACCAGCTTATTCACGAGTGTTGAGTCAAAAGGGACGTCCGTAAGAGAAGTCCAAGGGAGGTCCAGGTCGACTGCCATAGCATCATAGGGGCGGAACAGCTACTAAGGCGGATGTCGTCTGAGTTGGTACATGTAGCCTACAATTCTTCCATCATTTGCAAATCGTGTTACTTTCTCGTTTCTATTTACTTCATATTTAACCTTCATAAAATCAGAGAAAAAAATAAATCGAGGTAGATAACCCATAAGTACCGGTGATTTTATGAAGGTTAAATAGGAAGTAAATAGAAACAAAAAATCTATCGTTCAATACATGACGTGGAAATTGGAAAAAAAAATAAAATAAATCAGGGTAGATAACCCATAAGTACCAAATCACCATTTCTTTCTATTGATTACTTGCTTAAGTACTAACCGCTTCACATTGTGGGATGTGACAAGCCGCTGCGCTCTATTTAGTGCAGTCGTTGGCAACCATATCGGTTTTTGGTAATCTCGAAGACTGCAGGCCCGTCCACATAAACAGTATGGCCGCTCAATAAATTGCCAAAATAGAGCGCTGTGACTTCAGTTTTAAATTTTATATTTACTCGTATCTACTGCATATTTTCCTTCATTTATAATTTTATTAACTTGACCGTTTTACTTAGATCTCTCGTTGATTAGTTACTGAGCGCATTGTATCATGAGATGCGGCTGATAGGTCCAGCGCTCTATTTTAGCTGAGTCGTTGGCAACCAGTTGTTTACATGGACGAGCATCGTAATCGTGAACTCCTGATTACCCACGTAATTTTTATCAACAGTGTATCAGTTATAACCATTAATCTAGTGAACAAAATAACATTGATTTGTAGAATACAGCACAGAACAAAAGCGCTACCCTATTTATTTATTTATTCCGAGTATCTGTGCTCTTACTACACTTAAGCCTACCTTGTCCTTGTATCTTCTTTCGGGAATCGAAAAAACGACAAACATTTCTTTTTCACTGTTATTTGTGCACCCAATTGCTGCACAATGCTGTCCGCCAGACGTTCTCGTTATTTTATTAAATTTTCAGCGACTTTTAAATAAAGAATCGGTAAAACATTCACATTCGTAACCCACCATGCTCGCAACATATTATTATCCTACATGGCAAAATGGCCGACGGCATGGACTACAAACTTTTTAGAATAATCTCCGAATTACAGCAAAAGCTTCGAGTTAGACTTCTGGCTACGCTTTCTTTATTCTGTGGTTTGAGTGAATTCTGTAGGCTACATAAATAGCCCTTAAACTTAACTACTAGGCCTAACTGAGCAGACAGCTTTGCAGTTACAACTGTTTGTGGTTTAAACCATCGATCTTATATATAGCGTATAATAATTATTATTTAAACCTGTATTTCATTAGAACTTTAGACAACTTCATCGTAGGCGTATTTCTCAACTAAAACGAGTCTAGCTTTTTTCTGTATAGCCTTTTGAGCCCGGATCAGACCTTTTTGAAAATTCAGAGTGGCATCCCTAGTGTTTACCATGGTTTTTATATCTATGGTTCTCACCGCAAACGTTCAGGTGTAACGTGTAAGTAAAAACAGCGAATGAGAGAATAATTTATTATGGCTCTTTTTGGCTCAAAAGGAGTACGATATCCAGATTTACCTCCCTACGAAAATCTGCCACCGTGGATTCCGCAACAGCAAGTAAGTAGGTTGGCTTCAAATCGGTTACGTCAATTATTTACACTGCGATATATTCCACCGAAAATCTATAATATAATATATTCGCCCACGAAAATCTGTACGAATTGCGTTCAATATAGGAATGCATGGTAGTCTATTGCGGTAAAATTCTAGAACGGCTCGGTAGCAAGTAAACAATATGGTGGCCACAGATCAGCGTAGAATAGAGCGCTGTCACGTGTGGCGATTAATAGCCAAATGTTTCCAACAGCCTACTCATTTGCTACTGAGATGCAGGAAATGGTGTACAAAACAAAGGTCCGTGATATTGAAGATCTTCGTAAGCGAATAATGCAAACTTAGAACGATCTTGACCAGCGAATTGACTTGGCGGTGCGTGAATGGCGCAAGCGACTTCGCGCATGCGTAGAAGCAAAAGGCAGGCAGTTAGAGTAAAAACTGTAAATGAATTTACATCGACTGCTATGCTATAATTTTCCTGAATTTCATTGACATTGTTTGAATTATAGCAATTTTTCTAGTAGCTTTGTTTTTTAGGCCTCACGGTGTATATATATATCGCATGATAAACTATAGGCCCAATTGTCGGGCAACTAGAAGCTGGATTGAAAAATTAGTCGTCAGACAGATAAAGCAATTAAGCAGCTCCAATGGACTAATTTACAACGCTGAGAATCGAACGATGGATTTTAAATTTTAATTAAGTTACTCCGTTTTTGAACTAATTATTCTATAATGCTGATGTACACTAATAATTACTACTCTTATACTTACTTACTTTTCACGACGGCTTATTTAGCTGATTTAGTATGTGTGATCAGACACTTTGATTGTGTTCTTTTGCTAATTTAAGCTTATTAATATTTCTGAAATATACGTTTTTATGGTCTTCTGATCAATGACTGACTTACTTACTTTCGCAGAAGCATTAGGCTATCAATCACCTTATGTCAGAGCGCTCTATTCTCTGGGCCTGCTGAAACAACATGAAACAATATGCATTATTTAGGTTGTTGCATAGAAGTTCAATTTTGTTCATACTTTAATTCTGGCTTCATTTACTTTACTGAACAAACATTTTATGTCTCCTATAATATTACGCATGAAGACCTTAATGCACTTCTCAGCCTCTTTGTTGATGATTTTTTTTTTTAATCCCCTAACTGTAAACTGCAGCTTTAATTTTTACCTTGTTGCATATGTGTCAATGAGTCTTCACTTAAAATTTCGCATTTGCTGGAAATGTGGATCATGTTGACTGGTTTCAGCGCCTTGGCAATCGCGATTATGACAACGACCTGAGGGTGTTCATGACCAGAAGAGTTATTTTGCGCAGAAATCAAATAACGGACACGGTTAGTTGAATATGCGTTCAATTGTAACGTGATGATCAGTGTTAAATTTAGTCTCCGCTTTGGGGTGGAATTCAGTTTGGGGGGAAGGAGGGGGACAAACAATCGTTCGGGCGAACAGCAGCCGACCACTAGGGAGACAGCGGCGAAACCCGTGTTTGTTAATTTTTTCTGATGACTTTTTTAGTCTTTGAGCTGAAAATTCAGCTGTAAATATATATACAAATCAAATCGTGTTAGTAAATTCTCATCCATTGTTGTTTAGAACTTTTTTTCGTTTTTATGCTTTGTATAGTTTTATTCCTTTTCTATTTTTGTACATGTAACTTTATTATTATTATTTACTGTCTGTTATTATTTTTCTTCATTTTATCTTTTTCTGATATTTCTTACTCTCAAAGATTCAATTAACTTTGATGTCATTATTCAATTGTTTGTCATCATCATTTGAGAAATACATATAGTTTGCCCCTACAAGAAATGAAATTCAT
>OX243820.1:31467338-31590951 GCA_945859605.1 Lumbricus rubellus | reverse complement strand
TTCACATTATAAAAAGGGTGCCCGATTTATTGGGACACAGTGTATGCCCCTACAAGAAATGAAATTTATTAGAGTTATTTTGATATAAACTTCTTAGGTCTGAATAAGTATCAATTTTAAGTACAAAATATGATTTAGTAAGACATATCTTTACTTTCGATTAGATTTTAATTGCGTTATGTCGATCAGCATGAACTTATGCGGACTTATGTTCACTATTTAAATTCGAAAAGATTTCAATGCTTTTAATTTTTCTGATTTATATCATTTATAATTAATTTTTGCATACTAATAAAGTTGCGTTATTTGCTGATTAAGAAGAAATCAATGCAGCTTAAGATGCAACAAAGTGAAATTATTTTTTGTTTCTGGTTTTTGTCATTTATTCCCCAAATAAAACGACAATTTTGCCGGTTATTTCTGGTTTCCATCGTTTTTTGCGTAGATGTCTTAATCTGACGACTTTTAGTGTATCATTTATTCTTCGTTCTTTTAATTTAGTGGATTGCAATCTATTAGTTCACAACGCTTTCGTAGTCTAATAGTAATTAACCGCTTGTGTAGTTAATGCAATATGAATGTAAAAAAAATCAGCTCTTAAACTTTTTTGGGTGTATAAAATGTCATTCCTGGGGTGGGGACTCTCTCTTTACCCTTGCGAGATGTCTAGATTAAACACTGTGTCATGCTGATTAATTGGGTCTGAAGCTTTACATTGCATTACCTCATTTTATGGTTGGTTTCCGTTGTAAATGACCATGGTTCTAGGCACATCAGCATAGATGCATTTGAGAGGAACTGAAAGACAGCTAGTGCTGTCGAATTGAGGTCTAACAGCAAGTTTTTGAATTTCTAAGACTTTGTTCCGGTTTCTCTGAACACTAAATGCATTGAGTCTTTATGAATAATACATAAGGCTGCTGTCCAAATGTGATTCAGAACGCTGTCATTTAAATCTAGGAACATAATGCAAAGCACACGAACCCTGCTTGTTCAATGCTTATTGTTTACTCTGGGAAATTTCTTCCGATGAGGGACGTTTTATTTTGGTGACATTTTGTTAATGGTTTCAGCTGGGTTTCAATGTTCGTGGAGGAGAAGACAGAAGATGTGGAATCTACATTTCATGGGTCTGTTTGAAAGTTTACTCTATGCATGCCATGGGCGGATACGGGGAGGGGGGGGGGGCAAATCCAAATCATTTGAGATACCTGAGTGGACACTGAGGAGCTGAAAGACAGCTGGGGCAAATCCGGTCATGCCCCCCCCCCCCCCATTGAGAAAGGTCCATAGAATGTGGCCCCCCAAACAAGGTTTCAACAGACACGGGTACAGTTTTTTTGGCAGGGAAAACGGTATATATTTCACGGCAAGTTGGACCAAATGACCAAAAAAGTCATCAGTTTTTTCGGGCGTAATATCAAATTTTTCCCTAAATTTCCCCCCCCCCCCCTTCAAAAATTTCTGTATCTGCCCCTGCTGCATGCTTAGCTTGTCTCTCAGCCAGCCGTATTTTGTGGAGTGACTGTTTGAATGAAAGATTACATAGAGCGAGATGATTGTCTTTTTTTGGGGTTTTTGATTTTTTTCGAAAAAACGACCTTTTCCGTTTTTATTCCATTTTCACCGATGTACTATGTAGAGCGAGTTGATTGATAGAACAGTTATGATGTGATCTTCGCTGGTTGTTGTAATTGATTGATTGATTGATTGATTGATTGATTGATTGATTGTTGTGAATTTCAGGTTAAGCCAGGAACAGAAGCTGAGGCCCAGGGTCTGAAAGAGTGCGATCAGGTATTAACATCTGAGTTTTCTGTCTGCCTGTTGTACAGAGAAAACGTTTTAAAACAGTTAAAATTAACCGTTTCTAACCTTAATGACTCGTGCAGCTGTTCAAACCTCTGCAGTTTGTGTGCGTATCTGTTAATTTTGTCAGTTCAGTTTGGTGTCATAATAATGTCTGAGCATAATAATGTTACCTGCTTCAACTTGCTTACCGACTGTTGCTGTTCATCTGGTCTGTGTGCGTGTGTGTGTGTGCGTGTGTGTGTGTGTGTGTGTGTGTGTGTGTGTGTGTGTGTGTGTGTGTGTGTGTGTGCGTGTGTGTGTGTGACATTTCCACTGTACTGCTTCAATTGATTATGAGGTTTGGTTTCAACTCAAGAGACATTGTACCATGCGATCATGGCTCTTTAGAAGTCATTAGACGTGACCATTGGATTAGAATCATTAGATAAAGAAGACATTAGATTACATTTGATTTGATCAGATATAGAAATCATTAGAAGTGACCGTTGGATTAGATATGGAAGACATTAGATTACATTTGATTTGATCAGATATAGAAATCATTAGAAGTGACCGTTGGATTAGATATGGAAGACATTAGATTACATTTGATTTGATCAGATATAGAAATCATTAGAAGTGACCGTTGGATTAGATAAAGAAGACATTAGATTACATTTGATTTGATCAGATATAGAAATCATTCCTATTTCTTCTCTCGTGGCCTTGCGCACTGATAGCACATCTGAAAGGTTCGCCCTATTACAGGCGCTCAATAAATGTTTTAAAACAATACAGTTAGATTTGATCTATGCTGCTTAATCCACATGTACATTAAGACTCTGATTGCTATAGCATAGCATAGCCAATACTCAGGGCTTAAAGTGTGCCTGGACGGTCATGGACGGCGTCCAGGCACTTATTTTATAATCTTTACACCGTCCTGCCACTTATTTGGCCCGCATAGCAAGGAATGGTAAGGAGCGTCCAGGCACTTCTTTTTCGACACTTTAAGCACTGCCAATACTACTTATACAGTTAAACAAGGAATTTAGATGATGTTTTCTGTCAATATTACGGCTGTCGGGTGGTTGAGGTGGGGTAACTTCGGTTAATCGACACGTGTTGTGTGACTTCTTGTTCCAGATTCTCGAAGTGAATGGAGTTAACTTTGAAACTCTTGATCACACAGAGGTAGATTACGTTTTACGATCAACTGGCAGCTGACCAACATCAAAATAAAATGATTGATTGATTGATTGATTGATTGATTGATTGATTGATTGATTGATTGATTGAACATCAATATAATCTTTAAATTCTGTTCTCGTCAGTTTTTCATAGATCACGTTTTCTATCATCTCGGAATCTAAGAAAAGCTCTCAATTTTGATTGGTGCAGACTAAATAGTTTCAGTCTGTCGAGATTTTATTTTTTACTAGCTGTACCCAGCCACGCGTTGCTGTGGCAGAAAAGACCCCCCTCCCCTCCCCCTTCCCCTCCCCCGCCCCTCCCCCTCCCTCTCTATTATCCCCTCCACCTCCCCTCCGCCTCCCCCTCCCCTCTCCTCCCCTCCTCTCCCCTCCCTCCCCTCCCCTCCCCCTCCCCATTCCCCTCCCCTTCCCCATCCCCCTCCCTCTTCCCCTCCGCTCCGTCCACCTCCGACTCCGCTCGTTTCGTCCCTCAGACCATCCTTTACTGACAGCGGATAGAGCCCAAGAATTTTTGAAGGCCGTAACGTAATTATTTATCGAGTCGCTTATGACGTCAGGGGACGCGCACTCATTAATGCTTAGTCACTTTGTTTCGGGTAAAGACGATTCTGAAATTTTGGAAGCGTGCCGTTTCGTTCAAATTGCAAATGGCGGGCGAACGGATTGCAAAGTTCACTTTTTGTGGAAACGATTGGGTTTTTTTCGGGAAAAGAAATGTCGTGACCTTGCGGTATCGGAATGGAAGGTTTTGGTAAATTTTCAAAACAATTGATGCGTCAGTTTCGGCGTGATCGTGACCGCAGGATCGCAAAGTTTCATTTTTATTTATATAGATTGCACTACAATATTTGCTCGGTGGTTTTTGGATGGAAATGTTGGGTTTGAACGTTTGCCAATGAGACAAATATTTTCTGTGGTTCGATGCAATTGAAGAATTTTTCAATTAGATTTCATCTATGCTGCTTATTCCAACATAATAAATGTTGGCTGAACCTGTTTTGTATAATTTATGCTATTGATGCTGTGAGAAGATGACGATGATGTTGATTGTGACGATGATTGTGAAATTGATTATCGTATGAGGATGGTGATGATCATGTCTGTTTTTGTAGGCTGTTTCCATTCTAAAAGGCAACTTAGAAGTCGACATGATGATCCGCTATTTCCCATATGGTAGGAAATTTTTCATTTAGACAGAGCAAATTGTGAATTAAATCCTGCTGCAAATGAAATTGAAGATGAAACAGAATTGAAGAATTGAAGTTGCTGGTTATGACATATTGCCGATGGAGGCTAATTAGCTTAACTTCATCAATTTGTATCACCCTCGGGTATTTCAGAGGAGGAAGAAATGTGCACAGACTGCACTTGGAAAATGCGCAATGTGTTCAGGGAGGAAAAGCTTAAATTGGGTCATTGAATATGTTCCATGTAGAATTACGCGATGGTGTTTTGATGCTTTCCACTGGAGTTCGTTATCCCAGTCAGGACACGTCTGCATAGAGCGGTTGGGAGGGTTATGCCCAATGCAATGGTGAGCATGTGAATTTTTTCCGCACGCCTTCCTTCCTTCCTTCCTTCACTGTGTTGCATCTAATAATTGTCTTGGTGTCCTTTTGCTGTTAGACACATCTGCACAGGGTCCTGGGAAAGTAGGCTAATGGGAAGGAGAGGTGCAAATAGCCTACTTGGTCTTTTCCTAGACGTCCTTTATTTAGTGTCGTCATCTCAGTGTGTTTGGTTTGACATCATAGTATGAAGTGTCATATGTGAGAAATGAAGTATTTCGGCTGCTTGAGAGCCATCCATCAAACTAAATTGTTCTCGGAAATCCTGAAAGATTGAACCTCCTCCCTCGTGGCCATGTCTTTTACGCGTCCCACTTGCCTGCGTGGTATGCACTCTTGATGCGCTTCAAATCCTAGAGAACCTTTCTATATGTAATCCAACTCTAAACAATCATCGATTAATAATACTAACTAACACCTCTGCCACTGTCTTCTCCAGGTTGTAGACAGGGGGGTGTTTTGGGTGTTTGAACACCCCCCGAAATGGAAAATGCAGAAAAATCTATTGCATTTTTTTAGTTCGTGATGCAAAAAAGCATGGAAAAAGCCATGAAAACACCCCCCGAAACGAAATAATAGATTAAATTTTGATCTGAAAAATAAAATATTAATTCCAAGAACCGGATGACTAAAAAAAGTCGTCAGAAAATTTGGTCGATAAAAATGGAAATTTTGGCCGCCACTGAAAACACCCCCCGAAATAAAATCCTGGCTACGGCCTTGGTTGTACTTGTCCGATTTCTGGCGAGTTGCTGATTTTAAAGAGGCCAATAGTACAGTAGACGAGTTACTATCGAGATTTCACTGCCCGCTCGCCCCCTCCCGCCCCCGCTCCACATGCCTACAATACATACATTGTCCATAGACCCATATGCAATCGCATGCATTAGGATTGAGCCCATCTCCCTCCGTGCGTACATGCCATGAATTGGATTATGCTTAGGTAGTCTTTGAGATTGACACAACTGTCAAGGAAGGATTTGCGCTTCAAAACAATGTCACGATGAAACATCCGTTAGATCCGGAAAAGTTTGTTATGGTCGTTGTGTAAGAGGTCTGATTAAAGAATGTTGATAGGAATTGTCAGTTTTGAACAATATTGACTCTGTAATGATATTATCTCAGATGGACTTGGTGTATCTTCCCTATGTCACACCCTCCCTGTGTCATTTGCAGGTCACCTGGAAAAATTTCAGAGACATAGCCTAGTTTTGCAACTTTGGTTCGAACAGTAGTGTAGTCCTAAAAAATGAAGTGGGGGAACGCTCTTTATAATAATATTATTAGTAGTAGTATTATTAATAATATTCCATTATCCCTGAAAAAAAGTGGGGGAACGGCGTTCCCCCGCGTTCCCGCCCCACTACACCACTGGGTTCGAACCTTTTGAAGAAGACACGAGGAATAAAATAGTTAAAATTTCGATGTTATTTTTTTAGGTTATCGGAAGACGTACGATCAGATTGCAAACAACATTCCATCGTCGAATGTTGCCAGTTGAAGTCGATCATGAAAAGAAAAAAACTGTTTCAATCTTAAATGTTACATTCCCGACTTAGCGTTGTCCATGCATCGAATAGGACTCAGTTGTTCCAGCAGCGCCTTGTCTCTATCTTTATCTTATCCTTTATATCACGAATCAATTAACGCTGTAGCCTAGAGGTTGTTGCTTTGGGTGTGAAATGAAATAATGTAAAAATGAAATAATGCATAATTTTAGTACTGTCTCACGAACTAAGAAATATCTTTTTTGAAATTCTAATCCTGTGACGTATTGCAATAGATCAGAGGTTCTCAACATTTTTTGGCACGCGACACACCTAAACTTGCAACCAAATTTCGCGACACACCATGCAATCGTCATGTGAATATCGTGAATTTTTTTAAATTAGGCCTAAGCCAGCCTAACCTATATAGCCTAGGCCAGGGGTTCTCAAAATGGTACGCGTACCCCTAGGGGTACGCGAAAAATTCGAGAAATATACATTTTCTTTGAGTTTTTTATGTACTTAGTAACCATAGTTACTTTGATTAGCAATGAATGTTAACGTTGCAACATGTAACAGCATCGTCATTTATTACTTTCACAGCATAATTATAATCAGACTCACATAGTGCATGCAGCATATTTATTTTTAGGCCAATTACAATTATTTTGAAACAAAATATAATATTATAAATGATTGAAAGTACGAAAGTCAGAAATTCTGAGCCTATTGTATATCAAGCTCAAATAGCAAAGAGCTGAATTTCGCCTAAGGGTTAATTTCTCATCGAGCTATATTGCGATTCCTTCCATGCCGTCACATCTGGATGAAGCTGGTTTCTAAACTATTATTGCTATGAAAAAGCATGGGGTTAATTTGCCTTTGAAATTGAAAACATTTGTATTAAACCAGACATTTTAGATCTGTGCTAGTCTAAACAAGCCGTTAGGGTTAGCAGAGGCGGATCCAGGATTTCTGGTTAGGAGGGGGGGGGGGGCGTAAATACTACCAACCCAATCACGTAAATATATATTAGCCTATAGGCCTATATATGAAATTAGATCACGCAAAACTATAATGATCCTTTTTATATAAAATGTTATGGAACTTTTAAAAAAATATAGTTTCTCATATAAAACCAGTGCTTAAAGTGTAAAAAAAGAAGTGCCATGACGCTGTATTGTAATTGCTCGTCAGTGGCGGCGCCGAAGGCGCGAAGGCACGACGCCCGTCCCGACTATGGGGTCTGGGGAGCATCGTAAGCTCCCCCAGCGACCTGCGCATTTTTGGCTGTGTCGACCTGAAATGGAGCCATTTTTAGGCTCTTGCTTGCCAGCTATTTGTGAACGATAAAGTCGCGAAAACTTCAAGAATTTAAGTCGTTTTTCAGTGTCGCAAGCTACCAGGATAACAATAAAAAATCAACGACCAGCGCATTTTTGGCTGTGTCGACCTCAAATGGAGCCATTTTTAGGCAGTTATGGCTGATCATCCGTAACTGCATGGACAGCCAGAAGCCTCGAGTATTTAACGAAAAGAGTTAGACAAGTCCCATGAAAGGGAATTCAGGTTATTTGAAACAGATAGACCCACGAAAATCCCTATCCGGTGTTATGGCTGTCCGTGCATGTGGAACAACAAAGTCGCCTCTAGAGGCCAAGCGCAGAGAGCGGCGACCAGAGCAATATTGTTTACATGTTGCTTCCTCTAATTTGACAATAATTCAGTAAACTTTAATTGCAATCTCAATTCTTTTAAATCCATTATCACAAGAGACAACATCCTCTCAAGAATCAGGCACCGTAACACTTTAAAATGAGCTGTACATGTTTTCCAGTCACTTTAAGTCCACTCTCGTCATAGAAGTTGTTGTAAAGGGCTGACCATATAATTATTACGTACACCGGGAGAGAGGGACTCAACAGATTTAACCGATCTGCTAAGTATAACTATGCTGTCCACGTTATCCTATGACAAAATTTACAACTTGCAATTGCGGGGGGTGGGGGGGAAAGAATAGGCTTTTTGCATGCGTAATTTATACAGCATTTCTTCTGTAGATGCAAATAAATGACGGCTTGAAACTGTAGTTTTATTGAGAAACAAATATTTTCAAGTCTTTGTAATTCTTGCCACGAGTTTTTATAAAAAATCAAAAAACTCTGTAGCCAGTCTTTTCAAATGTTCAACTGTCGTGCCTCAATCTTGACTGTACACAACCTGTGGCATTTCCAACTCATCTTCCATCATACACAACCACTGAAAAGAACAGAAGATACCAAAGTTCTGTTTTAACATATTTAATTTATTTGTTTGATAATTGGAAACAAAAGAAGATAGAAAATAAATATATTACACTTTGATGCAATAAGCTTACATATATACTGATCAGATAATTTTTTGGAAATCTGACAGGATTGCAAAAGTGGCAAACATATTATATGCATGTAGCCATACAAGTACCTGCCTTGCTATTTATTCAGAATCATTTAAGAACAGCAAAAGTTTGGTGCATAATTATGACACTAGCAAAATAAGTGAAATTTATAAACACTATGCAAATCAGACTGGCAACCTACGGACTCTCCAAGGAATTTTTTTAACAGCTGACTCCTACACTACCTGCAGTAAATTTAACCAAAGACGCATTCCTAGAGTTTTCACTTCAAGAATCTCATGGAGTGTAAGTATGTTGGATGCCAAGCTATATTTCAACTAAATCTTGAGCAACGTTTTCTAAAATGAATCACTTACTTCTCTGTGTTCGCTTCTTGTAGAAAATGCGACAAGCACATTCAAGACATTTGATGATACCACGTCCGCTGACTTGATTTTCTTTATGACATTCTGCAAGAAGCAAAGATAAATATCTGCAAATTGAAATACTGTTTTGTTTCCAATTTTTAACCATATGTAAGAGTAATCACTCATGAAGTAAAAAATTGCCCATTTAAAATTTTGACCATACCATCTAGCTGTCATACTGTCAAATAAAAAGGCATTACGAAACTGAAAACTAAATTTTGTCAGTGAAGGTGCTGAAAAAGATGGCTAGTATGTTTGATAATGTTATAATTAATATCACATTTATTGACACAATAAACACCCGGAAGTGTTGTTCCTAATGGAATAAAATTGCAGTGTACAAAACAATGTAACTAGTTCACTGCAGGTGTGTTTAAGTATTCTAGACTGTAAATTAAAACATAAAATACATTAATTAAACAATTTGAGACAACTTTAATATATAAAAATTAAAACATTTTTGATGATTTAGACATGGATGAGTTTTGACATCCCGAATAAATGCTTAAAGTCAAAATAAAAATACTTTAAAATGTTAAGATTTCAGAATACGAACCACCACAAATGTAGGTCATCAAATGAGGAGCTGCTGGTGTAGAAGTAGACCCACTACCTGTGGCCTGGTCTTTCTCTTTGGGATCCATAGCCTAAGAAGTAAGACCAGTACTTGAAGAATTGCAGATAATTTATTCAATGATTTTTAATTATATAATTTAAATAAATGAAATAGAAATAAATTTTAATTATAAATTAACTGCGAGGCAAAAAAGTAATGGCAACATCACTGAATGGCAAAATCAAGAGTTGGCAGCCCTATACGACAGTCACTAAATGGTTATTTTCTATAATGGCTCGGTAGTATTTCTATAATGGCTCGGTAGCAAGTAAACATTATGGCCGCCGCAGATAGATGCAGAATTAGAGCGGCCTGACATACGGCGTTCGATAGCCCAATATTTCCGCGACCTATGGCGAACTATAGGCCAATGTTTTCGCGAAAGTAAGTAAGTAAAACTACCATGAAAAGGTGTATTTTTATAAATATTAATACGCTTAAATAAGCTAAATAACACACAAAAATTGATTCACCTTAACACATGGCCGCCAGATACGAGATATCTATCGATCGCCGTATGTCAGGCCGCTCTAATTCTGCACCTATCTGCGGCGGCCATAATGTTTACTTGCTACCGAGCCATTATAGAAATACTACCGAGCCATTATAGAAAATAACCCACTAAATTCTCAACGTCTCCAGGACGCTTTTTCTATGTAATCTCTTTTCAGATTTCCCAGATGGCTCGCCTTCCAATTTGATTGGCATACTGATTTTTAGTAACAAACTTTTACTGATGTCCTGAGCATCATTACATTTGCAATCCAGGAGCTTTACAGATCATGGTTAATCTCTATAATGACTCGGTAGCAAGTAAACATCATGGCGACCAAAGATCCGCTCATAATAGAGCGCGGTCACGTGACGGCAAAAAGGTAGCCCAATATTTTCGCGGCCTACGGTGATGTATAAGCCAATGTTTTCGCGAAAGTAAGTAAGTAAAAATACCATGAAACGGTTATTTTAATAAATATTAATACGCTTAAATAAGCTTAATAACACAACAAAATCGATGGACCTTAACACATTGGCCGCCATCTACGAGATACCTGGCGGTAAGCGCGAGATATCGAGGTAAAAAACCGCGAGATATCTCCGCGGTTTTTTACCGCGAGATCTCGCGAAGATATCTCGCGGTTTTTACCGCGATATCTCGCGCTTACCGCGAGGTATTTCGTAGATGGCGGCCAATGTGTTAAGGTCCATCGATTTTGTTGTGTTATTAAGCTTATTTAAGCGTATTAATATTTATTAAAGGTCGTGGATCCGCTCACGCCCGTCACGTGAACCGTCTGGAAGAGGCGAAGACCGCGGGGGGGGAGAAGGTAGTTGATGTTAGCAGTTGATGGTCAAGCTATTAGGCTAGGTTCGCCAACAACTGCTAAACAACCAACGCAAAAATCTTAAGAATCTAATGACGACACTAACCCTAACACTAACCCTAACCGACCCTCACGACGCAAAAATCTTAAGAATCTAATGACGACACTAACCCTAACACTAACCCTAACCGACCCTCACGACGCGAAACCTTATACCCTATACGCGAACGACACCTAGGTCTTCTATGTTATAACCATGCTTAAATTTAACGATAAAGAGCGCATAATTACCTGTGCAAAATGTTCCTCCATACGTAGGGTCATTTGTAAGACATTTTAAACGTTTTACATTGCAATTCGTCTAAAATCGTAAGACCCTGCGACACGCAGCACGTGCTGCTGACAGTAGGGTTTACAAAGGATGGGCATTGGGCATAAATTGTACTCGACAACCTCCTCCCCTACGGTATTCGACTCTTCCACATTGTTTTCCGCTAACCTGATTGGCCGACGGGTGTTAGCCCACCGTCCGTAGCCAGTGCGACCAATAATGTTACGGGCGTGAATGTAGCACATGGTTTCCGCTAACGCTCGGGGCGTGAGCGGATCCACTACGTTTATTAAAATAACCGTTTCATGGTATTTTTACTTACTTACTTTCGCGAAAACATTGGCTTATACATCACCGTAGGCCGCGAAAATATTGGGCTACCTTTTTGCCGTCACGTGACCGCGCTCTATTATGAGCGGATCTTTGGTCGCCATGATGTTTACTTGCTACCGAGTCATTATAGAGATTAACCCAGATCATTATACAACAAAATCAACTGCGCAAATCAAACTCTTCGGCATACCGAAACATTTACTAAATATATTATTCAGCAGATAGGCTGACTATTCCACGCAAGAAAACAGGATTTCGCAAGTTCCGTAACATTTCCAGAAATTGGAGCCATTTTGTCCATTCATCAGTTTCGCGGAAATCGGATTTCGAGGATTCCAAATACCCCAAATAGTACTGACTGTCGTAGCATGTTTTAAATACATAAAAGAAAATCTGCTGAAAGTACGAAATTCACCTAGGTAGTAGGCGCAAACAAACCAACGGTGAAATGTCACACCAGTAATCCTTTTAAATAAATCGGCAAACTGCTCACAACACTATATTAAACTACAAAACAAAACACAAAATTTGCTTTGATTTACAAAAGTCGAGATTTCTAGTTCATTTCCGGTTCATTTGAATAATATAAGTAAGTAAGAAATCGACGTTAATTATATTATTCTTTAATAATTGAATTGATACAAAAACCTGATAGATAGGCCTAATTATACAAGATGCAGTTAATCAAATAGAATGTGTATCTAAGATTGTCTATGTTCATGCTTATCGAATTCATCTTAGGATGAATGTAGAAAATTACACAAATGCTAGGCTGATGAGATTGGATCATTAGCCTAGATACGATTATGTGGCGTCCGATTTTATGCAGAAGTAAGGGAAGCCAACATGCGGATACAGAAATTAAACCACAAAGTGCACGTAGCTGAGGCAGGTATGGTCAAGGTTCAGATCGCTGCCGTAGGCCTACTAATGAATGCAATAAATGTAAACTCGAAATTATAAATTCTGGACGTCACTTAAAAGCTACCGGTGTAAAGTTTTACACCGGTGTTGGATTATATTGGTTATTCACGAGCACTTCAAGCGGTTGAAAAATCCTACAATGAACAAAAGTTATTATGCCCGAAGTCGGAAGACCAGGCAGAAGAAGACGACAGAGGAACTTCGGTGGACAGGTGCTTTGGCTAAGATAAACTGGTAAGCGATGGAGTAATAAGTTTCTGGTTCAAAGTGCACTTCTAAACTTTCCACATAGGGCTTTATAAATTTACAATAATGATTTGCTTCGTTTATTATTAATTTTTTTACATGATTAAACATGATAAAATAATAATATGCCCTACATACTCACGTGTTCAATTTGCTGATCACGTGACCATGGTTCTATGGTTTTCTAACGTTATATTAGCGGAGTCTGACTAGAATGTTTTGTTGTCGTCTAAGGATGTAGTTTTGCAGAAATGTCAACTAAATATTGATATCTTCGGATAGTATTGCCTACCGTCGACATTGCAAAGACTTTAAGATGTCCCTCTGGCCACTGCTTCCGCGTCGGGACATTGTGGGACGGCGTTGCTTGACCGTCAATTGCAACCACAACGATATTAATGGCGAACCGCTTAACATGGGGCGAGGTGTGATACGTGCTTCGTCTCACGCAGACCCATCTTCTCAAGACGAAAAGGCAAGTTTAAAGGATAATATTATATTGAAATGAAATAATAGCGGCTTAATTGTAGGCATGAATTATGACCGAAATTTCGGCGTGAAATCTATCACAACTGCGCCGTTAGAAAGGGAAAATAATGATGCAAAAATGGAAGCTCTGTTCTGGGGTCAAATAAACGTCTCTGTTCCATTAAAGATTGAAAGTTTAAACATTAAACATGGAATTGATAGATTGTTCTAGGATTGGTATGTTTTCATGGTATAATGTGTAATCTTTGCTGTACAATTCTGCAAAATTTCTGCCCTGTTTGTTCGTGACACATAATAATGGTTTCGTTTCGTGAGCGTCAAAACCACACCTCCATTTTTGGCCATTGATGATATCACTTTTTATTGATTTGATTGAAACCAGTGTGCTCTATTGCCTGCACAGTCAATGCTATGTTGTTGTGGTGTAATGCAAAATTATTGCAACTGTGAAACTTGTGCAGACAAACCTCTGTAATGTAATAATGATGGAGCCTAGTTAACTGCAACATCTGCTTGTGTTGACCTTGAAGTAGGGTATGTTAATCATTAGTTAGATTGATTGATTGATTGATTGGGTTTAACGGCACTTCAGCACAGAATTGGCTATTTCGTGCCTTAACCTGATTATTGAATATACATCATTATTTTAGACTAAAAACGTTTGGAGGTTAATAAATAGAATAAAACTTATAACTACAGCATTTCAGACATGATATAAGTAAAATTAATAAATAAGGTTAAAATATATTCAAGATTATATGATTCCTGCAATAAACAGGTCACGAGTCATTTTTAAATCAGGATTTCTACTATACTTTGTTGTACAGTTGTATTTCTTTCATATACAGCAAAATATTCTTTGGAGAGACATGTTCAAAAATATTAGAGAGTTAGAACACTTCATCCTATTGTGTAGGCTACACACAGAAGCCAAGCCACAAAGCTGTATACATGTACAGTTGTACACTGATATGTGAACTGTTTTCTCTGCTGTAGGTCTTGGTTGAATTCGACAGCTCCTCGGACTGGGGAGGACGCCAGTGGGTTCCCATCCATACCCAGTTTGACGTGTTTCTTGTGGAGGACACGTTGGTTGGTGTTATGCTCGATGCTGGTTCACCTGGAGTCTACCAACCAGTTCTGGTACGGTTAATCTCATCAGTGTTGATCTTGAGTGCATGATGGCAACTTGTTTTACTGTTGATGTTTGAGTTTATTATTATACCATTAAACTGACTTCTAGTGACCACCATGACTCTGGAGTTTGTGTCTGTATGTCTGGATATTTAATCAATCAATCAATCATTCAATCAGTCAGTCAATCAATTAGTATCAACGTGAACCAGCCCTCATTCATGATACCTACTCTGAGGTGTGTTGTAGAGATTGTCCATTTTAAGTCCTTCACTCAAGTACTGCCTTTAATAGCAGCATTGGTGTTATATCTCAATCATTCATTCATTCAGCGCATTTATATAGCGCCCATTCAAGAAACTACTCAGAGGCGCTCCTAGCCCAACCTCCTTGAAGACAGAAATGCAGGGCTGTAAGGGCTGTATGTTAGAAAAGTCACTATTGGTAGATTGTTTCACGCATGCATGTCTTTACTGTTGAAGTCACCATTGAAGCGACAACTTAAAGCTTTCTGTGTTGTGTGAATCTACACGGTGATTCATTAAAAAACGTCCCATACATATTTCACTGTAACTCCGTCAAATGTCATGCTATGTGAAAGAAATTTTAAAGGAAGACAGAGGAGTTATTTCTAAACATTCGGAAAGTTAAAGTTTATGTTAAAATTGACCCCCTTTGGCAGCTGCGCATGCGCGAAGACGAGTACGCCACTGTTTGAATGATTCATCAATGATGCGCTGATCCATCTTGTCCCATACCTCCACAATTCGACTTCGCAACTCACTGACATCACATATTCGAGATCTGTAGACCTTCTCTTGCATGACACTCCATATCTTATAGTCCACTAGATTTAAATCAGGGTTGTTGGGTGGCCACAAAGTATATGCGGGATCAATTCAGATGTTTCAGTTTCCAGTAACGCAACAGTGTCCCGTGCTCTGTGCGCAGGAGCGCTATCCTGCTGGAAGATTAAATACTCATCGGTAATGTCACGAATGTCTCGTAAAAGGCCCTGTTTTAGTAGAACATCTCTGTAATATTGTCCATTGATCTTAACGCCCGGTTCGATTAAATGGATATGTTCGTACGACCGTGTGCAGAGACCCCGACAGATACCATAAGGGGTTTGCTAAAAATTGGTCGATTCCGCAAAAGACAATTTACTGGAACGTCCCTCTTCTGTGTACCGGCAGATTCGTGATTGTGAACATTCTGATTGTTATTGGGTGATGCCACAATAAACAATTTCTCACTAGGAGGCTAAACCAGATGAAATTGACCAGGTTTGCATGATACAACCCCAGTGACTGACCGGAACGTTGAAATCTTGCTTATTTCTCGAGATTATCGTGACGTCATTAGTTTCGTCATCCGCGTTACGTCATTATAGCTTTGAACGTGACATAATTTATATAGCACTTGGCCGGATCATCAAACTTCATTATTCTGAAATTTCATTAAATTTGATGGTCATCCACATGAGTTATGCCAACTTATGTGTGGGACGTTTTTTTATGAATCACCGTGTATATATCATTTGACTTCTACTCTCAGCTGCCCGTCTCCGCTTAACCCTTTCCAGCCGGAATTGTTTTGATACCTATCCTGTTAATGGGGTCACGGGTGATCCCATCCGGCGGGAAAGGGTTAACAACTTACTCTGCCTCTGATCTGTACTGACATCTGGGTTTCAATCTCATTTTAGTTTATTAACCAATTAATTCATTTATATAGCCCCATCACGATATATGAGAACAATTTAGTGTTTGTGATTGAAAATCAGGGCTGATGTGACCTACTTAACCTGACCTACTTAGTTTGACCTGACCTACTTAGTTGACCTGACACGTGATAGATAGAGGACACAGTGTCTTCTCATCCCTCATTTTATGACGATTTCTCATCATTGACTTCATTATCTTAGCCTTGGCTTATGGAAGGATAGTTTTCATGTAGCCAATTTCGACAGAAAATGGAATTGTTTTTCATTTGTGTGCGTTTCCAGACTTTCAAAACCGTGGTCGACAAAATTAACTACTCCGACAACGGCAACAGCTTTCGTCTCGTTGAGTCTTTGACGGCCGATAGGATGCTGAATTTTGTGGCTGATGTTGACATCGTGCATCTCAAGGTAGCGTTCTGCTGTTCAGATCAAAGATTTTAAATACAATTCACAGGTGACAAGTCATGTAACAGTCTTGATGCCGTCCTTTAGAATTTTTTAGAACAATGACATGTATGTTTAGTGTTTATATACATCGTATTGTATTAAAACATTTATAAAGCGCCTCTACTAGGGTGAACCGTTCAGAGGCACTCAATACATGTATGTTTAGTGTTTATTTACATGTATGTTCAGTGTTTATTTACATGTATTTTTAGTGTTTATATACATGTATTTTTAGTGTTTACTAGCTGTACCCAGCCACACTTTGCTGTGGCAGAAAAGACATCCCCCGCCGCTTTCGAAAATTAATTTGCGACTCGCTTATGACGTCACAGTATGCGACCTCATTGATCTTTCGTCTGCTGTGTCTGAAATCTGGCAGCCCTGCTGTTTTGTTGAATTTGCAAATGGCGGTCGAACGGATTGCAAGTTCACTTTTTGTGAAAACGATTAGGTTTTTTCGGAAAGAAAAACGTTAAATTTTCACAACAATCGGTGCGTAAGTTTGGGCGTGATTGTGACCGCACTATTGGAAAGTTTCATTTTTATTTATATAGATATACATGTATTTTTAGTGTTTATATACATGTATTTTTAGTGTTTATATACGTGTATGTTTAGTGTTTATATACAAGTATGTTTATTGTTTATATACATGTATTTTTAGTGTTTATATACATGTATTTTTAGTGTTTATATACATGTATTTTTAGTGTTTATATACATATATACCTTTCCTAAAGTTATGACTCGCTCTGAGTTCTTTACAGCTGAGTAAATTGCTGTCTCTTCTCGTTGTCCGAAGACTTTTATTGTTTTTTTTGCAGGGCTCCTTGCAGTCGGAGCACCTCTGACTAGACAGCACTGTGTCTATGCTTAGATATTAATCTGTAAATACAATTCAATTACTGAACAATGAAATTCTGTTAAATTGTCAATATTACGAAAATTCTGATTCACAGGACGAAGACGTGAGGCGAATGTGCGACGGAGCAACTACGAACGACTGGGTCTGTGCTCGCAGCTGGCTGAGCTTTCAGCAAGGTCAGCACGTTCTGCTCAGCTGTCCGTCTCGAGTAATAAGCTGTCGGGTGAGAGTGTACAACATTGCGCACAACAGCCAATGGTACGGCGGCCGAATCATCACAGCGAACGAAAGCACCAAGGTCTGAATACCAATGAATATTATGGTATATTTTCATAGGTGCATTCAGCCCCCCCCCGTTTGAGGTGGGTGGGTGGGTGCTAAGGGTGCTGCAGCACCTGGACCCGCAGTCTTGAGTGGCCCGCAGTTATAAATATGTCTGTGGTGGACCCGTAGGTTGTTAGAGGAGGGCATTGGAAGGTAATCACAGCACCTGGCCCTGCACCAGCCGTGATGTTGCCATGGGTACATTGTGACCATGTTAACGTGCACTGTCCTGCATAGCACAGAATGGGAACTATGTCCCACCAAAGGTATTAATTAATTATGTCACTTTGTACCGGTTAATGGGAGCGCATTGGACTAGGTCTCTGAAGAGATGCTATATAAATTATGGGAATGAATGAATAATGTTTGTATGTTTGTATGTGCACTTGTTATAGCGCCCCTTCAAGCTCTCTCTACTCAGAGGCGCTCCCGATGCAGAGCGGACACTGCATCGGAGTTTCACGCCGAAGCGCTGAGCAATTGTGAGTGAAGGACTTGCCCAAGGTCCTTACGCGGGGAGGTGGATTCGAACCTCGGACCTTCCGGCTCCAAGGCAACGACGCCACCACTAGACCACCGCGCCCCACATGCGGTGGTCTAGTGGTGGCGTCGGGAATAATGCGGTGGACAGACGGATGGTAGGTTGCTAGTTAGCCGTGGCTGGGTTGGGAGCACCTTTGAGTAGACTTCTTGAAGGGGCGCTATATAAATTTTCGAAATGAATAAATAAATGAATGGATGGATGGTTGGAGTGATGGTTGGATGGATTGACTGATTGTGGTGAATGAAGTAATGGTCAGATGAATGGGCTGAAAGTTAATTATTTTTGTACTTATCTGTTTACACATGTATGTAGTCCAATTAACGTGCCTTGTCCATTGGCTTGTCCCCAATGACAGTGCACCTTAACGTATTCACATTGTAAGTATTTTTCATTTATACAATGCCACTTAAATAGCAAGCTATGATATTGTTTTTATGGCAACAATATGTGACCTCACACGAGAAAAGATAACGCATGTTCTTTGTAGACAAGCCCGAAAATTGATTTTCCACAAAACCATGATTATTGATTTTTGTGTTTATGTCTATGGCTCACTGTCTCACTAACTACATGTATATTATGCCACTTGATGTATTAAGACGAAGAAATATGACTTTTGCATCGGTTAGAGGCAGATTTAATTCTATGCGATTTCCTGCCACATGATTTTTTGTTATCTTTTACATCTATAGGGCATAATCGTAAGACATAAATAAATATAAGAATCGTAAGAAAACATCATAACCTAATATCCTGACATTTTTACCATGACTATAAATGTTAACAGCGTATGGAAAATTTTGTTAATAAGTCCAGTGCTTAAAGTGAAGAAATGGAAGTTAATTATTATTGAAGTGATTTTAGCGGGTATATTGTTTTTTCAGTCGGTGACTATTTTGGACGACGATGGAACAGAGCATGTTGAAAATGCAGCTCTCGTCCAAATGGAACTGGACAGCAGAGGTTCTGTTTCTGCTTCTTCATTATCTAAAAGTTATCCTTCATTGCCAACCAGATGTTTTAGTGTCTTTTGTTTTGATCCTTGAATTGCCTGTCATTTCTTATACGGTAATTCTAGTTCAGTATCTTTTAAAGCCTGTGAGAAAATAAATGCCTATTTAGACCATAAGTGGTGTTATATTTATAACTGGAAGTAGAAGTGAGGGAACCTTGCGACTTGACACATGACGCCATTAAATATACGAAAATGCATAGACAGTCAGAGAATAAATAAAGGTACTATTATGTTGGTACACTGAGTACCGAGTACAAACATGTACTGTGTTGAATCTCATCGGAGTCCATTGCTGGACTTAAAAGTACCAGCTCTCAGTAGGATCGTTGACCTTGCAAGATCAACAGGGAAATCTTATCTAGACCTTAGCGCTCTGCTGGGGTGTGACCAGATCTGCAAAGGGAATTGGGAGAGTAATGCCAATTATGCGGACAGAGGAGGGGCCGTTCGACTTAGAACATTCTCTGCAAATGTATGAGATTTTGTTATTTATTTTGAATAGGTTTTTTTAATATGTTTTGCAGATTGCAGTATGAGTTTGAAAGCAAGCTGCGGCAATGTTTCGAAGCCAAGATGTCGAGCTAGTACCGAGGAGCATCCTCTGGTAGGTGGAGGTCTACTCTGAAAGTGCTGCACCACACCTTTGGCATGGCACTTTCTCTTTGCGGTTGTTTTGGCCTTCTGATTGTGACGCCTTCTATTTTTGCTTGCAATTTCACTTCTTACACCTTCTGTTTTGTTTGCAAATGCACTTGCAATTCGTTCTGTTTTGCTTGTAATTCCACCTACAACTCTTTCTGTTTTGCTTGTGATTTCACTTACAACACCTGTTTGCACTTGGAATTTCACTTGCTGCACCTTTTGTTTGCTTGCAATTTCGCATGCAGCACCTGTTTTGCTTGCAATTTCACATGCAACACCTGTTTTGCTTGCAATTTACATGCAGCACCTGTTTTGCTTGCATGTATAAAAATATTTTATGTATACATGTAGCTATATGTGTATGTATTTGTGTTTGCATATAGCATTTGTTTGTCTAAATTTGCTTTGAATTGTAGGCTAAGCAGCCAAAGCTGGACTCTGCATCAGTTGCTACAATTGATTTTCATTCGAGATCTCCATCTTCCGCTTCTCAGGGTCCTGCTAGGCAGCTGGTAGCACCCCCTGGACCTGTCTCTGAGCTCAACAGCAGCAATGCAGGATCTCTACAGGTCGACCCTGGTGCCAGGAACCTTTTCAGTGCCATCATGACACCCCAGCCTAACAAAGGGGTAAGCCAAAAAATAAATACAATGCAATAAGACTGTTTTGGCATTGTTTGAAAGCATTGAACATGATGGCGCTGAGATGTTATTCCCATATGTGACCCATTTGAATAAATCTATAGGCTTTTGTCGCAACATTTGACTCCGAGATAATGGCCAAAATGTTATTAAGAACTCAATTTTTTAGATTTTTAATAGTTGACAGAAAATGATAAATAAACTTGTTTTAAATACAATAGAGCAGCAAGTGAAGAAACTTAATGTCCAATGATATTTTAGATGATTTTTGTATTGGTTAAATTGTTTTTATAATTCAATTGCTCTTCCTGAAATTTCCCATCATTAATAGCCTTATTCAGTGTAAGACTTGAATAGCAAATGAAGCATGAGTGGAAAACCCAGATCTCCTAGCCTAATATTATGCAGCCCGATTATTTGTTGCATATTTAAATCAATTCTGAACATGGCTGCTAATGAATTCTTCCATCCAAAGTTATTCAAATCTTTAAGTGCACCTCCTCTGCATTGTAATTTGAACAGCTCAATCATGTTTTTACTCGTAACTTTCGACAGGAAGATGAGAGAGCAATAAATTTGTCATTTTTTAAGACAAGACTTTTCTATTTTAAACATGGTACGTTCGTTCTTTTCTAGGGCGACACTCCGATTGTTTTTGCGATCACGACGAATCCGCTGCCAGTTTCAAGGTCGGTGGCGCCAGGGGTCATGCCAGCAGCCGCCAGTGCCGCATCGTCGCTCTTGGCCGCATCTCGTTCTCCACCAAACCCAGAAGCGTCCAAGATCAAAACTCTGCTCGGCTACAGACCTTCGATGATGTTCGTCATTCCGGGTCCGACCTCCCCCGGTGGGACTTCTTCAGCGGCTCCTCCCCCACCGGGAAGCTGCCACACTAACGCCCAGGTTGGAGGAAACCGACAGGGCCCTGCAGAGGCGGCAGCAGGAGGTGCTGGACACGTTCAGCAGAATCCCGTCTTGAACCTGCCCCCCGGAGTCGAATATATCGGCACGATACCGTTACAGATAAGAAATTCGCCGAACAACCCTAGAGCTTTTGCACCTTCACCGAACAGCCCTAGAGCTTTTGCACCTGATGCGACTGCAACCGGGGTTGCGGTGGCAGCTGCGAGAAGACTTCAGAACCAACGGGCGAGTGCTGAATTGTTGAATGATGGAAGGAATAATCAACAGACCGTGCGGATGAATACGGTTCAAGGAGTTCATGCGTTCCAGACCGTTGGGAGCGAGGTGCGAATGCAAAGTCCGGTAAGACCTCACCTTGCCAGAAACCAACCAGGTATGAGTACAGTAAGACAAGGGGTTGGCAACGTAAGTGGCTTGCAGCAGTTAGAAAGTGCGGCAGGAGTGTCGAGGGTGAATTTCGTGCAGCAGGGTAGGATGCAGGGAATGCAGAGTGCAAGTGGAATGCGGAATCAAGGTAGAATGCCAGGAGTGCAGGTTACGAGCGGAGTGCAGCAGATGCTGAGCCACAGTAGAATGCAAGGAGTGCAAAGTGCGAGTGTAGTAAGCCAAAGTAGAATGCCAGGTGTGCAAGGTGCCGGTGTAGTGAGCCAAAGTAGAATGCAAGGTGTGGGTGTAGTGAGCCAAAGTAGAATGCCAGGTGTGCAAAGTGCGAATGTAGTTAACCAAAGTAGAATGCCTGCTATGCAGACTACAAATGCAGCTCAGCAAATACAGAGCCAAGTGAGAATGCCAGAAATGCAGACCCACAGTGCAGCTCAGCAAATGCAAACTCAAGTGAGAATGCCAGAAGCGCAGACTGCAAGTACTGCCCAGCAAATGCCTGGCCAATTGAGAATGCAGAATGTTGGTCTAAACCAGCAGCAGCCTGCAAGAATACAGAGTGCTAGCGAGCATCAACCGTACGCAGTTAGAAATCAAGGAATGCCAGGTTCTGCTGGAATCCAGCAAATGCCAGGCTCAGCTCGGTTCCAGGCAGTTCAAGGTACCGCTGGAAACCATCCAAATGCATTGCAATTCCAAGGAGTGCGGGGTGTCAGAGGAGGTCAACAGAGACCACGGAACCCACACGGCCAAATTCGATCAAACTTCTCTGAATCGCCGCAGATTCGGAACTTGTTGATCTCTGGCGCTGGTCCACCCGGCCAATTAACAGCCAGGAGAATGCCTATGCAAGCCAGGTTCCAACTGCCTCAAGACCACGAACAGACAAGTCTTCAGAACCCGAATTCAACTCAGTATGTCAGAAGACAGAATTTGCCTGGATCACAGCAAGCACAGAATCCACCTGGCAGCGCAGCAAGGCTACCAACTGGCCCCGCAATACGAGGTACGCAGAGACCGGCGAATTTCCGGGGCCAGACTTCAGCATCGGTCCGCGGCGGTCCACGGGGCCAGACCGCCGGCTCTTTGAGACTCCACAACGCAAGCGACTTGCGGCAGGGTTTGGCTGTGCAGTCGGAGGCGAGTCCCAATGAATTCGTGCACGATCTTGTTGAGAACGCGCTACGCAAGTACGGACTGAAGATGAACTGTCGAATGAATCCAACCGCGAACAGATACAGCGCGGTCGGCTGCACCAGAGGTCGGGCGTCTCCTCTCGGTTCACCGCGCTCACCCTTCGGTCTTCCCCGGGGTAGTGAGTCGCAAGCGGGTAGACCGGAGGACGGTAGCGGTGACGCAAAATATCTGTCCATCAGCTCTTCATCGTCGGCCGGCAGAATGGTTTCACCCGTCCCAACAGATCATCATCAGTTGGGCAGGCAGAGTTCGGGGCATCCGATTTCAACTACCGAACCGGTCGCATTCGAAACCGTAGACGTCTCTCAAGCCTTCGAACCTAACCAGAACCAGAACTCTGGTCTCTCAACTAACGCCTTCGATCCTAAGCCGATTGATTCTGCTTCTAGTCTAAACCAGGTTACTGCCTGCGACGCAAAATATCTCGCCATCAGCTCCTCCTCCTTGGCCGGCAACATGGTTTCGCCTCCTGTCCCAACTCACGGGAATCAGACAATCCCAGCGCGACAAGGGTCCATGGTCTCCAAAAGTCACGCCTATTACTGCGACGCCAAATCGGACTCGCGCAGCGTCGGCATAGAGATACTGACGAGCAAACGAAAGGCGCCGCAGCCGTACAAACCTCGAGCGACGAACGCAAAACATCGAGCCATGCTTCAATACTCGTCGGCTCAGCAGCCCGCTTCAAATCCTTCCCAATCAACCTCATCCAATTTTCTTTCGAAGTCCGTAACTCCAGCGCAGAGCCTTAAAAATGTCTTAGCCATGTGCAAACTTGACGGATTGCCAACCGCAAGAAATGTTTGCTCATCCGGTGTTAATAGACTGCCTGCCTCGTTGCCGGTGAACGCTAGAGCGGGTGGAGGAATGCCGAGGATGTGGTTCGAGGAGTACGAGGACGAGTTGCAAGATCTCTCGCAGATTCTGGACATGCTGAAACGTCTCGACAGCACCAAGTGCCATCAGATTCAGGGTTCTACCGGTGACAAGCTGCTGCCCGACCCGAAACTGTTGACGAACCAGATGAACAGCGTAAGAACAATTGTTGTATACTGTGCTTCTCCTTTCTTGCTTGTTAGATCGTTAATTCAATCATCGCATTTATGTAGCACCTTTATGAAGCCCTTTTATTTAGCGCCTTTATGTAGCGCCTTCATGTAGCGCCTTCATGTAGCGCCTTTATGTAGCGCCTTTATGTAGCGCCTTTATGTAGCACCTTTATGTAGCGCCTTTATGTAGCGCCTTTATGTAGCACCTTCAAACTTTAACATGCTGCGTTCTGCCAGCCTGAAGTTTTGATTAAACGAAAATTGATTGATTGATTGATTCATGTAGCGCCTTTATGTAGCGCCTTTATGTAGCACCTTTATGTAGCGCCTTTATGTAGCGCCTTTCGAAGACAACTGCTCCGACGACCTCCCCCCCAGCTCAATCTTGATCAATGGAAAGAACCGTTTTCAAGTGGTTGTTTCAAGTGCATACAAAATCCCTGTCTAAGACCAATTAGACCACACGTGGATACATGCAAATCCAAAGAGAGACTGTTCCATTTAGCTGTACACCATTACCAAATGCTGCCTGCCGTCTGGTCTGTTTACTGCTTAAAACAGTGTTTTTCATTTGTGGGAAGCACCTTTCGGTATGGATCTTGAACGGGCACGGTATGAATTCTTATTGAGTCATTCTCATCCAGACGAAGCGCAGTGTGCACTCTATTGAAGCATTGTTACTTTGCAGCGACGTTTGTTATGACGTAATACTTTTAGCTGCAAAAGCTTATCTGTATACCTCAGTTGATTATATGCAGGACTGGAGGAGAATAATGATACCTGGGAAATGTAATGTAACGAGTGCATGATACTTGTTTACCTGCAGCTACTAGCTACACCGGACTCTGGTCACCCTCCGGAGAAAGGAGGACGCAACACTCCAGCGACTTTGCAGCGGAAGTCGGACTGCGAGACGAAAGTTAAACAGCTTCAGATGCAACTGCGCGCCCTTGGACTAAAGTTTGGTTGGTGTCTCACCTTCGTTTCATAAATACCTGAAAATGTCGCTTGGCTACTGATGAAGTTTTCAATCTCCTAGCAATCTGTAAAGTGGAAATTTATAATTCCTCTACAGAGTTTAAAAGTGCACACAAAGATCAGACTGGAAGAAGCATGAAGAACAGTAAACTGGTGGAAAGAGGTCTATCATAATAGTGTAATAATCGTAATTGTTAATTTATATAGCACCGCTGTAGGGAAACTCCTCAGAGGCGCTCACGAACTGACAATATGATCACGATTTAAGAGAATGGTTTCCAAAACACGGAGAAGAGGCAAAGAAAAGAATTTCATTACGGAGATTGCTTATTTCAGAAAGATGAGCTAGCCCTTTTGGACTCTGCTTGGTAGCAGTAGGCCTATCTTTTACCTGTGTCAAGTATGCATAATTTTGGTAAGATTTGATGAACTGTACACTATTTAAATGCTGACTTCTTTGTCTCTACCATAATTTACGATTCATGTTCGCTTGCACTCTTTCAGAAAACCCATCGTTTGCATTGTCCAAGAAAAAGTTGAATTCTTCTTGCGAGTCGAAGAGCGGCTTGCGGATCTGCGTCCAGGACAAATCTTGCCTGGCACTTACGCCGCTTCTGCAGAAGTGCAGGGAATGCAAAATCGCGTGCAATTACCCGAGCAAACTGTCGCAAGTCCTCTGTCGATTTCACGCCTTCCGAAAGTTAGTCTTATTGTCAATCGTACTGTATTGTTTAAATTGCTACCTAATCGGTCTTTATGCATATTATAATATTTATCGGTGTTGACTCTAAGGTCTTTCAGACGTTCCAGCTCTCCATTTACCGTCGACCATTATTGACGCTTTGCTGATGTCACTTGTTTGTTTATGTAGCACAAGTTTACTGTCACAATGGTGAAATACACGTGTGTATTGAATTGTATTTATGTCCAAGCTTTTATAACATAAAAGTATTGGCATGAAAAGGTGAAATTACGAAGTCAATTTTCCGCTAGATGAACTCTTCATTTCAGTACTCTGCACTACAAACTAAGAACACGGTGGAGGTGGTGGTGATCGTGATGGTGTTGGCGGCGGCAGTGATACTTCATCTTTAATGCAGTAATGTGTAGCCTAATCGACTTTATTTTCCAGGCTGACTGTGACTGGAAAAGGATTGTACTGCAGCAGTGGCTTTTCCAGTCCCACTGATGCGGATCCTGTTGAAATTTCGCTGTGGATGCCGCTTCTTCCCATCGTTAATCCACAGATCGATGTGGAAATGGCAAAGTATATCATCAAGAATGTTGGCAATCGGTTCTGTGAGCTCGTCGAACAGGAAAAAGAAGCCATGTCCTGGATTGCGAGTAATGGTAGGAAATTTGCAATGTATTGGTCAAGTTGTGGACTTTTTTATGTTAATCCAGTCGTAGAATTTATACACTTGCCAAGTTACGGACTTCCTATGTTCCAGTCTTAGAATTTCACACTTGGCACGTTACGGACTTCGAATACCCTAATTTTTGATAATTTTAATTGATTAATTCTTGACTTGTTCAATTTATTTTTGATTTTATGTTTACCTATTTCACAATGCAAAGCAGACATTTCAGGACTAAACAATGTGTTGAACAGTGAAAATGTCAAAATTTTTAGTGGAGATTTAAACAATCATTTTGCATAAATTTGAGGTGAATGCTCATGGAAAAATTCAAGACGGCGACGTTATTAATTGTTTTCATTGCAATAAAGGAAGTTGTAACTAATTCAGTGACTACGTGTTTTGCAGTTTTTCACGCTTTGCTTAACGTAGATTAAATTAATCGAATTTTTTCGATAAAATTTTTTTACAGTACCAGGTAATCGATTAAAATTATTTTTACTCAAATGCTGTCAATGCGTTACAGGCGATGTTTCTTGGAAGCGAGCCGTGAACGGCGTGCGTGAAATGTGCGACATCTGCAACACGACGCTCTTCAACGTGCACTGGGTCTGTCGCAAATGCGGTTACGTCGTCTGCCTCGACTGCTACCGAACGAAGACGCACAAGTGCACGCGTTGCCACGACGATGTGACGTGTTCGACGTGCGATCGCGGTTTCCTGAAGTGGGCGAAGTGCAGCACCAACCGCCAGCCGCACGACCCCAAGGACATGATGCTTACTCAGATCATACCGAGCGACGGTTGGTTTCTGTTTTGCGGATTCTGTTTTGCGGTTTCTGTTTTGCAGATTCTGTTTTGCAGATTCTGTTTTGCGGTTTCTGTTTTGCAGATTCTGTTTTGCGGATTCTGTTTTGCGGATTCCGTTTTGCGGATTCCGTTTTGCGGATTTTGTTTTTACTGTTGCAGCTGAATTTAGCTGCAGTTTGGACGTGACACTGTGTACATTGTTTGTATGTGCACTTGTTATGTTATTGTATGCCAGAATGAAATGTGTGAGCGCTACTGAATGACCACATCTGTGAGCGACACTATGGGAATTACTGGTAGCATTACGTTACATATTCAGAGTGTCTGGTCCTCTGAATTCTGCCGTTGATGAAGAAATATGAAGAAAAACATCAAGCAAATGAATTGCTTGCTTTTGGCACATGTTGACATCCATTAGTTTCCAATCATTTCAATGTATACTGTAGCGCCCTTGTAGCGGTATGGCCGCGTTACGGCGCTATAGACATTGTCGTTATTATTATTATTAGTAGTAGTAGTAGTTTTCTGCCTCTGTGCCGTTACTCTCGTTGACTGTTTCATTAATTATGTACTCATCCCAAGCCACATGATCTATCTCTACCTAGAGTTGTTGCCTTTGCCAAAAGAAGTTCTGTAATGAGAATGTTGTAGTACTTTGCATAAAAATTTTTTCTATTATTTACTTCTTCTGTAAACTGCTGTGTTTTTGCTAGTAGTCTAATAAAGAATATTCTTTCTTACTTTACTAATCTTCCTAGACTTTCCTTTGCCAGAAGAGGTTTTTTATGAGATTGTTATATGACTCTGCTTAGAAATTTCAATTATTTACATCTTCTGTAAGCTGCTGTGTGTTTGCTAATAAAGAATATTCTTACTCACTTTTTACTTGCTTTCTTGAAGTCGATTTCTCATTTCCTGTCAATTTTCTTTTAGTTCTGTGGGTCGTTGGCCGAATGATTCACGACATCCGGAAGACTTGGCATATCTCAGAGAACTGTCCGTGTGGCGAGGATCGAATCGTCGAGCTTTCAGAAGAGCCGAGCACGCTCGAGCAGGTGAATCGAGTGACGCAGAGCGACGATGTGAAGGGACTCGGTTCAAGCGACGGAGCACCTCCGAGCTGCGAGGAAGATTCGAAAGAGAAGTTGAACGATTTGAAGGAGGAGTTAGACGATAAATCTACCGAGAAAAAATTGGATTCGGATGTTGACGTTAGGTTGACATCGAGAACCGCGAAGAGCGATAGTCCAAGAACGCTTCGAGAGTTTCTTGCGGAGAAGAACTCGGGATTTAACGGCGTGAAGCTCGAGACGAAGCCGCCGGTGACGAGCTGCAAGAATCTTGACGACGTCTTTCGACGGGTGATGCGGGAGAAACAGTCGCACGCGACTTCGACGAAAGCGTCGCCGTCGTTGCCGGACGGTTTGTTGACGAGCGACGTCGCGTTGACGCCCGTCGGCCCGATTTCGTCGACCCTTCAGGAGGTTGCCCACGCGTGGCTCGACAACGGCCGTCTCCTCCAGCTGCTGGAGCCTCGCAACCCGGACAATATCAAGAAGTTCCAGGAGGTGTGGCGGAAGGGTCAGCCGGTGCTGTTCAGCAACTGCGACCAGTACATAACGAAGGAATTGTGGGTTCCGGAAGCGTTCTCCGAGGAGTTTGGCGAGATGGAGAACGACCTTGTCGACTGCCGGCACAAGGTCGTCATCATCGGTCACCAGATGCGCCACTTCTGGGACGGCTTCGAGTCGGTGAAGGCGCGGCTGAGGGACGCCGACGGCAATCCGATGATCCTCAAGCTCAAGGACTGGCCGCCGATGGAGGACTTCAGCGAGATGCTTCCAACCCGGTTCCGCGACCTGCTCCAGGGGCTTCCGCTCCACGAGTACACGGACCGGTCGGGAGTGTTCAACCTCGCGTCGCGCCTCCCCGAGTTCTTCGTGCGGCCGGACCTCGGACCGAAGATGTACAACGCGTACGGGTCGGCTCTTCATCCGCTCGTGGGGTCGACCAATCTACATCTGGATGTGTCGGATGCCGTCAATCTGATCCTGTACGTCGGAATTGCGAAGGATGATGTCGAGGATCATGAAGCAGGTAGTGTGCACTCGCTGGAAGATATTCAATCGGAATTTGATTTGCAACTTGGGCTTTAGAACAAGAATATTTTAGTGATAGCGATTTTAATGGTAAATTCCGACGTTCACGGGCATTGCGACAACACCATCTAAGTGATTATCATTGGCGATAATTTAGCCGTTGTTGAACTTATGTATAATAGATGTATAAATAAATAAATATATATATATATATTATATCTGTTTTTCATGTAAAGTCTTAGTTCTATAGTATTAAACAACACGACTGTTGTTGTTGTGTTAATTCAGCTGCGCTTGAAGCGATGAGAGCGGCCGGTTGCTGCGAGCTGACGATGGCCCGGACGATCGAGCATGGCCATAAGCCTGGCGCCCTCTGGCATATATTCGACGCCAAGGACTCTGACAAGATCCGCGATCTACTTACGAAGGTGAGACCACGTCTGCTGTTGTTTTAAATTTGACCTCTGATCTTCTCAATTTTTATAGACGATATAATAATAATAATAACCATCGATGTAATAATAGCCTTCAGGGGCACGTTCATACCAGGGTGAGAATTGCCGGGAGAGTTGTGGGGGTTCAACTCCCTAGTCTTTCTTAGAACGCCACGGTAAAGTCCTCATTGCACCTCCCAAGTCCGCATCAATCAACATCTGACTGACCTCCCGTACGCCCCATTATTTTTCTTAAATTCTCAGAATGGTTCTCACAATCCACCGCGAATTACTAACTCCACACCATGACATAGTTTCTTAGAGCCAAAGGTATTATTTATATCTTGGTTGAAAAAAAATTGGGGAAAAAAATTCTTTTTGTTTAACATTAATTCAAACTGACTTACAGGCATGGAGTAAGATTACATGATACAGTAGAACAAATATAACAAGAGTCACATTTAGCTGTATGGCATCCTGCAAGGCATCACATGTCCTATTGGTCATTTAGCTATTGCCCCTAGGGAGTGCAAGACTGAGTTAACCCTGTAGGGCTAGCGGGTAGGTCTAGGACAATACCTCCGGCCCACTACCCTTAGTAATTAACAGCAATGTTTAGGTGTTTTGAAGCTAGATGTCAGTAGACTTCAGCTAGTGTTGTTGCAGCTTGAGTTGTATTTCTCTGATGTAGGTTGGGACGGAGATCGGGGAACCAGTGGAGGCGAATCACGATCCTATCCACGACCAGAGTTGGTATCTGGACGAGACGTTACGGGATCGTCTGCTTCGTGAATATTCTGTCCAGGGCTACACTCTGGTGCAGTGCGCCGGAGACGCCATCTTCATACCTGCTGGCGCCCCACATCAGGTATGGCAAAGCGACGAAGTGTGCCTTTGACGATAGTGGCTTGATAACAATAATAATAATAATAATAATAATGATAATAATAATAGTAATAGTGATGATGATGATTATTATTATTATTATTATGATGATTATGATAATAATAATGGTGTCAGATTATAATAATATTATTAATTAGTTATATATGTTAGTAATATATAGTAAAAATAGCTCTGCAATAATAATCATAGTGTCATCTATTTATATAGCGCCATTACACAGCCATGCTGTTATAAGAGCGCCTGTGCATGGGCCCCCGCAGAAATTTTTGCAGGAGGGGCAAGACCCCAAATATGTTTAGTCACATCTGAAATATTTTAGCAAGAGCCTGAAATAATGTAAAACAGGAAATTAAGAACATTGGCTTTTTTCATGGAGGTTTCTATATTATGTAAGGGTGATTCCATGTCAAATCAACCAACATGATTGACATGACCGACTCAGATTTACTAGAAATTTGGCACACTTTTTGGTCTAGGCGAGACATGTAAAAACCTGCAAACAAATTTTTTTGGGTCAACAACTTCCCGAGATACGGGTCGTCAAACTTTGACCCAAAACGCTTGACCATTTTCCTTTGGACGTCTGTATCTCAGCTTGTATAAGAGCTAGAATGGTGTTCTTGGTGTCATTATTTAGCTCTTTTGATGAACTATTCGAGTAAATTATTTATGACTGTTTTAAAGTTAAACATAGTGAATATATTTGACAATTTAGCACTTTGACCTTGATCTTGACCATTTCAGTTGTTTTTTAAAATCTGAAAAAAATCACACCTATAGCTTGAATGGTCTTGAACATCCCCTGAAAAAATCAGAATGGGATCTCTAATGGTTCTTTCGCTATAATTAATTTGTCTATAATTCCACTCAAAATTCGAGTTCAACAATGAATCAACATATGGGCGATTCCAGTTTCAGACGACTTGATACTGAAATTCGCCCAGAATTATAGACAAAATAATTATAGCGAAAGAACCATTAGAGATCCCATTCTGATTTTTTCAGGGGATGTTCAAGACCATTGTAGCTATAGGTGTGATTTTTTTCAGATTTAAAAAAACAACTGAAATGGTCAAGGTCAAGGTCAAAGTGCTAAATTGTCAAATATGGCCACTATCTTACAATGTTAAACAGTCATAAAAAATCTACTCAAATAGTTCAACAAAAGAGCTAAATAATGACACCAAGAACACATTTCTAGCTCTTATGCATGCTGAGATACAGACGTCCAAAGGAACGTGGTCGACCGGTTTGGGTCAAAATTTGTCGACCCGTATCTCGGAAAGTAGTTGACCCCAAAAAAATTCTTTGCAGGTTTTTACATGTCTCACATAGCCCAACAAGTGTGCCAAATTTCAAGTAAATCTGAGTCGGTCATGTCAATTTTGGTTGCAAATTTGGTTGAATTGACACGGAATCACCCGTAATCATATGAAAGTTGGATCTGAGATCATCATGCTCTGCTGCCCATGCTCTGGCAGTGCCAGTCCCAAGTCTTGAAGATAAAAGAAGAAGGAGGGCAACACTAATGGTCTTTGTTACTGAAGCATGGTTAAAAACCAGACTACTTCTACGCTGCTGTGTGTCGGTTGTAGCAAATGCTTTGTTGTGACATATGCTTTGTTGTGACATATGCTTTGTTGTGACAAATGCTTTGAACAGTGACAAATGCTTTGAACAGTGACAAATGCTTTGAACAGTGACAAATGCTTTGAACAGTGACAAATGCTTTGAACAGTGACAAATGCTTTGAACAGTGACAAATGCTTTGAACAGTGACAAATGCTTTGAACAGTGACAGATGCTTTGAACAGTGACAAATGCTTTGTTGTGACAAATGCTTTGTTGTGACAAATGCTTTGTTGTGACAAATGCTTTGTTGTGACAGGTGCGTAATTTACACAGCTGCATCAAGGCGGCCGAGGATTTTGTGTCGCCGGAAAACCTGAGCCACTGCTTCAAGATGACGCAGGAATTCCGTCACCTGTCGGAAATGCACAGCAATCACGAGGATAAACTTCAGGTCCGGTTAACTATTTGTAGTTATCTGCTTCTTGCTCATCTAGATCAGTGGTTCCCAACCTTTTTCGACTGCAGGGCCACTTTTTCTAAGTTGGAGGACACGAGGGCCACTTTGTCTTAGTTAAAAGGACATTTGGGCATTTAGCGGGCCACAATGCTAAAATTTAATTAACTAGAAGCATATAAAAATTGTTATAATTAATTCAAAGTAGAATGTTGGATGTGTATGGACTTCAAAATTAAATAATTTTTAATAGAAAATAATTATATGTTCTATCCTGTCCAAATTGTCAATTTTTTCAGATATTTTTGTTAATTCTTTGAGAGATGAGTGCCATTGTTGAGGCCTGGCGGGCCATTTTGTGAGACCTCGCGGGCCATGGCCCGCGGGCCACGAGTTGGGAACCGCTGATCTAGATGTATGTATATGAACATTTATATAGCGCCTTACAATAACCTCACGAAGGCGCTTAACGTAGCTACCGGACAGTTCTAAACAAGTGCGTCTTAATTGTCTTTGAGAATGTTTCATGAGATACAAGCAGTGCAGTATCACGAATTGTTAATGGAAGACTGTTCCAGTATGAAGGTCCAATACATGAGAAGGCGCCGTGGGCCCGCATCACTGTACGAGAGCGTGGGACTATCAAGTCCTCACGAGTTGCAGAGCGCAGAGACCGACGACCTGGTTGGTTGGAGACGGGAATAAAGAGCTCCCTAATATGCTCACTGCTCAGGCACCAGACCAACCATTGACACTCGTCCAATGACGATGATCTTGAATGTAATTCTGATATGGCAGAGTAACCGACCAGTTTGTGTGGAATCACTGTGGGAATCTAACAATGCAGTACATGGCAATATATAGATCTGGATTTATAGTTATTTCTAGATGGCTGGTTCGTACGTATATTTGACATTTGAACCGTGTCTTTAGGATCTGTGAAAATTTCATGTCTTAATGTCTGGTTGTTAGTTTTGGTAATTTTATGCTACGATAATATTATTGAGAATTTATATTATACGATCAGTTATTGCGAATTTTGGAAATGAGGATTTAGGGCGAGCGTTTCTTTCTATTGTTGAGAAAGCCTTAAATATTTTGTTGCAACACCATTGTTCATTGTTGTTGTCTTATTGTTTTACTGCCTTTATCATGTTTGCTTCAGCTGCATGTTCCTTCCATCACTGGACCAGACATTAGGGACCAGATACTTTAGATCTCGGGGGTAAACGTTGATGGGGGGTGCTTAGCATAATCTGCACATGGGAACCTATCTAAATGGGCAGTAGTTATGAAGGACCTAGCCGGATCATTTTATTGAAGAATGAGCATGGTTTATTAATAATATTAAATATTATTATTAAATTAAATTTGATGCCATCCAAGTGCTATAGAAAATACTGACATTTTAATGAATGAGCTTTACCTGTAAACATAAGCAGGAGTCTATGACTTTCAAAAAGTAATTTATTATATTAATTTTTCAATGTCTTTGTTTTAGGTTAAGAACATAATCTACCATGCCGTCAAAGATGCCATTGCCGTACTACAGAACAGCACGCCTGACCCGGCATGATCTGTCCGTCAAACTGTTGCGAGTTGCGCCGATTAATTCGTTATCTTCTGTTGCAGATTGAGTGCGTGTGTGACTTTCTTATGATATGGTTTTGAATGAGAAAGTGCTTCTAAGTTATACGATACAAAATAACATTAATTTTACTGATTATTCAGATGGTTTATCCTAAACCCGTTTATTGCAGTTAGTACGCCTGAAACGTGTATTGTATTGTATCGTGTGTGAGAATTTGTAACGGCCTCTTACAGTTCTAGCTGTTCAGAGGCTCTCTTAGCGTGACAGCCCCAAGGAAATAAAGTCTTCAAGTAATGGTGTGAGTTTGCAAGTGAGACTGCAGCTAGGTACAGATTATGAGTAAGATTTTTAAGCCTTGAGTTTAGGATGTTATTGCACACATTTGCACCTGCACATTGTCTGTGCAAACTTCAGTTATGTTCCGCTCAAAGGTGTATATATAAAAATCATGAAACACGTGAGGAAAATGTCACTAAATATTGCTGATCACAAAAGATATGTCTGAAATTTGCGATGCTTTTGATTTTATTGACACGATGTCAGGACAGGAATATATTTTGTTGTGTTTTTCACAGGCTATTTATAAGAAGTATTTAGACCTCGTGAACAGTGGAATTTGAATTTTTTTTAAAGCAGTTCATTTGAACTGTTGTTGTGCAGATATAAATATTTGGCTTGTATCCGCATGATTGTTGCTTTGGGATTGAACGTGAGTGACTATGGAATCTAGCAATGAAACCTGTGCATGTGTGGGTATGTGTGGAACTGTATCAGAGCACTTGTCTTGCAAGTTTTAAGATCCTCGCAAAGACTGTGTAGCATCGATATTTGAGCTCTGGTCTAAAAGTCGCATCTTAAGATCAGCAGAAATGTTTTTTCATTAGAGGTCTATTTCAAGAGGAAGACTACCTGTACTCCAAGGTCACGGTCCATGGAGTAGGGCATTTAGCCTTCCGTGGAGTAGGGCATTTAGCCTTCCGTGGAGTAGGGCATTTAGCCTTCCATGGAGTAGGGCATTTAGCCTTCCATGGAGTAGGGCATTTAGCCTTCTGTGGAGTAGGGCATTTAGCCTTCCATGGAGTAGGGCATTTAGCCTTCCGTGGAGTAGGGCATTTAGCCTTCCATGGAGTAGGGCATTTAGCCTTCTGTGGAGTAGGGCATTTAGCCTTCTGTGGATGGAGTAGGGCATTTAGCCTTCGAACAGTGTGTTTAATATTAACGATCATTGTTATGTTGTGTGCATTTTACTACCTAGGAGGCTTTGTCCCGGTATTTAGTTTAAAATCAACTTCTTTCTGATTTTGTACATTTTTTTATTTGACCGTGTGTAGAAAGCTTCAGCTTTTATCATCAAGACTAAACCAGAGAATGGATTATATATACAGAAATGCTGTAACTAATTAAATTCTCATTTTAGTTGTGGCCAATGCTTTTAAATTTAATTAGTTTCATTCCTCTGTGCAGGGAATTTAATATTAATTTGTAAGTGTACGTCCCATTTTATACGTGCTACTGATTTTACCAATTGGACAATTGATGGGACTTCTGATATTGGTATGTAAACAGCCAATCTACTGCTGAAAATTGGAAGAAATGACTTGACCATGCTACTCTATTGTACTATGGTACAAAGCATGAACATGTATGTATGTACGTATGTGCACTTGCTATAGAGTCCCTTCAACATGCTACTCAGAGACGCTCCTGATAACAGCGCGGACACTAAATCGGAAGGACTTGCTCAGGGTCTCTGCACAATGGCTTGAAGTGGATTCAAGCCCACGACCTTGCAGCTCAAGGCACTGAGCGTACCCCTACATCACCATTCCCCACATTTAGCATACGTTTAGGAGTTTCACGATGTGAACCCCAATTAAACGTGTTTTTTTTTGTGCGGTCGCTTTAAAAGCAGTGGTAACTTGAGGTCAGCTGCACCAGCAACTTGTTTTCAAAGTCATTGTTAAAATAATGTTATATTTGAAGGAAGAAGTGAGAAGAATATGAAGAGCAGAATTTGAGTTTTCATGAGTGGGCCAGTTGCCCAACTCTTTTTCACTTGTTCTTACGAAACAATTCGTTAGTGTAAGAGAAATTCTAAAATGCCAGAACCTTTGATTGAAGTGTGATTAAAAAATTATGTCACCTTAACTTTTATTTATTGTCTTTTCACCTTAACTTTGATTTAAAATTTGTCACCTTTACTTTGATTTAAAATTTGAGATAATATAATTACTTCGTTGTCTATTGTTCTTTGCTTTTTGGAAAGTATTCGCTTACATTTGAATTCTTGTTGTCCATTTTAAGTATTCGGAGATCTGCAATGTCCGTATTTTATTTGCAGGTTTGAGTTACCGTATGGTTTTGTAAATATTGAACGCAAATGAACGAAATAGTGAATAAAGAATGATTAATTTTACATAGATGGCTGTTACTTAATTCACTGCTGAGTCTAAAAATTCCCCCATCCTCATGAGGGCCAAGAAGTCAAGGGTACTAGGTCTCCAGTATATTCAGATCATATTGCAGAATAAAGTCCATTTAGTATTTTAGTACGTATGCGCGGAGGAGAGGGGAGTTAACCCAAAATGTATATTCTTATGCATGGGACTCTATAATGATGATGTAGTGGACATAGAGAATGCGGGAAGGTTGAAGCATCAATAATTTGCCTAGTATTCGCCTTCTCAAAACCCACCGAACAGACTGTTACTTCCGGGAGATGTAAGGACTGGTCTCTGGACTCGTCTAGCAGGCCAACCATCATCTGTCAACTTTAAAAAAATTATATTTCTGGTGTAGTGTGAGATTGATGAGTAGGCATGCAAAGGTAGGCCCTATCAGATGTAAACACTGTTGGTGGGAAGATAAGACGACGAGTGAGAGGACTGGCCACACACTCTGCTATGCTGAGGTCAAGAAAACGCCGTCGCTAGCACTTCATACCCATGCTGTCTTTTAGGCTATCCTAAGGGTCTGCTTTTTGCTTCTATTCTTAGGACAGGCATGTATGCCCCCCCCCCTAGAGTTGACTTCACAATTGAACATGGGCGGAGTTTATCAGGGGCTAAGCCCACCCCCCCCCCCCCCCAGAAGGCCCAGACTCAGATTTTTCGCCCTGAAAATACTATGATTTCACGATATATCAACGGGTTTAGACCACAACAGAGAACTTAGAAGGTCCAGACTCAGCTTTTTGCTGGGAAAATATGGTTCTTTTCACCAAGTCAACAATAAGGAACAACCAGCCTTGAGAGCTACAGGATTTACTGCAACACAATAATTATAATTATTGCTCGATACAAGATAAAGGCGTTGAAACCTTTGGTGAGTTTCTGAAAACAGGAAACTTTGTCCAGACAATAAACTGTACCAGTTTTAAAAACGTTCAGCGACAACAATTCTGAAACCGAACCGCCGTACAACATTGTAAATACTCTCTATAATATTATATGTACGGCAAAGTCGTGAACTACAACAACGTGAACTCTAAAATTCTCTAATTGACAGCTACTGTCCGGTGACTTTATAAAAAATAGCGATTCAGTTGACAGTCCGACAATAAATAATAATAATTGTTATTTATTTATCAATTAGGTCGGGTCACCTATTCATAGCTCGCCTTGACCTCAAACGGATGACGTCACTTGTTAAGAAAATCGATCGTGGCGCGAACGCTTTTTCTCGTGCCGAGTTCAAAGGCCGTGACCTTGATTTCGGTCTGTCCAAAGGTCATTCGCACTTGCACCTCGCGGTCCTTCTGGTCCTGTCTTCCCGCCAACGGCTTCTTTGTTTCGTCGTCCGTCAGGCACAGCGTTCCACACCGCGTGACGCCCCTCTCGGTGACGTACTTGACGTCACGTCTGTCCGACGAGTAGATATTGACGACCTTCGACACGGTTACGTCATCGGCATCACCGGGAACCAGCGTATATCGACGTAGGACCGTGTCGCCAATGGCAACCGATTGGTCGGCGTAGACGAGGGCGTCGAAGACGTCCGTGCACCACTCCTCGCCGTCCTTAAGTATGAGCTTCGACTGCGGGTGCTGCCCGGGAACGAAACGGTTCAGCACTCCGACACCGTACGTCATCCGGGACTTTCGGGTCGTTATGACTGACGGATCGAGGCCGAAGCAGACGGCGCCTAAAATTACACATTGGTCATAAAATCATTCATTCATTACAAGATTTTATTATATAGCGCCCGTTCCGGGTTAGTTTTAGAGAACGCTTCTGATTAATAGTAGGCCTACGTTAATATGCCGGGGGGGGGGGGTATCAGAAGCGCTGTGGGAATGAACTTGCTGTTGTTTTACATACATGTAGGGTGTCATTTATGTACCGGTATACTGCAGCCTGCAGGCTAATTTATGGAAGTTTGGCTAGAAGCCGCTAAACGCTTCAGGGTGCTCAATCAAAAATGTAGACCTACTATTATAGGCCTACACTAGGCCTATGTATAGGCCTAATGTTATTTGTGCAATTGCCGTTGATGTTGTTGTTGCTTCTACTAGGCTAGCCTACTCCTACTGCTACTACTAACCTACCACTATCACTACTATTCCTTTGTTGCAGACTCGTTGACACAACGGCAACCAGGTACAAAAGCTAGGATAAAGAAAAAAGTTGTCAATGGAGTAGCCTAAGAGGTTAAGGAATGAATTAAGGACAAAGGTCTATAGGAATATCAAATGATAGTTCAGCTAAGGACACCTTAGGCATGAAATTTGAAAAGTATCATTCTTTTTATTATTAAAATTATCATAATTATTGTTAGGCCTACTATATTTTTTACTACCCAGGGTAAGTAGGGCGTACAACAATCTTTGAGGAGGCAAGCATTTAATTATAATATTAACATTTAGCCTAATGCATGTGGAACGGCTATGTTTCTCCCAAATCCCGCATCGTTATTATCATTATCACTATTATTATTATTATTATTATTATTATTATTATTATTATTATTATTATTATTATTATTATTATTATTACTTTTTATATCATGTTGGATATATCATATCGGATTGCCACTTTACCTTGTACAGGGCTAATTTTAGGACAAGAGATCGACTGATGATACAAAAACTTAGCACGGCCACATTGATGTAGCCCAATTATATTTCCATTGGCAATACCAAAATTGCCATTTTTAAATGCGAATTGTATCGCCCACCATTTGTCTGTCTGGTCTGAACTCCCATCGGCTGATATATGAGCTATCGGCTTCATTTGCTTTGAGCTGCATAGCTAGAAATTATTTTCATAATGGCTGACTATTGCCGGTTTCCGGTAGCAATTTGAACGTTGTTTTTACTTGCGAACCTGATATCAACTTAGGCCTACATCTAGGCTTTTGTGTGTGTTCGAACATGCAAGCAAGTAAGCCCTATGCATGCATGTTCATGTAGAGTGCATGCATGCATACATGTGCAATTGTGCATGTACAATATTGTGCATGTATGTATTTATGTAAGCCACGGATAAATGCACACATGCGTGCAAATGTGCATGCATGTGTGCATTTATTTATTTATTTCACTTTTGTTCTGTTTTAAATATTTTGATTAAATCTGGCCGTCATGTGTAGGCCTATATGTAGATATGAATTGTATTTAAGCCTGTACAATTTGATATGGAAATTCTTTCTTCTGGCCAAGTTATTGGCCAAAAACCTTAGGGCAGGTCTTTTTATGGCCTACCCTGTATTATAATCTAATTGCACTTGTCTGATACATGTAAAGGCTGCATTCTGACTTACTTACCAACTTACCCACTTATTTATTTACTTACCTTTTTACTTTATTTTGTACTTGTCCCGTTTACATGCTCTGTGCATACCTTCAGGGTTTTTTTAACGTGCAGTTGTACACAGTAATTTACCATGGAGGACGGGAAAGAAAAGAAGGGGTTGTGCTGCTTGTGCAGTTCTAAAAATTCCTTAAAAACAGCCCTGCATACCTTTGAGTATGGAGATGCTGGCATCGTTTGGTATGATGATCCTCAGCAGATGTCCGAAGTCTTGTCGAATGGACAACTGAAGCATCGGAGAATCAGCGAATCCACCAACGAGGAAGAGGAAGCGCAGACCTTCAGAGACGAAGAAGAAGACAAACACAACAACAGGATTATTCCAGCACACAGACACACTCACACACACACGCACACACACACACACACACACACACACACGAATACAAACACACACAAACACACACAAAACATAGGCCTACAAATACAGCACAAATGCAATGCAATGCGAAATATAGGCCTAATCGGTTGAGCGGCGGTGAGTATACCCTACATGTGACTTCTGCAATGCGTTGTGAAATATACCTGACACTGAGTAGTGAGTACCTTTGACTTTTGCACTGCAAGCTAGAATAAATATACCTGAGACTAAGTATGCGACTTAGTAGTATACCTTTGACTTCGCTGTCGTTGAGTACATTCCCGATGGCTTCCTTGATCTTATCGATGGCTGGAAGGAAGAGACGGTTCATCGCATCCGGCATCAGCCTCAGCATCCCTTGAGATGACCAACGGATGTCACGGTTGTTGTACTTACGGATGGCATGCTCCACCGGACAGTTCTATACATCAACAACATCAACATCATTATCATCGTCGCCGTCGTCGTCGTTGTCATCATCATCATCATCATCATCATCATCATCATCATCATCATCATTACCATCATCAACAACAACAACATAATCATCATCGTACATCACATGCGCTCAGACTTGTAGGCCTATGTTGGGCACATAATTTTATGTAAATTACTAGCTGTACCCGGCCACGCGTTGCTGTGGCAGAAAAGACTCTTCCTCCTCTCCCCCTCCCCCTCCCCCTCCCCCTCCCCTCCCCTTCCCCCTCCTTCTCCCCCTCCCCCTCCCCCTCCCCCTCCCCCAACCCCTCCCCAACCCCCTACCCCTCCCCCTCCCCTCCCCTTCCCCTCTTCCTCTCCTTCCCCTCACCTCCACCTCCCCCTTCCCCTCCCCTCCCCTCCCTTTCTCCTCCCCTCTCCCTGCCTCTCCCCTCCCCTGCCCATCCCCCCTTCCCCTCCCCTTCCCCCTCCCCTCCCCTTCCCTCCCCCTTCCCCTCCCCTTCTCCTACCCCTCCCCCTCCCGCTCCTTCTCCCCCTCCCTCTCCCTTTCCCCTTCCCCTGCCCCTCTCCCTGCCCCTCCCCTCCCCCTGCCCCTCCCCCTTCCCCTCCTCCTTCCCCTTCCTCTTCCCCTTCCCCTCCCCTCCTCTCCGTCCCGCTCCCCCTCCCCCGCCGCCTCCCTCCCCTCCCCTCCGTCCCGCCCCCTCCGCTCCTTTCCTCCCTCAACCAAGAAGGCCGCAAAATAATTACGCGAATCGCTTATGACGTCACGAGACGCAACCTCATTCATGTATCGTCTGCATGGTCGCAGTCACTGTCAAGGCGTTTGTGAATCTGGCAACGTGCGGTTTTAAATTTGCAAATGGCGGTGGAGCGGAATGCAAAGTTCACTTTTTGTGGAAAATATTGCGTTTATTCGGATAAAAAAAAGTTGGAAACTCTCTGATAGGAATGGAAGGTTTTGTGAAATTTTCAAAACAATCTGTGCGGTACGTTTCGAGAACACTTTACACAAACTATTGGAAAGTTTCATTTTTATATATATAGATAATACAGGCCCCTATGTATGCACATGAATGTGAATCTTGACCCACCCTTCTTAACCAAATTATGTTAAAGTATCATGTTTGTTTGTTGTTTTGGTTCAGGAATAAAATGTATTCATAATATACATGTACGCAAACTACGCATGTAGGCCTACGTATAAAGCCACGGTGTAGTACATTTATGAACCTTTATTATATACCACAGTACATGTCTTCACTCTTCAATCATTGGTATAGAGTCGCAGAACAGCAGCTATAGATACTAGGCCTTACGGTGGGATAAGATAATTATAATGCCAGTCTAGTAGAAATTAAAGTATCATCTGTTCCGTTTACCCTGTATTTCTTGTGGTAGTCAATGAATGAGAATGGAAGAGAGACATTGAGTGGTTTCGTGATGTAAGGGTTTGCCGCTCTTTTCCTCGACTCGAAAGCCATGAGAAGATCGACCCATCCAGCCGGTCTCTTCGACTTGAAGACATCAATGAAGTCAACGCCGAAGATGTCGACCAACAGCTTCTCAAACTCCTGGTCGACGGCTGAAAGAAAAAACGACAGCGGCCAAAGGGTTAAGAGGAAGATCATGGTTCTACTCTTGATGGTGGGTTATTTCAGAGAGATTTGGGTTAATTAATATGGTGAGGGTGGTTAAGGGCAATCGTAATGATGATCAAGATGATTATGATGACGGCAAGTCACGACAATGGCGACGATGATGATTATGATAATGATAATGATGATGGCGATGATGACGACGATAATGACAATGACGATGATAATGATGACGATAATGATGACGATAAACACGAGGAGGAGGAGGGGAGGAAGAGGAGGAGGAAGAAGAATACAATGATGACGACGACGACGGCGACGACGACGACGGATGACGATGACGATGATGATGACGATGACGATGACGACGACGACGACGGATGACGATTACGACGACGACGACGATGATGATGATGATGACGACGATGACGATGATGATGATTATGATGATGATGACGATGATGAGAGTGTACTCAGTGCCACTGACCGACTGATCCGAATGGTCCCCCGGTGGCTCTGTGCAGTTCTCGTAGTGTTCCATCCCTCGATTGAATCTCGTGAACAGTTATATCGACCGTACCTCCACCGCAGTCCACCACCATATACCTCGAACCTAGAATACAATGTCATGTACACGTCAACACCTCATTCGGGTTGTCTGTACAGGTAATGCGTGATATTAATATGCGCCATATTCATGGAAGGCCTATACATGCAATGCATGGCATGGTGAATAGTATACCATGTATTGTATACTGTATTGCTGCCGTTGGTGTCTCCATTTGGAGTGACCTTCGTCCGCATAAACTAATGACTCGTTTTTACTCAACTCTCACTCACTCTCGAAAGGCATTTCTTTCCCCCTGGGCTCCCGGAGTTTCGTGCTCAGGGCGCTTCTGACTTTCTGAGTAGTCAATCTACGAGATAAGCTACATGAATTTAGGAACAATGCAACAGTGTAGACACTATATTATAATGGACTATGGTGTAGGGCTGAAGGCTACTTAAAGTTTACAGAACTATCTGTAGTATTCGATGCATAGGCCTACAGGCTACAGTCATAAATGTAATTTATGCTGGACAATGCGGGCACTGCAACTATATAATGAAGAATCGACCCTTAACTGTTTGTAAGTGTATGTGTGTGTGCGCGCGCGTGTGTGTGCGTGCATGTGTGTGCGTGTGAGGGGGAGGGTGGGAGGATCAAGAGGTCAACAGTGTGCATACCTGCTGTGTCGACTTGATGACCGACGGTGATGTCCGTCTGTGGTATGGTCGTCACTACTGGCCAACTGACCGTCACTGTCGTAGTCGTCTTCACTAACTGACCAGAATCTGTAAAAGAAGTATAGCAGGCCGTGTAATCATCATCATCATCATCATCATCATCATCATCATCATCATCATCATCATCATCATCATCATCATCATCATCATCATCATCATCATCATCATCATCATCATCATCATCAACGTCGTCGTCGTCGTCGTCGTCGTCGTCACCATCATATTCGCCAACATCATCAGAATCGTTGTCGCCATCATCATCATCGTCGTCGTCGTCGTCATCATCATCATTGTATTTCGTCATCATCGTCATCGTTGTCGTCGTTTCTTCATAATCATCATCGATATAATCTTAATCATCGTTGTCGTCATCGTCATGAGCAACAATAACAGTAGTATTATCATCGTCATTACCGACTCCACCACAATAACCAAATTAACCATCGCAGTCTTTGACATCATCAACGTCGCCAAAAGCATCGGCAGTGACATCAGCACAATTACAACAACAGTATCATCATAGTCGAAGACGTCGTCGATATCATTCAGGTACCGGTAATAAAAAAAACTCCTCTGATTATAGCTGAGATTTTTATCCACAAAATACGGACATGCCAGACAACGACTTCCACATGGATTTGATTAATGTCTTCTAGACCAGGAATAATGATTAATGACTTCTCAGGTTCGACCTAGAATTGATTAACGACTTTTCCATCGTCTGTAAAACAGACATTTCATTCGTCAGAGGAACTTCTAGCGCAATACTTAGCGCACGTGCCTGACTGCTAGACGATAAAAGATCCGGGGTGAAGGTCAAAGACACACCCAGAACAAGGACAAAATCACCGAGCCAGCAAAACCGGGGAGTCGTTTGGGCGGAACCGGGTTGTAAATCGATCATTGTTTTCATACTTTCTCTAATTTTTATCACCTGCATCCAACGGCGAAGGTCTTATGGCCTCAAAGGTCGCACAATGGATAGAGGTAAAAATATTCTACAGTATTTATCTGTATTCTTCTATCGTTTGCTCAATGCATCACGCGAAAGGAGAGCCGGCACCCTTGATCCCAATGCACCTCTGATCCTAACGAGTTTTCTCCGTACTTACTTTTTTATTACCGAGCAGGGAACCAGCGTTTTAAAATATAGATTCAACACTAGCCTATAGGTCGAATTCGTGGTGTTCTAACCAAAGAAGGGCCACTACATGGATTAATGTCTGGAAGGGTGAGGAAAGCGGACGCTTGTGACGCCGGCGGGCCCCCTTAATTTAGGCATATTGACCTGAGGATTGTTGGAGTGCCGCAATTCCACATAGCACGGAAACGTGTCTCAGGCTGGAGACATAGGACCCGCCTCCATGCCCAAATGAGGCCCATAATTAACATATGACCCGTATCCCGTATTATAGGGGTATGTCTTAGGGTGGTCATGCTTTTATGGTAGGTCCATCTTTCTGGAATAAGTTACCCACAACTCTTCGTAATGAACTTCCTCGTCTGTCTTTGTCTCTGTTACGCAAGCGTTTGAAACCCATTTTTGATCGTGGTTTGGTGCTGTCATGTGTAGAGCGCCCGTGAGGAGTTTCACTTGAAGTTACGCTATATAAATTCATGACTACTATAATTAAGGCCTATAAAGAAACTGGCAAGGGCGGCTCAATACCTGCTGTCAGAACCTTGCGGTCTGAGGCCTAGATTGTGCCATGAATATTAATTAGGTTATGACTCATGATGGGGCGGTGCTAATTAGGTCACGTGGAACACTTTTGGCGGGAAACGTTCTAGTACCTGCAGTTTCACTACTACTTATACCTGTTGGCAGAACCTTTCGTTCCGTGGCGACGATTGGTTGGTTGACAGCCGTCGGTTCCGGAGTGACGGATCGTCTGCAGGAACGTCGACGCTGGAACGGAACGTCCGGAACCAACTGGTGCAGTCGCTGCTTGCGAACGTAGATAGACGCCGCTTCCGGTTCGAGGGATATGAGCAGCTGATCGGGATAGTTGGGAGATGCGATTCCGGCCTAGAAGGAAAAAGGTGCAACGATCAATTAATAGAGAGCTATATAAATTTACGATAGGAAGCTAAATCGCTTTTCAATAGTAGTAGCTAGAGTAGTTGTAGTTGTTGCGACAGTAGCAGAAGTAGCCTAGTAGTTGGAGTTGCAGTGTTAGAGATAACAGCAGTGATAGTGGTGGTAGTAGCAGTAATTTATTATAGGAGTAGTCGATGTAGTAGTAGTTTCCGATCTCTAGCAACTTCTTACGACTCCCATAAACATTGCTGCATACATGCATACATGCATACATGCATACATGCATACATGCATACATGCATGCATGCATGCATGCATGCATGCATGCATGTATGCATGTATGCATGTATGCATGTATGCATGTATGCATGTATGCATGTATGCATGTATGCATGTATGCATGTATGTATGTGTGTATGTATGTATGCATGCATGCATGTATGCATGTACGCATGTATGTATGTATGCATGTATGTATGTACATGTATATATGTATGCAAAAAGAGGACTGCAGTGTCCTACCCTGTATGCGGCAAGCCTCATGAACTGTTTAGCTTCCTCCGTCCAGATGGCTGGTACGGTGATGATCCAGTAGATGTCTTCGTTGAGGACGTCCGTCGAGACCTGGTCGCTCACTTCCTGTAGCACGTGCTTCCGGAAGAACCGAAGCGCATGCGTGAAGACATCTATGGCCGGAACGCATTGACCATTCGCTGCTGCCAGTTTCGTGTCTGTATTCAGCTCCTGTATACATGTTGACAGCAAGCAGGCATTTGACTGTGCTTGACTATTATGTGCTCATACACTGTTTGGTAGCCAACTCGTCAGCTTCAATAGCATTTAAATTAAGTTTCCTTAAAATTCATGTCCTGCATAAAGAATATCATAATACCATTATTAGCCTATAATTGTTATATATACAACCTTAATATATATTATATATATACATACAATAGATAGGCCTATATTTAATTAATAAATATGTAATTTCAAGCATCACAAGATTTTGAGGTCATTGTAAGGCCTAATGCACTACATTTATAAAGGCATGCATGTGCCACTCTTGTCAATGGACAAGCGCATGATGGCAGTAACTTAGTAAGACTTGCAATTATTATGGAATGATCTGCAATTTATTCTTTTGTGCCCTTTGTCGTCGATTTCAGACTACAGAGTCATTCTCGTCGAAGAATTAGAGCCTATGTGCCAAAACAGCAATGTCAAAAACTCGGGCGTCTAGACCCTGGAGTATCATTTAAAATAATTACACTTCTCGCGAACAATAGATGGCAATTTAATTTGCTGACGTCAAAGTCTCTGTCGACTCATAAATCTTTGCTCCGAAAGCACGAGTGGCGGCGTGACGTCAAGGCTGCACGACGTCGTTCGCAATTTCGTAAATCTATTTAATGTAAGTTGGATTTAAATGTCGTAGGATCACGAACGATTATAGATTATAAATAATTATTTTATAGGCCGTACTATACGCTGAAGAATCCTAATATGAATGAGGTCGTTGGAAGAATCTAATGAAAGGACCATTATTTTATGCACAGAACTGGTAACTCAATGCATTAAGTGTTGTGCCTTTAGTTTTTGGACGATAATTGGGGCTGCGGAAATTTCACATCTTGTTTGCATAAGAAAAGTATTCAATTATTATTACATTTAGGCGGGCCTCTGGAATCTGAGGTAGCCTGCATGATCAAGTACGTTTTATACATGTTATACAGTTGTTTCTCAGCGTAGACCTCATTCTAGGATAGTTCATAACATGTTTGAAACAAATGTATACGTTCTTCCGAGAACATGAGCCCAGGAACTTCATAGCCTGTTGTGAAACATGTCAGTTCTATAAGAAGAATAACTTACTTATGCACTCGACGATGCGGTAATGGCTGGCTGATCGAATTTATGTGAGCAGGTGCAACTGCTGTGGCGAGAAACAGCCGTGGATGCTAAGGAGAACGGATATGTGGTTTGTATGTTGTTTGCGGAATATAATAGATAAGCCTACCGAGGATAGGCCTACCGGTGCACAGATGTTATGTGCTTGGTTGATGTTGTCATTGTTATGCTGTCTGCGGTATACATGGAATAGATATACTACAAAAGGTGTACAGATAGTTGCTTAGCATAATGTTGTTTGCGGTGTATAGAATAGATAGGCTAGGCATATTTATTCTACCTGTGCAAAGGTGCACATATAGATGGTTTAAGTTTATACGTTGTTTACGGCAGACCTATTATAGGCCTATGGCAATTCTCTATACTGCAAACACCATATAAACAATCTATCTGTACATCTTTGAGGTATTTACCTATCTATTCTATGGCTTAGGCCTATAGGCCCTGTGCTGTTTGAGGTATATCTATGTACCGCAAACCACATAGGCCCCTAATTATGATTTATAAACTACATATATGTGCGCTTTGGCATGTACACATGCATGTGTTTATTATTAGGTCTATAGCCTATATGTGTGACGGAATACATGTGGGTCTACATAGATACCGCAAAGGTGTACATGCAGGCTCTACAAATGTTATGTGCATTTTAATATGCTGTTTGCGGAATACATCTACGTACTCCAAAGGTGCAAATAGGCTATAGGTGCTTATAATAATTAATTTATGTTGTTTGCGGTATAGAATATATATGGGTATAAACCGCAAAGGTGAACAGATTATAATGGTTTATTGGCTTATGCTGTTTGCGGTATGTAGAATCGATATTAACCGTAAGGTGCACAGATGGGCCTATGTGGTTTCTATGCTGTATACATATACCGCAAACCACATAGACTAATAAACCACATCTCCGTGCACATTGGCATGCAGTCTGCGTTTATCATTGGACCTATATATTGGCTGGGCTAAAAGATTTTGGTGCAAGAATGCCACCGAAAGAGTTCAGAGAGTGAGAGAGCAAAGAAAAAGAATCGTTGACAGTCAGAGGAAGACGGTCTGCAGGTGGAGAGAGTGCTCGGGTTGGATGGAAAAGTGGATAAATAATAATTGAAAGAAGTCTATAGAGGATGGATGGATGGATGGATGTATGGATGGATGTATGGATGGATGAATGGAAGGATGGGTGGATGGAAGGATGGATGTATGGATGGATGAATGAATGGAAGGATGGGTGGATGGAAGGATGGATGCATGGATGGATGAATGGAAGGATGGGTGGATAGAACGGATGAGTGGATGGATGGATGAATGGATAGGTGAATGAATAGATGGGTGGATGGATGCTTGGATGGATGGATGGATGGATGGATAGATGGGTGGATGGTTGGATTGAATGTGGGTGAGTGAAATGGATGATGAGTAGATGGGCGGGTATATTTAGTGTGTTGGTGCTGGTTGGATGGATGGTTGGGCGGAGAGAGATACGAAGGATGGCCGGATAGATAGATGGACGAATGATAGATGGGTGGATGCAAGGTGAATAGGTGATGGATGGATGAATGGATTGACGAGTAGATCCATCCCATGATTCGATAGATGGATGGATGAATGAATGGATGCATGGTGAATGCAAGATGATGGATGGATGAATAGATGGATGGATGCAAGGTAATGGATGGATGGACGGATGATGCAAGGTAATGGATGGACGGATGAATAGATGGACGGATGGATTGGTTTGGGCGGGTGGATGGCTGAATGCATGAATGGATGGATGGATGGATGATGGATGGATAGACGATGGATGAATGAATGGATGGGTGAATGCAAGGTGATAGATTGATGGATGGGTTGATGGACAGATGGATGGATGGTTGGTTTGGGTTTTTGGGTTGAATCGACTGAGACAGTCAAAGAGGCAGACAGGCAGACATACGCAGAGATAGCCTATACAATAGTATACATGGAGAGAACGCTTAAGGTTGCCTGGCTATACAGAGACAAATGGACATGGTAAGTGTGCGAAAGGAAGAGACGAAAGACACTGCAGAGTAATGGCGCAACTGCATGGCAAACGATACGGTAAGAAAAGATAAACTCGTCGTGTTTACACATTGCCAGAGATAACGCTGGAGGAAAGGCAAGAAGCATTGAAGGTCGAATAATAGGATGGACGATATCTATCCGGACAGTGCTTCTTCCATTATATACCCTCGCGTATTTCTTCCAAACAATGATCTCAATTTTTTTCATCACATTATATATATATCACATATATACACACATATATATATATACGTGCACACATCTAAACGTAATATACACATACATAATTTTATATTATATATGATATATATAATGCAATATGCATATGTTTATATATGTGTGTATGCGAACCATTTACTTGGAACACAACCGCCGCATTCTTTAAACCCGGATAGACTTCACCAGCAGGATAGCATCTTGCTTTTCCTCCAACAGGACTCCAGCCAGAACCGATCAGTTCCCTGTCCTTGGTTTTTAGGTCTTCTTCTTCCTCCTCCGGACTCTTGCAACACTTTTCCAGCCGCAGGGCTCCCGTGTTGCTGCAGCTAAAATTATCCCTTCGGGCGGGGCAGCAATAGCATCCCATTTAACTTGCACACGCCACCGCCTTGGAGAGAGCCGCATCTTGTCCTGCGCGCCCCACCCGCGATTTCTCTCTCTCTCTCTCTCTCTCTCTCTCTCTCTCTCTCTCTCTCTCTCTCTCTCTCTCTCTCTCTCTCTCCCTCTCTCGCTCTCTCTCTCTCCTCCTCTCTCTCTCTCTCTCTCTCTCTCTCTCTCTCTCTCTCTCTCTCTCTCTCTCTCTCTCTCTCTGTGTCTAAGGGTTTGTCTCTCTCTCTCCCTGTCTCTCTCTCCCTCTTATTCTCCTTCTCCCTCTCCCTAACCGGCGGTAAACAACAGCGAGGAGGCGCTGACGATAATGTTAGCGAATGCCGTCCTGTAGGAAATTGCTGGAAATTATTTCGTCTGCACATTCGTGTAGGCCTACGTCCAGGGCCGGCGCCAGAGTATTTGGCACCCTAGGCGAACCTGTCGCACTGCGCCCCCCCCCCCCCACGCCCACGGCAACTAAGATTTTCATTTTCAGCCCGTCGTTTACGATACTGTGCACCAGACAATCGTTTTTTCTCTGCCATGGGGATTGAAATAACGACGGAAACTGCAAAATTAAATTTTATTATGATTTAGCTACTATTTTTCTATGTTTTTAATTCATTTTTGTAAAATAAATAAAATAATTACAATTTACATATTATTATTTTTATTATTGTTATTATTATTATTTTTTAAATTTTATTATACAAGCGTCGCATGTCAAACAAAATCTGGTTGGACGAAAGAACCACGGATGGCCACGGCATTAAAACGCTGGACGGTAATCGACAACGACGACAAGCGCTGGAAGAGATATACATAACATGTTTACATTATTACACATACAAATGTATATATTTAAATCAAATGATTTTAAATATAACGTTGTACAACAGTAAACACTAAATATCTTACCTAAAGTATTGAAGTAGCCAGTCGACGACAATCGATTTCCAAATATTTAATTTATGTGCAATATTTATATTACATTTACACCGTTTACGCGCCAGATTTTGATTTTAAAATGACGTCACCGGATGTGGCGTTATTTCCTATAACGTAAGTAAGTAAACTAGTGATCAAATTTATACTATGCAATTCGTTTCATCTAGCGGGAAAAAATTAAATGTAATATATTGCAATAAAACTTAAAATATTAATATAAATTAACTATACATTAAAAACTAAAAATTTCATGTTAGTGCCGCCCCAGAAATTTGCCGCCCTAGGCGGCCGCCTAGTTCGCCTAGTGGTTAAACCGGGCCTGCCTACGTCAGCTCAACTCTGGAGCATCGTTTTCACGGTGCTCTGTTTTTATGCAGCCCAACAAAAATCACCTTAAACTCTCATCAAATACATATTTCATATTATGTATATGATATACATGTATGTATATTATGTGTGTGTATATATAATTTGGATGTATCCATGTTGCCTATACATGTACTATTATTAAGACAATTGTAGGCTATTTGTATTATATTATGGAGTCCATATATATAATATAATGAGTTCAATATTTAATTATTTGCTATATTTATTTTATTAGTTCTTTATTATATATATATATATTATATATACAGGGTGGTCCAAAATAAACCGCACAGTGACAGTTTTCTTGATATAATGTATAACAATTCAATGTTTAATGCCATTTTTCTTGCGTATGATGAAAGAATTTCCAAATAAGACATGGAAACGTCTTACTATCGATGACCTTATTAAAAAAATTGACACCGAAGGTACCACAGCTAGGAAGCCGGGTAGCGGGCGTCCGAAATCAGCTCGAACAGATGCAAATATCAAGTTGGTAAGCGACCATGTAGCCAGGAAGACAAACCGCTAAGCCATAAGAGACCACGGGAGATCGCACGTGAAACTGGCATTTCACGTTCAACTGCTAAACGTATTGTATAGAAAGATCTCGGACGTATAACCAGTACAGGCGCAAAGTTGGACAGCAGTGTTGAACAGCGATTGCGTTTCATTGACCGCGCAATTGATCAATGGCGTCGTCGGCTTCAATGCGTGGTCGAGCAGCAAGGAGGACACATTGAACATTTTATGTAACAAAATCCATCCATGTAATGTTACAGTAAAAATAATTGCTGTGTTTTTGTGAATTTTCACGGTTATATTTGAATTGGTCTGAATAAAGTACTATCAATTTATCATTGTGCGGTTTATTTTGGACCACCCTGTATAATTATATACATGTGAATGTAGCCAGAGAACCCTGCAGTGCATGGAACAGAAAAGGGCATCCGGTAATAAAGTTATAGGCTAAGTAACAGAATAGCTACAACTTTTTTCATGTGAAAGGATGTGACGGTTGTTTAGCGACTTTAGCCGACCTTCATGTACCGAGTGGGAAGGAAAACCTGCGTCATTAAAACGATGCCACCCATTAATTTATGCCTTCCCATGCAGAGTAGTTTATCTGTTTGTGTCGGGCGCTCGTGCATCCCTGGTCGGCCTCGGAATTCTTCAGCAGCAGCAGCATCTGCAGCCTCACCTCAGCCTCACCTCTTCCTTAATTGCAGATGGTATACGTTCCTAGGTTTATTGTTGTTGTTGTGTTGCCGATACACTGTTTTTCTGCTTAGGTCTACTTTTCTTCATCTCTCTGTCTCTGTCTGTGTGACTCTCTCTCTCTCCCTCTCTCTCTCTCCTTTCTCTTTTTCTGTCTCACAGAGAGGCAGATAGACAAACAGACATACATGTACCTCTACATACACACACACAGAGAGAGAGAGAGAGAGAGAGACAGAGACAGAGAGAGAGAGAGAGAGAGAGACAGAGAGAGGCTGTCTCTGTCCCTGTCTGTATGTGTGCGTGTCTGTCTGTCTCTTTCCTTCTGTGTCTGTATGTCGATTTGCTTCTCCATATAAATTACATATTGTATATATTTTATACCTTGATCTGTCTTTTTTGTTTTGCTTTCTGTTATTCTTTTTGCTCATACTTTATTACCTCGATACTTCCTGACATTTCCTCGTAGCAGACACAACAAACATAATAGGAAGCAGATACTTAATTACAAAAGACCGGTTCTCCTTCTTAGAAACTTTTCAAAAACCTTACTTCTGAGTTTGAAGGACCTTTACACTCCAATTCTCTCTCTGTCGCAAAAGTTGTTCAATAATCTCAAAAGTGCATTTATACACATAGTCGGATACAGATTAAAAAGCGATTCTCACAGTTTAAACCTTCCCGTTCATCGTTGTCTGATTCGCGATGTAGTAGAAAAACATTCCAGACTCATCATCCACTTGGTATGCAAACCCTCCAAGGCTTTTAGATTCACACGCTTACGCGGTTCGGTTGGGTATGATTGAAACGCTGTTCCCGTTATAGCGATGCTGAGCAATAAATGGGTCCAATCAAGTCGATGTTGTACAGTGTACAGTGTACACGCCGAAAAGTCTATATAAGCGGCGACTCCAAAGGTTGCGGTAGGTCATTTTGACCTGCATATTTTACTCTTGACCTGCCTCTTTTGACCTGCCAAAAATTCCTTAGAATTTGTAGTCTCTTCGTTATATTTTAACCGTATCAAAAAAATTTACTCTACACAGAGTGCAATTGTGCAGGTGCAGTACGCTTATTGATCTGATTGATTGTTTAACTGATTGATTGATTGAATGATTCATTGATTGACTTGCTCATTTATTCATTGATTGAGGTATCGGTTTATTTATAAAGCTCAACAACGAGTCATGCTAGAATAATGTGTTGAACTGTTGATCAAATTTATCAGCATTATTGTAATTGCACTATATTGATTGACATTACTGAACCTGTCATTCAGAAATTACTATCACCTGTAATAAAGTCAATTATACTAGCTTAATAGTATCAGAAGGTGATCTGATTTTACTTACGTCATTGAAGTGTAGCGCCATCTTGAACTTCTCAAAATACAGCCAACGCGCCGCCTCCTTCGGACTTAGGTCGTGGTAGAAGTCCCGAGCCGTGAATCCGAACGAGTGGAACTGGCCGCCGGGGGTGAGCAGCAGGATCGTCGGGGTCTTGTGGTCCACGGCTCCCGGATCGCCGCCCTCCCACTTCCGCATCACGTGTATACTTCCGGACGAGTCACGTGAGAAGCTGAAGGCGTACCCGCTGAACGTCGTGCCGAAGTCCACGGCCACGACGACCAGGTGTGGCGGAAGTTGTTTCTCGTCGACTGATCTCGTCGTCGTCGTCGACGTCTCGAGCTGTCGGGTCACATCCGGCGACCGGATGTCCTCTTCGAAATGGGGCGATGACGGCTCAGTGTCGTCGTCCTCGCCGTCGATGTCCACTGGCGGCCAGGCAGGCACCGGCGCCTCGGTGCCGTAGAAGCGATCTTCCGGCGAGCTTTCGTCTCGAATGGGAACGAGAATGCACTGTTCCAACTGCGGCATCTGAACCTGGACCTGAGGTTGGACGTTCTTCGTCGTCACCTCCGTTTTCTCCGTCTCGGCGGCTGTTTCCGTTGACGGTCTCGGACCCGGCGTCTCTTTGACGCCGTCCTTCGTCTTGGTCAGAGTTCCAAACGGTTGCTCGTAGTTGACTATGTAGACGACCGTTTCCTCCTCGGCGTTCTCCTCCTCGCGTCTGCCGCCGGAGATCACCGACCGGTCCTTGTCCTTTGGTTCCTTTCGCTCCTCAGCCTCTGCACCAGCGGCGACCTTCGCCTTGCCGCTGATGACCTTCTCGGCAAGGACCTGCTCCTTCCGGCCCGGAAGCTTCGCTTCTACATCGATCTTCGCCTGCGAAACGTCTGTTGGCTTCTTCTGTGTTCGTGCTTCTAGGTCTGCTGCTGCTTCTCCTGTTTCGGGAGTGGTGAGTTCATGGTGAGGGGCAGTTACTGATTCACCCGACGGTAACTCCTCGCGGGTAATTGTTATGGAATATTCGGGTGCGACTGGTATCGCGACTGTACCCAAGATGTCGCCTACGGTTGCTGCCTTCTGTTCTAGAGCGATCGAGGGTGCGGCTGGCACACTAACATCTATGTCGCCTCTGATGGTTTCACCCACTGTCACCTCCGCTGGTTTTATCTCTGCGAGTTCTATGTCCACCCTTGGTTTGACCAACTTCGGCTCTTTCTTCTTGAACAACGTCCACTTGTTCTTCTTCGGCTTAGCCTTCACTTCGAGTTTTCCAGGAGGTGCCTCCCTTCTCGAGAAGGGCCAGCGCCGCTTCGGCTTTCCTTTCGAGGTGGTTGTCACGTGAGGTTCGTCGTAGGTGACGATGTACGTGTGTGTTTCCGGGGTACCGGTTAAGCGAGAAATTTCTGGGGTTACTCCTGCTTTTCCTGTAGAGATCGATACGTCTCTACCGGGTGTTTCTGCCTCTGCGGAAATACCGAGCTTTGGTTCTTCGATTTTAGCGGATATTCCAGCATCGGGTTCGATACGGCCGACCGACCTCTCTTGACTATCACTGCTTATGTCTATGCTCTTCGCCGGTTTCTTCACGCGCCATATCCAATCCGTCCGTTTCTTCTGTCCTTCCGCAGATATTCCTTCCTTCGCCTGCCGTTCCTTGTCGTGCTCCACGACATACGTCACAGTCTCGACGCCTTCCTTTCGGATGACTCCACCCTTTGCAGCAGCCACTCCGGGCTCCGCAGGTGATTCTGGTTGTTCTGTCGTCACGGATACTTCGTAGACCGGAACCTCACCAGACACTTCCGCTGTGGGACCTTTGGCTGCAAAACTAGCACCGGCTTTCGGTTCCTTTGTCACCTTCTTACCAGGTAAGCGTATTCCTATTTGTTTTGTTTCCTTCTTATCTGGTTTAACTTTAACATCACCGGAAGTACTTATTGCTGGTTCTTCGTGGTTTACGATGTATGTTACTGTCTCAGTTGCACCTGCTTTTGGAAGTTCAACTGAAGGTGGTTTTATAACAAGTTTGGATGGTGCTTTAACTGAAATCTCCGGAGTTGGAAGTTTGGCTTCTGCGGTTATTTCCGGAAGAGGTTGTTCAACAGTTATCGTAAACTGCTCAGTTTCAGGTGGTTCTCTGATTTTGACATCTGGAGTTGGAGGTTTGACTTCTGCACTTATTTCTGGAAGTGATTGTTCAACTGTTATGGTCAATTCTTCAACCCCATGCGGTTCCCTGATTTTGACCTCTGGAGTGGGAGGTTTTACCTCTGCACTTATTTCTGGAAGTGGTTGTTCAACTGTTATCGTAAACTCTTCAATTTCAGACGTTTCTTTGATTTTGACATCTGGAGTGGGAGGCTTGACTTCTGCACTTATTTCTGGAAGTGGTTGTTCAACTGATATCGTAAACTGTTCAATTTCAGACGGTTGTTTGACCTTAACCACCGGAGTTGGAGGTTTGACCTCTGCATTTATGTCTGGAAGCGGCTGTTCAACGGTTATCGTTAATTCTGAACTGGGTTCCTTTAATTTGATCTTGGATTCTGGAATTTTGGGTGCTTTTACTTCTGGGGCTGAAATGGCCTTTGATTGGTCATCATATTTCACGACATATGTGACAACCTCTTCTTTCGAAAGGTCTATTTCTGGTTTCTTTGACTTAATGTTAGCTTTTGACTTCGGTTTCTCTTTTTCTTTTGCTACCTCCGAATCCTTTAATTGCGTATCACCACTGACTTTATACGTTTTACCAAAATGCAGTCTAGGGAAATGGATTTTCTTTTTCTTTTCTTTTTCCTTTGATTCAGCAGCTTCTGGTATTTTCGACGGTCGATCTTCTTGAGTCACAATGTAGGTAATTGTTTCAGCAGTTCCTCCCTTCGACAGTTCAACTGACGGTGGTCCGACAACAACCTCCGATGGCTTTTTGACTTTAACATCCTTTATTGGAGGCTTAACTTTAGTGCTTACTTCTAGAAGTGGTTGTTCAACTGTTATTGTAAACTGTTCAGTTTCGGATGGTTGCCTGATTTTGACGTCTGGAGTTGGAGGTTTGACTTCTGCACTTATTTCTGGAAGTGGTTGCTCAACTGTTATTGTTAACTCTTCAACTCCAAACGGTTCCCTGATTTTTACCTCTGGAGTTGGAGGTTTGACTTGTGCACTTATTTCTGGAAGTGGTTCTTCAACTGTTATCGAAAACTCTTCAATTTCTAATGGCTCCTTGATTTTGACCTCTGGGGTTGGAGGTTTGACGTCTGCACTTATTTCTGGAAGTGGTTGCTCAACGGTTATCGTTAATTCTGAACTGGGTTCCTTTAATTTGATCTTGGATTCTGGAATTTTGGGTGGTTTTACTTCAGGGGCAGAAATGTCCTTTGATTGGTCATCATATTTCACGACATATGTGACAACCTCTTCTTTCGAAAGGTCTATTTCTGGCTTCTTTGCCTTAATGTTAGCTTTTGACTTCGGTTTGTCTTTTCCTTTTGCTGCCACCGAAACCTCCGAATCCTTTAATTGCGTATCACCACTGACTTTATACGTTTTACCAAAATGCAGTCTAGGGAAATGGATTTTCTTTTTCTTTTCTTTTTCCTTTGATTCAGCAGCTTCTGGTATTTTCGACGGTCGATCTTCTTGAGTCACAATGTAGGTAATTGTTTCAGCAGTTCCTCCCTTCGACAGTTCAACTGACGGTGGTCCGACAACAACCTCCGATGGCTTTTTGACTTTAACATCCTTTATTGGAGGCTTAACTTTAGTGCTTACTTCTAGAAGTGGTTGTTCAACTGTTATTGTAAACTGTTCAGTTTCGGATGGTTGCCTGATTTTGACGTCTGGAGTTGGAGGTTTGACTTCTGCACTTATTTCTGGAAGTGGTTGCTCAACTGTTATTGTTAACTCTTCAACTCCAAACGGTTCCCTGATTTTTACCTCTGGAGTTGGAGGTTTGACTTGTGCACTTATTTCTGGAAGTGATTGTTCAACTGTTATTGTCAATTCTTCAACCCCATGCGGTTTCCTGATTTTTACCTCTGGAGTGGGAGGTTTTACCTCTGCACTTGTTTCTGGAAGTGGTTGTTCAACTGTTATCGTAAACTGTTCTGTTTCAGACGGTTGTTTGACCTTAATCTCCGGAGTTGGAGGTTTGACCTCTGCACTTATTTCTGGAAGCGGCTGTGCAACGGTTATCGTTAATTCTGAACTGGGTTCCTTTAATTTGATCTTGGATTCTGGAATTTTGGGTGGTTTTACTTCAGGGGCAGAAATGGCCTTTGATTGGTCATCATATTTCACGACATATGTGACAACCTCTTCTTTCGAAAGGTCTATTTCTGGCTTCTTTGCCTTAATGTTAGCTTTTGACTTCGGTTTGTCTTTTCCTTTTGCTGCCACCGAAACCTCCGAATCCTTTAATTGCGTATCACCACTGACTTTATACGTTTTACCAAAATGCAGTCTAGGGAAATGGATTTTCTTTTTCTTTTCTTTTTCCTTTGATTCAGCAGCTTCTGGTATTTTCGACGGTCGATCTTCTTGAGTCACAATGTAAGTAATTGTTTCAGCAGTTCCTCCCTTCGACAATTCAACTGACGGTGGTCCGACAACAACCTCCGATGGCTTTTTGACTTTAACTTCCTTTATTGGAGGCTTAACTTTAGTGCTTACTTCTAGATGTGGTTGTTCAACTGTTATTGTAAACTGTTCAGTTTCGGATGGTTGCCTGATTTTGACCTCTGGAGTTGGGGGTTTGACTTCTGCACTTATTTCTGGAAGTGGTTGTTCAACTGTTATTGTAAACTGTTCAATTTCAGATGTTTCCTTGATTTTTACCTCTGGAGTTGGAGGTTTGACTTCTGCACTTATTTCTGGAAGTGGTTGCTCAACTGTTATTGTTAACTCTTCAACTCCAAACGGTTCCCTGATTTTTACCTCTGGAGTTGGAGGTTTGACTTGTGCACTTATTTCTGGAAGTGGTTGTTCAACTGTTATCGAAAACTCTTCAATTTCTAATGGCTCCTTGATTTTGACCTCTGGGGTTGGAGGTTTGACGTCTGCACTTATTTCTGGAAGTGGTTGCTCAACGGTTATCGTTAATTCTGAACTGGGTTCCTTGAATTTGATCTTGGATTCTGGAATTTTGGGTGCTTTTACTTCAGGGGCAGAAATGACCTTTGATTGGTCATCATATTTCACGACATATGTGACAACCTCTTCTTTCGAAAGGTCTATTTCTGGCTTCTTTGCCTTAATGTTAGCTTTTGACTTCGGTTTGTCTTTTCCTTTTGCTGCCACTGAAACCTCCGAATCCTTTACTTGCGTATCACCACTGACTTTATACGTTTTGCCAAAATGCAGTCTAGGGAAATGGATTTTCTTTTTCTTTTCTTTTTCCTTTGATTCAGCAGCTTCTGGTATTTTCGACGGTCGATCTTCTTGAGTCACAATGTAGGTAATTGTTTCAGCAGTTCCTCCCTTCGACAGTTCAACTGACGGTGGTCCGACAACAACCTCCGATGGCTTTTTGACTTTAACTTCCTTTATTGCAGGTTTAACTTTTGTGCTAACTTCCAGAAGTGGTTGTTCAACTGTTATAGTAAACTGTTTAGTTTCGGATGGTTGCCTGACTTTGACCTCTGGAGTTGGAGGTTTGACTTCTGCACTTATTTCTGGAAGTGGTTGTTCAACTGTTATCGTGAACTCTTCAATTTCAGATGGTTCCCTGATTTTTACCTCTGGAGTGGGAGGTCTGACTTCTGCACTTATTTCTGGAAGTGGTTGTTCAACCGTAATTGTTAACTGTGAGCTCTGTTCCTCCACCTGGAGTTGTACCTCTGGTTTTTCAGGTATCGTTATCTTTGGTATATCCTTTGTTTCAATTGCAACTTTTGCTGGTTTTTTCTTGGCAGGTGGTGGAGTACGCTTCTCGGCAACATCATATGCAACAACATAGGTGATGCTTTGTGCCTGCGTCTCCTCCTGCACAGCTGTGTCTGCAGATGGTTTCGTGATAGAGATGGCAGCCTTAGGGGCTGTTACAGACACTTTGGGCTTCTTCGTCTTAACGTCGACAGGTGGCTCGTGATGTTCCGTTGTCACTGATACTTCGTATAGCGGAACGCCTTCGGCTATCTCAGCTGTTATCTCAGGCCCCGTGGCTTTCACGCCAGCACCTGCTTTCACATCCTTTGAAACTTTCTTTCCCGGGAAAACAAATCCTCGTTTCTTCTTGTCCTTTTTCACTGGTTTCGCTTCCACGTCGGTTTTTAACAACGGGTCCTCGTGAGTGACAATGAATGTTACTGTTTCAGCCGCCGATGCACTAGCTTGCGGGATTTCAACTGAGGGTGGTCCTACAACAACCTTCGACGGACCTCTGACTTCAATCTCCGGGGTTGGTGCTTTAACTTTTGCGCTGACTTCAGGTAGGGGGTGCTCAACAGAAATGGTTAACTCTGAACTGGGTTCTTCCAGTTTAACTTCAGCCTTTGGAATTTCAAGAGCTATGTCCTCTCTCTGCACTTCGATTGCGACTGTCTCTTTTATTTCAGGAAGTGAAACCTTTCCTGCATCGTCATAGCTAACGACGTAGGTGAACGATTCAACGTCTGTGACCGATGGCGCTTCTATAACTGGTTTTGGCGTTTCTATTGAAACCTCGGGCTTCTTTGTTTCGACATGCGCTACTGCTTCTGGCTTTTCTGTAATTACTGTCACTTCGTAAATTGGAACTCCTGTAGCCACTTCTACAGCAGCCTTTTGTTTCTTGGCTTCCAGTTCGCCTTCAATTTTAACTTCTTTTGTTATCTTCTTTGCTGGAAAACCGAATCCTCGTTTTTTCTTCTCTTTTTTCTCTGGTTTTGCTTCGCCTGATATTTTTGATGTTGGTTCGTCATGAGTTACGATATAGGTGAATGTTTGAAGTGAGTCAGTTTGAGGAAGTGCAACTGAAGGTGGCGTGACAACAACCTTTGCTGGCTTTTTGACTTTGACCTCCGGAGTTGGAAGTTTGATCTTTCTACTTACCTCCGGAAGTGGCTGTTCAACTGTAATTGATAATTGTTCAACTCCAGACGGTTCCTTGATTTTGACCTCTGGAGTAGGTGGTTTGACCTCTGCACTTATTTCTGGAAGTGGTTGTTCAACTGTTATCGTCCATTGTTCAACTTCAGATGGTTCTTTTACCTTAATTTCTGGCGTTGGAGGCTTAACTTCTGCACTGATTTCTGGAATTAGCTGCCCAACTGTTATCGTTAACTCCGAAATTGGTTCTTCAATATCTAACTCTGCTTGTGGAATTTCGGGAGATTTTATCTCAGGTATGTTCTGTACTTCGATCTTGAGTTCCTCCGATCCTTCAAGTTGAGGTGGAGAAATGAATTTAGCTGCGTCATCATACGTAACAACATACGTCATTGATTCACCTTCCCCGGATATTATTTTGCCCTTTGGTGCTTTCGGAGGCTTAACTTTGGGTGCCGTGATATCTTTTCTTTTGCTATCTGTAGTGTTCTTGATTTTGACCTCTGGAGTAGGTGGTTTGACCTCTGCACTGATTTCTGGAAGAGGTTGCTCAACTGTAATTGTCAATTGTTCAACTTCAGATGGTTCTTTTACTTTAATTTCTAGCGTTGGAGGTTTGACTTCTTCAATGATTTCTGGAATTGGCTGCCCAACTGTTATCGTTAACTCCGAGATTGGTTCTTCTATGTCTAACTCTGCCTGTGGAATTTCGGGAGATTTTATCTCAGGTATGTTCTGTACTTCGATCTTGAGTTCCTCAGATCCTTCAAGTTGAGGTGGAGGAATGAATTTAGCTGCGTCATCATACGTAACAACATACGTCATTGATTCACCTTCCCCGGATATTATTTTGCCCTTTGGTGCTTTCGGAGGCTTAACTTTAGGTGCCGTGATATCTTTGCTTTTGCTATCTGTAGTTGCCTTAAGTTTGGACTTAGGAATAGCCTTCTCTGAGTCATCATACGAAACAACGTAGGTGATACTTTGCGGCTGGGTCGGTACTTGCACGTCAAGACCTTTAGACGGAATCAAAATGGCTGCCTCTGGGGTTGTTACTGACACTTCAGGTTTCTTCTTCTTGACGTCGACTGATGGCTCAGGCTGTTCTGTCTTCACGGTTACTTCGTACAGCGGTACACCTACGGCTATTTCAGTTGTTACCTCTGGTCCTTTAGCTTCGAAGCTAGCGCCTGCCTTTATGTCCTTATAATATTTCTTCTTACCTGGGAAAGCAAATCCACGTTTCTTGTCCTTCTTGTCGGGTTTTACCTTTCCGGAGATCTTTAGCGCCGCCGGATCCTCGTGAGTGACGACATATGTAATTGTTTCAGCTGCGCCTTCTTTCCGAAGTTCTACATCCGGTGTTGTAATGACGGGGACGACAGGTTCTGTGACTTTGAAACTGATTTCCGGAGCCGGTGGTTCAAATTCTGCGCTGGCTTCAGTGAACGGTTCTTCTACCGTAATAGTTAATCTTGAACTTGGTTCCTCGATGTCGACCTCGGGCTCCCGAATCTCAAAAGGTTCTATTTGAGGCACGTCCTCTGCTTTAACTTCGATGGTCGCCGATGTGTCTCTAATTTCAGGTGTGCGAATTACCTCACGCCCACCGTCGTAATTAACGATATAAGTAAATTGTTCCGTTGAAACGTCTTTGCCTGGTTTAGTCACAGTTGGCGTGGGCTTCACTGCGGAAACCTTTGCTGTTCCCTTGGGCAGCTCTGCTGATACGCTAGCTTTAGGTTGATCCATTGTTACATGCACTTCATACGTTTCAGTCGATAACGATGCACCTTTTGCTTCGATGTCGGCCACTGCTGAGGGTTTCTTCTTCTGGAAAGCCCAACCCTTTCCTTTGGTTTTTACTTTTTCGGGTTTTTCCTTGCCGATCGCTTTTGCTCGTGGTTCCTCGTACTGAACGATGTACGTCCTCGATTCGCCTGTTGTTCCAGGTATTGCTATTGCCGGTGCTGGAATATCGGGTCTTTCAATGCTAACTGAAATGTCCGCTTGAGGTACCTCGGGAGTTGGAGGGCGTCGTTGTCGGATGTCCCTCAGTTCCAGACCGACGTCTTCCGTTGAAGGTGAAATTAATTCGATCGACGCTGGAGCCTCGACTTCAATCTCTGGTACTTCATCCTCCTGCTCCGTTTTCAACGGAAGATCGTAATCGACGGTAAACCTCATTTCTTTGGATGAATCTGGTCTCCATCGACCATCAGTTACGACGCTGGCACCGACCTCTGGCGGCTCCGGCCGGTCGTGGACTATCGTGTAGGAGATAGACTCGCTTACAGCAGGTGGCTCTGGGATTTTCGGAGTAACAACTGGCGTCTTCACAACGACCTTTGGTGCATCAATTTCCACGGCCGCCTTGGGTTTCTTGCCCTCAAATCGCCACCCTCGCTTACCCTTTGCCCCTCCTACTTTCTCTGCTTTTCCGACTGGTTGGTCGTAATTGACGACATACGTTAAAGTGGATGAAGGTAATGGCATGGCACTTTCTTCCGGAAGTACGTCAACCTCATATTTTGTCTCTAACTGTGGTTTCTTTATCTTCAACTCAGCTTCCTTCTTATGTGTCTTCTTTGGCTTTTCCGTGGTTTTAACGACGGCAAACGGCTCCTCGTGATGTACTATGTACGTAACACCTTCAGCTGATTCCGAATGGGCAATGTCCACCCTTGCCGGGGTCGCTCCACTGATCGTAGGTATCGTTTGTGCCACCGTGATGGATAACTCTTCACTTTGGCCAACTGTCACCTTCGGGCCTGGTATTTCGACGGATGTTTTAATCTCTGGCTTCGGTAGCTTGACGTCGGCTTTACCAAACACTTCTGTCTTGGAAGGTTTCGGTACCACAGGACGCTCAGGTCTAACCAATGGCTCGTCGTAATTTACTACGTATGTGAAGGTTTGTGCGATGTCTGGAGAGGTTTCCGTTGCTACTTCAGCTTTGGCTGAAGGTTTGCTGCCTTTAGAAAACAATGGTTTTCGCTTCTTTTTCGTCTTGGTCGGTTTACCTTCTCCGGAAACCGTCGGCGTGTCGTACGTGACAACGTAGGTCAAACTCTCGCCAGCGCCCTTTGATGGAATCGGTACTGGTAGTTTCGGCTGTGGCAAAATAGGCTCTTTTATTTCAAAACGGGCTTCTGGAATTGGATGATCAACTGAGATAGAAAATTCTTCAAATTCGTCTTCTGGTTCTCTGACAGGTTCGGGGAATGGATGCTCAATGGCGATAGAAAATTCTTCAAATTGTTCTTCTGGTTCTTTAGCAGGTTCAGGAAATGGTTGCTCAATGGCGATAGAAAATTCTTCAAACCGTTCTTCTGGTTCTTTAGCAGGTTCAGGAAACGGGTGATCGACTTCGATAGAAAATTCTTCAAACCGTTCTTCTGGTTCTTTGGGAGGTTCAGGAAAGGGATGCTCAATGGCGATAGAAAATTCTTCAAATTGTTCTTCTGGTTCTTTAGCAGGTTCAGGGAACGGGTGATCAACTGCTATAGAAAATTCTTCAAACCGTTCTTCTGGCTTCGTGACAGGTTCAGGGAATGGATGCTCAATGGCGATAGAAAATTCCTCAAATTGTTCCTCTGGTTTTGTGATAGGTTCAGGGAACGGGCGATCGACAGTGATCGAATATTCCTGAATCTGTTCCCGAACTTCAAACGAAGGAGCGGGAATTGGTTGCTGTACAGCTATGGAAAGTTCTGAAGTTGGTTTTTCCGGTTTTGCGGCAGGTTCGGGGAAAGGATGCTGCACGGTAAAGGACAATTCCTTAGATGGTAGTTCTATATCGTGGGGCTTCTGTATACGAGGCTTCTCTACCTTTACAGCTGCCTTTACATCTTTGCCCTTCTTCTCTTTCTTCTCCTTTTTGTCTTTCTTCAACGGTCGACTTGAAGGCTGATCATAATTAACAATATATGTATACATTTTTTCGACAACGTCGTCTGGTGACTTTCCTTTCTTCAATTTCGGAGCAGGAACTCCACCCTTCGCCTTTTCTTCTGCTGCTCTTTCGTATTCAACCACGACCGTAAGAGGCTCGGTGTTTCCAGGAGCAACCTTCAGCTTTGCTGGTTCTGCTTTTATATCTTCCTTACCTCTTACCTCTGCTTCAAAGGCAGGCTTCGGCGACCGAATCCAAACGTCTCCGCCGCCACCAACTTTCCCCGGCATGTTCTCCGTATCGTCGAGTGAACCCTGTTGTGGGTCGCCGTGATTCACAATGTATGTCAACTCAACGGTATCTTTGCTGCCTTTGTCCTTCTTCTTTTCCGGTTTCTCTGGGCTCTTTGTGCCCTTTTCCGCAGAGACTCCCGGTCCTGGTTCGACAACTGTGATGGAATAAACAGGAGCCTTCTTTTCCAGATCGGAATCAGCGTCAGGAGATTCTACCGTCATTTCTATGGACGTTGGAGTCACAACCGGGGTCACGGATGGCGTGTCGTAATTGACAATATAGGTGAATTCCTCGTCTGGCGGCTGGCGACTGCCTGAATAAGAAGGCTCTTTTGCTTTCCGTATCTCCTTTCTAGGCTTAATCGGCTTTGCGGATTTCTCAACGGCAGGTATCTCGTAATTGACCACGAACGTCTTGCTATCACCATGACGCTCTTCAATAACTCTAGCTGGTTCCATTACCTTCACATCTCCGGCGTTCATATCCACTTCAATCGCCGCGCTCCCGGCCGAGCGCGGTTCTCTGGAAATGGAGGGTTCTGGTAAGCTGGCTTCCGGTTTCGCTATGACTGCGGCGGGCCTCGGCGGTTTGTTATCGCCATCTAGCGGTTCAGTACGGTCGTAGTTCACGACGTACGTAACAAATTCCGCTTCTGCCGGCATATCGTGATCGGTTTCCTGTTGGTGTTTACCAAAGCGCCGCTTTTCTTTCTTCTTCTTCGGATGTACGTCCTTCTTTCTCTTTCCCGAATCGCGGATTTTAACGCCGCCCGGAGCATCGTACGTCACCACAAACGTCATACTGTTCGAGCTGCTGCCATCCTGCGGACCAACGATTACATCCCTCGGTTTAACTTCGAGGCCCGTATCGACCTGAATGTCTGGTTGTACGACAATATCGGCTCTTGGTATGGGAGTGATACTGACGCCTGCTGGCTGTGCTGGTCTTTCCGGTGAAGGTCTTGGAGTGACATTTTCCACGTCTATCGTCAAACGCTGATCCTTGTTATCTTCCCTCTTCGGACGCTTCTCTAGCGTCGAAGGCGGAGACTGTGACTTGCCACGCTTGTCCTTCTTGACGCCCAACAATCCGGAGTGTCTCTTGGGCGACTTCGTCTGGTCTTCGTAGAACGTATCGACGTCCTCCACAATCAGTTCTTCTATCCTGTGAGCCCGATGCTGGATCCGATGCAGGGAACCGGTATTTTCCGCGAAATTCAAATCGCCCTTAACTCCCAGATTTCCCCCTTGCTTCGGAATCCAGATGACCTCTCTCTCGGTCTTTTCCGGTGTTTTTCCACCGAACCCTTCCGACCTTACCCGGAATTCCGCCTCGCCTGGAGTAACACCCACATTAAAGCCCCCTCGCTCTGGTTCGATGCCATGACCAGGGTTAACGACAAGACTACTCGGCCGCTCCGTTGACGATGCCGTTCTGTATTCATCAGAGGCCTGGCTCCTCGGCGATTCCGACTCCTCAAGGGAGAGCCCGCCGGGACTCGGCTGCATCACGAGGGTCTCCGTCTCCGTAGTAACCACCCGCTTAGAGTCCTTTGGGCCCTCGAGTATCTCCTCCTTGCGTTTAGTGTCCGTCGTCCTGATCTCCCTCTTCAGCTCCCCGTCCGTCACCGTCTCCCTGGTCGTCTCGACGCGGTTGAACTCCTGGATCGTGACCTCTCGACTAGTCTGGATCTCATCCAGTCCCTCGAGCTGCGCGTCCAGGAGTGCGATCATGTCGTCGTAGGTTGCCCGTCGCGTCGTCTCGCGGGTCTTCACCTCCTCCAGCCTCACCTCCTTCTCGTCTCGAAGACGGATCTCGGTCCGGTCCGGGTATTCGTGGACCTCCTTCGCCTGTGAACTCTGCTCCGTCTCCGAGCGATGATCGACGCGGTACCCATCGGCGTCCACCTCCACTCTCAGTTCGGGGTCCTCGTCAGTCTGCTGCATCTTGGTTGAGTCTTCTAGTCCTGTAAGTTTTGTGGTGTCGACCTATGCCTACAACAACGACCCAATTCGATGCAATATTGCATGAACATAATTATTAGATCTGTTCCCACAGGAAAAATTGAACTGAATGTCATGGTTGGTCACTGTTTAGAGCCTCGTGACACCGAGTGGTTAGGCTGGTGCATTCCCTGAGATAGTAGTAATACCAGCAATAACGACACCAACAGCAATAATAATTATCATGGGCAAAAATAATTAATAATATTAAAAATAATAATAATGTAAATGTAATAATATTGTAATAATAATGCCACTTTTGTCGTCATTTAGAACAGGGGTTCTCAAACTTTATTTTTATTGTACCCCAAGTAAAAAATCGAATGATGGCGTACCCCAGCAAAGTCAGATCAGAAACAAAATGCCATTATGAAGTCCATTCGCAGTGACAACTAAAATTATTGGTGACATCGTGTATTAGAGTCTTATAATAGGTCTATAGGTAGCAATATTTAAAATATATGCCTACATGTATGTATGTATGTGCTAGTTTTAATCAGGTAATTTTATCAGCAAAAAAGAAAAATTAGTCCATGCCTAACCCCTGTAAGAGAGGGCTAACATATATTATTTGTGTTTTTTTAGACTAGCACATATTTAAAATATCTGGTTAGATATTTGTCAATTTCAAACGCAAATTTAGGCCATAGCCTACCGGTATTTGTTTTTGATAGCCAGAATTGTTTAAAACACAGATATGACGTGCCGAGAGGAATCACAATTTTGAAGCTCAACCAGAAATAAATCCTTTGGCCAATTCAGCTCTCCACATTTGAGCTTTATCCTATAAGGCTAATTATAGGCTGAGAATTTCTGGCTTTGGTTATCTCAATCATTCATACATTATTTGTTTCAAAATTATAATAATTGGTCTAAAAATAAATATATTGCATGCACTATTATGAGTCTAATTATATATTGTGAAAGAAAGAAATGACAATGCTGTTGTATGTTAAACGTCTAAAATCATTTATAATCAAAGAAAGATGGACACAAAGTCCATAACTCAAATAAAATATGTGGGTGCTGGTGTGGGTGTACGTGTGTGCCTACGTGCGCGCGCGTGGGTGTGAGTGAGGATGGGAGGGTGTGGGTGCGTGCGTGAGTGTGTGTCTATTTGTGTTGGCCTATTTTAAAAAAGATTCCGGCCGACTTCAATCGGGGTCGGCTCGTGTCTGGTGAAATATTAGCCGTCGACATTGATGATCGGTTGATCACTGCATGAGTTGTCGGAGAGAGATGAGAAGGAGGAGATGCCATGCTGCTGCAGCAGAGGACGAAAGGGCGTTCAATTGAAACAGCATTTCGCTGATCTATGACAATGATTGGACTCGTGTGGTGAACTCATGCAACGTTGTTGCGAATGTCGTAAACAACAAGGGCGGAGACAGGGAGGGGCTCCACTTGCATGCAGTCAGCGGCGGCGGCTTCAACTGCCGGCGGGGGGTGGAGAGACACCATGGCGTCAGCTGCTGATGTAAGGTTGCAGACTACGGTCACACGATCTCTCTACCTACCTACATACATACCTACATACATGCATACTCACCTACCTGTCTACCTACTTACCTACATACATGCATACTCACCTACCTGTCTACCTACTTACCTACCAACCTACCTTTCTATTTCTCTTCATACCTAGGCTACCTATATACTTATCTACCTAGCTACTTATCTACCTATCTGCCGACCAACCTACATACCATCCTACCAGTATGCATCTGTACACACCGACATGCCTACTGTGTATACCTACCTACATGTACCTACCTGAATCGGTAAATAGGTCTAAGCTTAGGCCTACCTGAACCGTGATATAGGCTACGCATAATGCATTCGACAGCATAATGGCAAGTTATATAAATAATAATAATTATAAAGCTATTTATTCAACTATACACGGTAATACACCGGCTTATAATCAGCAAGCTGGGCTATAAAAATAAAATGCATCAACATGCGAATTGCGCAATGGACCGCGCTGAATATTATACACTAGCCTACTAATATACAGTGTTTTTTAATTCGCGCACAAAACAATCGCCCAGACATTGATTAAATTCTGAAACGTCCATGGGCACAATTGGGCAGTAATCCACAAGATTTCAGCAGCGAAAAAATTATTATTGTAGCCTAAGTTAAATAATGACTGCTACTGATGCCATTTCTTAGCATTAGGTCTTTCTGTTTATTTTCTGAGTGTGAGGAAGGCCCCACATGGGCGCATCCTCAACGTTCAGAGCCTACTCAGGCTACCAGTGATCCTTGCCATTCCCATCTCTGGCATCCTGACCATCCTCAAAGCATGCACAACTTGACTCATTGTGGACGCAAATACCAGAACGCCGTGAGTTGAACATGTCTTTGGTTCATCTTACCTACGTGCAGTAGAATGGATTGTAATAGGCTACTTCCTGAATACGGTTCTGCTCTGAAGCGATCCCAAATTTCCCAATTGACGTCTTTGCTCGACTGCTTTTGGGTGCTGCAGAAGTTTTGAGCTTAGGTTCGACTAGGTCATGTTTTTGGGATTCCTCCGCAGTTGCTTGGCAAAAGGTTCACATTTCACACTCCCCGCTAAAGACTTGATAAACTTTAGCCTATCATATTAAGAACGTTATCAAAGCACACAAGGCCGTAGCCAGGATTCCTTTGGGGAGTGGGGTGTGTTTACTCGACCTTGAGCAAGGCGACAAGCAACCGATTCAACTGACTAAGGGGTTTGGAGGCGTGTCAAGAGCTATTATAGCGGGTCCTTGGCGGCCAATACATTACAAACTGTAGTTCTTACATCATGTGTTAGTAAATGCATTATTTCACTTTGCATTATTTCATTTCGCACGAGCAATTGCGAGTGAGGGACTTGTCAGGGTCCCTACGCAGCGACTTGAGGTGAATTCGAACCTGGAACCCTCCGGCTCCAAGGCACCGAACATACCCCTACACCACCGCGCCCCACGCAATATCATAATGTTAGCCAATTTACATAGACGGACGCCGTGTGAACATTGTGTATCTCGGTGGCATTTTTACTTGGCGACACGCCAGACAACTCGCTTTGCCTTAATTAACCTTACCTGACCCATAGGTTTAATTGCTCACCCATAGGTGGCGGATATCCAAACTGTTGCATTAGGCCTATTGCATGTATAAAATCAGCGCCACTCAACGAAAACAAAAATGTCTAAAACAAGAGTCATATTATTTTATCCGAGATACGACTGAATTTAACCATTAAATTTTGTGTCTCTAAACAGCATCTTACCTTGCCTCATTAATAGTCATTATCTCAGCCTCTTTTGTTACCAGGCCTCGCATGCCATGAACAGGCCTAACATCAATATTGTGTCGAGTCTTACCATGCCTTATCAGAGTACATCATGTCTCAATTGGGTCTTGCTCCAAAGTAGGCCTAATATGTGCCATCTTATAGCCTTATAACTTCCTCTCTGCCACTTCGATGCGTCCTCCTGGGGCCTCTAAACAGCTTGGCCTCTTTGTTGCCCGCGTCAAGACCCCAATGGCTCAAGACACACCATTAATTTTGCCTGCATAGAGATCCCTCCTTGTGGAATGGACTCTTCCCCCAACACCCTCATCAGTTCGCTCTGTCATCCACTCTGGTATTCTTTCCTCGTCTTTCTCTCATCTGAAATCCTGCATTTTTACTCTCTCAGTCGTACGCACTGGGAGCGCTACTGCAAGGCTGTTGCTGCGAGAAGCGCTTTATAAATGGTCAAATAAAATACAAAGCAATTATTTTATAAGACACGACGAAAATTAATACAAATTCCAACTTCTGAGTTTGTAGTTTCACGCGATGGATGTTATCTGAGTAGTCTGAGTAGATCCAGAATTTTTAACAAGTTCTCCAATTATATTCAGCCGATGAATGAACGAACGAACGAACGAATGAATGAACGAATGAATGAATGAACGAATTAATTAATGAACGAACGAATGAATGAATTAATTAATTAATTAACGAATGAATGAACGAATGAATGAATGAATAAATGAGCGAATGAATGAATGAATGAATGAATGAATGAATGAACGAATGAATGAATGAATGAACAGAAGAAATATGCATTGCTCTTACTTGCCATAGGTCGTCGAGTCAGTACACAAGAACACCAGTAACACTGGGAAGGGAATATTTATCTACGCATTAAAACACCGGAAATCGTATTAGTAGTTGTAGTAGTAGTAGTTGTAGTAGTAGTACATGTAGTAGTCGCTAATTGTCTCTACTTGTCATCTACAGGTAAGAATGTACACAAAAGGATCCGTCCTCAGCCACACCGCAGACCCTTTCCCGAGGGTTATATCCCGAACAGGCGAAATCAGTCTGCCGGGCAAAACGATCGAGTATACCGTTAAGACGACCAGGGCGACGATCGAGGGGGTGACCGTGCGGCCTGCGCCCGCGGCCACGGCCCAGAAAATTGGGGGCTTTGTGTCGCTCGCACGCTCTCTCTCTCTCTCCCCCTTGGACGATGAAAGGCCTAAGGCGCAGGCCGCCCAAAGTATAGATGCTTCTGCTGCTGCTGCTGCTGTTGTTGTTACCTCTTCTGGTCCTGATACTGACTGAGTCCTCCCACGTTCGGAAGATGGTAGAGGAAGGAGGAGGTGGGTGACATTCTCTCCTCCGCTGGCGATCAGACTAAGGGCGGGAAAAGGTGTAGGCAGGCAGGCAGGCAGGAAGGCAGGCACTCAGCTGCCCTGGTCTACCTCTTTGGTCCTGTTCGTTGAGTGTTGTTCGCTTATAGGCTAGCTTTCTGCCTCTGTCTGTGTATATGTGCGTGTGTCTGTCGTTGCGTAGGCGTCTGTCTGTCTCTGTGTGGTTAGAAAGTATTGTACTTGTGTCTGTAGTTGTGGATAAGTCTCTTTCTGCTTCTGTCTGTCTGTGTGGTGTCTATCTCTAGTTGTATCTTTCTCTCTCCTTCCCTCTGTCTCTGTATGTCAGTCTCTCTGTCTGCTTATCTGTCTGTTTGTCTCTCTCTATCTCTCTCTTCGACTGTCTCTACGTCTGTGTAAGTTTGTCTTATGAATCGTCCATGCAATACCTCTCGTTGTACCTCGATTTCACTATCTGTATGTTCTTCTGTATCACTCCCTCCGTTTGCCTACCTCTACATATCTCCCCCCCCCCCTCTATAAAATTAATGATGCGTCTGTAGAACAGCTTCTTACCTGGATACCAGGTCTATAAAACAAGTCCGTTTCTGCTTCCCCATTTTCACCGTCCTGTCCCCTCTGCAGGTTCCTACCCATCTGCTGGGTCTTTCAGCCCAAGGAGGAGGCCTTCGCCATCGTCGACTGCATGCTGCTCTCCCTTCACCGCCTACGATCTGCAAGTCTGCAATGCTGTCAGCTGCTGCTGTGGCAAAAGGCCAGCATCGCCCATGCAGTAGAATCTGCCGTTGCAGTTGCTGTGGGATGCTGCGGTTGCAAGCAGAAAATACCTGGAGTCGATCGCGGGTTGTTTATTACAACATCACACAGTGGTACGTAGGCCTATTACATGCAAAGGCCTACGCACAAGCAGGCCATTGGCCAAACCCATCATTTAACAATATAATTTATGTATAGATATATATATACGCTAACTATATATTACACATATATATGCATATATTATATACAATGTAATACGCCAATACGTCTAAGTAAATCTCACCAAGACTGTACATAAGACTGTATAGAATCCATAGGCTCCATACTGATGCAATGTGCAATATATATATATATATATATATATAAATATATATATATATATATAACAATATATATTATATATATATATAATTACATATGTGCGTGACTGTGTGTATATATAAAATTATATAATATACATGTACACATGTATATTATATAACCATAGTTAGGTGTGTTTTTGCGTTTGGTCCATGATAGGGCCTACCAAATATATTATAATATGCAATATAGGTCCTTGCAAATATTATTTATAAACGGCCGGCAGGAGCTGCATCATAGTTCACGGAATATACATGTAATCAGCGGGTCCAAACACCGTCCTATACCTTGTGGAATATTCACACAATTAAGCCTATATAGTCCTATAGGCCTAGATATTAAAGAACCCCATCCTTCATAAACATGAAAGCACTACACACTGTACACAGTGCACATGTATAATTAACTAATTAATGCATTGTATAGCAATGATAGTATTGAGCATGCCTATTTTCATATAGAGTAGGTTATGCATGTATAATTAAAATTATAGTGGTATGTCTGTAATAATTTTATACATAAGGCAAAAAAGTTTTAGTTATGGTTAAAGTATGCATTAATGATGAATAAACACAATACAATACACACAATACAATTAGTCATTTATATCGCGCTTTAACAAAACAAGTCTTGCGCAAGAGTACACATAATATACATGTATATGGAATATCTCTGTAGGCCTATATACCTACTCACATACGGAGACTTGCAATAATATTGGAATACTTGTAGCAAGTTAAATATACAGACTCGTGTATAATTATAAGCAATATTGGCTGCAGCGAGCTAGCTCAGCCCTGAGAGAGTGTGCAATTTTTTGTAACAAGGGGAGAGAGGGATGGAGGGATGGAGGGAGGGGGGGAGTACCGTCCCTTGGCACATTTCCACTTCTCATCACCACTTGACATCGTATGCCACACCTCAAATGCATCCCCCGTCGCATGGAGTAATGGGTCTATACACTCTATAATCCATGCACTTGGATATAGGCCTATAGGCCTACTCTACTCCTGTTGTTTCTATGCAAGCACGTAGGCCCTGCATGGACCATCGGCGTAGGTTGCGTAAGTTTCAGGCCTCTGACGTAGGCTTGCTGTATATATTATGTCTAAGAAACTATACCGTAAGCCTTTGCTGTATAGGCCTAAGGCCTCTGTCTCATGCCTCTACTGTAGGCCTGAGAGGCTGAGACATATGCCATAGCGATCTGCTAAAGGCCTATAAGACATATGCTATCGGCCTCTAATGTATGAGACCTAAGAGCTAAGCTATAGTCCGCCTTCACGGTCCACTATAGGTCTCAACTGCAGTCTTCGGGCCTCTTCCATACATGTATGTCCCTACGATCGGTCTCGGCAATATACAGGTTTCTCTCCCAAAAACCATAACAACATACAAGTCTGCCATAGGTCTAAGGCCTCCTTCGCAGGCCTCTTCTATGTATACAAGCATTGCAAAACAGGCCCACAACATAAGCATCTGCTGCGAAGTTTGCTGTTGTAGACCTCTGCCATTTAGAGCTCTGCTATATACAATTATACATGCTGCTGCTGATGCAGGTCTCTGCCCTAGGCGTCTGCCATGGGCTTCTGCATGATGTAGCCCTATAGGCCTCATAGGTCCACGCGTCCTTCTATCTAGGCCGATCAACAACAACTGCTGGCTAGGTTTGTTTTGAAGAGGTTATGTTGCCAAAGGAATACAACTTTCGCTCAACGCCAACATCATCATCGTCGTTGTCATCATCGTCATCATTATAGACGTCGTCGTCATTATCATCATTATCGTCGTCGTTATCATCATTATCATCAGCAGCAGCAGCATCACTGCATTGTCGTCATAATAATCGTCATAATCATCAGCATCACCATTATCATCATTATCGTCGTCATCATCATAAGTCATCGTCAGCAACAGCAACATTTTCATCATCATAATCATCCTCGTCTTCGTCATCATAATCATCTTCATCGTCATCAGCAGCAGCAGCCGCTGTATACATGTACGTGCATCTTGCGCTGCATAGTGCTTTTAAAAACGAGACAAATAATTCAGGCAAGCTATTGCATAACACACCTACTCACCAAAACACACACAAACACACACAAAACCACCCACACGCACACCCGAGCACACGCATACACACAGGCATATTCATTCTACGGACTAATATAGCGCCCATTCAGGAACTTACTCGTGAGCGCTCCCAGCCCAGCCACGCTAAAGAAAAAAGACTTGAGAGATTAATTTTATGAAACGAAGTTTGATTGGTCAGATGTAATTAACGAAGCTTTGAATGGAGGTCATTCCAGATGGATAGCCCTACAACCGAGAAAACTCGGCGTTGCCTGGCAGCTAAGTGAGTCCGTGGAACTAGTACTTGCCCCTTCATAGTAGGGCAAAGAGCCCGACGCGCTTCAACGTCAGAGACTAGGCGACAGAGATCGCGTAGGTAAGTTGGAGCGCAACCAAAGATGCAGCGTGAAACAAAAAGCAGCAATCCGATACGAGAGGCGGTGGGCTACATGCAGACAGTGCAACACTGGCATATCATAATATATAAAATATACGTATGCACTATGCACTGCTGTGCAGTGTACAGAGGCGGATCCAGAGAGCAATTCGGCCACCGAATGTATTCAAATTTACACTTTCAGTTACATGTGTAAGTGTACATGTATATCCATGGAGAATAACTTCTTATCAATATACCCGGTATTCAAAGCCATGTTTATCCTAGGTGACCAATGACCATTGTAAATTGTTAGCAGGGTTTCGGCCCTTTCACGGGTCTCCCTTTGAATAAATCATTGCATTTGCAATCTATTAGTCTGTCAAACTGCTTTACTTCTTGGTTTAAACCAAAAGTGTGGTTGTGGTCCTAGTATTACGTATTGTAATTAGTTTACATAACATAGTGCATACCCAAGCATCTGAGTATAACCCAGCGAGCTCGTACGGATATGCGCGTACATGTATATCACTTCGTGCGTGTACATGAGAGTGTATGTGGGAGCAGGTGTGTGTATGTGTGTGTGCTTGTGTGTATGCGTGTGTGTGTCTGTGTGTGTGTGCTGGTGTGTGTGCGTGTGTATGTGTGTGTATGCGTATGTGTGCGTGTGTATGTGAGTGCGTATGGCGTTCGTTACATAGTACCGAACAGAACTCATTCTCGTTTCCTCTCCAGACAATGTTAACTTTTTAAGAAAGTCCTTGAGCAAGCCCTTCAGCCACCCATGCAGCTGCTTATTGCCTATCACAGCTGCAGCTCGAAGCAATTGCGTCACACAGCTGCCGCTACATAAATTCAGAAATGCTATAAACATATGCATACATACCAATGGATCTTGTTGAAACATGGAATGATATAAGTCACACGTATGAACATTCGTTTAAATTTGGCTCATTATCCAACGCAATGTGCGTGTAACAGTGTTCGCAAAGTAAGTGTAGTATAGAGCCAACGCCTTTAGATGAAAAGAACTAACGCCTTTTGGCATACGGAAGGGCTTTTCCGTCTCAGCCTCACAAGTCATGTTGTGTAGGATGGGTGTGTGTAGGTTTTCACCTTATACATATCTGTATGCATATAGGCATATAAGCGAACACATACTGCATATTATAGTAGCCTATAGGCTGCATTGTATATATGCGTAGATGGCGGCCTATTTTGTCTTTAAGCTCAGTATAGAAATTTATAATCTGCATTGCTTTTTAAGACAACAGATAATGTATACTGTTGCAGAAGTCAGCCCTATAATACTCCAATAAGAGCATGTCTGGTACGAGCAGAAAATAGGGGCCTATAGCGTATCCAAAGCCAGCAATAATATGGTCTGCTTCTGATAGATTACAACGCACCAACTATATGACACGAGACATTTGTGTTGATGAACGTGACCTGGCCACATTAATGTCTACTGGCGAGCACCTATTGCTTTCAAGGCGTTGATGAAAGACGCATAATATTTGCTTTATACAAGTCAGTAGATATGCAAAGGATTTGATTAGAATTTCGCCCATAATTATTTATACAGGTTATTCATTATATATTCATGCAAAAAACATACATACATACATACATACATACATACATACATACATACATACATACATACATACATACATACATACATACATACATACATACATACATACATACATACATATATATACATACATACATACATACATACATACATACATACATACATACATACATACATACATACATACATATATATACATACATACATGTACATACATGCATGCATACATACATACATACATACATACATACATACATACATACATACATACATACATACATACATACATACATACATACATATATATACATACATACATACATGTACATACATGCATGCATACATACATACATACATACATACATACATACATACATACATACATACATACATACATACATACATACATACATACATAGCCTACATACATACATACATACATACATACATACATACATACATACATACATACATACATACATACATACATACATACATACATACATACATACATACATACATACATACATACATACATACATACATACATACATACATACATACATACATACATACATACATACATACATACATACATACATACATACATACATACATACATACATACATACATACATACATACATACATACATACATACATACACACACACACACACACATACATACTTACGTACGTACGTACGTACGTACGTACATACATACATACATACATACATTCCGGGGTACCGGTTAAGCGAGAAATTTCTGGGGTTACTCCTGCTTTTCCTGTAGAGATCGATACGTCTCTACCGGGTGTTTCTGCCTCTGCGGAAATACCGAGCTTTGGTTCTTCGATTTTAGCGGATATTCCAGCATCGGGTTCGATACGGCCGACCGACCTCTTTTGATTATCACTGCTTATGTCTATGCTCTTCGCCGGTTTCTTCACGCGCCATATCCAATCCGTCCGTTTCTTCTGTCCTTCCGCAGATATTCCTTCCTTCGCCTGCCGTTCCTTGTCGTGCTCCACGACATACGTCACAGTCTCGACGCCTTCCTTTCGGATGACTCCACCCTTTGCAGCAGCCACTCCGGGCTCCGCAGGTGATTCTGGTTGTTCTGTCGTCACGGATACTTCGTAGACCGGAACCTCACCAGACACTTCCGCTGTGGGACCTTTGGCTGCAAAACTAGCACCGGCTTTCGGTTCCTTTGTCACCTTCTTACCAGGTAAGCGTATTCCTATTTGTTTTGTTTCCTTCTTATCTGGTTTAACTTTAACATCACCGGAAGTACTTATTGCTGGTTCTTCGTGGTTTACGATGTATGTTACTGTCTCAGTTGCACCTGCTTTTGGAAGTTCAACTGAAGGTGGTTTTATAACAAGTTTGGATGGTGCTTTAACTGAAATCTCCGGAGTTGGAAGTTTGGCTTCTGCGGTTATTTCCGGAAGAGGTTGTTCAACAGTTATCGTAAACTGCTCAGTTTCAGGTGGTTCTCTGATTTTGACATCTGGAGTTGGAGGTTTGACTTCTGCACTTATTTCTGGAAGTGATTGTTCAACTGTTATGGTCAATTCTTCAACCCCATGCGGTTCCCTGATTTTGACCTCTGGAGTGGGAGGTTTTACCTCTGCACTTATTTCTGGAAGTGGTTGTTCAACTGTTATCGTAAACTCTTCAATTTCAGACGTTTCTTTGATTTTGACATCTGGAGTGGGAGGCTTGACTTCTGCACTTATTTCTGGAAGTGGTTGTTCAACTGATATCGTAAACTGTTCAATTTCAGACGGTTGTTTGACCTTAACCACCGGAGTTGGAGGTTTGACCTCTGCATTTATGTCTGGAAGCGGCTGTTCAACGGTTATCGTTAATTCTGAACTGGGTTCCTTTAATTTGATCTTGGATTCTGGAATTTTGGGTGCTTTTACTTCTGGGGCTGAAATGGCCTTTGATTGGTCATCATATTTCACGACATATGTGACAACCTCTTCTTTCGAAAGGTCTATTTCTGGTTTCTTTGACTTAATGTTAGCTTTTGACTTCGGTTTCTCTTTTTCTTTTGCTACCTCCGAATCCTTTAATTGCGTATCACCACTGACTTTATACGTTTTACCAAAATGCAGTCTAGGGAAATGGATTTTCTTTTTCTTTTCTTTTTCCTTTGATTCAGCAGCTTCTGGTATTTTCGACGGTCGATCTTCTTGAGTCACAATGTAGGTAATTGTTTCAGCAGTTCCTCCCTTCGACAGTTCAACTGACGGTGGTCCGACAACAACCTCCGATGGCTTTTTGACTTTAACATCCTTTATTGGAGGCTTAACTTTAGTGCTTACTTCTAGAAGTGGTTGTTCAACTGTTATTGTAAACTGTTCAGTTTCGGATGGTTGCCTGATTTTGACGTCTGGAGTTGGAGGTTTGACTTCTGCACTTATTTCTGGAAGTGGTTGCTCAACTGTTATTGTTAACTCTTCAACTCCAAACGGTTCCCTGATTTTTACCTCTGGAGTTGGAGGTTTGACTTGTGCACTTATTTCTGGAAGTGGTTCTTCAACTGTTATCGAAAACTCTTCAATTTCTAATGGCTCCTTGATTTTGACCTCTGGGGTTGGAGGTTTGACGTCTGCACTTATTTCTGGAAGTGGTTGCTCAACGGTTATCGTTAATTCTGAACTGGGTTCCTTTAATTTGATCTTGGATTCTGGAATTTTGGGTGGTTTTACTTCAGGGGCAGAAATGTCCTTTGATTGGTCATCATATTTCACGACATATGTGACAACCTCTTCTTTCGAAAGGTCTATTTCTGGCTTCTTTGCCTTAATGTTAGCTTTTGACTTCGGTTTGTCTTTTCCTTTTGCTGCCACCGAAACCTCCGAATCCTTTAATTGCGTATCACCACTGACTTTATACGTTTTACCAAAATGCAGTCTAGGGAAATGGATTTTCTTTTTCTTTTCTTTTTCCTTTGATTCAGCAGCTTCTGGTATTTTCGACGGTCGATCTTCTTGAGTCACAATGTAGGTAATTGTTTCAGCAGTTCCTCCCTTCGACAGTTCAACTGACGGTGGTCCGACAACAACCTCCGATGGCTTTTTGACTTTAACATCCTTTATTGGAGGCTTAACTTTAGTGCTTACTTCTAGAAGTGGTTGTTCAACTGTTATTGTAAACTGTTCAGTTTCGGATGGTTGCCTGATTTTGACGTCTGGAGTTGGAGGTTTGACTTCTGCACTTATTTCTGGAAGTGGTTGCTCAACTGTTATTGTTAACTCTTCAACTCCAAACGGTTCCCTGATTTTTACCTCTGGAGTTGGAGGTTTGACTTGTGCACTTATTTCTGGAAGTGATTGTTCAACTGTTATTGTCAATTCTTCAACCCCATGCGGTTTCCTGATTTTTACCTCTGGAGTGGGAGGTTTTACCTCTGCACTTGTTTCTGGAAGTGGTTGTTCAACTGTTATCGTAAACTGTTCTGTTTCAGACGGTTGTTTGACCTTAATCTCCGGAGTTGGAGGTTTGACCTCTGCACTTATTTCTGGAAGCGGCTGTGCAACGGTTATCGTTAATTCTGAACTGGGTTCCTTTAATTTGATCTTGGATTCTGGAATTTTGGGTGGTTTTACTTCAGGGGCAGAAATGGCCTTTGATTGGTCATCATATTTCACGACATATGTGACAACCTCTTCTTTCGAAAGGTCTATTTCTGGCTTCTTTGCCTTAATGTTAGCTTTTGACTTCGGTTTGTCTTTTCCTTTTGCTGCCACCGAAACCTCCGAATCCTTTAATTGCGTATCACCACTGACTTTATACGTTTTACCAAAATGCAGTCTAGGGAAATGGATTTTCTTTTTCTTTTCTTTTTCCTTTGATTCAGCAGCTTCTGGTATTTTCGACGGTCGATCTTCTTGAGTCACAATGTAAGTAATTGTTTCAGCAGTTCCTCCCTTCGACAATTCAACTGACGGTGGTCCGACAACAACCTCCGATGGCTTTTTGACTTTAACTTCCTTTATTGGAGGCTTAACTTTAGTGCTTACTTCTAGATGTGGTTGTTCAACTGTTATTGTAAACTGTTCAGTTTCGGATGGTTGCCTGATTTTGACCTCTGGAGTTGGGGGTTTGACTTCTGCACTTATTTCTGGAAGTGGTTGTTCAACTGTTATTGTAAACTGTTCAATTTCAGATGTTTCCTTGATTTTTACCTCTGGAGTTGGAGGTTTGACTTCTGCACTTATTTCTGGAAGTGGTTGCTCAACTGTTATTGTTAACTCTTCAACTCCAAACGGTTCCCTGATTTTTACCTCTGGAGTTGGAGGTTTGACTTGTGCACTTATTTCTGGAAGTGGTTGTTCAACTGTTATCGAAAACTCTTCAATTTCTAATGGCTCCTTGATTTTGACCTCTGGGGTTGGAGGTTTGACGTCTGCACTTATTTCTGGAAGTGGTTGCTCAACGGTTATCGTTAATTCTGAACTGGGTTCCTTGAATTTGATCTTGGATTCTGGAATTTTGGGTGCTTTTACTTCAGGGGCAGAAATGACCTTTGATTGGTCATCATATTTCACGACATATGTGACAACCTCTTCTTTCGAAAGGTCTATTTCTGGCTTCTTTGCCTTAATGTTAGCTTTTGACTTCGGTTTGTCTTTTCCTTTTGCTGCCACTGAAACCTCCGAATCCTTTACTTGCGTATCACCACTGACTTTATACGTTTTGCCAAAATGCAGTCTAGGGAAATGGATTTTCTTTTTCTTTTCTTTTTCCTTTGATTCAGCAGCTTCTGGTATTTTCGACGGTCGATCTTCTTGAGTCACAATGTAGGTAATTGTTTCAGCAGTTCCTCCCTTCGACAGTTCAACTGACGGTGGTCCGACAACAACCTCCGATGGCTTTTTGACTTTAACTTCCTTTATTGCAGGTTTAACTTTTGTGCTAACTTCCAGAAGTGGTTGTTCAACTGTTATAGTAAACTGTTTAGTTTCGGATGGTTGCCTGACTTTGACCTCTGGAGTTGGAGGTTTGACTTCTGCACTTATTTCTGGAAGTGGTTGTTCAACTGTTATCGTGAACTCTTCAATTTCAGATGGTTCCCTGATTTTTACCTCTGGAGTGGGAGGTCTGACTTCTGCACTTATTTCTGGAAGTGGTTGTTCAACCGTAATTGTTAACTGTGAGCTCTGTTCCTCCACCTGGAGTTGTACCTCTGGTTTTTCAGGTATCGTTATCTTTGGTATATCCTTTGTTTCAATTGCAACTTTTGCTGGTTTTTTCTTGGCAGGTGGTGGAGTACGCTTCTCGGCAACATCATATGCAACAACATAGGTGATGCTTTGTGCCTGCGTCTCCTCCTGCACAGCTGTGTCTGCAGATGGTTTCGTGATAGAGATGGCAGCCTTAGGGGCTGTTACAGACACTTTGGGCTTCTTCGTCTTAACGTCGACAGGTGGCTCGTGATGTTCCGTTGTCACTGATACTTCGTATAGCGGAACGCCTTCGGCTATCTCAGCTGTTATCTCAGGCCCCGTGGCTTTCACGCCAGCACCTGCTTTCACATCCTTTGAAACTTTCTTTCCCGGGAAAACAAATCCTCGTTTCTTCTTGTCCTTTTTCACTGGTTTCGCTTCCACGTCGGTTTTTAACAACGGGTCCTCGTGAGTGACAATGAATGTTACTGTTTCAGCCGCCGATGCACTAGCTTGCGGGATTTCAACTGAGGGTGGTCCTACAACAACCTTCGACGGACCTCTGACTTCAATCTCCGGGGTTGGTGCTTTAACTTTTGCGCTGACTTCAGGTAGGGGGTGCTCAACAGAAATGGTTAACTCTGAACTGGGTTCTTCCAGTTTAACTTCAGCCTTTGGAATTTCAAGAGCTATGTCCTCTCTCTGCACTTCGATTGCGACTGTCTCTTTTATTTCAGGAAGTGAAACCTTTCCTGCATCGTCATAGCTAACGACGTAGGTGAACGATTCAACGTCTGTGACCGATGGCGCTTCTATAACTGGTTTTGGCGTTTCTATTGAAACCTCGGGCTTCTTTGTTTCGACATGCGCTACTGCTTCTGGCTTTTCTGTAATTACTGTCACTTCGTAAATTGGAACTCCTGTAGCCACTTCTACAGCAGCCTTTTGTTTCTTGGCTTCCAGTTCGCCTTCAATTTTAACTTCTTTTGTTATCTTCTTTGCTGGAAAACCGAATCCTCGTTTTTTCTTCTCTTTTTTCTCTGGTTTTGCTTCGCCTGATATTTTTGATGTTGGTTCGTCATGAGTTACGATATAGGTGAATGTTTGAAGTGAGTCAGTTTGAGGAAGTGCAACTGAAGGTGGCGTGACAACAACCTTTGCTGGCTTTTTGACTTTGACCTCCGGAGTTGGAAGTTTGATCTTTCTACTTACCTCCGGAAGTGGCTGTTCAACTGTAATTGATAATTGTTCAACTCCAGACGGTTCCTTGATTTTGACCTCTGGAGTAGGTGGTTTGACCTCTGCACTTATTTCTGGAAGTGGTTGTTCAACTGTTATCGTCCATTGTTCAACTTCAGATGGTTCTTTTACCTTAATTTCTGGCGTTGGAGGCTTAACTTCTGCACTGATTTCTGGAATTAGCTGCCCAACTGTTATCGTTAACTCCGAAATTGGTTCTTCAATATCTAACTCTGCTTGTGGAATTTCGGGAGATTTTATCTCAGGTATGTTCTGTACTTCGATCTTGAGTTCCTCCGATCCTTCAAGTTGAGGTGGAGAAATGAATTTAGCTGCGTCATCATACGTAACAACATACGTCATTGATTCACCTTCCCCGGATATTATTTTGCCCTTTGGTGCTTTCGGAGGCTTAACTTTGGGTGCCGTGATATCTTTTCTTTTGCTATCTGTAGTGTTCTTGATTTTGACCTCTGGAGTAGGTGGTTTGACCTCTGCACTGATTTCTGGAAGAGGTTGCTCAACTGTAATTGTCAATTGTTCAACTTCAGATGGTTCTTTTACTTTAATTTCTAGCGTTGGAGGTTTGACTTCTTCAATGATTTCTGGAATTGGCTGCCCAACTGTTATCGTTAACTCCGAGATTGGTTCTTCTATGTCTAACTCTGCCTGTGGAATTTCGGGAGATTTTATCTCAGGTATGTTCTGTACTTCGATCTTGAGTTCCTCAGATCCTTCAAGTTGAGGTGGAGGAATGAATTTAGCTGCGTCATCATACGTAACAACATACGTCATTGATTCACCTTCCCCGGATATTATTTTGCCCTTTGGTGCTTTCGGAGGCTTAACTTTAGGTGCCGTGATATCTTTGCTTTTGCTATCTGTAGTTGCCTTAAGTTTGGACTTAGGAATAGCCTTCTCTGAGTCATCATACGAAACAACGTAGGTGATACTTTGCGGCTGGGTCGGTACTTGCACGTCAAGACCTTTAGACGGAATCAAAATGGCTGCCTCTGGGGTTGTTACTGACACTTCAGGTTTCTTCTTCTTGACGTCGACTGATGGCTCAGGCTGTTCTGTCTTCACGGTTACTTCGTACAGCGGTACACCTACGGCTATTTCAGTTGTTACCTCTGGTCCTTTAGCTTCGAAGCTAGCGCCTGCCTTTATGTCCTTATAATATTTCTTCTTACCTGGGAAAGCAAATCCACGTTTCTTGTCCTTCTTGTCGGGTTTTACCTTTCCGGAGATCTTTAGCGCCGCCGGATCCTCGTGAGTGACGACATATGTAATTGTTTCAGCTGCGCCTTCTTTCCGAAGTTCTACATCCGGTGTTGTAATGACGGGGACGACAGGTTCTGTGACTTTGAAACTGATTTCCGGAGCCGGTGGTTCAAATTCTGCGCTGGCTTCAGTGAACGGTTCTTCTACCGTAATAGTTAATCTTGAACTTGGTTCCTCGATGTCGACCTCGGGCTCCCGAATCTCAAAAGGTTCTATTTGAGGCACGTCCTCTGCTTTAACTTCGATGGTCGCCGATGTGTCTCTAATTTCAGGTGTGCGAATTACCTCACGCCCACCGTCGTAATTAACGATATAAGTAAATTGTTCCGTTGAAACGTCTTTGCCTGGTTTAGTCACAGTTGGCGTGGGCTTCACTGCGGAAACCTTTGCTGTTCCCTTGGGCAGCTCTGCTGATACGCTAGCTTTAGGTTGATCCATTGTTACATGCACTTCATACGTTTCAGTCGATAACGATGCACCTTTTGCTTCGATGTCGGCCACTGCTGAGGGTTTCTTCTTCTGGAAAGCCCAACCCTTTCCTTTGGTTTTTACTTTTTCGGGTTTTTCCTTGCCGATCGCTTTTGCTCGTGGTTCCTCGTACTGAACGATGTACGTCCTCGATTCGCCTGTTGTTCCAGGTATTGCTATTGCCGGTGCTGGAATATCGGGTCTTTCAATGCTAACTGAAATGTCCGCTTGAGGTACCTCGGGAGTTGGAGGGCGTCGTTGTCGGATGTCCCTCAGTTCCAGACCGACGTCTTCCGTTGAAGGTGAAATTAATTCGATCGACGCTGGAGCCTCGACTTCAATCTCTGGTACTTCATCCTCCTGCTCCGTTTTCAACGGAAGATCGTAATCGACGGTAAACCTCATTTCTTTGGATGAATCTGGTCTCCATCGACCATCAGTTACGACGCTGGCACCGACCTCTGGCGGCTCCGGCCGGTCGTGGACTATCGTGTAGGAGATAGACTCGCTTACAGCAGGTGGCTCTGGGATTTTCGGAGTAACAACTGGCGTCTTCACAACGACCTTTGGTGCATCAATTTCCACGGCCGCCTTGGGTTTCTTGCCCTCAAATCGCCACCCTCGCTTACCCTTTGCCCCTCCTACTTTCTCTGCTTTTCCGACTGGTTGGTCGTAATTGACGACATACGTTAAAGTGGATGAAGGTAATGGCATGGCACTTTCTTCCGGAAGTACGTCAACCTCATATTTTGTCTCTAACTGTGGTTTCTTTATCTTCAACTCAGCTTCCTTCTTATGTGTCTTCTTTGGCTTTTCCGTGGTTTTAACGACGGCAAACGGCTCCTCGTGATGTACTATGTACGTAACACCTTCAGCTGATTCCGAATGGGCAATGTCCACCCTTGCCGGGGTCGCTCCACTGATCGTAGGTATCGTTTGTGCCACCGTGATGGATAACTCTTCACTTTGGCCAACTGTCACCTTCGGGCCTGGTATTTCGACGGATGTTTTAATCTCTGGCTTCGGTAGCTTGACGTCGGCTTTACCAAACACTTCTGTCTTGGAAGGTTTCGGTACCACAGGACGCTCAGGTCTAACCAATGGCTCGTCGTAATTTACTACGTATGTGAAGGTTTGTGCGATGTCTGGAGAGGTTTCCGTTGCTACTTCAGCTTTGGCTGAAGGTTTGCTGCCTTTAGAAAACAATGGTTTTCGCTTCTTTTTCGTCTTGGTCGGTTTACCTTCTCCGGAAACCGTCGGCGTGTCGTACGTGACAACGTAGGTCAAACTCTCGCCAGCGCCCTTTGATGGAATCGGTACTGGTAGTTTCGGCTGTGGCAAAATAGGCTCTTTTATTTCAAAACGGGCTTCTGGAATTGGATGATCAACTGAGATAGAAAATTCTTCAAATTCGTCTTCTGGTTCTCTGACAGGTTCGGGGAATGGATGCTCAATGGCGATAGAAAATTCTTCAAATTGTTCTTCTGGTTCTTTAGCAGGTTCAGGAAATGGTTGCTCAATGGCGATAGAAAATTCTTCAAACCGTTCTTCTGGTTCTTTAGCAGGTTCAGGAAACGGGTGATCGACTTCGATAGAAAATTCTTCAAACCGTTCTTCTGGTTCTTTGGGAGGTTCAGGAAAGGGATGCTCAATGGCGATAGAAAATTCTTCAAATTGTTCTTCTGGTTCTTTAGCAGGTTCAGGGAACGGGTGATCAACTGCTATAGAAAATTCTTCAAACCGTTCTTCTGGCTTCGTGACAGGTTCAGGGAATGGATGCTCAATGGCGATAGAAAATTCCTCAAATTGTTCCTCTGGTTTTGTGATAGGTTCAGGGAACGGGCGATCGACAGTGATCGAATATTCCTGAATCTGTTCCCGAACTTCAAACGAAGGAGCGGGAATTGGTTGCTGTACAGCTATGGAAAGTTCTGAAGTTGGTTTTTCCGGTTTTGCGGCAGGTTCGGGGAAAGGATGCTGCACGGTAAAGGACAATTCCTTAGATGGTAGTTCTATATCGTGGGGCTTCTGTATACGAGGCTTCTCTACCTTTACAGCTGCCTTTACATCTTTGCCCTTCTTCTCTTTCTTCTCCTTTTTGTCTTTCTTCAACGGTCGACTTGAAGGCTGATCATAATTAACAATATATGTATACATTTTTTCGACAACGTCGTCTGGTGACTTTCCTTTCTTCAATTTCGGAGCAGGAACTCCACCCTTCGCCTTTTCTTCTGCTGCTCTTTCGTATTCAACCACGACCGTAAGAGGCTCGGTGTTTCCAGGAGCAACCTTCAGCTTTGCTGGTTCTGCTTTTATATCTTCCTTACCTCTTACCTCTGCTTCAAAGGCAGGCTTCGGCGACCGAATCCAAACGTCTCCGCCGCCACCAACTTTCCCCGGCATGTTCTCCGTATCGTCGAGTGAACCCTGTTGTGGGTCGCCGTGATTCACAATGTATGTCAACTCAACGGTATCTTTGCTGCCTTTGTCCTTCTTCTTTTCCGGTTTCTCTGGGCTCTTTGTGCCCTTTTCCGCAGAGACTCCCGGTCCTGGTTCGACAACTGTGATGGAATAAACAGGAGCCTTCTTTTCCAGATCGGAATCAGCGTCAGGAGATTCTACCGTCATTTCTATGGACGTTGGAGTCACAACCGGGGTCACGGATGGCGTGTCGTAATTGACAATATAGGTGAATTCCTCGTCTGGCGGCTGGCGACTGCCTGAATAAGAAGGCTCTTTTGCTTTCCGTATCTCCTTTCTAGGCTTAATCGGCTTTGCGGATTTCTCAACGGCAGGTATCTCGTAATTGACCACGAACGTCTTGCTATCACCATGACGCTCTTCAATAACTCTAGCTGGTTCCATTACCTTCACATCTCCGGCGTTCATATCCACTTCAATCGCCGCGCTCCCGGCCGAGCGCGGTTCTCTGGAAATGGAGGGTTCTGGTAAGCTGGCTTCCGGTTTCGCTATGACTGCGGCGGGCCTCGGCGGTTTGTTATCGCCATCTAGCGGTTCAGTACGGTCGTAGTTCACGACGTACGTAACAAATTCCGCTTCTGCCGGCATATCGTGATCGGTTTCCTGTTGGTGTTTACCAAAGCGCCGCTTTTCTTTCTTCTTCTTCGGATGTACGTCCTTCTTTCTCTTTCCCGAATCGCGGATTTTAACGCCGCCCGGAGCATCGTACGTCACCACAAACGTCATACTGTTCGAGCTGCTGCCATCCTGCGGACCAACGATTACATCCCTCGGTTTAACTTCGAGGCCCGTATCGACCTGAATGTCTGGTTGTACGACAATATCGGCTCTTGGTATGGGAGTGATACTGACGCCTGCTGGCTGTGCTGGTCTTTCCGGTGAAGGTCTTGGAGTGACATTTTCCACGTCTATCGTCAAACGCTGATCCTTGTTATCTTCCCTCTTCGGACGCTTCTCTAGCGTCGAAGGCGGAGACTGTGACTTGCCACGCTTGTCCTTCTTGACGCCCAACAATCCGGAGTGTCTCTTGGGCGACTTCGTCTGGTCTTCGTAGAACGTATCGACGTCCTCCACAATCAGTTCTTCTATCCTGTGAGCCCGATGCTGGATCCGATGCAGGGAACCGGTATTTTCCGCGAAATTCAAATCGCCCTTAACTCCCAGATTTCCCCCTTGCTTCGGAATCCAGATGACCTCTCTCTCGGTCTTTTCCGGTGTTTTTCCACCGAACCCTTCCGACCTTACCCGGAATTCCGCCTCGCCTGGAGTAACACCCACATTAAAGCCCCCTCGCTCTGGTTCGATGCCATGACCAGGGTTAACGACAAGACTACTCGGCCGCTCCGTTGACGATGCCGTTCTGTATTCATCAGAGGCCTGGCTCCTCGGCGATTCCGACTCCTCAAGGGAGAGCCCGCCGGGACTCGGCTGCATCACGAGGGTCTCCGTCTCCGTAGTAACCACCCGCTTAGAGTCCTTTGGGCCCTCGAGTATCTCCTCCTTGCGTTTAGTGTCCGTCGTCCTGATCTCCCTCTTCAGCTCCCCGTCCGTCACCGTCTCCCTGGTCGTCTCGACGCGGTTGAACTCCTGGATCGTGACCTCTCGACTAGTCTGGATCTCATCCAGTCCCTCGAGCTGCGCGTCCAGGAGTGCGATCATGTCGTCGTAGGTTGCCCGTCGCGTCGTCTCGCGGGTCTTCACCTCCTCCAGCCTCACCTCCTTCTCGTCTCGAAGACGGATCTCGGTCCGGTCCGGGTATTCGTGGACCTCCTTCGCCTGTGAACTCTGCTCCGTCTCCGAGCGATGATCGACGCGGTACCCATCGGCGTCCACCTCCACTCTCAGTTCGGGGTCCTCGTCAGTCTGCTGCATCTTGGTTGAGTCTTCTAGTCCTGTAAGTTTTGTGGTGTCGACCTATGCCTACAACAACGACCCAATTCGATGCAATATTGCATGAACATAATTATTAGATCTGTTCCCACAGGAAAAATTGAACTGAATGTCATGGTTGGTCACTGTTTAGAGCCTCGTGACACCGAGTGGTTAGGCTGGTGCATTCCCTGAGATAGTAGTAATACCAGCAATAACGACACCAACAGCAATAATAATTATCATGGGCAAAAATAATTAATAATATTAAAAATAATAATAATGTAAATGTAATAATATTGTAATAATAATGTAACTTTTGTCGTCATTTAGAACAGGGGTTCTCAAACTTTATTTTTATTGTACCCCAAGTAAAAAATCGAATGATGGCGTACCCCAGCAAAGTCAGATCAGAAACAAAATGCCATTATGAAGTCCATTCGCAGTGACAACTAAAATTATTGGTGACATCGTGTATTAGAGTCTTATAATAGGTCTATAGGTAGCAATATTTAAAATATATGCCTACATGTATGTATGTATGTGCTAGTTTTAATCAGGTAATTTTATCAGCAAAAAAGAAAAATTAGTCCATGCCTAACCCCTGTAAGAGAGGGCTAACATATATTATTTGTGTTTTTTTAGACTAGCACATATTTAAAATATCTGGTTAGATATTTGTCAATTTCAAACGCAAATTTAGGCCATAGCCTACCGGTATTTGTTTTTGATAGCCAGAATTGTTTAAAACACAGATATGACGTGCCGAGAGGAATCACAATTTTGAAGCTCAACCAGAAATAAATCCTTTGGCCAATTCAGCTCTCCACATTTGAGCTTTATCCTATAAGGCTAATTATAGGCTGAGAATTTCTGGCTTTGGTTATCTCAATCATTCATACATTATTTGTTTCAAAATTATAATAATTGGTCTAAAAATAAATATATTGCATGCACTATTATGAGTCTAATTATATATTGTGAAAGAAAGAAATGACAATGCTGTTGTATGTTAAACGTCTAAAATCATTTATAATCAAAGAAAGATGGACACAAAGTCCATAACTCAAATAAAATATGTGGGTGCTGGTGTGGGTGTACGTGTGTGCCTACGTGCGCGCGCGTGGGTGTGAGTGAGGATGGGAGGGTGTGGGTGCGTGCGTGAGTGTGTGTCTATTTGTGTTGGCCTATTTTAAAAAAGATTCCGGCCGACTTCAATCGGGGTCGGCTCGTGTCTGGTGAAATATTAGCCGTCGACATTGATGATCGGTTGATCACTGCATGAGTTGTCGGAGAGAGATGAGAAGGAGGAGATGCCATGCTGCTGCAGCAGAGGACGAAAGGGCGTTCAATTGAAACAGCATTTCGCTGATCTATGACAATGATTGGACTCGTGTGGTGAACTCATGCAACGTTGTTGCGAATGTCGTAAACAACAAGGGCGGAGACAGGGAGGGGCTCCACTTGCATGCAGTCAGCGGCGGCGGCTTCAACTGCCGGCGGGGGGTGGAGAGACACCATGGCGTCAGCTGCTGATGTAAGGTTGCAGACTACGGTCACACGATCTCTCTACCTACCTACATACATACCTACATACATGCATACTCACCTACCTGTCTACCTACTTACCTACATACATGCATACTCACCTACCTGTCTACCTACTTACCTACCAACCTACCTTTCTATTTCTCTTCATACCTAGGCTACCTATATACTTATCTACCTAGCTACTTATCTACCTATCTGCCGACCAACCTACATACCATCCTACCAGTATGCATCTGTACACACCGACATGCCTACTGTGTATACCTACCTACATGTACCTACCTGAATCGGTAAATAGGTCTAAGCTTAGGCCTACCTGAACCGTGATATAGGCTACGCATAATGCATTCGACAGCATAATGGCAAGTTATATAAATAATAATAATTATAAAGCTATTTATTCAACTATACACGGTAATACACCGGCTTATAATCAGCAAGCTGGGCTATAAAAATAAAATGCATCAACATGCGAATTGCGCAATGGACCGCGCTGAATATTATACACTAGCCTACTAATATACAGTGTTTTTTAATTCGCGCACAAAACAATCGCCCAGACATTGATTAAATTCTGAAACGTCCATGGGCACAATTGGGCAGTAATCCACAAGATTTCAGCAGCGAAAAAATTATTATTGTAGCCTAAGTTAAATAATGACTGCTACTGATGCCATTTCTTAGCATTAGGTCTTTCTGTTTATTTTCTGAGTGTGAGGAAGGCCCCACATGGGCGCATCCTCAACGTTCAGAGCCTACTCAGGCTACCAGTGATCCTTGCCATTCCCATCTCTGGCATCCTGACCATCCTCAAAGCATGCACAACTTGACTCATTGTGGACGCAAATACCAGAACGCCGTGAGTTGAACATGTCTTTGGTTCATCTTACCTACGTGCAGTAGAATGGATTGTAATAGGCTACTTCCTGAATACGGTTCTGCTCTGAAGCGATCCCAAATTTCCCAATTGACGTCTTTGCTCGACTGCTTTTGGGTGCTGCAGAAGTTTTGAGCTTAGGTTCGACTAGGTCATGTTTTTGGGATTCCTCCGCAGTTGCTTGGCAAAAGGTTCACATTTCACACTCCCCGCTAAAGACTTGATAAACTTTAGCCTATCATATTAAGAACGTTATCAAAGCACACAAGGCCGTAGCCAGGATTCCTTTGGGGAGTGGGGTGTGTTTACTCGACCTTGAGCAAGGCGACAAGCAACCGATTCAACTGACTAAGGGGTTTGGAGGCGTGTCAAGAGCTATTATAGCGGGTCCTTGGCGGCCAATACATTACAAACTGTAGTTCTTACATCATGTGTTAGTAAATGCATTATTTCACTTTGCATTATTTCATTTCGCACGAGCAATTGCGAGTGAGGGACTTGTCAGGGTCCCTACGCAGCGACTTGAGGTGAATTCGAACCTGGAACCCTCCGGCTCCAAGGCACCGAACATACCCCTACACCACCGCGCCCCACGCAATATCATAATGTTAGCCAATTTACATAGACGGACGCCGTGTGAACATTGTGTATCTCGGTGGCATTTTTACTTGGCGACACGCCAGACAACTCGCTTTGCCTTAATTAACCTTACCTGACCCATAGGTTTAATTGCTCACCCATAGGTGGCGGATATCCAAACTGTTGCATTAGGCCTATTGCATGTATAAAATCAGCGCCACTCAACGAAAACAAAAATGTCTAAAACAAGAGTCATATTATTTTATCCGAGATACGACTGAATTTAACCATTAAATTTTGTGTCTCTAAACAGCATCTTACCTTGCCTCATTATCAGCGGCGCCGCCAGGATTTTTTTCCTGTACGCACAACTTGCACAAAATAAAATGAAGCGAACAGCGAACGATCCAAGCTTATATATATATATATATATAAATATATATATATATATATATATATATAAATATATATATATATATATATATATATATAATATGTATGTATATACCGTATATGCCTACTGGCGATTATGAGGTATCACCAACATAAGCTTTTTTGTTCCCTTTTGGGTATAAGCATACAGTGGCGGCGCCAGGATTTCAGGTTTGGGGGGACTGAAGCCCCAAGCCCAACTGGAACATTTTAATGTCGCGCCGAAGGCGCGAAGCTGCGAGTGCCGAAGGCGCGAAGCTGCGAGTGCCGAAGGCACGAAACCCATACCGACTAGGGGGTCTGGGTGAGCGTCGTAAGCTCCCCCAGCGGGGTCTGGGGCGGAGCCCCAGCCGCCAAAGCATTTTTAGCTCTGCTGACCTCAACTTGAGCCCTTTTTAGGCTCTTTTTTGCCAGCTATTTATGAACGATAAAATCATGAAAACTTAAATAAGATGTCGTTTGTAGGGGGTTTTACGGGTACAATCAGTGGCGGCGCCCGGATTTCAGGTTTGGGGGCTGAAATCCCAAGCCCCTCCTCCCAGGAACGCAAGTAGAATATTTTTCTTAAGGGCGGTAATTTTGCATGCGCTGGAGACGCGAAGCTGCAAGTGCCGAATGCACGAAGGTCATACCGACTAGGAGCCCCAGACCCCAAAACTTCGGGGTCTCGTGGACCGTCCCCTGGCTCCCAAGTCTCCGCCCATGACTGCTGGTGCTAAATTAACACCAATTTCCCAATGAATAGTTGTGTAGGAATACCGGCGTAGCCCCTCAGAAGGCCGGCCGGACATGGTGCACATAACATCATCACGGTCTGCGGCGCATTCTATTAGCATAAGCATCGACGCGCTATTGTAGCGAAATTCAAAATTGCTGTCCTTGTGAATCTCAGCCCCTTCCTCCGCGAACCCGGACTCAACACCCTTCTCCCGCCAGCCCGGACTCACACCGGGCCAAACCTTAGTCCCCTTCCTCCGCCAGCCAGGACTCACACCGGGCCAAACCTCAGCCCCCTTCCTCCGCCAGCCAGGACTCACACCGCCCGAACCTCAGCCCCTTCCTCCGCCAGCCAGGACTCACGCCGGTCCGGATTTCAGTCCCCTTGCCCCGCGCAGACCTCAGCCCCCCGCCGCCTCGGACCTCCAGCCCCCTTCTCCCCGCTAGCCCGGGTTCAGACTGGTCCGGATCTCAGCCCCTTTCCCCGCCAGTTCAAACCCTCCAGTCCTCTTCCCTCTTCCAGACCCGTCCGGACCTCAGACCGGTCGGTACCTCAACCCCCTGGTCCGCCATCGCGGATCTCTGCTTCTTTCCCCCCGCCAGACCGGTTCTCAGACCGGCCCGGACCTCAGCCCTCTGTCCCCTGCAGTTCCATTAGGATATAAATAAGAGGACTGTGTGCATGCTAAATTGCTAATATTGAGTCGCAGAGAGAATCAATTTTCGGGAGTCGAGCCCAGTCGCAATTGATGTCTCCCATGTGAGTCGATGTATGACCGTCCGCCGCAGTTGAGGTCCGAAAACAAGATAATAATAATAACTTTTAAGCCGATACATGGAGATTCATTGCCTTTTGCTTTGGGATGAGGCTGAGTCACATTTAGGGGCTTAGCCCCTAACCCCTCATCTGGTGCCGCCAATGGCATAAGCATTTACGCTATGATAATATAGTTGATTTCGTTGCCGTTGGTCATTGTCTAGTTTCCTTATTACGAAGTAAGCTGTTTTAGACATTTTCAGCCTTTTTCTTTGAGGGGGCTGAGCCACGTTTAGGGGGGGGTTTAGCCCCCTTAGCCCCCTGGCGCCGCCACTGTACGCATACAGGTAATTTTTCACAGTTTAAACAGGCCTAACTACCAACAAAGCGTTTCAAAATTCATCCGCAAACCAGTTACATTTGACCTATTTATAAAGTATAGAGCCTAACCGGTGTATAGGTCTAAACTCTAAAGGCTTCAAATTATAACCCCCCTCCTAAACACTACCCCCCCTGCAAACTAATTTGCATCAATCATCGCATTTATTGGACTACAAATATAGTATTTCACGCTTTAAATCTTTAATTTACAATTTGTAAAAAAAAAATTTTTGCCTTTCCGCGCTGTACGCACTTGCGTACGTGCGTACGCCTAACGGCGCCCCTGCTCATTATCTCAGCCTCTTTTGTTACCAGGCCTCGCATGCCATGAACAGGCCTAACATCAATATTGTGTCGAGTCTTACCATGCCTTATCAGAGTACATCATGTCTCAATTGGGTCTTGCTCCAAAGTAGGCCTAATATGTGCCATCTTATAGCCTTATAACTTCCTCTCTGCCACTTCGATGCGTCCTCCTGGGGCCTCTAAACAGCTTGGCCTCTTTGTTGCCCGCGTCAAGACCCCAATGGCTCAAGACACACCATTAATTTTGCCTGCATAGAGATCCCTCCTTGTGGAATGGACTCTTCCCCCAACACCCTCATCAGTTCGCTCTGTCATCCACTCTGGTATTCTTTCCTCGTCTTTCTCTCATCTGAAATCCTGCATTTTTACTCTCTCAGTCGTACGCACTGGGAGCGCTACTGCAAGGCTGTTGCTGCGAGAAGCGCTTTATAAATGGTCAAATAAAATACAAAGCAATTATTTTATAAGACACGACGAAAATTAATACAAATTCCAACTTCTGAGTTTGTAGTTTCACGCGATGGATGTTATCTGAGTAGTCTGAGTAGATCCAGAATTTTTAACAAGTTCTCCAATTATATTCAGCCGATGAATGAACGAACGAACGAACGAATGAATGAACGAATGAATGAATGAACGAATTAATTAATGAACGAACGAATGAATGAATTAATTAATTAATTAACGAATGAATGAACGAATGAATGAATGAATAAATGAGCGAATGAATGAATGAATGAATGAATGAATGAATGAACGAATGAATGAATGAATGAACAGAAGAAATATGCATTGCTCTTACTTGCCATAGGTCGTCGAGTCAGTACACAAGAACACCAGTAACACTGGGAAGGGAATATTTATCTACGCATTAAAACACCGGAAATCGTATTAGTAGTTGTAGTAGTAGTAGTTGTAGTAGTAGTACATGTAGTAGTCGCTAATTGTCTCTACTTGTCATCTACAGGTAAGAATGTACACAAAAGGATCCGTCCTCAGCCACACCGCAGACCCTTTCCCGAGGGTTATATCCCGAACAGGCGAAATCAGTCTGCCGGGCAAAACGATCGAGTATACCGTTAAGACGACCAGGGCGACGATCGAGGGGGTGACCGTGCGGCCTGCGCCCGCGGCCACGGCCCAGAAAATTGGGGGCTTTGTGTCGCTCGCACGCTCTCTCTCTCTCTCCCCCTTGGACGATGAAAGGCCTAAGGCGCAGGCCGCCCAAAGTATAGATGCTTCTGCTGCTGCTGCTGCTGTTGTTGTTACCTCTTCTGGTCCTGATACTGACTGAGTCCTCCCACGTTCGGAAGATGGTAGAGGAAGGAGGAGGTGGGTGACATTCTCTCCTCCGCTGGCGATCAGACTAAGGGCGGGAAAAGGTGTAGGCAGGCAGGCAGGCAGGCAGGAAGGCAGGCACTCAGCTGCCCTGGTCTACCTCTTTGGTCCTGTTCGTTGAGTGTTGTTCGCTTATAGGCTAGCTTTCTGCCTCTGTCTGTGTATATGTGCGTGTGTCTGTCGTTGCGTAGGCGTCTGTCTGTCTCTGTGTGGTTAGAAAGTATTGTACTTGTGTCTGTAGTTGTGGATAAGTCTCTTTCTGCTTCTGTCTGTCTGTGTGGTGTCTATCTCTAGTTGTATCTTTCTCTCTCCTTCCCTCTGTCTCTGTATGTCAGTCTCTCTGTCTGCTTATCTGTCTGTTTGTCTCTCTCTATCTCTCTCTTCGACTGTCTCTACGTCTGTGTAAGTTTGTCTTATGAATCGTCCATGCAATACCTCTCGTTGTACCTCGATTTCACTATCTGTATGTTCTTCTGTATCACTCCCTCCGTTTGCCTACCTCTACATATCTCCCCCCCCCCCCTCTATAAAATTAATGATGCGTCTGTAGAACAGCTTCTTACCTGGATACCAGGTCTATAAAACAAGTCCGTTTCTGCTTCCCCATTTTCACCGTCCTGTCCCCTCTGCAGGTTCCTACCCATCTGCTGGGTCTTTCAGCCCAAGGAGGAGGCCTTCGCCATCGTCGACTGCATGCTGCTCTCCCTTCACCGCCTACGATCTGCAAGTCTGCAATGCTGTCAGCTGCTGCTGTGGCAAAAGGCCAGCATCGCCCATGCAGTAGAATCTGCCGTTGCAGTTGCTGTGGGATGCTGCGGTTGCAAGCAGAAAATACCTGGAGTCGATCGCGGGTTGTTTATTACAACATCACACAGTGGTACGTAGGCCTATTACATGCAAAGGCCTACGCACAAGCAGGCCATTGGCCAAACCCATCATTTAACAATATAATTTATGTATAGATATATATATACGCTAACTATATATTACACATATATATGCATATATTATATACAATGTAATACGCCAATACGTCTAAGTAAATCTCACCAAGACTGTACATAAGACTGTATAGAATCCATAGGCTCCATACTGATGCAATGTGCAATATATATATATATATATATATAAATATATATATATATATATAACAATATATATTATATATATATATAATTACATATGTGCGTGACTGTGTGTATATATAAAATTATATAATATACATGTACACATGTATATTATATAACCATAGTTAGGTGTGTTTTTGCGTTTGGTCCATGATAGGGCCTACCAAATATATTATAATATGCAATATAGGTCCTTGCAAATATTATTTATAAACGGCCGGCAGGAGCTGCATCATAGTTCACGGAATATACATGTAATCAGCGGGTCCAAACACCGTCCTATACCTTGTGGAATATTCACACAATTAAGCCTATATAGTCCTATAGGCCTAGATATTAAAGAACCCCATCCTTCATAAACATGAAAGCACTACACACTGTACACAGTGCACATGTATAATTAACTAATTAATGCATTGTATAGCAATGATAGTATTGAGCATGCCTATTTTCATATAGAGTAGGTTATGCATGTATAATTAAAATTATAGTGGTATGTCTGTAATAATTTTATACATAAGGCAAAAAAGTTTTAGTTATGGTTAAAGTATGCATTAATGATGAATAAACACAATACAATACACACAATACAATTAGTCATTTATATCGCGCTTTAACAAAACAAGTCTTGCGCAAGAGTACACATAATATACATGTATATGGAATATCTCTGTAGGCCTATATACCTACTCACATACGGAGACTTGCAATAATATTGGAATACTTGTAGCAAGTTAAATATACAGACTCGTGTATAATTATAAGCAATATTGGCTGCAGCGAGCTAGCTCAGCCCTGAGAGAGTGTGCAATTTTTTGTAACAAGGGGAGAGAGGGATGGAGGGATGGAGGGAGGGGGGGAGTACCGTCCCTTGGCACATTTCCACTTCTCATCACCACTTGACATCGTATGCCACACCTCAAATGCATCCCCCGTCGCATGGAGTAATGGGTCTATACACTCTATAATCCATGCACTTGGATATAGGCCTATAGGCCTACTCTACTCCTGTTGTTTCTATGCAAGCACGTAGGCCCTGCATGGACCATCGGCGTAGGTTGCGTAAGTTTCAGGCCTCTGACGTAGGCTTGCTGTATATATTATGTCTAAGAAACTATACCGTAAGCCTTTGCTGTATAGGCCTAAGGCCTCTGTCTCATGCCTCTACTGTAGGCCTGAGAGGCTGAGACATATGCCATAGCGATCTGCTAAAGGCCTATAAGACATATGCTATCGGCCTCTAATGTATGAGACCTAAGAGCTAAGCTATAGTCCGCCTTCACGGTCCACTATAGGTCTCAACTGCAGTCTTCGGGCCTCTTCCATACATGTATGTCCCTACGATCGGTCTCGGCAATATACAGGTTTCTCTCCCAAAAACCATAACAACATACAAGTCTGCCATAGGTCTAAGGCCTCCTTCGCAGGCCTCTTCTATGTATACAAGCATTGCAAAACAGGCCCACAACATAAGCATCTGCTGCGAAGTTTGCTGTTGTAGACCTCTGCCATTTAGAGCTCTGCTATATACAATTATACATGCTGCTGCTGATGCAGGTCTCTGCCCTAGGCGTCTGCCATGGGCTTCTGCATGATGTAGCCCTATAGGCCTCATAGGTCCACGCGTCCTTCTATCTAGGCCGATCAACAACAACTGCTGGCTAGGTTTGTTTTGAAGAGGTTATGTTGCCAAAGGAATACAACTTTCGCTCAACGCCAACATCATCATCGTCGTTGTCATCATCGTCATCATTATAGACGTCGTCGTCATTATCATCATTATCGTCGTCGTTATCATCATTATCATCAGCAGCAGCAGCATCACTGCATTGTCGTCATAATAATCGTCATAATCATCAGCATCACCATTATCATCATTATCGTCGTCATCATCATAAGTCATCGTCAGCAACAGCAACATTTTCATCATCATAATCATCCTCGTCTTCGTCATCATAATCATCTTCATCGTCATCAGCAGCAGCAGCCGCTGTATACATGTACGTGCATCTTGCGCTGCATAGTGCTTTTAAAAACGAGACAAATAATTCAGGCAAGCTATTGCATAACACACCTACTCACCAAAACACACACAAACACACACAAAACCACCCACACGCACACCCGAGCACACGCATACACACAGGCATATTCATTCTACGGACTAATATAGCGCCCATTCAGGAACTTACTCGTGAGCGCTCCCAGCCCAGCCACGCTAAAGAAAAAAGACTTGAGAGATTAATTTTATGAAACGAAGTTTGATTGGTCAGATGTAATTAACGAAGCTTTGAATGGAGGTCATTCCAGATGGATAGCCCTACAACCGAGAAAACTCGGCGTTGCCTGGCAGCTAAGTGAGTCCGTGGAACTAGTACTTGCCCCTTCATAGTAGGGCAAAGAGCCCGACGCGCTTCAACGTCAGAGACTAGGCGACAGAGATCGCGTAGGTAAGTTGGAGCGCAACCAAAGATGCAGCGTGAAACAAAAAGCAGCAATCCGATACGAGAGGCGGTGGGCTACATGCAGACAGTGCAACACTGGCATATCATAATATATAAAATATACGTATGCACTATGCACTGCTGTGCAGTGTACAGAGGCGGATCCAGAGAGCAATTCGGCCACCGAATGTATTCAAATTTACACTTTCAGTTACATGTGTAAGTGTACATGTATATCCATGGAGAATAACTTCTTATCAATATACCCGGTATTCAAAGCCATGTTTATCCTAGGTGACCAATGACCATTGTAAATTGTTAGCAGGGTTTCGGCCCTTTCACGGGTCTCCCTTTGAATAAATCATTGCATTTGCAATCTATTAGTCTGTCAAACTGCTTTACTTCTTGGTTTAAACCAAAAGTGTGGTTGTGGTCCTAGTATTACGTATTGTAATTAGTTTACATAACATAGTGCATACCCAAGCATCTGAGTATAACCCAGCGAGCTCGTACGGATATGCGCGTACATGTATATCACTTCGTGCGTGTACATGAGAGTGTATGTGGGAGCAGGTGTGTGTATGTGTGTGTGCTTGTGTGTATGCGTGTGTGTGTCTGTGTGTGTGTGCTGGTGTGTGTGCGTGTGTATGTGTGTGTATGCGTATGTGTGCGTGTGTATGTGAGTGCGTATGGCGTTCGTTACATAGTACCGAACAGAACTCATTCTCGTTTCCTCTCCAGACAATGTTAACTTTTTAAGAAAGTCCTTGAGCAAGCCCTTCAGCCACCCATGCAGCTGCTTATTGCCTACCACAGCTGCAGCTCGAAGCAATTGCGTCACACAGCTGCCGCTACATAAATTCAGAAATGCTATAAACATATGCATACATACCAATGGATCTTGTTGAAACATGGAATGATATAAGTCACACGTATGAACATTCGTTTAAATTTGGCTCATTATCCAACGCAATGTGCGTGTAACAGTGTTCGCAAAGTAAGTGTAGTATAGAGCCAACGCCTTTAGATGAAAAGAACTAACGCCTTTTGGCATACGGAAGGGCTTTTCCGTCTCAGCCTCACAAGTCATGTTGTGTAGGATGGGTGTGTGTAGGTTTTCACCTTATACATATCTGTATGCATATAGGCATATAAGCGAACACATACTGCATATTATAGTAGCCTATAGGCTGCATTGTATATATGCGTAGATGGCGGCCTATTTTGTCTTTAAGCTCAGTATAGAAATTTATAATCTGCATTGCTTTTTAAGACAACAGATAATGTATACTGTTGCAGAAGTCAGCCCTATAATACTCCAATAAGAGCATGTCTGGTACGAGCAGAAAATAGGGGCCTATAGCGTATCCAAAGCCAGCAATAATATGGTCTGCTTCTGATAGATTACAACGCACCAACTATATGACACGAGACATTTGTGTTGATGAACGTGACCTGGCCACATTAATGTCTACTGGCGAGCACCTATTGCTTTCAAGGCGTTGATGAAAGACGCATAATATTTGCTTTATACAAGTCAGTAGATATGCAAAGGATTTGATTAGAATTTCGCCCATAATTATTTATACAGGTTATTCATTATATATTCATGCAAAAAACATACATACATACATACATACATACATACATACATACATACATACATACATACATACATACATACATACATACATACATACATACATACATACATACATACATACATACATACATACATATATATACATACATACATACATACATACATACATACATACATACATACATACATACATACATACATACATACATACATACATACATATATATACATACATACATGTACATACATGCATGCATACATACATACATACATACATACATACATACATACATACATACATACATACATACATACATACATACATACATATATATACATACATACATACATGTACATACATGCATGCATACATACATACATACATACATACATACATACATACATACATACATACATACATACATACATACATACATACATAGCCTACATACATACATACATACATACATACATACATACATACATACATACATACATACATACATACATACATACATACATACATACATACATACATACATACATACATACATACATACATACATACATACATACATACATACATACATACATACATACATACATACATACATACATACATACATACATACATACATACATACATACATACATACATACATACATACATACATACATACATACATACATACATACATACATACATACATACATACACACACACACACACACACACATACTTACGTACGTACGTACGTACGTACGTACGTACGTACGTACATACATACATACATACATACATACATACATACATACATACATACATACATACATACATACATACACACATACACACACACACACACACACACACATACATACATACATACATACATACATACATTTGTTTAATCCTCGATCTGCAGTAATTGCTGCTAAATATCTTCAGTGGAGATTTATCTTCTTTCCAGTTGACTCGTGTAGAGTTCAAGTCATTGAAACCTCTCCATATCATCATCCTTCTTCCTCCTCTGTCTGTTCATTTCCATCATCTCCTCCACCTCCTCCTCCTCCTCTTCCATATATTTCTTCTTTTTTTACTACTCCTCCTCCTCCTCCTACTACTTCTCTATTTCTTCCACCTCCCATCTTCTTCCTCGTTCACCACCTCCACTTCTTCCTCCTCCCTCACTTTTCCTCCTCTTCCTCTTCCTCCTTCTCCTCTATCATCTCTTTCTCCTCCTTCTCCTTTTCCTCCTCCTCCTCCCTCACTTTTCCTCCTCTTCCTCTTCCTCCTTCTCCTCTATCATCACCTCTTTTATCATCTCTTTCTCCTACTCCTACTCCTCCCATAGGCGTAACTTTCTATTGTGACGGTGGTGTCCAGTCACCACCACTTTTAAAAGTGGGCGTGACAGTCACCACCACTTTTTGGTCCTGCACATAAATATTTTTGAAACCATTTGGATGTCAAGCGTAGCCTATACAGTCTACACCAGCGGTTCCCAACCCGTGGCCCGCGGGCCAAAAGTGGCCCGCGAGGCCTAAAAAATGGCCCGCCAGTCCTCAAAAATGGCCCTCATCTCTCAAAGAATTAACAAAAATATATGAAAAAATTGACAATTTGGACATAATAAAACATGTATTTATTTTCTATTACAAATAACTTCTATTTTGACGTCTATAAATTGCATCAAAGATTCTATTTTGAATCAATTATAACAATTTTATATGCTTTTAGCTATTTAAATTTTAACACTGTGGCCCCCTAGGCACCCTAATGTTCTTTAACTAAGAAAAAGTGGCCCTCGTGTCCTAAAACTTAGATAAAGTGGCCCTTGAGTCGAAAAAGGTTGGGAACCACTGGTCTACACAGTAGGCCTACTACACAGTAGTTCACACGTATTCCTGGATATTTAATATGGCAATGTCGGCAAAGCTGATAGAAGCTTCCTCATTGTGTTCATTGTCCATACTACCTTGCAGTCCTTACTTACACGTGCTTGGTTTTTAATAATTAGGTGAAGTCATCCATTTGGTTGTATACAGTCTGGATTTATAAATCTGGATAAAGGTAGGCGAGGGAAGAGAGAATTTAGGGAAGGATAGGGGATGGGAGGACAAAACGCCTTTTAAACGGCTTTTGCTGTTTTGCAACTTGATTAGCCTAATAGCATTTCAAGCTTGAAATTACTGTAAGATCTATAGTGCTGAATGTCCCAAATAAAGTACTTTTGTGTTCTATAACATCTCTAAAGGGATGACATTGTAAAATAATTAAATACAAGGTGCCTCAAAGGGACGTTTTACCCTCACATGGGCAAAACGCCCGTTGTTACCCATTCGTATTTTCTGAAAACCTTATGACCTCTAAAGCCTAAAATAACTTTAAAGATGTAAGCTTACTGGTAGGCTACTGTAACCGTGTTCTATTTGATGCTGAGGGTATTTTCGACTGCATCTATCTATTTTTGAAGCACAAGAAAAATTGCTTGCTAAGAATGGACCTGCAATGCATTCAAACACAGAGGGCGCTTTGCCCAAAGCCAAGGCGAATCATAGGGGGCGTTTTGCTCGCTTGGTGCCAACTGTGAGATTATAATTTTTATTGATATTATTTTATAAGCTCAGGCAAAGTCAAATTTATAGTACAATGTAATTCGTTATACCGGTATTGTATGGTATGGCGTACTTTACACTTATAATTTGCATTAATGGCTAAGCATGGCATTTTTGCATCATTAATGATCGATACAGAAGTAGCAGCAAAATCTTTCAAAGAAACAAAAAAATAAATTTCTATTAAAAACAAAATAGACAAACCATCAAAACGCAAATTGCTCATTAGGCTATGGAATAACTATAAAAGACCTCGGAACAGTCAAACTGGTCACTACACATCACATGGGGTATGGAGCAGGGAGGGCATTTTGCCTCTCTGCCCTGCTGAGCAGAGCTTCAGAGGAATCATAGTCACCACCACTTTTTGAGACAAAGTTACGCCCATGACTCCTCCTCCTCCTACTCCTCTTCCTGCTCTTCCTCCTTCTCCTCCTCCTACTTCTGCTCATCCTTCTCCTCTATTTTACTCTTACATAACTTTTCACTCAACTTTCTATCAGCCTTTACTCGTCAGTTTCTCTTTTGCTTCTCTCAGTCACTCCTTTTATCCCATCCATTCTCGACCGCCTCCCACTCTCCTTCCTTTCTGTATCTGTTTGTCTGTCTATGTCTGTCTGTCTGTTTGTCTGTCGCTGTCTGTCTGTCTGTCTGTCTCTATTTATGTGTAGCCCATGTCTCTCTGTTTTTCTCTCAGGCCAAAAATTCTATTGCCTTTAGCCAATTGTATATGCCTATAGGCCTACATGCATGCAATGATGCAAGATTAAAAGTTGTTATCATAGTCAGAGGATATTTGGCCTATCATAAATATAAATAATGCGCTAAACACTTTTTAACGGGGGTCATACTCTCAACACTTTAGATAAAACATTTATGATTTACCAGACTACGCAGAATACAAAACGAAACTCTGCTACTGTGGCCGTAGACTAGTGGGCCCAAGGCTAACTGTAATCTTCCGAAATAAATTTGAGAGAAAAGAATTGATATTGCATCAAAAGGCCACTTCAAGGAAACCCAATCATTGTCTCTGAACCTGAACCAGACAAATAATAATAATTATTAAAAATTTCATCTAGACATAGCCTACGTGTAGGCCTATTATCATTGTGCGATGCCTAGGAATTTTTGCGAAACGCGATCTCGTGTAGGCCTAAGACATGTTTTGGTATACGGCGTAGCCTACTGTAAATCTTTAGTTATTCTGTAAATTATTTATTTCATTTTGCATAGTAGACCATTGCAAGAAAATAAAAAAATTCTAAATTGTGATAGAAAATGCAGCAATGCTGACTAAATAATAGGCATAGCCTACATACAAAAACGTCAAAAATTACAAGCTCATTAATGAGTCATTATTGCATAATCGCAATTGTAAACTCGGAACTTCTATGGTAGGCCTACTGACAAAAGCACAGTCGCGAGAACCAGCTTATTCACAGGCGCTCAATCATACAACATCGATAGATGGGGGAGGTCCGGAGAGTCAGGCAAAGAGCTAGCAGACTATAGTAATTCTAAAGGTTTCTTAAAATATAGTGGCCTACTAATTTATTCTCAATAACCGCCTCTGTCAAAAACAATAATTTCTGCGTTCGTCTAACCTACGGGGCTTCGGGAATCGAACTCGAGTCCGCTGATCTCTATGCCAGTGTGTTATCCAATGCACTACCGCCCCCCCCCACCTCAAGCATTGCGAAACAGTGTGCGTATCAGAATTAGCCTCAATTAATTAAGCTACAAGTACTTAGTGTCAAACCGGAAATAGGCAGACGTTGTTGAAAGCATTTGTCCTGCACTTTGGAATCAGCTCTCTCCAGTTACGTGTTCTCCGTTACTATAACTGGAACCCGAATGAAATCTTTTCGCTGCGACGCTGTCTCAAAATTAGGCATAGGGCCTACCTTCTTCTCTGGGTCTTTCGTAGGCTACTGGGAGCGACTCTCGATCAGGTTCTGTACGTGCAATGTGATGTGAAAGGAGCTTTATAAATTTATAGATGCATTAGGCCTACTATACTTAGACAAGACGCCTGTGTGGCTAGAAGAAAATAATGTAGGCATAGGCCTACAAGTTTATTACGATGACATTAAAAGGATGTGTCTGTTTTTGGTTGCTCTGTAGGCCTAGGCCTAAGTCTGCATCTCTGTGTGATTTTGTGCATGGCACAGTAGGCCTATGAGTATGTCTGTCTGTCTCTGTTTCTGTACCTGTCTGTCTGTCTGTAACTATGTAGGCTATGTCTCTCTCCTTCTGTCAGTGTAGGCAGCTAAGGCAGGCCCCCACGTCGTATTCTATATGAGGTTGGCCTATATTTGCCACATAAGATATGTGTAGGCCTGCTTTTATTGATCTTGACGAGATCTGAGCTGGTGTTGTGCGCATCAATCGATGTCACACTCACACCCTCTGGTCTTCTCTTCTCCAGTTTCAATGTAGGCTAGGCCTATAAGCCTGCATGATTATGCTGTAGGTCCTACATGTATATGTAATGTAAGATGTCGGTTTTGAAGGACTTTCGAGGGCTGCGTCAGCGCTTCTATTCTAAAAACAAAACACTACACTACGTTCAGCGACTCGTGAGTTTTTGGGCGCGAATTGCCGGGGGTTGGGAGTTTCAATTCCCCAGTCTTTCTTAGAGCCCTATAGTAGAATAAAGTCTGTTTTTCACACGACAATTCCAAGCGGATCATAGTCCAACCCCCTTCAATCTAATCATTATTCCACAATTCTCACACTGGGCCTAAATGTAGGCCTACATTTTTATTAACAGAATTAGACATGTTAGGCTTATGGTCCGACATAGGCCTAAGTCTACATAGTTTGCATTTAGGTACTTTACCTGAAAGCAGATATTTTCATCGAAACCATCCCACTGCCTCGTTCTAGACGAAAACCACGCATAGCATCTTTCTCAGGCGAAAAATAGCATCAGATGTTAACCGCTACATGTGAACACTCTGCATGCACGCTCAATAAACGACTTCAATCGTGCGTGTATGATGCACGCTTGCAACCGGCAGATAGCCTACAATATTGCAGGTGACAACAGCTGCGCGCTACATTTGATACAAATATCTAAATGCATATATTAATATATATATATACATATATATATAAATATATATATATATATTCACACATATATAGGAGCCCATGTACATGCACATTAAATTATATATACATGTAATATAAACACATGCGTGAAATACATCAAAAGTATTCTTGGTGTTCAACTGTAGTCTTAGGCCTATATTGATTTTGCCAGTGGCTATTTTACGCTTGAATACACTGATGCATAAGCTTGCGTGACGCGAATGTAGGTTATGCTAAATTTAAAATTGAATATAGCTGCTATAGCATGAAGAGAATTTTACATGTAGCTGGTCCAAGTGGGTCAAAACCGTGAGTTAGGTCTACCAATGTTATAGAAAAAAAGAGTTTCAGGCAGAAATGAAGTCCCATGAATTTGGGTCATAGGAGTAGGCTATATGTGTAGGGATCCTGAAGGGGTGCTATATAAATTATAATTGATTGATGAGTAACATTGAGTATATATTCATACATGTAGGCAGGCTTGCGTGAATTGAGCCGTGTGGACCATGCCTTTATAATATCTATTAGAAATACGAGTCATTTAATTGATTTTCCAGTTATTAATCTCAAATCCATTCCACAATATCTATTTACGATTTTACAATTAATCGAAACCAAACAAGTAGGCTTATCGATTAAAGCAAAGACAATTCATCAGCAAGAAAGCATCAATTCATAGGTAGGCTAAATGAATTACTGAATTGATGAATGAATGAACGAGTGAATGGAAGAATGAACTAGCAGTTTAATTAAATTACAATTTAAAAGTTCACTGATATATAAAAATAAATTAAACATTTATTATTTCCGATGGATAAAAAAATACTAAAATAAGCAACTCATGAGATATCAAATCAATGTAACAATAATCAAGTAGGCCTACTTCATGAAAGGTACCCAATACTAAAGCCAAACAATGCTACAATGGTCAAGTACATAGTACTGTTATCCACAGCTAGTGCTAAAGTTATACCCGATATCATCAATACCAGCTAAATCAAACGCAAAGAATTAGTATGCTACAATGTTTGCATACTTTCAAACAAGTATCGATTACACAGGTGGCCAAAAATAGCAAAAGTTAGCAATTCTCATTGTAATAAATGACTAATAATCCTGTGAAATAAAAGATTCCTCAATGAGAAAATTCTTATTATTTTATAAAGAGTATGATTTATACTCCTAAACAACAATCAAGTGCTTCATAAAAGTACCCAATACTAGAGTCAAACAACACTACAACAGTCAAGTACCTAGTACTGTCACCCACAGTTTTTGCCCAGCTAATGCTAAAGTTATATGCCCGATATCAATACAAACTAAATCAACCTCAGAGAACTAGACTACAGCGTCTGTATACTTTTCAAACAATTATCTATAACACAGGTGGACAAATAATAAAAGTTAGCAAATCTCATATTGTAGAACTAGAAAATCAACAATTAACCCGTTTACCGTGTAATAAAAATTTTCTTAGTAAAAATTGGACGAGTTAATTCGGGGATCATGGTAAAGGAGTTAATAATCTGGTGAAATAAAAAAAGTCCTATATAAAAAGTCTAAGTATTTTATACAGAGTATCATTTCTACTCCTCATAAGTAGTTCACATTATACATGGAAGATCAATGAGAAAAGAGTGCAGCACACTGGAAAGCGTGACAAGCTCTTGAAAGACAGCATGTGCAAGGTTGGGACAAAAAAAGGCCTGACTCGCTGCTCTGAAAGATAAATGCCTGTACAATACTGATCATTTACAAAATATTTTTACAATGCATGTGCACTTGTAGTAGCATCCTTTCAAGATATAGCTACTCAGATGCACTCCCTACTACAGTGCGGACACTGCATCGGAGTTTCACGCCAAATCGCATGAACAATTGCGAGTGAAGGACTTGCTCAGGGTCCCTACGACGACGATTGAGATGGATTCGAACCTCCAACCATCGGGCTACAAGGTAACGAACATACCCACTACACCACCACGCCCCACAAATTGACTGAATCACACACACTTGGACAGATAAGCAGGGTAAAATAACTCACCCACAACCTAATTTACAGTTCACTTTGCCACCAAACGATAACTTCATAATTCCTCTAACTTGATGGACCAGCCTATCACATTCAAGTCCACGTGATTCAAAATTTCATCCGAAGAATATCTTTCGATGGAAATAAATCCCAGAAACACGTCAAATCCAGTCTTATCTTGACCAGCACAAAATAAATTAATTTCTAATTATGACATCCATATTAGCCTATCTCTTTGTTATCCAATAGTCGTCCGATGGCTTTTCAACAACATTATAATTTGTTCAGATCTAAACAGTAAACCATAACTGTTTTTACAGTTAACAGGTTTAGCTAGCAGATATGTGTACCTAAAAATAAATAGTAGCCCACTATAAAATAAATGTTCTATATATGACTTTAGCTACTCAACTTCGTAAGGTGGGGTAGTTATTTGTATGTACGCACGCATAGCAGGGGTGTGGGGTTCCACAGAATGTACAAGCTGCAACAGAGGAAGGACGAAGATACGATATTTTGCATACATAATACATGGCCTTAACGTCTCATAAACATGGCCACCTAATCATTAGTTTTAAAAATTCAGAATTAGTCACTGTCCGAATACGCGATCGGATGGAAGCCTTTCTTCGCCAACACGGCATCCGTCATAGTCCCAGCGGTTCCTGTGCCTCTCCTGCTGTCCACTCTCCTCCGTTCAACGACCTCTGATTCGTCGACCTCGAACCCCGAATGCGACCCAGAGTCCTTCCTCCCCTCTGCGATCACCCTACGCGGCACACGATCGCGACCCGGTGTGTCGTCCCTTCCATCCATCGATTTCACCAGCTTCCTCTCGGAGTACGGTCGCCTGGAAGACGTCTCCTCCGATGACCTCTCGTCACCACTGGGTGATCTACTATGTCTGGACATCATCCGCTGATCCAGTTCCACCTGTCGAAGTCCTTCGAACACCGCCTGGATCAGCTCAGTCGTTCCAGGGTCTTTGTTGACAACATGGATGGATTTCAATGTTCGTTTCGATGATGAGGACCAGTCGAGAAATTCATTGATTGCTCGGTAAATTGCTCGAGCGCATAGGTCGACTGGAACCCCGTAGACACCTTAAACAGTCAGCAATAAATATCATTTTTTATACATTTATTAAGTGCCGCTAACCAACCACTGACTAAGCTTCAAGCAATGGCAGTGAGCAGTGGCGCCTGCATCCCTACATACATAAATACACAATATACATACACAGTTACACACATATACAATTATACATGCATGCATAGTTTACATACATTATAGTATATACATACATATACATACATACATACAATAGATAAACTTATGCAAAAAAGATGCTGCCATTAACATAAATCAATCAGACAATCAATCAATTAATCTGTTAAATGCATCAAGACACCAATATACACAATTACACATCAAACAAAAGTGAAAATCTGGTCAAGGTAGATATATCAAGGACTCAAGGTATTATTATTCCATTACTCTACATTTAACCATCTATACGAGAAACTCAACTCGAATCAGAGTTAAAGTAATAATTAGCCAACATGCACAAAAATTGCACAGCACATAAATGTAGGTCGCAGCCAGAAAGTTACACTCACACTTAACAATTCAGCAAGGTAAAGATTAATATTCAGCATTCAATTCTGATAAACGTGAAGAAAATTACACAGGAACAGCATGACATTGACATTGACTTCATCAGACATGAGAAAGCCAGCCACACTCGCTTTCAGCAGTGAACGAGCGAAAACATCGGTGGCTTACAACCAGCAACAGATGTTCAACGAATAAATCCTTCGACAGCACAAAAAACAGAACAAGGCTTACAGCACAGCTCTGCACACAATCACTCGCAACAATAAACAGGTGTGTCAGCAGGTGTTCATCAGCTTACCTGTACCAACGGCTGGAAGAGCGAGTGACTGTGCATCCAGGGTCTGCTCTGCATAACTCAGAACGTTTGTGAATGTTGTCAGCAAAGAAGCGGCACACTTGTCTTCGTCCGTGTCAAAATACCACTGCGGCCCAACTGCGTGGATGACGTGACGGCACCTCAGGTCACCAGTGGCCACCGTGTGGGTCACCTCCGACATCTAGAAATTCGTACAGCAATTCAATGAGCGTTGAGCACCTCTGAGGTCCGTTCTGCTCTTTGAGTGGCTCTATATAAATGTTGAAATACAGCAATAATCGAAATAGTCACCATCATTCATATCAATGCTAGTTCTTTGGCCATTGCATGAATTCATCCTCTTTTTTACTCTCGCATTTGCTACATATAGAAGAGCATTGAGCACCTCTGAGATTCGTCCTGCTTTTCGAGAGGTTCTATATGAAAGAATAAGGTCAAACAACAATTCTGAAATTGGAAATGGGTCGATGATAAATATAAAATGACTCATTATTTGAGTTGAACAATGGTTTTATTGTGGGCTTCACAATCCATAAAATAATTACAAACGTTAAACAATGGTGACGATAGCGCCTATGACAATGATTGCAATGTTTGAAGATAACAATGACTTAAAAAACTATACAACGTTTACCTCTAGCGGTCCATGTGAATTGTAGAAATCCTCGCAGTCCTTCTTGAACTGCGGTCCTCCCGCTTCCTCTATCGCCCCAGCGACACCGGAATAATTCTTCAGAAAAGAATTTGCCGCATTCACGATCACGTCCACTCTCATCTTCGTTATGTCTCCCGGATAAACAAAAACCTGGAAATCATCTTTAAACGTCATCATGTACCGATTCGTGTCAAGCAGAGACGCAGAGGCGGAGGATCGGGGTTCCCTCGTACGTGAATCCGCGTTAAAAACTTCGTAAAAATTGTCTTCCTTCCTCTGTGATGTTTTTTCGGAAGATGACTTCAACTCCGAGCTTTTTCCGTTTGGTGATCTGTCCGACCGTTCCGCACGTCTTGAGGTTTCCTCCCCGCGGAACAAAGATGTCTTTTCCTGTCTCCGAGGTACTATCTCATCAACATCCCTGTCCACACCGGACTGCCTCCCACTCATCCTTAAATCAACGTGTCCAGATCCACGTTCACGCTCTCTCGCATCCACTTCAGCCTGCACGCCATTCAGCGTGTCCACCGCCTTCATCACGTCCCTAAACTCACCCACCAACGTCACAGTTCCAGCAACGTCTGTTATGGCAATCACACGATACATTTTTCGTACACGCTCTATGACAACGGCAACCTCGGGCAAGTCGGCATTCACGCTAGCCTCTCGCTGGATGATGCCGTTAAACGTCTCCTCGTATAACTCGGCAAATTTCTTCGAAGCCTTCTCGACCTGATTCGCGTGCGGCCCTTCGAGCACGGTAAAAACGACCATGCTGAAATCGGCGCCCGGTTCTGTGCTCACCTTGATCTCGACTTTGTATCGTCGTTTCATGCTCTGCACGGATAACATCTCGATGTCCATTATGTATCTAACGACGTACGTCTCCAGGAAGAGCGTCTTCTCATCCTCGGAGCTTGTAGAGACTCGTTCGTCCAGGTCTTCCCTTGGGTTCTCCGACCATTGTTCGACCGAGTGTTGTTCTCTGTTTGTCGCGTTGGGGACCTCGAATCGTGAGAAGATGCTGCGGTCCGTAGCCTTCAACTGCGGGTCGTCACTTCTTCTCGAATTGAGGACCTCGGGAAAAAAATTGGCCGGAAGAATACGAAGTTTTTCCGAATTGTCCAGCCTGTCTTTCCAAAACGCAGGAGGTTCGTTCCTGGAATCCCTGTCAACTTCCACCTCTTCTCTGCGATCAGATTGCTCGGCGCTCAGCGAGCTGGTACTCCATACAGACGGAACCAAGTCCCTATGCGATACGGAATCTCGATCCAGCGCCAGATCCGACAAGGGTGACGCACGACCTTTCGAAGTATACGCCGGGTCGTATTCTCTGCGAAGAACAGCAGGCTGATCTGCGGCGTCAACGCGATCTTTACGCCAACCAGGATCACTGGACGTCGACGCGTCCACTTTCTTGCTCAACCCGCTCGAATGCACGGGTCTACTATGACTATCGTGACGACGCTCATCACTGCTGCTCACGTACTCAGGAGGACTGTGCGTTCCAGTGGATTTATCCAACTTCAAATTAAGGCGATGGTCTCCAGTTCTACGCAAATCATCCGCACGTCTTTCGCTCGTATCGGAAAAGTAGGGCAACGAGACCGATCCGCTGGCTCGGTTACTACGATCGTGATCGAAGGACGACAGGAACTTGGTTCGGTCGGCGTACGTGTGCGACGATTTCGGTTCGCGTTCGTATTCCCTCAATCGATAAAGATCCTCGTTTCCACGGGGGAGAGACGACGGAGCGGCGGGAAGTGAGCGACACTCCGACTCCTCCGTAAACCGATTCCATTGTCTGTCTTCCAACTGATCCTCCACAACTACACCCCGTCTTCCCTTTAGAACGTCTTCCGTGGACCCCCTCTTCCCGTCCATTTTGCCAGACCCTACCCCTCGTCTCTCGTCGTCGTTGTCCAGCCACGATCTTTTCACGCTTGTGTCGTTCGATTTGCCGATCTGAAGCAGCTGCATCTTCTGCAGTGCCAACTGCTCCCTGAAGATGTTGTCCAGCCTGACCTGCGCGCACTGCAGCTGATGGATCATACCCTTCAGCAGAAACTTCCCCGAATCGTCGTCGTAGCTTGCGTCGATCCCGTAATCCTTCTGCAGCATTGCAATGCATCCTGGGATGTCGGGGAGTGTGGCAACGATCAGTGGATCCACTTCTGCGGTGCAGCAGCAGTATGTCTGAAAGCCAATTGTATCAGTTTAATGACTTGCAATCAACCTTCAGTTCCTAATAACCATAACAAACATACATAATTATAATCTTAAACGCACCCGAATTTGAATCCATATTTAGATACCTGACACTTTCGAATCTGTATTAAATCAAACATCTTAAAATCTCTCAGAGCAGATAGATTCAAGAGTGTCAAATCTTAGGCAGTAGACATGCCTAACCCCTTTGCATTGTTCCCTGAAGTCACTATTTACAGAAACACCCAGAAGCATAACCACAAACCAGAACTTCAACGATCATAAAAATCCAGAATACACATTATGATCAACCATTTTTAAACAAATACACGGGATAGCGTATGAACTGGAATCAGGTAGATGAAGAAGAGGAGCCGTACCTTAAACTAAAGTCTGTCATTTATTGGTATATAATGCTGACAACTTCAGCTCCTTGCCTTGGCATATGAAATCATATTCATAGTCCTCTCCCTCGCTGTCTTATCTTCCCACTGACACCCTACAGTTAGTGCACTCAGGCCAACTGCGTTGGGATGGGACAAAGCTGAACCAGATTTCTGCTGTGGTAGTGATTTGAACTCCCAACCTATTGACTAACAGTCCAGCTATGCAAACCACTACACTATTGTGCACCAATCAAATCAGGCAACTATCTTCGAGCAGATGAAAGATAAAATGAGCTACATAAACTGTGCAACAAACCTGCATTCTAGCGTCAACTGAAACTCTCCAGACAGGATTATGCGACACTAATCTTTCAATGAATGCCTTATCTACAATCGACAAGCATGTTAAGAAGGGATCAGAAACGAACAAAAGAAGAATATCAAAAGCAAAAATATAGTCCACAAGATACTCCAAACATTGAGAATTTTTCGTTCGTAATATTCTAAACCGAAAATCAGATAACAATTTTTTTAACCTGTCCAGGTCCTACATTCATCATTGCTGCTATATAATAAGATGTCCTGTACCATTAAACACTAAGCAAAACCTCCCTGTTGCTCTCCCCTCGCTCACTCATGACTCTGCTGACACCTTCCATCGTCTTCTCAAAACATTGCATTTTGACCAGACCTGAGTTGGGATCGCCTCTGAGTAGCGATCTTGAAGGGGCGCTATATAAATTTATGCGATTGATTGATTGAAACAAACCTGGACTGTGCTTGAAGCACACGAATGCACTGCTTCTGCTTTCTGATAATGGAAAGAGAATGTATTTTATTTCATTTTCGTCCTTAAGTTCCTTTTCAAAAAGCGTCACCAAATCGTCTCGTGTAATCCCAATCGGTATGTTCTCAATCTCAATTCCAGCTGATTTGTCCATTTCTTCGGAAAATGCCTACACTCTACACACATACATGTCATGCATACAAAAGCCATACATGTCATACATGTCATGCGCACCAACATAAATTAACGCAGAAAATGCTGGACAACAACCTTAATGATTATGGACGGGTATTGGACAATAAGTCGCCAAAATATATTTCTTACAATTAAATTGAGTATTGAATAGATGCACAAGTTTCAAATACCATGGTGATACTCCAAATTAACTTTTTCGGCACATTACAGAAAAAGAAAGCAGATAACAGCAAATAAAAGACAATCACAAGCTTTGAGTAATAATGTCTTGAACAGATTATGAAAGTAAAACATGGATATAAAAGATTATGCCTTTCACAGTTAAAAATCTGAAGTAGCCTACAAGAACATACAATTCCAGTTGCATTCAGAATGTTATATAGGAAATCCCAAATGAACATTTTTATTAGACCCATACGAGTTTAATCGGGTCCCTTGTGGAAATATTGATTGCTGCCTTATAATATTATCGCTCCAGTGTAACAGCTAGCAACAGCAACACCGAACCCGTTCACAAAAGGATCAACCTTCCAACACATGATAAGGAAAAGCCAAACCATTACCAGTAAGACACTTATTATCGAATAAGACCTAGATTTCCAGCTAAGCTCACAGTCATACTGACTACTTCAATGCGCATCTTCTTTGCATAGCATCGAGTCTTGCGTCTGATAAGTAAAACAGAGAGACTGTCGATCAAGTCAAAACTTGAACTGCGTTAATAAACTAAACCGAAATTTTTGGAAAACCATTGATGGGAAATGACGAAATTGCAAAAGTGAAACCGCATCGCAAAACTTCGTAACACGCACACCCTTACACTCGCATCAAATAATGCAGATAACTGCACAGCAGCCTAAACAGTACAATCTTGCGCATAAAACATGAAATTCTAGAATCGGAAAGAAAGAATGCACAGATTAGGCAATCGCAAATCGTTTAAAAACACTTTTCTCACCGAAAATAAAACAGTACCTGGTAACCGCATCCACGAAATCCTTCATTAACGTAAACACTGTGGGCGCGTTCTACGGCTGCTCGGAAGATGGTTCCGGCTTAACTCAGAATATGAAATCGGCACACTTCGTGTCGACATGGAACAAGAGCACACCAACGCTTAGCGGAACGTATCATGTTTGTTTACAGAATAAAATGACCCTCGGGAATAGTTCAGTTAACTGAAGATACATGTAATTATTCTGTGTAGCGCAGTGCCATAGGCTACAGAAGTACAAACATGCCAACACCTCTAATAAAACAGAAAGTTTGTTTGTAGGCCTATGTCCGGATGTAAGCTCTTATGCCATTTGTAGCCTATGGTGTCCCAAGAAAGGTTCTGAAACAGTAGACTTTCGGTTAACGAAATTTCTTCTAAAATCATTCTTATTCTTCAAACTTGTGGGTTAACGCGACTATTTTCTGCTCTCAATTCACTTTAAATGAAATTAAATCCCGAGTTGTGGACTTTTAAATTTCGACTCGGTCTCAGTGCACAAACTCCAGGCAAGGGGCCGTCCATAAAGTAGGCTACGTTACGCTCGAGGGGGGGGGGTGTAAGAAAGTGTGACATTTTGTGACAGGGGGAGGGGGTCAAGCCATGTGTGACGTCACACATTTATTTTTTAAATGATGTGTAAATTGTGTATTATATAATTGTCTAGTCTAATTTTTGCAATTTTTGTTTTCAAATTCAATCTACATTGAGTTACTGCTTCAATTATTAACTGTGACAACTGTTGACAATTAACTATTCTACTATTAAGTCATTTTAATAATGTGATAGTTCTTTTAAGTGGAAACTTTACAGTTTAATATTGAAGTGTGTTTTAGATTAAATTTGAATAAGGTGTTAATTTAAAAAAAATTCGAAAGTGCGACGTACTTTAGGGGGTGGGGGTCCGAGAAAGTGTGACGTACTTTAGGGGGGGTCAGAGACTTGTGACAGTTTGTGACAGGGTGGGAGGGGGGTCAAAAATGGCCAAAAATTGCGTGCCGTACTTTATGGACGGCCCCCAAGAAGGCATGCAGCGTGTAGCTTAGGTCTAGACGGGAGTAGCCAAGACTCCAGACATAATTATTATAAGCACAGAGCGCATGTGAAGGTCATTCAAAGCACATGGGCATTTTATTTTTACCGTGAGAGGGTGAGAAGGTGGGGGTGGGTCGATGTAGAGTCGGGGTGTGATGGGGGATTTGGGAGCGAAGAATCGACCTGGAAACGATGACTGTAGCGGCAGTGTAGCCTATACCGGAGAGAAGTGGGACGGGGTGAGGCTGCGTAGGGCGGAGTGGGTTGCGGGCGGGGTGAGAGCGGAGTGGGGACGCAGAGTGTGGCCGGGGTGGGACGGGGTAAGGCGGAGTGTGGCAGGGTAAAGCAGAGTAGGGAGGAGTGGGGGCTGCGGGCGGGGAGGGCTGGGTGAAGCGGAATTGGGTTGCGGGCTGGGTAGTGTTGGGGCGGAATGTGTGGAGCGAGAGGTGGAGTGGGAGCCTCGATCTGCACACGGGCCCACGATTATAAACTGGAAGTGTGGCCAACATATTCAATATTGTAGGTCTATGCATTGTTGGAAGAGCATCAACAGGGACTGATCATGATAATCCGCATGAATTCAAAGACTCAATTTCTGAAGAAGTAGATATGAGCATATTTAATGCGAATAGCCTACCTTCTTTCATATGGACTTGACCCGCTGCCTATCGATTTTGTTTTGATTAAGCGCCTGTGAACAAGCTGGTTCCCGCGACTTCGCTTTTGTTGGCGCTGTAAAAGTCTCGAGATTACGATACGATTACGATTACGACACATAATTATTGAGTAGGCCTAACAAGGGGGGTAAGTTCTGTATAAATTTCATATGGGGTCATGGCCGGATTGGCCGCCCTCTAGATCCGCCTCTGACGCTTTCCTACCAAACGTTTTCTTGTACACCGTAGGCTACATTAATTAATTACACGGTTACGAAAATAATAGAAATAGGCTATCCTGCGGCGTTTTGTTATTTGGGAATTTTCCCGAGGCTTCTGAAAAAAACCTATGACCTGGGTATTTCCAAAACGTAGGACTGAAGCCAATTAAGCTTAATTCTCAACATGCTTGTCTACAGTATGAGTCTACTGAGCACAGCAAATTAAAGCCATCGAGTGTGCGCATTGCACGAGTCGGTGTGCATAATGATCATGTGACTCATAAAAACTAGATTTTAAATCGTCAGTTTTCGTTACTGGTCAACTGTGTTATTATAGGGACCTATGGAGTGATTTCTGCAAACCGGTAGGCCTACGTGTCTTTTTATGCAGCTAGTTTCACGCTAAACGAATTATTCAAAGAAAAATGCTACAACGCTGTCTCCTGGGACCGGTTGGCTATTAGGCGTAATAGCCAGTGCGAGACAAGACTTCAATTGAAGATGGCTTTTTCTGGGTCTAGGACATTACTCCGCCGGCCCATCTCCCCCGATTTAACCCTCCTCACCATTATCCCTCTGACCCTTATTCCCCATATAGGACTTTACCCCCGCCATTACCCCGTTTGTTTATTTTAGGTCCAGTTTATATATGCAGGCATATGTTGGCTGTGTATGTACTATGTAGGCCTATGTAGGCTATGTATCATGTATGGATTGTATGCATGCATGTATGTATGTATGTATGTATGTATGTATGTATGTATGTATGTATGTATGTATGTATGTATGTATGTATGTATGTATGTATGTATGTATGTATGTATGTATGTATGTATGTATGTATGTATGTATGTATGTATGTATGTATGTATGCATGCATGAATGCATGTATGTATGTATGTATGTATGTATGTATGTATGTATGTATGTATGTATGTATGTATGCAGGTATGCAATACATGCATGCATGCATGCATGCATGTATTGCCCATAATTATGAGGATCACAATTTAAAGTGAAGACTCAAGTGAACTTTGACCATAAACTCAAGAAGTTACAAGAACCACCAATAGTCAAAGTCAACTCATACATTGTAGCAACAATGCGAAGAATAATTATGCGGTCCAAATTGCCAATAGTTTACTCTGTGCCAAGCGATAATAATAATTATAGGTCAATTTATCATGCTCGCAAAGCCAAAGACTGATACCGCAGTGGAATGTCAACGAGTGTTAAACCAGTTAACATCTCACTGTTAGTTGACATCTCAGTGCAGCATCAGCCAGGTTCGAGGTAGAACTTCTAGACTAAGTGTCGAAAACGATTCTATAGTCTACACTAGAAACAATGTTCAAATAAGCATAGGGGCCTACTAGCCTACTATACATGTTTTAATTCGCTATTTATTTTCTCAATTGCAGTTAGGCTAAATTTATTTTGATTTGCATGATTTCGTCAGAATCAACTGATCGTAAGGCGATATAGACCTAGACCTACTGTAACAGAGACCGAAAGAATAATTATTTCAAACTGTATATTTTACAGGCACAACTACACCCCCCCCCCCTCCCAACCGTCCGGCGCTATGGAAGCAATGGATCAAGTCATACTCATTATACTCATAATGATCGTTATCGTAATCCTGCTGCTAGTGTGCTGCCGAGATACTTGCCCGGGTATGCAGTTAAGCTGCTGCTGCCCAGGCGGAACTAGAGGTACGTATAGGGTTATTATAATAGGCCTAAATTTGTCTTGTTTTATTCGTTTTAGTTTGCATTTAAGCGTAGGCTACCGTACATATAATTTATTATTTTGTACCCATCTAAGACAAAATTTATTTGGTTGGGCACACGGCAGCAGCTTGCCAAGCTCGATCTCTTTTCTCTTGCATCTGAATTTTCTAGCCTTGTCTTTGCAACACGGTTCATGCATGACCTCGGTGTCCAACTTGACCAAGAACTCACTTTTGCTCCTCAACTTCACCGTCTTGCTCGAGACTGCGCCAGCTTCGCACTGTCACCCGTTCTCTTACGTCTGCTACTACTCTTACTTTAGTGCATTCCTTCGTTACATCTCGAATTGACTATTGCTCTACGCTCTACGTTGGCCTCCCATCCAGCCGATTGACTTGTCTTGACCTGGTGTTGCGCTCTGCAAATTCCTAAATATAGTCATGTCTCAAACTTCATATTTAATTCATACATTCGTTCATCCATTCATCCATCCATCAATTTATCAATTCAATGGTAGGAATTTATGTATCTGCGTTACTGTATATCCAAATGGTTATTATATATTTTAGTTCTCGACATTTCCGCTCCCTTCGTTCGGCTGAACAAACCTTGCTTTCGGTCCCTTTTGCTCGTAGCCTACTTCCACTCTGCAGGACCCTCTACAATCATGGAATGGTCTTCCTCTGATGCTCCGCTCTCTTTCTAAAAATCTTTCTCAGACTTTTCTCGCTCGTCCTAATTAGCTAAGACAGTTTTATTTAGCCTCGCTGAGGTTGTGAGCGCCTCTGAGTAGCCCCCTTGAAGAGGCGCTATATAAATGCATATAATGAATGAATTTTACAATGTTCGGTTCGATTTGTACTCGTGTAGCTTCGCTACGGGGATATGTGCACATTCATGAGGAATTACCGAACGCTGTTCAAGTCGTCCAGTGACCCATCGCAATGGTACAATGTAGGTATTTGAAACAGATGGAACAATTAAATTTATTCTTTGTAGTCTGATATTTATAATCTGCATTATTATTATTATTAAAAATTAAAATGTGCAGATTTCTTAATGGGCTTCCTAGTTCCTAGTTCCTACACATCCAGGTCTCGAAGCCCAATGAAAAATGCCTTCAGAAAAGTGAAGAAACGCTTATCTGTCATAGACGGAGACATGACTGTATGGCCCAGAGGTCGGGATACGAACGAGCGGCCGAAGAACGAAACGCCGAGCAGGAGATGTCTCAAGAGTTTGTTTTCCAATGTTTGGGGTTGAGCCTCTACAGTTAGCTGCCTGTTGTCAGTGTGTAGGCCAGTGATTCCCAACCTTTTTGGACTTGCGGCACAGTAAGAAAGAATGAAAAATTTTGCGGCACACTTAACAATAAGTAGGCCTACTAATTTTTATAAATCTATTTGTCACTGTTATGTAATAGCCTAATATTCTAATTTTAATATCCTTATTGTCTAATAGTAGGCTTATAGGCCTACTCTGGTGAGTCTAGTAATTCTACTCAAGTCACTCTAGTCTAGCCAGTTTTTCATGTAACTTGTTCTTCTAAGGCAAATTTAAATCCGATTATTTTGTCTTCGATTCTACGTGCAATCGTGTTATTTGACCATGAAACTTTTTCAGCAGCATAAAGCATAGTTTCAACGATGATTGCTAATGCTGGCGTGATGACAGACTCGGTTTTTCTATGTGCCTTCTTGCGTTTTGCCAATAACTGGGCGACTTTTTAGCTTGCAAACGATCTCTTTTCTGACAATATTCATGTAGTTCGTAAGTTTTTTTATTGCTTATTTTGCTGTGCCGCAATATTCTCAAAATATTATTTCGGTTTATCGTTTACAGCTGGATATTTAGCTTCCAAGGGTAATTTTAATTTACTATAGGAACAAGTGCCTCATTCGGCAAAGTTGTGTTGCAGATTAAGCAGACTATATGTTATAGAGAATCTCCATAGTCCACAGCTACTTTCTGAGATCCAGATTGAACTAAGTATCATTAGGAATCATTATCAGTTAATTTTGATAACATATTAGAATTTTTCCCGCGGCACACTTGCTAAGTTCTCGCGGCACACTAGTGTGCCGCGGCACACAGGTTGGGAACCACTGGTGTAGGCCTACACAATGAGGTCATTGCTCATTTCCATAGGAGTACAACGCCTCGTACGCCTATGCTCATTTCAAACCTGACTTTCTGTGTTTCGTTGGACCATTAGATCCATTGTCTCGGAATGTAGGCTAGTTTTGAACATACGTGTTTATGATTATATCTATGCTGCTGCGCTGATAGCATCGCCGTCCCTTGTGGTAATAAGTAGCCTAATAAGTTTTGTTGTCTTCTCCCTGTTTCCTAGGCCTAGCGCTATAGGTCTAGCTTATAATCCATGCTAGAATTTGCTGTTTATTTACGCATGACAGCCTTTCAAAGACTTGGGCTTATAACCACGTTCAGGCATCAGGTTGCATATTTTCATGTTTTCATATTAAGCTTAATCCAGTAATTCTGTTGCCCAATATAATTATTTTTGTTAACTTATGTTGTTGTAGGTTTGGAATATGTGAACAAGTGATGAATATAATATTCCTTATTGAACATTCTGGTCGACAGACCGCAACCGATGACAGTGTTACTGTAGGCCTATTATTCCGTTCGGGTCATCGACCTGGCGATGACCCGTCTTATACACGACCGAATGTGCTAGTGCTACCAAGCCGACCGACGATCGCTATCAGTATGCTTATGCCTGCACTAAGAAACCACGCAAGAATAACGCAGCGCATTAGCTTAGCATTGGAAGAGTATGTTATTGCAATGACCTATGACTAAAAGAAGCGTGCGATCGAGTCAACAGAAGACCAGTAGGTGGCGCTAGATGAAAAGAACTCCGGTCTTCCACTATTCGGTCGCCATTATCGAGTCACGCGCAGCAAACGAGATGAACTGAAGATTGTTTTTGGCCAATGTCGTGGCCAAAAATAAGAATTTTCAAATAACTTTTTGCATGCTTAAAGGCATAATTACTTTTTTATTAGCCCACCCTGTCGTGTAGTTGCCTTGTTCTTCGGGACGCCATCTGTTGACACATTATGTCAGCACTTCCGCCCTCCTAATCGGATTCAGTCTCCAGAAAGCTAAACCGAAATTGATCATCCTGAATATTGTATTTAAGCGCTTCTCTCAGCATAAGCCTTTCAGAAGCACTCCAAGTGCGATC
>OX243820.1:31346688-31467138 GCA_945859605.1 Lumbricus rubellus | reverse complement strand
AAAAAGCATAATTGATCACTGTTCTATTGGAATGGAAGGTGTTGTAAAAGTTTCAAAACAATCCTTGCGTCACTTTCGGCGTGATCATGTTCCGAACTATTGGAAAGTTTCATTTTTATTTATATAGATTCATGCAAAAAACATACATACATACATACATACATACATACATACATACATACATACATACATACATACATACATACATACATACATACATACATACATACTACGTACATATACTCGAATGTACCACACACTAACTGCTGCTACAGTGGAGATTTCTTCTCTCCGGTAGACTCGTGTAGAATATCGTCCTTCTTTCACGTATGTCTGTTCATTTCCATCTGCTGCTCCTCCTCATCCTCTTCCATATCTTTCTTCTTCTTCTTCTGCTACTGCTCCTGCTCCTGCTCCTCCTGCTTTTCCTCCTCTATCGTCGCTTCTCCTCATCCTCATCCTCGATCATCGCTTCTTCTCTTCTTCTTTCTTCTCCTCCTGCTTCTCCTCCTTCTCTCTTTCTTCTCCTCCTCCTTCTTCTCCTCCTCCTGCTTCTCCTCCTCCGCCTCCGCCTCCTTCTCCTTCTTCTTCTAGCCCTCCTCATCCTCCATCTCCTCCTTCTCCTCCTCCTTTTCCTCCTCTTCCTTCTCTTCCTTCTCTTTTTCCTCCTCCTCCTTTTCCTCCTCCTCCTTCTCCTGCTCCTCATTCTCTGTGTTCTCTTACATTACTTTTTCACTCAACTTTTTTATCAACCTTTATTCACCAGTTTCTCCTTTGCTTCTCTCAGTCACTCCTTTTATCTCTGTCATTCTCGACCGCCTCCCGCTCTCCTTCCTTTCTTTGTGTCTCTGTATCTGTCTGTCTGTCGCTGTCTGTCTGTCTGTCTGTCTCTATTTATGTGTAGCCTATATCTCTCTGTTTTTCTCTCAGGCCAAAAATTCTATTGCCTTTAGCCAATTGTATATGCCTAGGCCTACATGCATGCAATAATGCAAGATTAAAAGTTGTTATATCATAGTCAGAGGATATTAGGCCTATCATAAATATAAATAATGCGCTAAACACTTTTTAACGGGGGTCATACTCTCAACACTTTAGATAAAACATTTATGATTTACCAGACTACGCAGAATACAAAACGAAACTCTGCTACTGTGGCCGTAGACTAGTGGGCCCAAGGCTAACAGTTACTGTAATCTTCCGAAATAAATTTTAGAGAAAAGAAGATATTGCATCAAAAGCCACTTCAAAGAAAACCCAATCATTGGCGCTGAACCTGAACCAGACAAATAAGTTTGATTGCTAACTTGATCTAAGCTTAGGTCTATAATAATTATTATTAAAAACTCCATCTAGACATAGCCTACATCATGTAGGCCTAGGTCTATTATCATTGCGCGATGCCTAGGAAATTTGCGAAACGCGATCTCGTGCAAGACATGTTTTGCTACGCGTAGCCTACTGTAAATCTTTAGTTATTCTGTAAATTATTTATTTCATTTTGCATAGTAGACCATTGCAAGAAAATAAAAAAAATTCTAAATTGTGATAGGAAATGCAGCAATGCTGACTAAATAATAGGCCTACCTACAAAAACGTCAAAAATTACAAGCTCATTATTGCATAATCGCAATTTGTAAACTCGGAACTTCTATGGTACTGACAAAAGTATAGTCGCGGAAACCAGCTTATTATAGGCCTACACAGGCGCTCAATCAAAACAACATCGATAGGCGGGGAAGATTCGAAGAGTCAGGCGAGGAGTTAGCAGACTATAATAGGCATAGGCGTAGGGGACATTTCAGCGTTGGGGGGGCAAAAATGAGACTTTTGCCCGAAATTTTTTTTTTCGTCCGGCCGAAATCTTAAGAAAAATTTCCGTTGCGTTTGCCCGAAAATTCTTACGACTTTTTTTAGTCATCCGGCCGAAATCTTCTGAAATTTCCCGTTACTTTCTGCCCGAAAGGTCTGATGACCTTTTTTTGTTCGGGCAAGTCTGATTTTTCGGGCAAGATGACCCGGAAAAATTAAAAAAGTAAAAAATGTTAATTTTTTTTTGGGTCTGCTTGCCCGAAAAATCAGATTTGCCCGAAATTTGGGGGGGCATTTGCCCCCCTGGACCCCCGTCTCCTACGCCTATGATAATAGGCCTAATTCTAAAGGTTTCTTAAAATATAGTGGCCTACTAATTTATTCTCAATAACCGCCTCTGTCACAAACAATAATTATTGCGTTTGTCTATCCTACGGGGCTTCGGGAATCGAACTCGAGTCCGCTTATCTCTATGCCAGTGTGTTATCCAATGCACTACCGCCCCCCCCCCCCCACCTCAAGCATTGCGAAACAGTGTGCGTATCAGAATTAGCCTCAATTAAGCTACAAGTACTTAGTGTCAAACCGGAAATAGGCAGACGTTGTTGAAAGCATATTGGTCCTGCCCTTTGGAAGTGCAGGACGTGTTCTCCGTTACTAGCCTATAACTGCATGGAACCCGAAAGAAATCTTTTCGCTGTCTCAAAATTAGGCATAGGGCCTACCTTCTTTTCTGGGTCTTTCGTAGGCTACTGGGAGCGACTCTCGATCAGGTTCTGTGCAATGTGATGAGAAAGGAGCTTTATAAATTTATAGAAGCATTACAATACTTTGACAAGACGCCTGTGCGGCTAGAAGAAAATAATGTAGGCATAGGCCTACAAGTTTATTACGATGACATTAAAAGGATGTGTCTGTTTTTGGTTGCTCTGTAGGCATAGGCCTAAGTCTGCATCTCTGTGTGATTTTGTGCATGGCGCAGTAGGCCTATGAGTAGGCCTATGTCTGTCTGTCTCTGTTTCTGTACCTGTCTGTCTGTCCGTCTGTCTGTCTGTATGTCTGTCTGTATGTCTGTCTGTCTGTAACTATATGTATGTCTCTCTCCTTCTGTCAGTGTAGACAGCTAAGGCAGGCCCCCACGTCGTTGTCTATATGAGGTTGGCCTATATATTTGCCACATAAGATAATATCTTATGTGGCAAATATAGGCCAACCTCATATGTGGTGTAGGCCTGCTTTTATTGATCTTGACGAGTAGCCTACTGTGCTGGTGTTGTGCGTATCAATCGATGTCACATCCTCTGCTCTTCTCTTTTCCAGTTTCAACGTAGGCTAGGCCTATAGGCCTAAGCCTGCGTGATTATGCTGTAGGCCCTAGCCTATACATGTATATGTAATGTAAGATGCCGGTTTTGAAGGGCTTTCGAGGGCTGCGTTGGCGCATCTATTCTAAAAGCAAAACACTACACTACGTTTAGCGACGCGCGAGTTTTTGTATGCAAAGGAGCACTTCATTAGGCTATTAGGCTACTCTCCTATGATCCCCCATCTATAATATGTAGAACTTTATAATTAGAAGCTTGCTCATGTTCAATCTTTCTACAGCTTTAGCCTACAGAATAGCCTATAGAGGATATTAGGCCTATTGAGAAGAGCAAACTATAGTCCCTTGAACTAGCTCTGAATCAGTCACGAGATTAAAGTGCCAGCGACTTCATTTTTCTTAGTCTTTGCTGCTCGGCATAATTATGAGGGTGACATGCAAAAGCATAATAATAAATGTAAGCGTATGCTTACTATGCATTTAACAGATGGGCGATGAAAGCAATAGGCTATTGGTTGAAGAATAGACATCCTGACTAGCGTTTAGTCTTGATTTCTGAACCAGTCATGCAGGGACACCAGCATAGGCCTATAGGCCTACCAGGGTGAGAATTGTCGGGGGTGGGAGTTCAAGCCCCCATGCAGTCTTTTTTAGTAAAGTCTGTTTTTCACACGACAATTCCAAGTGAATCATAGTCCAACCCACCCACCCCTAGTTATTTTTCCACAATTATCACACTGGGCCTAAATGTACATTTTTATTAACAGAATTAGACACCTTATGCTTAATAGACCATACCAGGTACCGGCAATAAATAATCCGGCATATGCCTAAGTCTACATAGTTTGCATTTAGGTACTTTACCTGAAAGCAGATATTTTCATCGAAACCATCCCACTGCCTCGTTCTAGATGAAAACCACGCATAGCATCTTTCTCTGACGAAAAATAGCATCAGATGTTAACCGCTACAATCATGTGAACACGCTGCACGCTCAATAAACGACTTCAATGGGGCGTGTATGATGCACGCTTGCCACCAGCAGATAGCCTACAATATTGCAGGTGGCAACAGCTGCACGCTACATTTGATACAAATATCCAAATGCATATAATTCATACATACGAAGGAGCCTACCTAGACATTCGTAAATATATAGCCCTAAATGCATGCGTGAAATACATCAGAAGTATTCTTGGTGTTCAACTGTAGGCCTATATTGATTTTGCCAGTGGCTATTTTACGCTTGAATACGCTGATGCGTAGGCCTAAGCTTGCGTGACTCAAATGTAGGTTAGGCTAAATTTAAAATTGAATATAGCATGAAGAGAATTTTACATGCAGCTGGTCCAAGTGGGTCAAAACCGCAAGTTAGGTCACTCTACCAGTATAGAAAAATAAGATTTTCAGGTAGAAACGAAGTCCCACGAATTTGGGTCAGAGGTGCATCCGAGTAGGGATCCTGAAGGGGTGCTATATAAATTATAATTGATTGATGAGTAACATTGAGTATATTCATACATGTAGGCAAGCTTGCTTGAATTGAGCCGTGTGTGTGGACCATAACGTAAAATAGATTAGAAATACGAATCATTTAATTGATTTTCCATTTATTAATCTCAAATCCATTCCACAATATCTATTTACGATTCAACAATTAATCGAATCCGAACAAGTAGGCCTATCGGTTAAAGCAAAGACAATTCATCAGCAAGGAAGAATCAATTTATAGGTAAATGAATGAGTGAATGGATGAATGAGTGAATGGATGAATGAGTGAATGAATTGATGAGTGAATGGATGAATGAATGAACGAGTGAATGGAAGAATGAACTAGCAATTTAATTAAATTACAATTTAAAAAGTACACTGATGAATAAAAATAAATTAAACATTTATTATTTCCGATGGAAAAAATACTAAAATAAGCAACTCATGAGATATCAAATCAATGTACCGGTACTTATTAAAAGTACCCAATACTAAAGCCAAACAATGCTACATCAGTCAAGTACCTAGTACTGTTATCCTCCAGCTAATGCTAAAGTTATATATACCCGATATCATCAGTACCAGCTAAAATGCTAAATCAACCGCAAAGAATTAGTATGCTACAATGTTTGCATACTTTTCAATCAAGTATCAATTACACAGGTGGACAAAAATACTAAAAGTTAGCAATTCTCACTGCAATAAATGACTAATAATCCTGTGAAATAAAAAAATTCCTCGATAAGAAAAGTCTTATTATTTTATACAGAGTATGATTTATACTCCTAAAAAAACAACAATCAAGTGCTTCATAAAAGTATCCAATACTAGAGTCAAACAACACTACAACAGTAAAGTACCTAGTACTCTCACCCACAGTTTTACGCAGCTAATGCTACAGTTATATACCTGATATCAGTACAAACTAAACCAACCTCAAAGAACTAGACTACAGCGTTTGTATACTTTTCAAACAATTATCCATAACACTGGTGGACAAATAATAATAAAAGTTAGCAAATCTCATATTGTTCTAGGCAATCAACAATTAATAATCTTGTGAAAATAAAAAAGTCCTAAATAAAAAAAGTCTCAGTATTTTATGCAGAGTATCATTTCTACTCCTTTTAAAGTAGTTAGCATTGTTCATGGAAGATCATTGAGAAAAGAAAGAGTGCAGCACACCGGAAAGCGCGACAAGCTCATGACAACATACGCAAGGTTGGACTGAAAGATAAATGCCTGTACAATACTGATCATTTACAAAATATTTTTACAATGAATGTGCACTTGTAGTAGCATCCCCTCAAGATATATATCTACTCAGACGCACTCCCGACTGCAGCGCAGACACTGCATCTGAGTTTCACGCCAAATCGCATAAATAATTGCGTGTGAAGGACTTGCTCAGGGTCCACACGAGGAGGATTGAGGTGGATTCGAACTTGCAACCCTCCGGCTACAAGGCAACGAACATACCCACTACACCACCACGCCCCACAAGTATGCCTAATTGATTGAATCACACACACTTGGACGGGTAAGCAGGGTAAAATAACTCAACCATAACCAAATTTACAATTTAATTTAATCACAGGTTAGCATCACTTTAAACACCAAACCTTAACTTGATAGTTCCTCTAACATCACGCACCAGTCTATGATAACATTTCAACGCTTTTATTCGAGTCCAGAAGAAGCGTGTTTCACGTGATATAAAATTTCATCCAAAGAAAGTCTTTCGACAAAAATAAATCCCAGGAACACGTCATATCCACATTATCCAGCCATATCTTGACCAGCACAAAATAAATTAATTTCTAATTATGACATCCATATTAGCCTATTTATAACTCTGTGTTATCCAATGGTCGTCCGATGGTATTCAATTACATTATAATTAGTTCAGATCTTAACAGTAAACCATAACAGTTAACAGCTAGCAGATATGATGCGCACCTAAAAATAAATAGTAGTCCACAATAAATAAAAGTTCTATATCGAGGGCCAACAGCACAGACGTCGTATCTACACTTTTTTCAGAAAATCACTTTTTGACGGTATTCGATGCGTAAAATTATTCTTCACAGCCTCACAAATGTTGTATGTACATACGATGAATATGCAGTAAGATATCGTTCAGAAACTGAATGTCGTATCTGCAATGATAAGGGCACAAATGTCGTATCTGCCACATATACGACATTTGTGCAGTAACGTCTGCCGCATATACGACATTTGTGCAGTAGTTTTTGTCACATACGACATCTGTGCAGTATATTCTGTCACATACGACATTTGTGCAGTAATTTCTGCCACAAATGACATTTGTGCATTTGGAGGGGGGGTTGAGCCCCTAGCCCCCTACCGCCGCCACTGTGTATGAAAAGCAACATGCTTGTAACAGATAGTTTTGTTCTGTCGTCTTAAATGCTCTTGTTCTTGCACATTACGATGATCGTGCGGTTGTCCGTCAAAAATAATCTACTGCACAGATGTCGTATATGACCTTTAATTACATTTTAAAGTCTTTTCGTTATGCTGCTGCATAAAAGACACTGACAATATCACTTGCTGAATCAAAATAAACATTTTGGCTATCTCACTTTTTATGAAAAAGGAACATGTATCTTGCAAAAACGTTTTTCCAACTTCCTGAAAAGTTTTGGTTTTTGCACATACGACGTCTGTGCTGTTAGCACTATTATACGACCTTAGCTACTCAACTTTGCAATGGGGTAGCGAAGCTTATTTGTACGTACGCACGCACAGCAGAGGGTGGGCCATTGGGGTTCCACAAAATGTACAAGCTGCAACCGAGGAAGAATGAAGATATGATATTTTGCGTACATAATACATGGATGGCCTTAATGTCTCATATAAACACGGCATCTCTTCATTAGTTTTCAGAATTCAGAATTAGTCACTGTCCGAATCTACGATCGGGTGGAAGCCTTTCTTCGCCGACACGGCATCTGTCATAGTCCCAGCAGTTCCTGTGCCTCTCCTGCTGTCCACTCTCCTCCGTTCAACGACCTCCGACTCATCGACCTCGAACCCCGAATGCGACCCACAGTCCTTCCCCCGCTCGGCGATCACCCTACGAGGCACACGATCGCGATTCGGGGTGGCGTCCCTTCCATCGATCGATTTCACCAGCTTCCTCTCGGAGTACGGTTGCCTGGAAGACGTCTCCTCCGATGACCTCTGGTCGCCACTCGGTGATCTACTATGTCTGGACTTCATCCGTTGATCCAGTTCCACCTGGCGAAGTCCTTCGAACACTGCCTGGATAAGCTCAGTTGTTCCAGGGTCTTTGTTGACAACATGGATGGATTTCAATGTTCGTTTCGATGATGCGGACCAGTCGAGAAATTCGTTTATTGCTCGGTAAATTGCTCGTGCGCACAGGTCGACCGGAACCCCGTAGACACCTAAAAACGATAAGTAATAAATATCATTTATAATTTTATAAACATTTGTTAAGTGCCGCTAACCAACCACTGACTAAGCTTCAAGCAATGGCAGTGAGCAGTGGCACCTGCATCGATACATACATAAATACACAATAACAATTTAACAAGGTAAAGATTAATATTCAGCATTCGATTCTGAGAAACGTGAAGAAAAGTACACCTAGAAACAGCATGACATTGACATTTACATCATCAGACATGAGAAAGCCAGCCACACTCGTTTTCAGCAGCGAACGAGCGAAAACATCGGTGGCTTACAACCAGCAACAGATGTCCGACAAATAAATCCTTCGACAGCACAAAAAACAGAACAAGGCTTACAGCGGCACAGCTCTGCACACAATCATCAGCAACAATAAACAGGTGTCAGCAGGTGTTCAGCTTACCTGTACCAACGGCTGGAAGAGCGAGTGACTGTGCCTCCAGGGTCTGCTCTGCGTAACTCAGAACGTTTGTGAATGTCGTCAGCAAAGAAGCGGCACACTTGTCTTCGTCCGTGTCAAAATACCACTGCGGCCCAACTGCGTGGATGACCTGACGGCTCCTCAGGTCACCAGTGGCCAACGTGTGGGTCACCTCCGACATCTAGAAATTCATACAGCAATTCAATGAGCGTTGGGCACCTCTTAGTTCCGTTCTGCTCTTTGAGTGGCTCTATATAAATGTCGAATTACAGCGATAATCAAAATAGTCACCATAATTCATATCAGTGGTAGTTCTTTGGCCATTGCATGAATTCAGAATTAATCCTTTTTTATTCTCGCATTTGTTGTTTAGAAAGATAAGGTCAAATAATTCTGAAATTGGAAATGGGTCAACGATAAATATAAATGACTCATCATTTCAATTGAACAATGGTTTTATTGTCATTTCACAATCCATAACATCACAAAATAATTACAAATGTTAAACAATGATAGCGCTGATGACAATGATGACAACAATGACTTAAAAACTATACAACATTTACCTGTAGCGGTCCATGTGAATTGTAGAAATCCTCGCAGTCCTTCTTAAACTGCGGTCCTCCCGCTTCCTCTATCGCCCCAGCAACACCGGAATAATTCTTCAGAAAGGAATTTGCCGCATTCACGATCACATCCACTCTCATCTTCGTTATGTCGCCCGGATAAACAAAGACCTGGAAATCATCTTTAAACGTCATCGTATACCGATTCGTGTCAAGTAGAGATGCGGAGGCGGAGGATCGGGGTTCCGTCGTACGTGAATCCGCGTTACCATCATCGTGAAAATTGTCTTCCTTCCTCTGTAATGCTTTCTCGGAAGCTGACTTCAACTGAGAACTTCCTCCGTCGGGTGATCTGTCCGATCGCTCCGCACGTCTTGAGGTTTCCCTTCCACGGAACACGGATGTCTTTTCCGAATCCTGTCTCCCAGATACGATCTCATCAACATCCCTGTCCACACCGAACTGCCTCCCACTCAACCTTAAATCAACGTGTCCAGATCCACGTTCACGCTCTCTCGCATCCACTTCAGCCTGAACGCTATTCAACGTGTCCACCACCTTCATCACGTCCCTAAACTCACCCACCAACGTCACAGTTCCAGCAACGTCTGTTATGGCAATAACACGATACATTTTTCGCACGCGCTCTATGACGACGGCAACCTCGGGCAAGTCAGCATTCACGCTGGCCTCTCGCTGGATGATGCCGTTAAACGTCTCCTCGTACAACTCGGCAAATTTCTTCGAAGCCTTCTCGACCTGATTCGCGTGCGGACCTGCGAGCACGGTAAAAACGACCATGCTGAAATCAGCGCCTGGTTCCGTGCTCACCTTGATGTCGACTTTATATCGTCGTTTCATGCTCTGCACGGATAACATCTCGATGTCCATGATGTACCTAACGACGTACGTCTCCAGAAAGAGCGTCTTCTCATCCTCGGAACTTGTGGAGACGCGTTCGTCCAGGTCTTCCCTCGGGTTCTCCGACCATTGTTCGACCGAGTGTTGTTCTCTGTTCGTCGCGCTGGGGACCTCGAATCGTGACAAGACGCTGCGGTCCGTAGCCTTCAACTTCGGGTCGTCACTTCTTCTTGGATTGAGGACCTCGGGAAAAAAATTGGCCGGAAGAATACGAAGCTTTTCCAAATTGTCCAGCCTGTCTTTCCAAAACGCAGGAGGTTCATTCCTGGAATCCCTGTTAACATCCACCTCTTCCCTGTGATCAGATTGCTCCGCGCTCAGCGACCTCGTCCAAACAGACGGAATCTCGTCCTTACGCGATACGGAATCTCGATCCGGCGCCAGATCGGACAAGGGTGACGCGCGACCTTTTGAAGTATACGCCGGCTCGTATTCTCTGCGAAGAACAGACGGCTGATCTGCGGCGTCAACGCGATCTTTACGCCAACCAGGATCGCTGGACGTTGACGCGTCAACTTTCTTGCTCAACCCGCTCGAATGCACAGGTCTACGACTATCGTAACGGCGCTCGTCACTGCTGCTCACGTACTCAGGAGGACTGTGCGTTCCAGTGGATTTATCGAGCTGCAAAGTAAGGCGATGGTCTCCAGTTCTACGCAAATCATCCGCACGTCTTTCACTCGTATCGGAAAAGTACGGCAACGAGACGGACCCGCTGGCTCGGTTACTACGATCGTGATCGAAGGACGACAGGTACTTGGTTCGGTCGGCGTACGTGTGCGACGATTTCGGTTCGCGTTCGTATTCCCTCAATCGATAAAGATCCTCGTTTCCGCGGTGGAGAGACGAAGGAGCGGCGGGCAGCGACCGATACTCCGACTCTTCCGTAAACCGATTCCAGTCCCTGCCCCGTCCTCCGTCTTCCAACTGATCTTCCACAACTACACCTCGTCTTCCCTTTAGTACGTCTTCCGTGGACCCCCTCTTCCCGTCCATTTTGCCGGACCCTACGTCTCGTCTCTCGTCGTCGTTGTCCAGCCACGATCTTTTCACGCTTGTGTCGTTCGATTTGCCAATCTGAAGCAGTTGCATTTTCTGCAGTGCCAACTGCTCCCTGAAGATGCTGTCCAACCTGACCTGCACGCACTGCAGCTGATGTATCATTCCCTTCAGCAGAAACTTCCCCGAGTCGTCGTTGTCGTAGCTTGCGTCAATCCCGTAATCCTTCTGCAGCATCGCAATGCATCCTGGGATGTCGGGGAGTGTGGCAACGATCAGCGGATCCACTTCCGCAGTGCAGCAACAGTATGTCTGAAAACCAATTGTATCAGTTTAATGACCTGCAATCAACCTTCAAACTTCTAAGAGAGTTTGAATGGGTGCTATAACAAGTGCACAAACAAACAAACAAGCCCTTCAGTTCATAGTAACCATAGAAAACAAGATGTTGTCGAGCAGTTGGCACTGCAGAAAATGCAAACCGTGGTTGGACATAATTATAATTTTATATGCACCCGAATTTGGATGCATATTCAGATACCTGATACTTTCAAATCTGTATTAAACCAAACATCTTAAAATCTCTCAGAGAAGACAGATTCAAGAGTGTCAAATCTTAGGCAGCAGACATGCCTGACCCATTTGCATTGTTCCCTGAAGTCACTATTTAAATAAACACCCAGAAGCATAACCACAAACCAGAACTTCAATGGTCATTAAAATCCAGAATACACATTATGATCAACCATTTTTAAACAAATACACGGGATAGCGTATGAACTGGAATCAGGTAGATGAAGAAGAGCCGTATCTTAAACTAACTATCAGTTATTGGTCTATAATGCTGACAACTTCAGCTCCTAGCCTTAGCATATGAAGGTGAGTCCTCTCCCTCGCTGTCTCATCTTCCCACTGACACCCTACAGTTAGTGCACTCAGTCCAACTGCGTTGAGATGGGACAAAGCTGAACCAGATTTCTGCTGTGGTATGGATTTGAACTCCCAACCTATTGATTAACAGTCCAGCTATGCAAACCACTACACTATTGTGCACCAATCAAATCGGACAACTACCTTCGAGCAGATGAAAGACAAAATGAGCTACAGAAACTGTGCAACAAACCTGCATTCTAGAGTCGACAGAAACTTTCCAGAGAGGATTATGCGACGCTAATCTTTCGACGAATGCCTTATCTACAATCGACAAGCATGTTCAGAACGGATCAGAAACAAACAAAAGAGGAATATCAAAAACCATTTTATTTAGTTCACAAGATACTCTAAACCCTGAGCATTTTTTGCTTTTTCATTCGTAATATTCTTAACTGAAAAGCGGAAAATGATTTTTTAAATCGACTCTTATTCACTTATTGAACACTTATTTTTCATATTTGACCCCTTCAATCTCTCTGCTCAGAAGCGCTCCCAACTACAGCATGAACACTGTATCAATTGGAGCTTCATGCTGAAAAGCATGAGAAACTGCGAGTGAAGGACTTGCTGACGGTCTCTACGTGGCGACTTGAGGTGGATTTGAACCTGCAAGGCACTGAACTTACCACTACACCACCATGCCCCACTGGTCTTAAGCTCATCATTGCTGCTATAATGAGATGTCCTGCATGGAGAATTTTTGGCGTGCATCACTTAATTGTAAGCAAGGAACTGTTGAAACAAACCTGGACTTTGCTTGAAGCACACAAACGCACTGCTTCTGTTTTCTGATAATGGAAAGAGAATGTATTTTATTTCATTTTTGTCCTTAAGCTCCTTTTCAAAAAGCGTCACCAAATCGTCTCGTGTAATCCCAATCGGTATGTTCTCAATCTCAATTCCAGCCGATTTGTCCATTTCTTATGAAAATGCCTACAATCTACATACATACATGTCATGCACACAAGCATAAATTAACGTAGAAAGTGTTGGACGACCTTAATGGATCGGGACTTGTAAATATATTAGACAATAAGTTCGCAAAATATATTTCTTACAATTAAATTAAGTATTGAATAGATGCACAGGTTTCAAATACCATCAGCGGAGTAGTCCTAAAAAATGAAGTGGGGAACGCTCTTTTTAATAATATTATTATTAGTAGTATTATTATTAATATTCCATTATCCCTGGAAAAAAGCGTGGGAACGGCGTTCCCCACGTTCCCGCCCCACTACACCACTGAATACCATGCTGATATCCCAAACCATCAACCTCTTTGGTACAGTGCAGTAAAAAAATAATAATATGTAAAGCACATCAGAAACTTTGAGCAACATAAGTACTGGTAACTAGAAACAGAAGTACAACCGAGTAAGTTAAACCCAACCGATTAACCACTAGGATAATAAAGTGCCCTTTTACACGGGATACGACAACTATGGATTAGTTGTCGTATCCCGTGTAAAAGGGCACTTTATTATCCTAGTGGTTAATCGGTTGGGTTTAACTTACTCAAGAAATTCTTAAAAAAATTCATACAACTCGACAGATAAGCGCAAATATAATATTTCCTAAGTAACTCGCCACACTAGGTAAATAGGATTGTTATTTGTTTGTGTATTTGAATGCAATTGAATAACTTCATTATATATTTTTCATAAGAAAACTGGGAGTTTGTTGAATTTGGAAGAATTTCTTGTATAAGTTAAACCCAACCGATTAACCACTAGGATAAAAAGTGCCCTTTAACACGGGATACGACAACTATGGTAAATAGGATTGTTATTTGTTTGTGCAATTGAATGATATTGAATAACTTTATTCTATTATATATTTCATAAGAAGCTGGGAGTTCGTTGAATTTGGAAGAATTTCTTGAGTAAGTTAAACCCAACCGATTAACCACTAGGATAATAAAGTGCCCTTTTACACGGGATACGACAACTATTGTTATTTGTTTGTGCAATTGAATGATATTGAATAACTTTATTCTATTATATATTTCATAAGAAGCTGGGAGTTCGTTGAATTTGGAAGAATTTCTTGAGTAAGTTAAACCCAACCGATTAACCACTAGGATAATAAAGTGCCCTTTTACACGGGATACGACAACTATGGAGAGAGCCGAAGACATTCGAGTTTCATACAACTCGACAGATAAGAGCAAATATAATATTTCCTAAGTAACTCGCCACACTAGGTAAATAAATAGGATTGTTATTTGTTTGTGCAATTGAATGATATTGAATAACTTTATTCTATTATATATTTCATAAGAAGCTGGGTGTTCGTTGAATTTGGAAGAATTTCTTGAGTAAGTTAAACCCAACCGATTAACCACTAGGATAATAAAGTGCCCTTTTACACGGGATACGACAACTATGGTGTTAAATAGGATTGTTATTTGTTTGTGTATTTGAATGCAATTGAATAACTTCATTATATATTTTTCATAAGAAAACTGGGAGTTTGTTGAATTTGGAAGAATTTCTTGTATAAGTTAAACCCAACCGATTAACCACTAGGATAAAAAGTGCCCTTTTACACGGGATGTTTTGAATTTGGAAGATTTTCTTGAGTAAGTTAAACCCAACCGATTAACCACTAGGATAATAAAGTGCCCTTTTACACGGGATACGACAACTATGGTTATACAAGAAACTTTATTATTTGTTTGTGCATATGAATGATATTGAATAACTTTATATTATATATATTTCATAAGAACTGGGAGTTTGTTGAATTTGGAAGAATTTCTTGAGTAAGTTAAACCCAACCGATTAACCACTAGGATAATAAAGTGCCCTTTTACACGGGATACGACAACTATGTAAATTCAACTACCATAGTTGTCGTATCCCGTGTAAAAAATTAGATAAACTATGTTTTTAAACTATGTTTCTTGTATAAGTTAGTTTATCTAACTTTTTATCCTAGTGGTTAATCGGTTAGGTTTAACTTATACAAGAAATTCTTCCAAATTTTTTTAAACATAGTTTATCCCATAGTTGTCGTATCCCGTGTAAAAGGGCACTTTATTATCCTAGTGGTTAATCGGTTGGGTTTAACTTACTCAAGAAATTCTTCCAAATTCAATAGTTGTCGTATCCCGTGTAAAAGGGCACTTTATTATCCTAGGGGTTAATCGGTTGGGATAGTTGTCGTATCCCGTGTAAAAGGGCACTTTTTATCCTAGTGGTTAATCGGTTGGGTTTAACTTATACAAGAAATTCTTCCAAATTTGGAAGAATTTCTTGAGTAAGTTAAACCAAATACAAAATACAAAATTAGTGCATACACTAAATGATCATAATTATTTAACTCATATACCTGGTTAAGCTCAAAACTGTATTTACAGACAACAGTTCAATAAGAAAAAATCACTTATTCACTGTATGGTATTATCATACATCAGCAAACTTTAAGATTATTTATACCATGTGCAAACTCTTGAACAGATCATAGAAGTGAAACAGCGACATAAAAGATTATGCCTTTCACAATTAAATAGCTAAAATACAAGAACATTCAATTCTAGTTGAATTCAGAATGTCATATAGGAAATCACAAATGAACATTTTTTTAGACCCATACAAATTTATTCGGGTCCCTTGTGAAAATATTGATTGCTGACTTATGTCAGCATCGTTCCAGGGTAACAGCTAGAGACTCGAAACAGCAACACTAGAGACTCGAAACAGCAACACTGATCCCATTCACAAAAGGATCAACCTTCCAACATATAATAAGGAAAAGCCAAAAAATGACTGAAAAGACACTTACTATCAAATATGACCTAGACCATGACCATCTCTATACAGGGGCTTCTATCCCATGTATAGGCGGGCGCGACTTGCGCCCAGTGAAAAACAGGGGGGAAACAGAAGAAAGCCAAAACTCACGTCGATAGGGGGGGAAGGCCAGCCATGGAGGCAGTGTTCAATCTAGTCATCTCTAGGAAGAAGTTTCCCCCAGAAATTACTTCCCCCCATAAACATTTTTCAACATTGTATTAGTTATTAGTTATAATAGTATTACTATCTATGTACATTATTTCATCACATGAACTGTTTTAATACGCCACGATAAAATTTACTATTACCTAATTATAATAATATTATTTAGGGCCTACTATTTTAATAAATGATACAATCATATTACTATGATTTGATTTAATGTTAATGCATGTACAAATACTATATTTGTACAACTAAATGCAGTGTTTAATCTAGACATCTCTGGAAGGGAGTTCCCCAGGAATGAAAATTTTCCAGAAAAATCGATAGGTGTTGTTAACATGGGTTCCCGGACAATTCGGCGCCGGACAATTCGGACCGGACAATTCGGACCGGACAATTCGGACCGGACAATTCGGAACCGGACCATTCGGACCAAACAATTCCTTGCAGCCCAAATTCGTGATGGGACTTCTCCATCACCCAAAATGTATACTGTCGAAACTAATATTAATCTGACACCTCACTTTAATATATCGGGCATAAAAAACCATGGGCCTATAGGTATGAAACTTACATTGATCTAAATGAGATGCCTATAAGTTGATAATTTACTGCATTTAGCTACTAATTTCAGTGTCTTATTTCTGTTATTGGATAAATTTTAGAAGATCAGACAATATTTGCTTGGTGCCATATAATTTTATTTCATACCATTGATAAACAAAAGTTTCATAGCCGTAAGAGCAATATTTTTGCATGCACTCCGAATTGTCCGGTTGCGAATTGTCTGGTCCGAATTGTCCGGCGCCGAATTGTCCGGACACCGTTAACATGTATATAGAATAATTTCCCCCCTCCATAAAAAGTATATAAATTTGACAGGTTTATACAAGTGCAGTTATCCCGTCAGTAGAAGAATTTGACCGCAAAGCATCGAAGTAGGCCCACTAAAAATAAGGTCATGCATCAGCATTTTGGGGAAGTAAATGTATGTTTCAAGAAGGAAAATTAGGCGAAAGACTAAAAAATGTCAGAAAATTTATGTCTGAGCAGTTTCTGTTCGCCCAAAACAGCCATTTACCGCTCCCCAAAACCTGAATTCCCCAAAGCAGTGGGACTAGGTAACGCACTGATTAAACACTGAACTAAATGGCTTATCTCCAGTGTTATCTTTCAAATTTCAGACTGTCAAATTTAAAAATATTTTGTTCCTTGAACACTTAGAAAAACAACAGCATTATTACGTTACGTAGGCCCACATTGTATTTTATTGTAATGCGAAAATTGCAATGCGGAAATTGGAAAAATTTCTTATGGGGGGGAGGGACGCATATCACACCCAAAACCCCTCCCGTCTTGGCACTACGTGTTTGTTTCGGTGATCGTCTACTAGATGCTTGTTTGTCTCTTCCCCCAGAAACCTTCATTCCCTATAGTTAGGGGACAAGATTACATATTGCCGGGAGAGTAGGTCGGCCCAATAAGGGGGGAAGAATATGTATTGCGCCCGGCTGCTTAGGGGGGGATGGAAGCCCCTGTCTCTATATCCTTCTTCCCAGGCTCTTTTTCCACCTCCATTGCTCAGCTTCTCAATACGGCGACTCTACTCTCAATGGATGTCGTCCAACCTCCTCTGCCTTAAACCCTCCAAAACAGATTTAATTATTCTAGGCCTTCCTGACCAAATCAAGAAAATCCCTGACACTTCAATACACCTATCGACTAACTCTTCATCTCTTACCTTCGCTTCTCATGCTTCTGTTGGCAATTTTGGTGCAATGTTTGATTCACATCTCTCCTTCTCTAACCACATCTCTAACCTGCTTCATGCACATCCGGGACCTCCGCCGCATCCGACCTATGTTCGATTTCAAAACTGCTCTTCCACCAATTCTACATCCATCATCCACTCAAAGCTTCATTACTGCAACTTTCTGTTCTTAAACCTTGACTCCACACAACTTAATCGCCTCCAACTCATACAAAGGTAAACACGAAGACTGGCTGCCCGTACTCCAAACAATATGGCCGTTAACGAATGCAATAAAAAATAGAGCGCGACCTATCGACGACATCGCAACGTGAGGGTCGGTTAGGGCTCAGGTTAAGCGTCGTGAGGGTCGGTTAGGGTTAGCTTTAGGCAGGGCTGAAAGTGGTTTGGAAAAGTTGCCGGGTCTCACTTTGACGGACGAGCACGCCTTTGGCCCATAAATTTTTCTGACGACTTTTTCCTATAGTCATTCGCCCCAAATTACCGAAAATCCTACCTTTTTTACCTACTTTTGGCATCTGACGGCCTGTTTTGCAACCCGGCTGAGACCCGGCAACAGCAGGTCTCAAAAATCGACGCCGGGTCTCAGACCCGGACCGACCCGGCTCACTTTCAGCCCTGGCTTTAGGGTTAGTGCAGTCATTCTGCTGAAATTGAAGCTGAATGGATGAACAATGTCATCGATGGTCGCGCTCTAATTTTATTGCATTCGTTGGCAGCCATATTGTTTGGAGTACGGACAGCCAGTCTTCGTGTTTACCATACGTGGGTATACGGCGTATACTCACTTCCAAGAAAAAAAGTCATCATATATTCACCTCCCGTAAATCAGGGTATGCGCTTGTAAAAGGCAGGGTACATGCTAGTAAATCAGGGTGCATGCGTCTATTCAGCGAATGACAAAAAAAAAGGTCATCAGCTTTTTTCGAATGAAAAAATTGCGACGTTTTACGGAAATATCGGCGGATGACTAAAAAAGTCATCAGTTTTAGCCTATGGGGCGTCAAAATGAAAATTGTTTCCGGCGGTAGCGTGTACTCACCTCAAAAGTTCGGCATACCTGGGAACGGCGGTCCCAAATTATAACATTAAGTAAACCAACAATGTGACGTGTCGGAATGTAGTCCGGTGTATTGGATGGGCCGCGCATAGAAACGGTTTCTTTTGCACTCCACACTTATAAAACGACCAGCTGGTCCACCGAAATAGAAGCTGGAATAATGAGAAAGCACTTGAGAAATGGGCGATCTTGCCATCAATCCACCAGAGTTTCTAATGGCTAAACTAACCCTAACACTAACCCTAACCGACCATCACGATGCCTAACCAACACTCACGAAAAAGACGTGCAATGACAACGCGGACGGCTAGCCAATGGGGACGAAGTGTTAGCGACTTCATTTTCAAGGCCTCGGCATATGAGGGCGGTGGCCAATCCTCTCCCTCGCCGTCTCATCATCCACTGACCGTGAAGTCAGTGTAGGGCCTACTCATCATAGGTGAGTCGGCTAGGGGGTGCTTGTGGAACAGAAATCTCGTTACAAATTTCTGCCCCGGCGAGGAATTGAACCCCCGACCTCTTGGTCGACAGTCCAGCGCGCTAACCACTGTACTACCGAGCACCCCCTACAAACTGTTGAGTATTTTGTGCTAAATATGAATTAGGCCTATGATTAATTTAATTGATATAGGCTACTGTGATTCAATTTACTTTAAAATTGTTTAATTATACCAGGTTAGCAAAGTTTGGGAACGTTTTTTATGCGCCACACGGTATACATACAATTAGATTTAAGTGCCATGGGTTCGTAAGCAATCGATTAAAAAACCGTAGCAACGATTCAGATTCAACGTAGGCCTATAGGGCCTATAAGCCTACCTGCATTTCCTTCATTAGGCTATCCGAAGAGCAGTGGAGCAGATCACAGCTGCAGTGATCATGCAGTGATCGGTTAACGCAATTTAAGTGTAATATGCATTCCTGGTCTTATTATAAGCTACTTATTATTACTATTAGGCTATAACAAGCTAACTATAATAAGACCATCTACGGTGTGCATCATACCAAAGCTGGTTTCTATTAGGCTATGGGTGAAATGCTTTGACGCATCCAGGCTCACCCATTATTGCAATGACTATGCAGACTAGCGCTCTTACGGACAACCCGTTTGACTCATCGAGGCGCTCGTGAATTCATCTGGCGCCCCGCGCTTGGCTTTTTAAAAGTAATTAATGAATTTTTTAAATCGCCAAACTTAAAGCGACACAGGCTTCATTTGACTTATAAAGTTTTTTTATTAGTTTTAAAAATATATAAAGCACGCCATGGCTACTGTAAAAGTTATGCCGTGGGGCGGTTTTGAAAGGTCCTCACAAAAAGGTAGGCTATCTGAAACTTGCGAATTAAAATAGACAATAAATGTGTGCATAATAAATCTCTGCCCTAAGCGAATTCATAGATCATACATTGATACGGGTCCGAAGCTCTGACTTACCGAGAAAGTAATTGAGATAATATTATTAGCTGAACCAATCACATCAGACCCAATAATATGGCATTGGCACGTTGCAAAGCAAAGAAAGGTTCATTTAATAAAGAGTAAGTAAGTACGCAAGCTTTTAACTGATAACGCGTATACTTTGGCAAAAGTAATGGAGAGCGGAAAATTTTGCATGACTCTAAAGTATCTATGACGAAACTAACCCTAACACTAACCCTAACCGACCCTCACGACGTTAAGCCTTAAGAATCTAATGACGAAACTAATCCTAACGCTAACCCTAACCGACCCTCACGACGTAAAACCTTAAGAATCTACTGACGAAACTAACCCCAACACTAACCCTACCGACCCTCACGACGCTAAACCTTAAGAATCTAATGACGACCCTGACGACGCCAAACTTACCCTACTCGAACGACACGAAGGTCTCGGATCAGTGATTCCGTTAGTGTGCGTCCGTGCGTCCCGGACGCACAAATTTTGACGCCGGACGCACAAAAATAAAGGTCGTGCGTCCATGGACGCACCGCAGTTATGGATGGACGCACAAATAAATTAACGATGCGTCCATGGGACACCAATAAAAAATACCGTGGGGTCCGTAGCCTATATATGTGTCACTAACACTTGCTTACTTACTGTCTCAGTTCATGCGATGTGACAAACTGGTGAGCGGTGAATAATTTATGCAATGACCTATTTATGAATATTTTTTCTTTGTTATAGTGAGTGACGTACATAGCCTATATATGCATAGGCTATATTATATATGCCTATATAATTAACATGTCACCAATAATATTATGCTCGAGCGCCCTATGAGCGTTCCTGGCTATAAAATTAATAAGTAATGACAGTCGTCGGATAGATATTAAAGTCAAGAAAAATAAAAGAAAAAAATGTTGAAAAGTAAGAATTATCGTCGGGAAGATTGGTAGACCTACTGGTCATATAGGCTAGTCTCCAAAATTTCTGAAATGAGGTCCTAGTTAGCGGCAAGGGCGGACCCAGAGGGGCCAGTCCGGCCATGACCCCCCATTTAAAAATTGCATGGGACGTGGTACCCCCGTTTGGTTTTAAGAATATTTAAATGAATGCGACTATAGAGAAGACAGCAGATTACGACCAGGTGACTAAAAAAGGTCATAAAACTTTTTGTTAGCGAAAATGGCATATTTTTGACAAAATAATTTCGGCCGGATGACTAAAAATGGTCATAGAATTTTTTGTCAGAGAAAATGGTAACTTTTTTACACATTTAAAAAGGTCATAAGATTTTTCCGGAAAATGTCACCGAAAATTTTGCCCCCCCCCTTCACAAATTTCTCTATCCGCCTCTGTATACCGGTAGGCCTATGTATACGTAATAATAAGGGTTGGGCCCTTTGTAGCCTATAATTCACCTACAGGGCCTAATAGAAGAAATTCGGAATTTTTTTTATTTATCCTACTGTGGCCCGATGGGACTCCAAAAATGGATGGGTCTGGAGTCCATGACTCTCATCCATTTGGCGTGGACTCCAATTTTCTTGATGTGGTGCGTCCATGACTCCAAGAATTCAGATCTTAACGGGATCACTGTCTCGGATGCTGAAAATTTAATAATAAAGAACGCGAAAGTTAGAAATAATTACCTGTGCAAAGCGTTCGTCAATACATAACGTCATTTTGTGAGAAAGTCTAATAGCCAAACCAGAAACGTTTTATATTGAAATTCGTCCAAAATCGTTTTACCTTTCGCACGTATTGACAATTTCAGAAAGGGGATGGTCACATTGTTGAGGCAGCGTAAGTTGATGGGTTGGGGTAAAAATAGATTCTAAAATCTGTATGAGTTTTACAGGCAAGTGAAGCGCTGCACCCGTATCAATGTATGATCTACGAATTTGTCTGCCCTAACCGGAAATTGCGTCTTGTCCAGGGTTGCCAGGTCGTCGCGAAAAGCGCGAATTGGGCGACTTTTGAAATCGCTCGCGACTGAAAATTTCGTCCTCGCGACTCGCGCTTTTTTGGGCTACTTTTGAATTGCCTCGCGGTCGCGACGGCGACTTTTTTGGGGCGACTTTTGGGTTTTTTTCAGCGACTTTTGGGTTTTTTGAGCGAAAAAAGGGTATTTTTCACGCGAGATTTCGATCGAAAGACTAAAAACAGGACGTCAAAAAATTTGACGACCTTTTTTTTTTAGTCGTCAGAAGAAATTTTCGCGACCGAAGACCGAAATAGAAAAGCTCGATGATCTCGCGATTTTCGCGACTTTTTTTCAAAATCTCGCGACAAAATTTTTCCGAAATCTGGCAACCCTGGTCTTGTCCTCAATTGTCTAGGACAGTCAGAAATTATACAAGCAGTTTAATTAAAATTTAAGTAAATAACTCTTTCTTCGGCAATGGATGCCGTTTTGACGATAGTACTACTGTTGATGCAGTTTTTTTTTCCGGTAAGTTGATTATTTCTTCTTTTCCTTCGGGCTTGAATTAGTCCCTCGCTGGGGAGGGGTCAGCTAAGTTGATTATTTCTTGCAGACCAGCTAATAACCCATCTCAGAGCGGGTCACCCGGAATACCCGAGTGGGATCCCGAAGCCCCACAACGCTGAAAATGCTCTAAGCCCGATTTCCCGAAAACACTTTGATAGAAAACGGCGGAACTCCGGAAAACTTTTGAGAATTAGTTTAAATGCATGATATAATAGAACTGTTTGTGTTGATGGCAATCCCGAAGACGGCATGCCCGTACTCCAAACAATATGGTTGCCAACGATTGCACTAAAATGGAGTGCAGCCACCTATTGACTGCATCTCAACATGCATCCCAACATGCAAAGCGCTCAGTAAGTAAGTAACTGGCTCCTTGCCCACATGCAAGATAAGTAAGTAATCAAGGTAAGTAAGCAACAGTAAAAATTTTAAGCGATTTGGATAAGAGACATTTAATGTGATCAAACGCTACATACGCTAAATGGCTGCACGAATTGTCACGTTTAATATGTTCTTACGATAGTCGTCAATAGAGCTACCAAATTAATAGAAATAAGCCCTTTAATGCCATGTGAAATAGAATCTAAATTAGCCTTTGCTATAGCTTCATAAGCGCCAGGCGGAAATCAGCTAAATTATAGTTTCGAAAGCGCCAAATTCGTTTGCAAAGCGCAGGTTTATTTACTTTCAAACTGCAACATACTGCATATCTAAGCTTCATATATCACCCTTTAATTCGATTACTTACTTACTTATCTTGCATGTGGGCAAGGAGACGGTTGCTTACTTACTGTTGGGATGCAGTCGATAGGTGGCTGCACTGAGTACGCTGTATTCTTATTGCAATCGTTGGCAACCATACAGTTTGGAGTACGGGCATGCAGTCTTCTGGATTACCGTGTTGTTGATAACGCTAAAAATCATGAGGATGCGCGTGTTGCATTTAGAAAATCGATTTCGGGATCCGAAGGCATTGGTTTCGAACATCACATACGGCCATTGTTTATTTTATACATTTTTTGATTAATGGATTTCAGGTATTAACGATTACTGTGCGATAATATGAATCATATAATGAATCCATATGATTATTAGTGTGTGTTTTGTGCAGGGTTTCTGCACTAAAGGATGGTTGAAAACCACTGTGTTAGAGTCTTTGTCAGTTGTCTTTGACTTGTTATAGTAGATCAGCTTCAAATTTTCTAGCTTCACATCAGCAACAACACAAAACATGTAATTGTAATGTCTAGAAATTTTAGGTCCAACTTAGAAGCTTAGATTTTTTTAAGCATTGTTTTCATGTGTTTACTTACAGGTGAACAAGAAACCGGAAATGTCTGAATTGGTTAAGGAAGCTGGTGTTGTTGGATGGCTATCGAGGGCTTTGATCCATTGGTTCATTTTGGCAGTAATGTGGATTCTGGTGTTCATTTGCTGCATAATCTTTTCAAGGACTTGCGGCGTATGTATTACTTTATAAAATCTGTACATTTTTCTTTCATGTTTCTTTTGTTTAATTGCCACACATGTTGGATATGCGTAGAATTACACCATGCAAAATTTAAGCTTGGAAAACAGATCATTTCCAGAAAGTCATGGAATATTTTAATGTAAGTGGATATGTAGCTAAGTCATGGAAAGTCAAGAGAAACGGTGACATCGTTTGCTGCTTTAACAGTTCTAAGTGTTATTAAGACTGCTATATTGAAAGCACCTCTGAAGGCAAGTCATATTCAAAGTAGTTCCTATTTCAACCTGAAGATCATGGCTGTAAATTCAACTGACTGAAAATCAGCTGAGGGTGGTCTGGCAACTGCTAGACATGTGCAAGAGAACAAATGTGATGCCATCTTAAGTATATGCAAACAGTTCCTACACAATCAGGTGGATTCCAACGAATTCATTAATTAAAATCAATGAATAAATACGAAATCTTACAAACACAAATCTGGACACTTTTCTATATGCAGACCTGAACAATCCATTGATATTTGGTCAATTGCAGTGATTGTTCTTGTTTTGTCTGATGGCCATGCGATAACGTTTTTGTCAGCAATAAAGCAGATTTGTACACTATCGGGGGAATGATAAGACTTCTCATTTACCTAGACTGATGTATAACTGATGTGTTTTTATGTACAAATATTTTGGATGTTAACAATCATATTTGTTAATTTTTAACTATGTAAGAAACGGCAAGGACGTAATGGTTAACTATGATTAAATATATTTTGCATAAGCAATGGCAAATGCAAAAGTTGCATTATTCATTGTTTATCTTTTTATAGTATTCATGCTAGTTAGTTGCATTGAAGTTATTTGTTCAATCAGTTATAATGCATGGGCGGCTTAACGACTATAATGAGTGTTTTGGATTTATTGCTAGAAGGAAATCTAATTGTTAAAGTTGAATAACGATTAATTTATCGTTAACTCCTGCAACCATGATAAACATGTCTTCTGGTTTGCATCCATGACACTGCTTGTAAACAAACTGTGGAAATGACAGTTGCGTATGCGAGGTGATGCGTGCATAAATGTTATTCTTCTGCATGCCATTATTCTTCTTCTCAGTCAGTTTCTGTGTCATTGATTCTTTCAAAACTTACCAGTATCACCATTTAGTAGTGCATGTGCATCATGATTTAACGCAAATAGCTGGTTATAAATACAGGTTTTTGTTCGTTTTAGAAATTCCTTTTCAACGCTCAGCGTGTGAAAAATCTGCGATTCTTCGCGGATAGTACATATATTGCTTGTGTGAAGTTTGCCTGCCTCACATTTCTGAAACACGTAAGCATTGGCAGTGTGAATTCTTTATCGTAATCATCATTGTTGCTCATGAATGACAGTGTGATTGACACATTTTTGCTCAGAAATATGAAGTAAATTGTTATAACAGGAATTTAGAACCCATGAACTAAATTTTGCAGCCTGATATTTGCTAATTATAGAGTGTTTTGTTGTATTATTTTCAGTTTGGACCGATTTCACTGCATCTTGGTTCATACCATATGTTTACGTAAGTGTTTTAATATTCCTCAATCATTTTCTGCAGTTGCTTTGGTTGCAACACGAATAGAACTGGTTAGTCTATAATGCGCAGTGTTGGCGTATGCAAATCAGGCAATTGCCTTGCATGCTCAAATCTAGGGGTTGCCGTAGTTAGCCTTTTTCACTTACAATGATTATTTTTATTTGAAATGAAAACTTTCGCTTCTGGAAGTAATTTAAGCTGATTATTGGTTTCATTGCACCTGCATTTTGTTCAGGGAATTCAACTTCAAACACTAAATAATAATTTTATTTTAACAATTGTGTGCTTTAACTGGGTCACCAAATGCAGTTTTAATGTTCAACAGCCATAATTAAGCATATAATTAATTGCTAATATTAAGTATAATCCATAAAATATGCACTGCTGCAGAAGCATCACTTTGTACATTCTTGCATTTAAAAAAAAGTTGTTTCAGTTTTTGATGGTCAAAATTACTGTGCATACAGATAACTAATAAAGCGACAATCCTGCTTGCTAAACAATGTTTTTCCTTTTGGTTTACCTCTTGACACCTTTGAACAGCTATGAAATATTGTAACTTGTACTTGTATTTTATGTTTATTTTTATTTTGTCAATAAGGTTATGAATTGAATTTTAAGTACATAGAATTTTTTATTCCAGGCTGGACGAGCTCCTAGTCATGTTCCAATTCGTCCTGTTCTATTATCAGTTGGAAGTCGTCTGGGATTATGGATGCGGATTTGTGAGTTACATATCCATCTCTGCAGAGTATGTTATGTAGTAATGTGCACTGTGTAGTACTATGCCTTGCTGATCACAGATAGATAGGTAGAATTTATTGGACTCAATTAGTCGATCAGAATGTATATAGCGCTCCCTCAAGATCTCTACTCAGAGGTGCTCAAATTAGAGTGCTAGTTGTGAGTCACATTTTAACGTAAAGTATAGATAAATTAATGATAAAAAGTTTTATAAAGCAATTTCTACTTCAGGGAACTTATAAAGAAGATTGCAAGTTTTCCCATATTAGTGTTTTTGTCTTAATCTTTTTAAGAAATTATTTTTAGATGTTATGATGACTATTGCGTAGAATCTGCAACTCAGCAGGCTACTTGCAAACTTTCATCTTGGGCTTTGCTTCAGATTTTAAATAAATATGTATATAGCAATTCATTTCTGTCAAATGTATTTGTAATATAAATTTCTGTTTATCTGTTTGAATATTATACAAACAGGAAACGAATCTGATTTTGCCAGCCAACTGTCATTTTCATTAGTTTATATAACATATTACAGATAGTTCTGTCTTATTCATATAGATTGAAATAGCAGTGGTACTTGGTGAAGATGCCCTCATTCTTGGCTTGTTGTTGGCTGCATTCAGAATACGGTATGTCTCTTTCTGTATTTTAATTATATTTATATGTATACAACTGTACATATGTACACATGCTTAAATCCTTATATTTATGATACTTATGCTTAAATACAAGTACTGAAATACTTGTAAATGTCATCTATGGTATTGTTCTTCAGAGCGTCTTCAAAGATTCAGCCTGAAGATTCTTTTAATGTCATAGTTTGCTAGCTTGCATCACAGACAGTGGTGTAGTGAAGTCCCCGTAAGCTGTGTTCAATCAAGCTGAGTCCAAGTTCATCTAGGCTGAGTCAGGGGTGATTGAATCAAAGTCTGAGTTACTAAGCATTGAGTTCAATTTCTTCCAAATCAGAATACACTGAAACGTGCAATTCAGTGGCGCAGAAAAATAAAAGCACTATTTATACAGAAAGAATTGTTATAGCACTTGAGTAAAGTTTTGTTTGACTAATCTTGCACTATTACTAGAATACATAAAAATTCTTCTCCTGCTAAACACAAGTGCATCAGGTGTACACTTAGTTGGAATAGGTAAAACTGCAACTGCCATTAAGTTCAACTGTGGCAACACACAGGGTCTGGTCTGCCCAGAAATTGTGAGTCTGAAACCGAGTCAGAAAGTCTGAGTCCAAGGTCTTTAAGTCTGAGTCAAGACAGTCTAAATCCAAGTTAGCAGATAATCAGTCTTAAGTTCTTATTTGGAGTTGAGTACTACATCACTTGTCACTGGCACCTAAGCAACTTTAATTGTTAATAGTGAAATGAAGTCATTGTTGCATTCTTTTTGCAGGCATATCCATGACATAATGGCTTTATATCTTGTCTACATCCTTGCACATCTCATCATGTCTGCGTGCCACACGCTCTCCTTCATGTCCATCTCTCCACATGGAATGACAGTTGTGAAAAAAGTGTAAGTGTGCCTCTCAGACTACCATGACATTATCAATTGCAATGTGCATGACTACAAATTATGTGCATTAAATGGTAGGGAATAATCAGACATTACCTTGGTCATTCACCTCGACCAATTATCCGGTTTTGGTTCTATTCACCCCTACAAATACTATATACAATTAGTTGGAAATGAATTTTTTACCTGTTCAATTGATGTTCATTTATTTTTCTTCCAAGAATTACAATTTAAGGGTCTGTAATGGAGGTCAAGTCCATTTCAGTGATTATTTATTTCTAAAATGAGAAATGTTTTTATGTGTTATTACAAGCGCTTAATTTTATTTTGATTTTTTTTGTATTTGCATGAAAATGTGAAGTTTCTCATATGGAACAAATGGTACTCAGTTCCTACCCCAGATCCAGCTATTCTCTACTATTTGGCTTTGTTAGATTAACTTTTTATTCATAAGTACAGGAATGACATGGATGCATTTCTGCGTACAAGTTCAGTTTGTGAATACAGTTCTTCCTGATGATGAACTGTCAGAGAATTAATTGACCCGATTAAATGTGTGTTTTGAAATGTAATGTTTATGTAATTTCTGTCATCTATTCTGGAGAGAGTGAAGTTGTACTACGGCAGAAGGAGAAAGTATGCACTGTGTGAGGTTGGGGAAACAGCAGGGCTTAAAGTGTGGCAGGACGGTCATGGACGGCGTCCTGGCGCTTATTTTCAAATCTCTATGCCGTCCTGCCACTTATTTGGCCAGCACACCTGAAAATGTAAGGGGCGTCCTGGCACTTTTTTTAACACTTTTAGCACTGGGAAACATCACAGAGGATATGGTCAGGGTTTTGACATATGGCTTGGAACAGTACAGTACTGTCAGCGGTCCATTCTAGTGTCTTCGATGGGCAGGAATCCGCAGCATTTCATGCAACATAATATGGCAATAATGGGGAAACAACGGCTACAAGACAAAGGATAGAGCTGACACCATAATATTATTGTGGTGTCAGCTCTATCCTTTGTCTTGTAGCCGTTGTTTCCCCATTATTGCCGGATAGTCATACAATTCTTGTGAGGTTATTAGCCTTTGCCACCTCAATTTTCCAAGGTGACGTAACCAATGTCTTACATTTTTATTTTTATGCATAGGGGGGTTGCAGTCAGGTGGACTGACCTTCTGCTGCTGCCAATCTACTTCTGGCTTTGCCGAAGCCCAGTCATGATGTAAGTGAAACACTTTGGTCCTTATTGTAGCCGTTCCTTAAGCTAATTTAAGCGGCAGCCTTAGTATGCAGTGTTAATGACTATTTCTCTTACATTCTGAATACAGAGACAGATAATAATAATAACAATGAAGATTTCTATGGCGCCGTAACACAGCCATGCCGTTACAAGGGCGTCTCACATACTAAACTAAACAGCAGGATAGGCCTTAAGGAATAAATGAGTCTTGAGTCCAGATTTGAAGGAGTCAACTGAGCAAGCCGCTCGCTGGGCGGGAGGAAGACTGTTCCAGCATCTGGAACCGGCCACTGAGAAAGCGCGGTCACCGAAACGGGTTTTCATTCGCTGTACGTGAAGGTCGCTTTTGTTGAGCGATCTAAGTCGTAACCCGGAGGCGGAGGAGTGCGTCACGATGCAGTAATCACGCATATAATCAGGCGCAGCTCCGTGTAGGGACTTGTAAACAAGTAGACAGATCTTAAATTCAATCCTCTGTGGAACAGGCAGCCAGTGTAGAACATCGCGAAGTAACGGCGTCACGTGGTCGTATTTCGTCCGGTTGCACAGCAGTCTTGCAGCAGCATTGAGGACTGACTGCAGGCGATCCAGAAGACTCTTGGGCGAACTGGCCAGCAGGCTGTTACAGCGGTCAACCTGAGAGCTGACAAAGGCAGCGGGGGCCGCCATTGCAACCTCGAAAGACAGGGATCTGATGCAGCCTCTCAGGAGGCGGAGCTGACGAAAGCAGTATCCGACGGTTCGCGCCACGTGACGCCTCATGGAGAGGTCAGATTCTAGTATGACGCCGAGATCACGGACAGCAGTCACGGGTCGGATCGAAGACCCGCAGACACTGAGTTCACGAGTGTCAAGATGAGAACGCCGTCTGCTGGTCGCGCACCATAGAAAGTCCGTCTTCTCGGGATTGAGATGGAGTCTGTTGGAGCGCATCCGTTCGGCGATCCGCTCGACGCCCAACTCCATCCGTCGCCGCTGCTGTCCGTCGGTTGATGGATGGCCCCACGTGTAGAGCTGCGAGTCATCGGCATAGAAATGGGATTTCAAGCCGAGACTGGCAGCAAGCTCACCAACGTTGGCCGTGTAGAGCAGGAACAGCAGCGGACCTAGCACAGAGCCCTGGGGGACACCGCAGACGAGGAAACGAAGAGATGATGAAACTCCGTCGTAGAGCACCGTCTATCGACGTCCGTGTAGGTACGAACGGAGCAAGTCGAGAGCCACCGAACGGATGCCATAGTATGGCATTCGTTCGGTGGCTCTCGACATATTATGTCCTCTCCAGGCGCTCGACCAGCACATCGTGGTCGACCGTATCGAACGCTGCCGGAAGATCGAGCAAGCCGAGCAGCGCATGATCTCCCGAATCCATCGCCTCGGTAAGGTCAGTGACCACCTTGAGAAGTGCTGTCTCTGTCGAATGGAACTTCCTGTAGGCCGACTGATGAGCTGGAAGAAGTCCCGCCGATGATAGATGCTGAGTTAGTTGTACGCTGACAACCCGCTCGAGTAGCTTGGAAAGAAACGACAAGTTCGATATCGGTCGATAACTTGAGAGGTCTCCACGGGGAACATCTGCTTCTTAAGTCGAGATGTGACGTAGGCGTCCTTGTAACATGTTGGTACGGTGCCAGAGGACAGCGATATGTTGAATAGTGAGGCAATGTAAGGGGCAAGCAGGTCGATGCAGTTCTTAAGCAACCACGTTGGCATGGCGTCCTTCATCGAGTACTTGTCGGCGGCGTCATTCACCAACCGGCAGACGGCGTCGCTTGTGACGAACTCAAAACCGGAAAACCGGTCTGTCGTCGCAATATCGCAGAACACCGGTGGCGGTGCGCCCTCAGTAGCCAACCTGATGTCGGAGACTCGTTGGTCGAAGTAGTTGGCGAAAGCTCAGCCGAAAACCCTGGGTCAGCGGCAGGTGCAGCGTCCTGGCCCCTGCCAAGTCCATCGTTAATCGCTTGCCATAGCCACGCTGTATCACGCTGGGAGTCGACCTTCAACCTTGCAGCGACGCTCAAGCCGCCTGACGTGACGCTTTGCAGAGCGGCCACTTGTTGGATGCGCCTCGAACCCGACAGGTGGTCTCGGTCATCGGCGCGTGGGTGTCGAGCAATGCCGTGATCACCTCATCAAAGCGCGAGGCCATCGAGTCTGCGCCGGTGCCAGTCAGAAACCCAGCGAACCCATCGCAGAGGCAGGAGGCTTTGAGATCGGTCTTGAACCGATCGACGTCGAATTTCCTCCAGGATCTGCAACGCTGGGTTTTGTAGACTGGTGTCTTAACTGGAGCGGCTTGTAAGGGCCATATCACCATCCGATGGTCGGACGTGCATCCTGGGACGCTGATGACATCGACCGTTGATGGCCTCTCGTCCTCTCTTGTGATGACGACATCAAGAGTGCCTCCTCGATCGTGAGTCGAACCAGCCGCGCACTGCACGGCACCGAACGCGTTGAGCTGCTCAGCAGCACGCGAGGTGGTCGTATAGTCAGGACGGTCAAAGCGGATGTTGACATCGCCTGTGAGGACGTAGGGCATAGCGAACGATGACAGGTATTCGAGTAGGACACGAAATTCGTCGAAGAAGGTTACGACAACGAAGACGAACGAACTTCCAGCGACCGTTACCCTAGCGATGAGATGTTCGAAGGTGGTTGGCTTGAATGGAGCAGTAAGTTTCGTCAGCCTGACAGCAGCGGACGCAACTATGACGACGCCACTATGATTTTGGTAGCAGACGTCATTGGTCCTCGCACCCCGCGGAACAGGGCGAGCATGCTCAAGCATCTGTAGGCTCGGAGATCTAAGGCGCCTGAGCGTGACATCGTCAGCGTCCTCGTGCCACGTTTCAGTGAGGCCAAGGACATCGAGTCCCATATCGAGCCAGCACTGCTTTACCACGTCGACCTTGTTGGTGAGAGAGCGAACGTTTAGCGTGGCGCACTTGAGCTGGCGAGCCTGATGAGGGGCATGCCGAGGTGGATCCAGTCGTATAAGATGATCTCTGACTAGATGCGCATCGCCTCGATCCGCAGGAGAGGAGGCCGATGGAAGTGGTGAAGATCCGGAACCGTCGACGGTGGATGCGATGGGACGCAGTGGTCGATTGCCGGTGATCACAGGAATAAATCCCAGTGTCACCGAGGTCAAGACACTCACGGGCGTAGTACGCTGCGAGTGGAGACCTGCACGACATCCACGCGTATGACGACAAAGTCCAAGTTCATTCACACGTCGACGTACAATGTAGTCTAATCCAGAGCTAGCGAAGTGCAACGATAACAACAGTTCAGGCCCGAGGTCAACATCACGAATCATTGAACTTTAGAAAAAACGTCTTACAAAACTGATCAAAAACCAACCAAAAACAGCGAAACCGCAAGAGTATGCTTACCTAGAAAAATAATCAGTACGATAGAAACCACGAACGATATGGTAGTCCGTCCTGCATAAAGCCTATTCAGCATGTAAAGTATAATCCGAGAAAACAACGAAAAACTAGCAGAGATCAGCACTATCCGCTTAGCAGCCACAAGCGGCACTCCTCATCGTCGAGTATCGACAGATGGCTTTAACCTTCTAATTTTTTGTCTTCAAATTGAGTCTGCGTAAATGGTGCATTCATGGCAGCAAAAATTTTAAAAATCAGGACTTAACGCTGTTTAAGGTAACTTGATAAGATCACTTGGGCTATAACTCCACCACTGGTTGCACTCTGCCAGCGCCAGTCCCAAGCCTGGATAAAGGAGGAGGGGTTGCTAATGGTCTTTGTTACCACACAGTGACGTTAAACAGCAAATACACACACACTTGGGCTATCAATTGCTACCAGTTGAATAAAAATGGTATGGTAAATGTAGAAAATTATGTTGCATTTCGTTGTCTATTTCAGGGTGCGTGGACTGCATGAAGACACAGTATATGGAATGTGAGTATCATTTATTGCATTTGTATTACATAAACTGTATTTGAGGTGGGCCTGTATATCTTCCAGGTTGATTTAAGGCTAGTTTTTTCAACTTGTTTAGAAATGGTGGACTCATGGGCGCCCACAGATATTTTTGCAGGAGGGGACAAAACACAATTTTTACCAAGAGCTGGAAAAATGGAAAGCTGGAAATTAAGAACATATGTGTTTCTCATTTTCACTTTGTGTGTCATTAGTATTATTAGTGTTTTAGTTGGAAGATATTTGTTGATAACCAAAAGCAGTAGAAAAAATGGGTGTCCATTTTCGAGAATGGACAAGTGCCCCTCTTGTCCCTATCTGCGGGCGTCTATGTTTCGGACTAGGTTGTATGCTGTCTTGGAACTTGTTACATCAGTGACAACTAGATTTGAATTGCAAATATTGATTAAGTGTTTTCATTGACTGAGACATTCTATGAATTGTGATTATTTATTGTCATATAAAGTGATAATTTATTGCTTTTGTCAAAGACTCATTAGCAACTTCATTTTATTAGCCTCTACATTTGTATGAGGGCATTTGGCCAGTCCTCTTTCTTGCCGTCTAATCCTCCCACTGATAGTGTGCTGAGTTGGCTAGGGGTGGTCAACTGTTTTCATTTGTTAGACTGGAGAATTGGAGGATATGGGTGGATGCTTTGTTCTGTAGATCTGTGTGAATCAATAAGGCAGAATAGGTTACTTTGTTTAAATACACATTGAATGTTATTTTCTTTTGGCAGTATTATGGTGGCCACTATGGCTGGTCTGGCCATCAAGAAGACCTACGATGTGTACAGTGGAAAGCTGTACCTGCTTGCTGGCGTGGTTCCTGGAGTGCATCCAATGGGTGTTTGAAATCTGAGTCACGAATTATGAACAGGTGTTAGCGAACATGTTTGCTGCAGATTTTAAGTATTATAAAGTTTTGTTGCACTATTTGTAAATTTTTCAAGTTTAATTTGTTGGTAAATTTTTTGTGACAATTTTATTAAATTGGCAGACTTCATGCTAAATTAGAATATTAATAATATTATATTATAATTTACAGGTGATTATGACTTCGGCCGAATTACTAATAATTTCTAATTGGACCAAATATAGGGCAGAAGTCTAAGTTTAGTAGATTTATTGCATAAACTAAAAGCAAGCAATTAACTACACAATATAATTTTTCAGCCTGTGTACACTCACTATAGCAGCCACATGGTGCATATGTGTAGATGGATGTCACATGACCACTATTTGTATTTGGTCCTAACGCTACTATTCGGCCGAATAACAAATAGCTATTTTGGCTGCTCTGCGGCGCAGAAGGGAATACAAGGCGAATGCTCGGTGCAACTCTAGTGCAAAGTATTTTTTATGTTTTAAAGAATTACACTGGAGGTTTCTTGAATGATCAGAATTGTATTTTTTAGCATCAGTGTTTGTCTGAGAATGTAAATTGTTTTGAATCACATTCTATAGCTGTTGCCTCATTTAGAATTCGACTTTTGATATAGTGGTCTTCTCAATCAAATCTGGAGAGCTGGGCAGTGGCCGGAGGACTGGAAAAGGTCCGTGTTCATACCAATATTCAAGAAAGGAGACGCGAGAGAGTGTGGAAATTATCGAACGATAGCGATGATATCGCACACGAGCAAAATACTTCTCAAAATAATCCACAAAAGAATGGAGAAGACAATCGAAAGGGAATTACCAACCAATCAAGCGGGATTTAGGAAGGCGCGAGGAACGCGCGATCACATCGCCAATATAAGGTGGATTATGGAGAGACAGAGGGAATACGGGCAACAGGTGCATATGTGTTTTATAGACTACAGCAAGGCGTTTGATTGCATAGACCATACACTACTGTGGCGGACGCTAATTGAGATGGGAATTCCGAAGCATTTGGTTAAACTACTAAAGGGCCTCTATGTGGATCAAGAAGCGGTAATAAGAACTGAATATGGTGACACAGGGAAATTTAAAATAAGGAAAGGAGTGAGGCAGGGGTGCATTTTGTCCCCTTTCCTGTTCAATCTGTATGCCGAGAGAATTATGAGGAGGGCTGGATTGGAGGAGGCAACAGAAGGGGTAAGGATAGCGGGGAAAATACTGAATAATCTGAGGTACGCCGATGATACGACATTATTGGCGGGTAAGAGGGACGACCTAGTCGAGTTAATAAGAAGAGTCAGGAAGGAAAGCGAAAAGGCGGGACTATACTTCAATGTAAAGAAAACAAAGGTTATGACAACTGCAACATGGAAACACTTTGAGGTGGATGGAGAAACGATAGAGGTAGTATCGAGCTTCACATTCCTGGGATCTATGATTGAGAAGGAGGGAAGAAGTGATATGGAAATAAGGAGGAGGGTAACAATGGGGAAAACGGCAATGAACGGTCTGGAAAAGATTTGGAAGGACAAATACGTGAGCAGGGAAACAAAGAAAAGACTGGTAAGAGCACTGATCTTCCCAGTCGTCCTATATGGATGCGAGACATGGACAAAGACACGGGATATGGAAAAGAAAATCAACGCGTGTGAGATGTGGATTTGGAGAAAGATGCTAAGGATTTCATGGACGGAGAAGAGAACTAACGAATCGGTGCGCGAGGAGCTCGGAATAGAGAGGGAGGAGACACTGCAGCAAACAGCAACTTGGAGGAAATTGAGCTACTTCGGCCATGTGATGAGATCTAACGGTTTGGAAAAGGAGCTGATGACGGCATGCGGTGAGGGACGGAGAAGATGCGGAAGACCAAGGAAGAAATGGTTGGATGAAGTACAGGAAAAGTCTGGCATGAGACTGGAGGAACTAAGAGAGGTGACTAGGGAGAGGATCAACTGGAGAAGATGCACCAGGGCTTTCGCCAGAGCTCCAGTAGCTGACGGCACCAGGTGACCAGGTCTTCTCTATGTTTAGCCAACTAAATTTTTATCCTCCACTTTAATGAATTCCAGATATGTGATGCGATCTTGGAAAACGGGGGCTTATGTTGCAAGGTAGCATTTTGAGATAATGGCCGATTTCTGTGAACTGGGTGTCAGAGGTCGATTTTTACTCTTTTGCATTTTCATATAGTACACTGTATTATCTAATTATTCGCCAAGTATCAAAGCTAAAATCCGTCTGCAAATATTTTAAACTAATTTTATTTGTGAATGTTGTATCTTTTCAAAGTGTCAAAATCGGGCTTTGTAGCGTGTATTCAAATCATTGCCGTCGGTTGTTATAAAATATCACCCCTATTGAACTTGGTATCTTCTGAAGCTGAGACTCTGGGCTAACAAATGGTGGTCAAATAAATTATGCTAACTATTTTCCGGCCATGATAATAAGCAGAACATAGAGGCAGCCTTAGTAAACAAACCAAACTAGGGTGATCATGTTTACCGCGCGTTTTCCGAAAACTGCATTATCGCAGTTTCGGACACTAAAATATTCACAACTCGCTCAAATATCAAGATATTTGATCAAAATAGGGCTTGTTTTAAAGGGAAACTTCTACAGTTTAATATGGAATACAAATGTCATTTTCGACTATTCATAGCATAAGCCTCCTTTTGACAGATCGCATCACATATGTTGACTGTCCTTAAGTTCGATATGTTATTGACACTGCTTTCAGTGTTTGTAAGGATGCCTTCTTGAATGGTTTGGTGTTGCACTTTTTAAATGTACAAAATTGCTTGGTTATAATGCTCTTGTGAAGTCTGGCTATATGAATTCTAAGTCAAATTTGTAAGTTTTTTTCTGGAAAAATTTTCTTTCAAAGGTACATATTTTAAAAATTGATTCAGCAAAAAAATGCATTCTCTGTTTGCTCTTATGTTGCTCTTGTTTATGAAAGTTGCTCAACTGTACAAGGAGTGCCTATGATAAAATTTATGAATCTGTAAATAAAATATGTTGTGACCTTTTTTCTTTGATGAACTTTTTGGATCTGTAAATAAAATGTGTTTTGACGTGTTTTTTTTCTTTCATGAGCTTTTGGATCTGTAAATAAAATGTGTTGTGATGTTACGTTCTAGTTTGGCATGTACATCTAACTAATGTTGTATTTTATACTTGCACTTGCTAATGGTGCTATGAACAACATCTTGAAATGTGTTTTTCTGTATTTGTAAGCCTGACTAGCTATTAGCATGATTGTCTTTTGATTTCTTTAAAGCTGCAATAAGCCAATGTGCATTAATTAAATTTTACAGTAACGAAATATTCTTTTAAGCATATTATAGATTGCTTTTAAACATATCATCGATTGCTTTCTTAACTACATATTATAGTCATATATGAGCAATTCGTAACGGTTAAAAATATTATAGGAAATTGTGTTGCCATGTGCGCCCTCACATATGGACAAGAAGGGCGCTGCCCCCCCCTCCAAAATGGACACCATTTTTGTCTACTACTTTTTGGTCTTTCAAAAATTTCATCGCACTAATGATACTGGCTCAAAATGAAACTAAGAAATTAACATTTGGAACTCTGTATAAAAATACCCTTGTTCTTAATTTCTTCAAATTTTTAAAGCTTTTGCTGCAAAATTTAGATGTGACCATTGCATTTTGCCCATCCTGCAAAATTACCTGCTGACGTCCATGTGTGTTGCAGTCTGTGTGTCAGTGTTTTGCAGATTAAAATACCTCACCTGCTAGACTTCTGGCAAAAGAATGATCTCAGTTAGATGTTTTACCTGTATTATATTAATTTACAATGTTTTGATCACAATGTTTGCTCTCTTGTTGGATCAATTGTTTATTGTTACTGTTATTATAAAAAAAACCGTTTTATAATTTCTGTTCTTTTTGTCTTCAGTAAATTTGTCTATTTAATATCAAGGCATCATTGTTGATGCTGAGCTTAACCATAGCCCAGGCATTGAAATGGGAGCTCACAAACCAATGGATACTGTGCGACTCAGTGAGTCGTTAGCCGTGTGGATTTGGTACTTGCTCTGTGAGTACTGTGTACTACTACTAGGCTATGTATGTATGTAGAGATGGCAGATGCAAAGGGGAAAATGAGGAAAAGAATTGCACTTGACAAATCCGCAATGCAAGCAATGAGAAAGATATGGAAGGACAGACATGTGAGCTTGGAGACAAAGACAAATCTAATCAAGACAATGATATTCCCCATAATGCAATACGGGAGAGAAACGTGGACAAGGATGAAAAGCTTGGATATCAAAATCGCAGCGTCGTGTGAAATGTGGATATGGAGGAATCTTGTAATCGTAGGGCCTAATCATAGACTCAAAATTTCTAAAGCGCCACTCGAAAGCCAAGCGCGGGGCACCAGCTTTTTCACGAGTGCTGCGTTGTGTCAGAAGGGTTAGCCTATATCCGAGAGCTATCTCCTCAGGATATCATGGAGGGATAATTAAGAGAACAAACGAATCAGTTCTACAGGAGCTACGAGAGTTAAGAGGGGACATGTCATTAAGCCAAAGAGTCACAAGACAGAAATTGACGTATTTTGGTCACGTGATGCGCTCAGATGGTCTGGAGAAGGCGATGATGTTGGCGTGTGGAGAGGGGACGAGGAGAAGAGGACGACCGAGGACAAGGTGGATGGAGGAGATGTACAGGAGAACAGCGATGAATCTCGAACAGCGATGAATCTCGAACAGCTGAGAGAGGCGACGAGGAATAAAAGGAGAGTGGAGAGGACTTGTCAAGTTGTCATGGTGGTAGCTAAGGTTCCACGAACCGACCAGTAGCGGCGGCGAGTAGGGGGAGAAGCCCCTCCCCCCAAATAGATGATCCATTTTTTTCCATGTAAAATGAAAAATTTCGACGTTCAGCCCTCCCAAAAAATGTGCGACGGTTCCATGAAATTTCGACGAAATTACCGTACTTTTAAAAAGGTCGTCAGAAATTTTTACGGCTAAAATATAAAAATATTTCACGAAATTTCGGCCAAATGACTAAAAAAAAGGTCGTCAGAAATGTTGGCAGATGAAAATGGAAAATTTTCTCCGCACAGATTCAGCCATATGCGTACGAGGCGGGTGTCCAGAGGGGGGGCAAATGCCCCCCAAATTTTGGGCAAGTGTTTTTTCGGGCAAGCAGACCCAGGAAAATACAACAAAATTGTATTTTGCACGACATATTTCAACTTTTTTGTTTGGGAAAAATAGTATTTCCCACCACGAGATTTATTTTTCGGGCAGAAGTAAAATCTTTGACCCCCCACTGCTGAAATCTCCCGTACGCCTATGGATTCAGACCCCCCAACTGAAATCCTGGCGCCGCCACTGTACGGCTCCGTAACCTTTCGCGTCACGCTTGAATCGTCCCTCACATTAAAGGAAAACATTATCTAGCCTGACCTGCTTCTGCGGCTCAAAATCATCAGATCCCTCTGTCTTTCCAGCACGGTTAATGCAATTTGTCCATTCCCCGGATGATTCCCGCCTAAGTCGTTGCCTTCGTCGTCATCATCGTCGTCGCTGCTGCCGTTGCTGTTGTAGTGTCCTAATCAGCAATTCAGGACCGTCTTGTGCAACAGGGTTAAGCTGGGTCAAGTGCGACAAGGTATTCTTAGCCTATATTATTATAGGCCTATTTACACTCCCTTCTCAAGTTATTCATTATGGGCCTAATAGTCCAGCAGCAGCAGAACTGAGTTGCTGAACTTGATAGGCCTGCATAAAGAAATTATTTCTGCAATTATAGTTCTGTTTAGACCTCCTACTGAAATAATAGAGTAGACCTATAGGCCCTATTTATTAAGATGATAGCCTATCCTATGCGGCTACATAATAGCATAGGCCTACATTACAATGTGGAAACTCAAAAGGAAGTTGTTCTTTTGTAATAGGGCCTACCACGCAGTCGATCGAATCGATCGATCGAGTCTATCGTAATTCGGCCAAGTAGAAACGATCGAGAAATCGTTAACTCGATCGATTTGCAAGACCTCTAGTTTCCGCCAAGTAGAGTAGCCTATATACTAAGTTGACACGTAGCCTACTGATTTATTCTCAACCAAAAAGAATCAATGTAATTTCGTCCGTTTAGTTTGGACAAAATGACAAAATCACCATTTCGCCAACTGTAGGGCTGTTAGGCCTACAGTAAATTTAGTAATTAAAGTTCATTCAGAAGGTGGCGATATCATAGACATAGATAACTTAGATTGACGGGACCCATCATGCCCCATGGGTCCATCTCGCCCCGAGTTCCCTACACCAAAATGGCGATAGCAATTGGTCAATTCATTCTTATCTTATCTCACAGAGATGACATAGACGAAGCGTTAGAAACTGTCACAGTTGTTCTTTACGAACATTACTAACTGAGGTGCACGACGTTGCCCAGAAATTTCTGTTTATCGCCCCAACCAGTTTCCACCCAGTCTCCACCATTGATCGATCGAGTAGCCTATATAATTCGCATATAGACATAAGGACCTATTACGAATAGGCTATTAGAATTTGTAGGGGCCTAAATATTCACGAATATTAACGAATATTAAAACTGCCAACGAACATTATATTCAAATTAGCCTATGTTCATTTAAAAAATTCTTAATTCTCATTCTGTTATTTATAAAACGCTTAACGTTTTGCTGAATGAATCGAAAACAATTGAGTTTTGACTAGCCCTTTCCACTCGACTGTCCCACTGGGTGGGACATTTGAATTTTCTCATTCCGATCGTATGTCCCACCTGGTGGGACAAATGAGTAGGATAGGCTACAAGTTTGACGATCGTAAGGCCTGCCGAGAGGGACATAACGCTATCGGATAAAGGCGACTTGAATAAAACGTACCCACGAACCGGAAACAAGTGATTTCTATAAAAAAGGCAATCAACAAGGTATGTATGCAGAGGCAGATAATGCATGACTGCATGTATGACTGTATGTGTGTAGGCTATATACGTTTGCATGTATGACTGTATGTATGTATGTATGTATGTATGTATGTATGTATGTATGTATGTATGTATGTATGTATGTATGTATGTATGTATGTATGTATGTATGTATGTATGTATGTATGTATGTATGTATGTATGTATGTATGTATGTATGTATGTATGTATGTATGTATGTATGTATGTATGTATGTATGTATGTATGTATGTATGTATGTATGTATGTATGTATGTATGTTTGTATGCATGTATGTATGCATGTATGCATGCATGTACCTAATATGTAAGTATGTATGTATGCATGTATGCATGCATGTACCTAATATGTAAGTATGTATGTATGCATGCATGTATGTATGTAAGTATTATGCATGTGTAGATATATACATGTTTGCATGTAGGCCTATGTATATCTGTGTTTCTTTCAAAAAGTATCATACAATGTCCAAATATACATAAAATGGGCCAGTGCTCTCAATTGAAAGGTTCATTTGAACATATTTACTGGTTGAATAAATATATACTGACTGAAATAACTTTTATATACAATGTATACCGTCAAACTATTCTTTTAGGTTTACCGTGTAAAAAATATTCCGACCTGGGGAGAACGACAATAAAATTTTATCCGAGTGGAAAGGGCTAGACGTGGGCCTATAATTATAAGTAACTTTAGACCTAGGCCTATTGGAAGTGCATAGTTTCCACTCAGGCCCATGTTCGCTCATTTTCAATGTTTTCTACAATTTGTCGGAAATGATCTCAACAACTCAAGTAAGAAAACATCGCAAGCAAGCATATAATACATAATATTCAGATCTCGTAGGCCTATAGGGCCTAGGCTAATTGGCCTACTTCACCATTCACCAGAATATTGTGTAGCCTAGGTCTACACATTCTGGTGACATAATTTACAAAGTTCTGCAAAGTTCAAACAATAGCCTAACCATGGGCGCCCGCACATAGGGGCAAGGGGGGCACTTGCCCCCCTGGAAAATGGAAATTTATTTTTTTAACTACTACTTTTTGGTTTTTAACAAATTTCTTCGCATTAAAGCACTAATGATACCAATGATACACACAGTGAAAGCCAGAAACCTATGTTTAGAAATCTCTGTAGATATAAACAATAAACAAATATTAAACATGCTCTTAATTTTCTGCCTTGCATAATCAACATCTTGTTAAAAGCTGGAACAGTGACCATTGGCTGTTAACCCTTCGGCAGGCGCCCTTGCAAATAGTATTTTTCTATCGATTATGGCCTACTTGATTGGAGTCTCGTTGTCATGCAACCTTTCACAACTGCACAAAATTAAGTAGGCTATCAATAGAAGTAGCTAGAGGAACACTTGCACCTTGAAAACTGACACCTATATTTTTTCACTTATTCATTCATTCAATGGACTTATAATATCACAGTGCCGCTTCAGGAACCCACATTTAACATCTACTTTTAATTTTCTCTTCGCACTAAAGAAATTATTCATATTAAAGCTGATACACAAAATGAAACTGAAAAATATTTGCATTAAGAAACCTCATTGAAAAATACTCGTACTCTTAATTTCCAGCTTTGCATTTTTCAAGCTCTTGTTACTAAAACATTTACGGTAACTGTGACCATCGGAAAAATTTTGCCCCCCCTCCCCTGAAAAAATTTCTGCGGGCGCCCATGAGCCTAACATTGCGGTTTCGATGGCTCACTTTAATTCGTAGAGCGAACATTCACGAATATTTACGAATATTAAAAAATCCTAATAATTATATTCACGAATATTTACGAATAGTAAAAAATCCTAATAATTATATTCACGAATATTTGTGAACATTAAAGCCAGTCAGGAATTCTCGATCTACAGTTTCCACCACCCAGCGTTGCCTGGTAAATTTCGGTTTCTCACCCCCACGCCGTCTTACATCCGGTTCACATCCGTCCCATCATCTTTATTTATATAGGCCTAGATTTATGTAGATAGCACAGGCTGTACATCTGCTTTTGACGAAGACAATATCGTAAATGCATATACAAATCATGGCGTCATTTTATTATGGTGGAGACGCCACTAATTTTTTGACCTCCTTGGAGAATTCAAATGTCCGACGTCAAAATTTAATGAGATGTTAGTTACCATGAAAACAGTTTGTCTTGCTTATGACGTAGAAAACAAACTTAACGATAGCGACTACAGTTACTGTAGAGGTTCTTGATTTTATTGTGTGGTCAATGTAATATTTAATTCCGACGCAAAGGAGGGGTCAGTTGCTCGGATCCTTCATCTCTAGCTGTTTCTGTCGACAGTATCTTCTTTCTTCAATCTCAGAGACTTTGGGTTTGGTCATAATCAAGTCTCCCCATCTCTTCTTTTGCCGTCCAATGCAGAGCGAGTGATTTGTAGATAAATAAATTGGAGTCAGACGTACCACGATCCGCGTAGAGTTTGGGGTGCAATGAAGATAGCTGTGTAGGCTAATCCTAAGAAAGACTAGTGGAGTTGAATATCCCCAAACCCAATTCTCACCCTGGGTTGCACCTCCCAACACCTGGCAGTAACTGTTTTGAACCTGCGTTCCCAGGGACCTCTGCTGCTATAATTCTTTTCATACAGTTTCCATCCTCTCTTCTCATCAAATGATCGTAGGCCTACCATCCTAACATGTGTTAGTAATTTCATTATGCGGTCAATGGGGTCACACGATTAGGCCTACATTGCAATGTCAAAACAATCAGCAAACTAGTATTATTGCTGGATGCGCATAATTGGGATAAAAATAGGTCCCTGGTCTTGATTTTCAGCAGTATAGCCATCATAGAAGTCTGTGAATAGCAGACATGAGCTTAAAGAAACTGGTGTCCAATGAAAATCTGTCAAACTGTTTTGTCGTGGGCTGTAGATATTAAAAGAAAATTGAAGAGAGCAGATGTCTTACAAGTAATTCGAAATGCCGATTGTCTCATGCAACGTGAATGCATTCATAGCTTAATAATTAGAATATTCTATCATAACATAGATACAATCATGTATAATTAAGAGAGATTCGACATATAACTACGGAAGGTTCAAACGAGTTTTCAATCAACTGTTTACGCAACATTTACCCACGAACATCAGTTCAGTTTGAGTCCGCAAGACCTTTGGTGTGTATTGCGGTCGGGGCAGGCGAGACTGTCCCACGCAAGGGGGTGCGATGACCTTACGAGTTGGTTTGTCGATAGAAATCTTCGTTTCCTCTATTTTCGGTGAGACCACCTTAGCCGAGTTTTACCACGTAAAACCAGAGTTCTCTAACTTGTATATTTTCCAAGTTCAAGTATACAATTCTTATAAAACTGTCTATAAGCTTTTTGCAGAGTGATAAATATTCGTTAGACTCCCTTAACGTAAACTTAGGTGCTTCAGATTAAGATAGCAAGTGTGTCAACGAAACAAAAATAGACCTATATAGTATACCATAATTATAGGCAATAATTGACATAGATCTATTTATGTATAGGCCTATGTACTGTATTGTATTTACACATTTATAAAGCGCCTCTAGAAGGGTGAACCGTCCATAGGCGCTCCCATGGTATGTATATGTAATAGGGCCTACATGTAGGCCTACATACCCAAATAAAGTTGCATCATAAAAGCAGGACATAGACACAATCATGATCGCAATAATATAATTGCAGTTACGATATTAGTCTTGGCCTAAATTCAGCGTCGTTTGACAGCAACAAGCAGTCTTATAGGATGAAGATCTATGACAAGGATTCTTGCTGGAGTTGAAGTCGGATTGATGAAAAATAATAATGTCGCATAAATTTTGAAGAACAATATTATTCAGCAGGCCTACGCTAAAAGATAGATTACCGCAGGGCATTTTTAGCGTGCAGTTGTACACAAAATGTGCAGTTCTAAATGGACATGTGCAGTTGTAGAAGCACTTCTCTGGAGTTAAAACTAGTGAAAAAGGTCATTGTTCTGCTAGTGGGAGTAATTTACCATGGAGGATGAGAAGGCAAAGAAGGGCTTTGTGCAGTTCCAAAAGTTCCTTAAAAACAGCCCTGGACATAGGCGTACGGAAAATTTCAGCAGTGGGGGGTCAAGGATTTTACTTCTGCCCGAAAAATAAATCTCGTGGTGGGAAATACTATTTTTTCCAGACAAAAAGTTAAAATATGTCGTGAAAAATACCATTTTTTCGTATTTTCCCGGGTCTGCTTGCCCGAAAAAGCAGACTTTCCCAAAATTTGGGGGGCATTTGCCCCCTCTGGACCCCCGCCTCGTACGCATATGATGCGGGATCATTACCGACAGCGTTTTCAAACTTTGCCCTGTGCTTTGGACCTTTTAAAGCGTCCATTGCGTTCGTCCGTACCCGAGGGTCGATCTGAGAATCTCTTCCTCCACAACAGTCGCTTCAGACTTTCCCTGAAGTTTCGATTCATGAACGAGTAGATGACCGGATTGGCGGCGTTGTTTGCGAAGTACAAATAGAAGGCGATCCTGTCGAACGTCACCCATCCCATGATCATGAGCCACGCCGGCAGGAACGTGATCATGAAGACCACCGTCACGACGAACAACATGGCGGCTGTTCTCATGTTCGCCACGAGGTTCCCATCGTAGGAAGGCTTCGGGGGCTGAAACCGGGGCCTGCGGGGCGACTCCCCCACGTCCGACGGACTGTTCTCGATCGGTTTAAGGGACAGACGGACCTTGGGTTCCACCACCGACGGTGGGGTATCGCCGGCGACGACGGACCTCGTGAGGACGACGTATGTGTCCGTTGGGATGTTTCGCCGACTCTCGCGCTGTCGCTTCCGGCGTCGTTTCAGCACCGACCGGTAGATGGCTACGTAGAGGAAGATGACGGCGAAGAAGCAGGCGGCGAAGATGGAGTTGTGCAGTTTGTGGTAGTAGAACTGGACTTCGTCGGTGAGGATGAGGTTGTTCTTGGCACACATCGATGTCTTCACGTTGCGCATGATGAGGAGTGGCTCCGACGGGGTAGCATGCACCATCGAGGAGTTTAGGGTCGATTCGGGAAGGGGGGATGCGACCGTGGTGCAGTCGTCCGTCAGGGGAGAGCATAAATCGATGGACCGGGGAGGAGGTGTCCCCTCGTGAGACGTGTTATACGTGTAACACGATGGGACATTCGGTGAGAATATGTTCGTCGCTGTCGATGCGTTCGCGATGTCGTCCCGACAGAGCTGATACGGATGGTAGATGCCATGCATGCAGGCGACGCACGCACCGATGCAAACGGCCAGCAGAGCGAGACCGACGACGATACGCTTGGCCGAACGGCTCGTGATGGCGTTCATCCACGGATGGCAGATGCAGAAGTAGCGATCGATCGCTATGGCGACCATCACCATGGCAGAGAACGGAACGTTGCAGGTGATGAGAAAGTGGTACAGCTTGCAGATGATGTCGACGTCGACCTCGTAGCCCACGTGCTCCATGTAGATGGTGAAGGGAACGACGATGGAGCAGGTGGTAAAGTCGACGACGGCCAGGGACAGGATGAAGAGCGTGGAGACGAGACGGTCAGTCCTTCGAGAGAAGACGTAAAGGACGAGAGCGTTGCCCGCCGTTCCGGTGACGCAGAGGAAGGAGAGGAGGACCGTCACTACGTAGCCCTCCGTCGGGTTCACACCCAGCTGTTCCTCTGCATCGTCGTGATCCACGTAATCCATTACCATCTCCATCGAATCCTGCAGTTCAGAATTGGATGTAGATCAAAGTGGCACAGTCTCCTGTGTTATCCAGATGATCAAGACACACGAATTGATACAGGAACTGTCCTGCAAAAAATATTTATAATACATTTCAATACTGTGTAACGAATTGCACAGTGTGGCCGGTGAGGCCTCAACGTGCCGTCTCCAATTTGTTCTGTTCCTGATTTTCTCCACCGTACCCCTCATAATTATCCATGCCTTGAGCCATTAAATCTTATTTTACTATTGTCCATCCAAGTCATCGCTTGTCTCCCTCGGCTTCTCTTTCCCTCCACATGCATGCCCATGCAGAAACCACTTACATATAGAACACCATAACAGATGATTCAATGCAATATAACCCACTACATCAAGGGATCCGTGTTTCAATTACATACATCATGTAGGCCTACATGTGCTGTCAAGGCCCAGCAACTCAATAAGCTAGAAAAATACTGAAAAATTATGACGAGGATGCAATTGTTTGAACAACGCTCAGCCTGACAACATCTAATTGTTTTTGGAACAATAGTTATTATCATACGAGCTTTCAATACCTTTCCAACACACTCTTATTACAGCAGCCATATCATCCCATATGATAGAATAGACGATAATAATTATTTACAATGCATGCAAATAACAGAAATAACACAGCGTTGTAGAACAATGCATTGCAAGAATAATAATTGCTTCAAACCATTTTTTTGAACGTCATTGTTAACAACACCCAACCAACAACTAAAAAACAGTTCTAAAAAAGCCTCACCTTTAGTAGCTCAGAACAATGCCGCTACTTCACTGGCCTTTCAAAAAAACTAATAAAAGTTTAATAAAATCCCGCATGCTTGCAGCATTTATTACACGTTACCGAGAAGCAGGTTGCTTATTCGACTCCAATTTCCGCTCTATAATTATACAGAAAATTTACCGGACTTCCTATATAATCTTTCGTTTATACTGCGCCTATACATCATCCACGAGTTTATTATATTTTTAAAATAATAATTATACCTTGATATTAAAGCGACGCCGTATCACTTATTTTAAGCAGACAGACGTCATTGCGTTCGGTATTAGCACGACTGACTCTTCAATGTCTCCATGCAAGTACACTCCTCTCCTATATTATTCACAACGGTATCTAGGCTACGATGATTCGTCCTTCCACCTGTATTTCATTGCTTCATTTCGTATCCGTTCAGGCGTATACAATTAAATATCCAGGAAGAGACCACGCGTCTGCATATTATAATCCCTGCTGTTTCATGTCCACTACTGAGTTCCTATATGAGAATCAAAGCGTGCCTTATTATTTTCATCTCTAGCCGAAGCAGAAACTAATGCACAATCTGCTAATCTATACCCCGAGCAGCACACGTACGATTATGTCAGACAATAACCTAATTATAGCAATTTTCAATTACCTTGCTAATAGTCCTATGCGTAATCAGGGCTTTTGTTACTGCAGTTCTGCAAAAAGCGCAGTTTGACATGATTTTTGTGCCGTTGTAAAAGCATTTTGGTCAGTCAAAAATAGTTAGGCCTACATTGTTCATTGTAATCCAATTGGGAATAATTTACAGGGAATTTAATTAACAATGGATAGTTTGCAACGGCAAAAAGAGACAAGAGGTTGCGCACTTTATGTGCAGCTATAAAAATATTTCCTTAAGAAAAGTCCTGTAGGCCTACATAATGGCGGCAATGAAGCAGTTTCTGTGGCTGCTTTTTAAATGTGACACCGAAGTTTCTGTAGGCCTACCTGCTTTTATATGTTACACTGACTGTCTGGTGGTGAGTCACTCTCTAGTCTCTACAGACAATTTACTACACCAATCAATCAGTGTCCATGATTTGCCGCATTAGTCTCTGCAGATGACAGGGACAACTGTAATAGGCCTCTTTTAAGAAAAATGCGGATCATATCAAAAAATGCCGCTATAGGCTATAGAAACCTCATCAATTCTTACAACGCGGAATGTTTTTGATTACGCAGAACTTGCAGAAGCTCAACTTACATCCGATGGTCTAAGTCCTAAGAGGATACACTTTATTGTAAATACGCCTTTTCGCAATCATTAGCCTAACTCCAAGTTTTTTATCGTTATTTTAAAGCTGAGCGCAGGGCAACAGCTTCTTCACGAGCGCGTCAAGGATCGATGTTGAAAGAATCCTCGCGCAGCCGGATAATAGATCTATGTGTACCGTTGTCTGAAAAAGTCACTTGAACCGCGTAGACACTACCGTATACTATTATGTTATGTAGGCCAGTGTTTTATTTCTTCACGATTTTCTACGTCACTCAGCATGATTACAGCCGAAGCCTCTCTGCAGTAACTATTGCTAGAACCTTCGGGGCAGAAACTTGAACCTTCGTCGAGATTTTAGAATTATTAGTGCACGTGTGTACGAGTCACGAATCGCGTCTTAATGGGCTGTGGTCTTTAGGCGGTATTATACAAGAACCAAAGAGACTATAAGATTCGCAATTAATAATAATCATCTCTAATATAAAACATTTTTACTAAACTGTGCCCTGGACTCTGAAGCATCGCATTTGCAATAGTTATCAGCGTCAGTGAATCTCATGTACAAAATTGTACATAGCCTATATTATGTACAATGTACACGACTATATAATAATATTATTAATTCAATACATAATAATTATATATATATATAGTTAACTCGCCCTGCAGCGTATGAAGCTTTTGTAATTGTGATTGTAATCGTACATTTATATAGCGCCCATGGGCGTCCGCAGCGGGGCGCAAGGGGGCGCAAGTGCGCCCCTCTGGATTTTTCGCATAGTTGCACATAAATCTAGATTAGTTGGTTGCGATTGTTACGACACGATTTTTCAATGTGATTATCGTTTCGTTCTACAAGTTGAACCTATATATCTTTCTTTGGGCGCATAACTTATAGGTAGGCTATAGGATTCTCTCGTGATAATATGGAAATTGAAACTGTCAACCATTAAATTTAAACCATGTGACAATTATTTAAAAGTTTGCGCCCCCCTAGAAAAAGTCCTGCGGACGCCCATGATAGCGCCCCTTCAAGAGAACTCCTCAGAGGCGCTCCCGACGTGACACAAAACCACAATGCTCTTTATAATGTGTCGATAGTAACGTTTTTGGTCGATCGTAAAGTACGAACACCAGGCAGCCATAGATCTATTATTGGTATGATCTGTATAAGATGCATGTAGGTCTATAATACCTTGGCGCTAGATAAAAGACGCGGGTTAGCGAGAGCCGTATATAAATTTTACCCTGAAATGCATAAGATATAATATGCCTATGCCTATACAACAGCGTGCTCAGCTGTAAGAGACATGCTTAACAGCTATGCTTTTTCATTCTCTCTTCCGTCAGTCGTGCGACGACGATGAGGCTCTCACATGACTTCTCCAGACTTGTCTATTTCTGATGAGATCCTTTGCTCTTGGCATACTGATATCCATCCTCTTCAGATCCTCTCTGACGTTGTCCATCCAAGTCTTTGGTTGTCTTCCTCTGCTTCTCTCTCCCTCTATAATATGACCGTGCAGGGTCGCTAGTGGTAGTATTTTTCCCTCAATGCGCTCCACAGATATATGCTTTCTTTAGGTTAAATGGGTTCTCCGCATGCTTCGTTTAGCTTGCGTTCACTCCATCAGATCTCCATTCTTCAGAACTTATCAGGTAAAGATATATAAAAAAACCTACACGGTTACTTACTTACCTCAGCGTCTTTGATGAGCAATAAGTCAAGCTTAATGCACTCAAATCAAACAACCAGGCCTAATGTCTGTATCTTGCCAGGCATCGTATCTTGTCCACATCGCTATATACACTAGTCCTCTTTCGCACAAAAAAACACACGATAAGACGCTTAGACGTGTGGCATTGCGTAAGCCACTTCATGCATCAAATCTCCAGCCTATAATACATGCACATGCTGAACGCACGATCACGACGGCTGTAATGGACTCACCGCCTCTGCTCTCTCTCTCCATTTTATATGCAAGGATCGCGTGCATGTATACAGCTTACTGCTTTCCGGTGGCATGCAGCGCATACATATACATGCGGTCGTCTATACTGCCGTGCTAAGCAAAAAGACAGTAACTCAAAAAAGACGATTTTGCGTAAAACGATAAAGAAGAAATCGGTTTAATTCAACCAGAAATAAAGATAGAATCTTTCTGAATTTTTGCAAGCAGTTATATATAAACTACTGAATTTTGAAACTAAACTAGTTTTTTGTGAAATTTGTGTAAAAATTGTATAAAAATGAGATACTGCTTTTTTGCTTAGTATCGAAGAATTGAACATCGGTTTGATGCTAAGCAAGAAAGCAGTAACTCATCGTAGGGTAGAGCGGGCTGGTTAAAAATAATTGTTCTCTTTGTGATACAAACATGAAATTTGGTATATACCACGAACATGTCCTAAGAAAAATATTTGGCTATAGGGTCATTGCAGATTTGCCCTCTGGCCCCAATGGCAGCCATTTTCCAAAATGGCCGACAGATATACATACTTTTAAATATCTCGGCTTCTATTTAACTTAGAAGTGTCATCTTAGTGTCTAATCATACATATTTAGGGACGCTGATTCCAATAGTGCCATCTAAAACCAACTCTGGCTTTAACGGCGGCCATTTTTCAAAATGGCCGACAAAAATCGTGATTTTTTAATATCTCAGCATTAAATCCACTTAGAATCGTCATCTTGGTGCCTAAATACATATTTAGAAACAAGGACTCCAATGGGGCCACACAAAACTTCATCTGGCCTCAATGGCGGTCATTTTCAAAATGGCCGTCCAAAATGTGAATTTTGCAAATCCCTCTTTTTGGGTCGGCCATTTTGGAAAATGGTGGTCATTGAGGTCACTGGGAACTATGTGAAGGCCCTAATGAGATCCCTGACTGAAATGTGCATGTTTTGACACCAAGATGACAATTCCAAGTGAACTGAAAACCGAGATATTAACAAATCCCTCTTTTTGGGTCCGCCATTTTGGAAAATGGCCGCCATTGAGGCCATGGGGAACTTTGTGATGGTCCTATTGGGATGCTTGACCTGAAATGTGTATGTTTTGACACCGAGATGACGATTCTAAGTTAATTGAAAGCCGTGATATTGACAAATCCTTCTAGTTGGGTCGGCCATTTTGGAAAATGGCCGCCATTGAGGCCATTGGAAAATTTTGGATGGCTCCACTGGAATCCGTGACCCTGAATGTGTATGTTTTGACACCACGATGACGATTCTAAGTGAATTGTAAGCTGAGAAATTGAAAAATCCATATTTTGAACGCCATTTTGGAAAATGGCCGCCATTCAGACTTATGGGGAAACTTTTAGATGACCCTATTGGACTCCTTGACCTTGAATGTGTATGTTTTGACACCACGATGACGATTCTAGGTGATTTGAAAGCCGATATATTGAAATATCTGTAAATCGGTCGGACTTAAATATACATGGAATACTAAGCAAGAAGACAGTAACTCAAGTTACTGCTTTTTTGCTTAGCACGACGACCCAATTTTGAGATACTGTTAATTTCGTTTCCGTTTTTTTCCATGTTCCCGGGCAGATACCGTTTCCTTGCTTCCAGATATGATAGAACATGTTGTCAGGATGTGAAAACAAGTGCTAACTCAAAAACGGAAAAAATTGAGTTACTGTCTTTTTGCTTAGCACGGCAGTATATTTTCAGCTCCGAACGATTCTGTATCAACGCAGTGCTTTCGTTACATAATAGCTTTCTCCATAAACGCCAATAAGTGGATCCATAAACTGAAACCTTAAACGCGTTGCATGCTTGCATTAATAATAGGTAACCAATGCATTTCCTCACCGTATGAAACTTTCAATATTGTATTACACCAAGTATAGCCTATCGCAAAACATGATTGACATAATGATTACTAAGCTGGATGTTTAAGTATATATATATATATATACATATATATATATAACATAGCATTACTTATATGGGTCTATAATAGGTTATAATATTCCTATATATTAGTCGATTATTTTTCCGTTATCGACAACGTGTCAGAGTCATAGTGGTTTAATGACAAAGTTGGCCCTCCTGATTTTCAGGTTCGAATCCACCTCAGGCCGCCGCGCAGGGACATTGAGCTATAGCCCTTCACTCGCAATTGCTCGTGCGCCTGCGCGTGAAACTCCGATGCCGTGTCCGCGCTTTAGTCGGAAGCGCCTCTGAGTATAGGGAGCTTGAAGGGCGCTATAGAAAGAGAGAAATAAATTTTAAAAAGATAAAATAAAAAAGATCTGAATTATTACACGAAACTTCGATGCAGTGTCCACGCTTTAATCGGGAGCGCCTCTGAGTAGGGAGCTTGAAGGGCGCTAAAGAAAGAGAGAAATAAAGACAAATGCATGTACCAGTGCATCACCGGTTCACTCTGTGGCTCCCTCTGGCGCTGGGCGTCTCCCTTATTGCTTTCGAAGGCTCGTCGTCCAGATCGACATGGAACACCGACGAGCTCATTAGCGTCAATTAGGATGCATATAATACGGTGCGCCGAAGGTGTCAATAACATCTATTGCACTAATGGATGTTATTGGCGCCCTTGGGGCACTATAACATCCGCTGTATACACGCGCAAGACCTGCATGCATGCTGGACAAAGACGATTTCTTTATATTGCAGACGACTTACTGCTTGGGCCTATAACTATGCAAGCGCTGTTTCCCTTGCGGATTCTGTCTAATTTGGGTGCGAGAGGATTGATGTAAGAGATAATAATAATTGAAATTGGATTCGTTTCCCGCCAGTTGTTCGTAAATAGGCAACGAACCCCTGCACAGTGCGCACGCACATCAGACGCTCATTAGAACGTCAGACGTACAAGTCGTACATGTAGGCTACATGTATCATGGATGCATGGCAGCCATCATCACGCGCAGAAATTTAAGCTGTCTTTCTCGGTTCACGGATTGCATCAGCACTGCCTGAAGGCCTGTACTGGAATAGTTACCAGGATGCGGATATATACAATGATACATATATACATATTCGATTTATATGTATAGATCTATATATATATATATGATTGTATATGATAGATCGACCATCTAAATTCTAAACTAAAGACGCACTAAAGAAAAGTGTTGTGTAACACTGATTTTCCGTATAACATCCAGAAGTAGGCCTACCTATAATGTTAAAATGTTAATTTGTCCTTGCTTTTGTTACGTATTCGGGTGTTCATATAATGTTGCCTCTAGTGTTAATGTGTCCTTCTTAATAATACATAGGCTATAGCTGCTTGAAGAATTTTAACGCTCGTTAATTTTGGTTTTTTATAGAATCTGAGTGCGTGTGCAACAGCGCTCATGAATAAGCTGGTGCCCTGCGCTTGTCTTAGACACAACATCTTAGGTTTCAGAGTTGAGGACCACGTCAAAAAATACAAAATTCTTAGACGTAAGACAATCACATGAAACATTTCATACGCCAACAGGACCTTAGCCTACATGTGGGCTAATATTATACAGAGAGTACGCTGGCCCCGTGTCCAGGACCTTGGGATTCGTCCATTGCCGGCTCAAGGCCATTGAAAAGAAGATGAGCGCCTCCCTATGTTCCTCGTGGAACGGCATAGGACTTTACTTTTTTTATAGACTATTTCGCAGGTAGGGCCTAAATTCACTGGAAAACAGGGCTTTTAACGTGCAGTTCTACACAAAATGTGCAGTTGTAAATGAATTCGTGCAGTTGCAAATGCAATCTTGTGCAGTGATAATCATTAGAAAAAGGTAAGCCCAACTGCAGTTGGTTCAACAGGGAAATTGTGCAGTGAAAAATTACTTCCACAATCACTTTTCATAATCAATTTCACATGATTATATCGCACAATCATATCACATAATTATATCACATAGTTTTTTGACACTGTTAAATCACACAATACAACTGTAGATTTATGTTTAAGCTTCAGGGCAGAAACATCAGTAAACGGATGGCTAAACTTGCAGTCTTTCTAAACATATCCGTTTTATCAGAAAATCAATAAAACTGCTGAAGAGTTTAAAAAGCACTATCCTCAAGAGATAACCACGGCTATATATAAATATAATGGTTGCAGATACAACTTATAGGCAGTGTATGTATACATGTATGGTGCACTCAAGAAAATCAAGCAATACATGTAGAACATTAGTCGGATAAATTACCCGACACTTAGAGTGAGAACTGAGAAGCGTCTTGAAAACAGGGCTACATAAATAATTATATATCCTTGCATATACGCTTTGGAGTCTACTTGAATTAGATGGATTTATAGGCACATTTATTCAGAGGAATACACAGTCCGACATAAGACATATGGATGGACAGACGCATGCACAGTCCGACATAAGACGGACAGACAGATGAATGGATGGATGGACAGACGCACACACAGACTGCTCTAGACTGCCAGACAAGACAACTGATAGACAGATGGATGGAGAGACTTTCGGATGGACTGACCAAGGAAAGGGTCCGTCTTCTTCCGCCTTCTTCCGCCTTCTTCTGCCTTCTTCCGTCTCCTTCCGTCTCCTTCCGTCTCCTTCCGTCTCCTTCCGTCTCCTTCCGTCTCCTTCCGTCTCCTTCCGTCTCTTTCCGTCTTCTTCCATCTCCTTCCGTCTATTTCCGTCTCCTTCCGTCTCCTTCCGTCTTCTTCCGTCTCCTTCCGTCTCCTTCCGTCTTCTCCTTCCGTCTTCTTCCGTCTCCTTCCGTCTCCTTCCGTCTCCTTCCGTCTCTTTCCGTCTCCTTCCGTCTCCTTCCGTCTTCTTCCGTCTCCTTCCGTCTCCTTCCGTCTCTTTCCGTCTTCTTCCGTCTCCTTCCGTTGATTCCTTGGTGTGTTGTTGATTTCTTCAGAACTGCTTTACTTCCATTCGCTTCCGGAAATAGCGTCGACTTAATACAACGTTTCGTGACGTCTCTTCTATAGAGTCTATGCACCGGGGTTTACAACTATACATCAATGCATCGCAGACCAACCGTTTCATTTCCTCCTTGCGTGATAATGATGATGATTAGAACGACGACGATGATAATGAAGGTAGAGGTAGTGGTGGTGATGATGATGATGACGACGATGACGACGATGATGGTGATGATGATGATGACGACGACGATGATGATGATGATGATGATGATGATGATGATGACGATGATGACAACAACGACGACGACGACGATGACGATGATGATGACGACGACGATGATGATGATGATGATGATGACGACGACGATGATGATGATGATGGTGATGATTATGACGACGACGACGATGATTATGATGATGATGATGACGACGACGACGACGACGACGAAGATGATGATGATAACGATGACGATGATGATGATGATGATGATGATGACGACGACGATGATGATGATGATGGTGATGATTATGACGACGACGACGATGATTATGATGATGATGATGACGACGACGACGACGACGAAGATGATGATGATAACGATGACGATGATTGTGGTGGTGGTGGTGGTGATGTTGGTGGTGTTGGTGATGATGATGAGGATGATGATTATGACAACCACGATGACATTGACGGTGGTTCTTGTGGCAATGATGATGATGACGATGATGATGATGATGATGACGACTACGACGACGACGGCATAAATTATAAAGTATTGCATTCTCGCGGCGATTCCGCGCTTAATCGCACATCAGTTGCTGCGTGGTCACGTGATAATTAATATGGCGCCTGCATAGTTGATTAATTGTCTGCCTTGCTGTCCTGATCTGTCTGTCCAGGTCTTTGTCTGTGCTTTCTGCTTGTCAATCTGCCCTTTTACAGCTACCTATGACTTTTATTTAGTTGCCGTCCAATGTCGAGACATTTCCAATTTCAGCAGTTTAATGACCTGCCGGTTTTTTTCAATCTCTTTTTGATTCACCATTGCTGTTGAAATGCCAAAGCTATACGTGTACGTATCACGCAAACAATTCTCTTTATAATTATTATGGTGGGTGTCTGTCTCTCTGCTTGCCCACCTACCTATGCCTGTGTGCTTGTAAGCTTAGCTGTAGATGTGCGTGTCTGCTATCGGGTCAGTAACGTTCACGTTCGCCATTTCTGACTGATCCTCGGTCCTCTGCTGTCTTCAGTTAATTCCGAAGAAGCGTTTGCAGGTCTTCAGGTCGTCGGACTTCAAGGCAACTTGGCAAGACAGTTCGATATAATATTATATTAAAAATTATGTAGGTCTATTTACTCTCGCTTGTATTGAGATTTGCGGCACTGCATTCTAATTATTATATACCATCTCAAAGTCCTACATGTACCTCACCGTGGTGAGACGATGAACAGCCAAGTAAGGGAATGTCTGGTGAGGTTATGCCATCAGTGGTCGAAGAACCGCATAATATAGATCTAATTATATTATATAGGGCAGAGGTTCTCAACCTTTTCGGACTCACGGACCCCTTTTTAATTTTTGGTCCTGGTCACGGACCCCCACTGAAATTTGGCGCCTTTTACGCATTATCGCTACTGTGGGACTCTATTACCCTATAGAGTATAGAATATATAGTAGGCCTAGGCCTACATTATGTTATAATATAACCTATAATACCTTTGCACTCCTGTAGTACAAATTTATAAAACTAATAAGATTATATGAAATTTATTAGAAAATTTTTGTATTTTACTTTAATGTAAGCTTTGGGCATGCATATTTGAGCACAGTTTATGTGCTCGAAGCACTCAATCTGAGCCATGTTAAACCTCAAGCCATGATCGATAATTTTTCATTGTTACCATGGCAGGGCAGAATATCCACATTCACAAAGATATTGTAAAAGGTGAAATAATGTTGAAAGCTTTCTCAGACAGTTTTGGATATTCATGCGAAGCTTGTATCCAAAAAAGACATCAAGCTAACTCTTGCATGGATGCAACGTACACCTTCAATGTAGGCCTAGAGTCTATAGCGATTGAAACAAACCGACCCACCTAAAACAGATGAATTTGTCATTGATCAGGGTTTTATTAGTTTCATGTCGCCATTGAAATGAGAAATATTGAAAAATTGACCAAAATTTATCTGTTCCTACATGTTTTAACTAAGAAATATATAATTTTCAGGACTTGCTCGCGGACCCCCAGGCAGATCGCCGCGGACCCCCAGGGGTCCGCGGACCCCCGGTTGAGAACCGCTGATATAGGGTGATTCGCGAGATGGATACTCATTGGATAGCCTTGCCAGAAACCCCGAAAGTGCGTGATAAAGCAGGAGGCAGGTGTTGGAAGGACACCTCAGGACGAAGGTGGCCAGTAATTGGCCACCGGCTTCTTTACCCAACAGGAGTCAGAAGAGGACTGGTCACCGCCTGGCTTTGCAGACCAAGAACCTTAAACATGACGAAAACAAACAAAATGATAGACAACGATACTACCTGAAAGCGCAGAGCATGGACATGCGAGATGCCGCGTGGATAAAACCAGAGACAGAACTGTTTGTTTGTCTGAAATGTAGGCTATAAATGAATGTTTTAAAATCAGTCATGAAGCCTAATTTCCTGGCATTGTTATTGAATATAATATAGAAGAAAACACTTTCGAGAAACCTAACATACAAGGAGATTGACGGCTTGTATAGCTGCAGATTGTATCACAGCAAACTCAATAATTTATAGGAATGTAAATAATGCAATTGAATTTGTCAATAATACATTATTCTGTTCACGTATCTCGCTAACGAACATTTCAGACTCAATTGCTCTCTATGGTTTCTCAGACCGACGTAGACTCGCAAACATCAGTCGTCGCTATAGCAATGGTGTATCGTCACACAATGAATTGATTAAATTTCTTCAACGGTTCCGAGCCTCAGCCACCATGATGGCCATATCCAGAGTCGTATACCCAGCTCACAATGTCTTCGTGAATCATCCAGGTCTTCCATATACATGTATGCATAGGCCTACAATCACACAAATTATACATGTAGATATTGCGTATTATATCTAAGCTTACATACAATAATATTTTATATACATGTACACATACAATTTAATAAATATATAGATCAAGGATTCTAGGCGCCACTATACCCAGATATCGTCACATACATGTATATATATAGGCTATATGTATAATGTACAACATTTTACATGTATCATTATATATGTATATAGGCTATATAATTAAATATATATATATATTGGGGATTGTATTAGCCTATGCTATTTTGGTGGCATTCGCTGCAGTGCGGTCGTCGATTGTCATCGCATTTAGCCACTGACGACCGACGACTCCAGGTTCTTAGCATTCTGCGTCTAAAGTCTCGTTTCACAACCAATCTACGTCGCACTAAATGAAAACCTTCTTCAGAAAGCAAGCACGTCTTTCCTCCATCCCTTCCTCCATCCCTATCCCCTTCTTTCCTCCTTTTCTTCATCCCTCCATCCCTTCCTACCTTCATCCCTCCCTCCATCCCTACCTACCTCCCTTCCTCCCTCCATTGCTCCCTCCATTCCTCTCTCCATACATCCCTCCCTCCATCGCTACCTCCCTCACTTCCTCCCACCTCCGTCTCTTCGTCTGGTCTTAATTCCTACGTTCCTCTTCCTCCACGTTGAAAGACTACATGCGATCATTCCACTGCGTCGGAGTTAACCCTCGGTGGCACCCCTTTTTGAAAAACACGTTTCAGTACCCCTGGGGGTTAAAATGACCCCACTATTTTAAGCATGTTTTGAGTATAATATTTGAAACAACTAATGCACAATATCAACATAGTAGATATAATATATATTATTATGTATGTATGTATGTATGTATGTATGTATGTATGTATGTATGTATGTATGTATGTATGTATGTATGTATGTATGTATGTATGTATGTATGTATGTATGTATGTATGTATGTATGTATGTATGTATGTATGTATGTATGTATGTATGTTAGTGTGGTCCAAAAACAAAAACCTTCTCAGAGTTGGGCTCCACAACCCCAGTTTTGTTCTATGGCAAGTCAGTATCACATCTACCAAATTTTAGCGCGATCGATAAATATTTAGAGGTAGCTTAAGGTCAATGTTTTTTCACCATTTGAGCATAAAATCAGTGTTCTGCGTTGAAGAATGTAAGCTTGAATTTGAGTTGAATAAAATCGTGTATTTGTTGCAAATAAAAATAAATAAAGATTTCAAAATGTCCAATGTTTCTATGGGCACATACAGCTATTCTTGGATAGCACCTTCAGTGACCTTGACTATCCTCTGTCATCTTCACGAACGTGGCCTTGGAACAAGATGGATAGATCTTCCTGTGCCGTTTCACGAGCCGAAGAAGGAACTGCTTCTGTTCTTCATTCTTTGCCAGTGATGAATTGTACCGCTACATCAAAGCAATGGTACGCTCAGCAGAGTCGTTCGCAACTGTCATGACCGAAGCTGCCGTCCAGACATCCTGGTACGAGGCATCATAGTGCCACTTCTTAGGATCCTTTGCCAGAAAGCCTTGGGCCTTATCTTTTCCATCAAAGTGTGGAGCGTCAAAGATGACAGGAGTTCTCTCTGTGAAGCAAGATGCAAGGCCAAGAGAGCTGAGGGGTTCTGGTGGATGGTCGAGGCGTTTCACGGAACTGATGGATCGTGGAAGGCGGAGGTTTGTCACCATCAGTGTTTTCACATCCGCTCCTATTCTGTCGTCAAAGAATGACAGGCCAACCAAAATTTCGGAAAAGTACCAAAGATGCCTGCTAAGTGCAGTCAAGGCCGCCTTTGCCACTGTTACATTTGGATATTTATTGAGCTCCTCAAGAAGTAGTTATGTCATTAAGCGGCGCTCTAATAGGCAGAGGAGCCTCATGCCAGAATCGAACATAGACGAGACTCACACACAGTGCCATCTCCTTTACACTGCGCTTCTCTTTGGCAGTTAGAGAGAACTGCTGTTGGAAAAGAAATATTTTAAGGCTATAGATGGTTTTTGCCATCCAACGCGCGTGATGGAAAGCTCCAGGCGCCCGAAACGAGACCCTTGACCCATTTTCACCACCCAGGAAAATCAAGCTGAGTTTCTAGAATTCCTCGTAGTCTTCTCTTTGATGTGATCCTTCCAGCGCTGCCTTGCAGAATTTTACCATTTCTTCTCGAAGAGCAGAAGTGTGTGCAGTGAATATGTCACTTCAAATATCGCCTTGTCAATGTTGGGCCAGCTTTGCTGAAACCTCTTGAACATAGCAACGCATGGTCCTCCAGTCGGTCCAAATAGCGATCCGAAAACAGCAGCAAGTGCAAGTTCCATGACAATGATGGTGGCAAGCCAACCACACTAATTCTTGTTCAAGCGCATTCTCAATAAAAGTGCAGGCACCGTTCTTGAGAGCAGTATTGCTGGCAGTGGTATTAAACACTAAATCATGAACTCGATTCTGAAGACCCCACTCATCCAGTGTGCTCAGACAGGCGTTTGCTTGTTCTTTACCGATTCCACGGCCAATTTTTGGAACTCCCAGCAAAATCTCTTCCCCCGTCACCTGTGACAAGTAGCCTACTGCAATTCTGTCGACTGTTTCTTTCTTACCAGTAATGTCAGGTAAAAGTCTACCACCCCAGTGCACGAACAGCGGCACATTGCCAATGACCGCCCTGTTCATGACTTCACTCTCCTTTTCACGGTTCTTGCAACGTGATCGTCGGATGGAACTTCTTGACAAACTCATCGTATTGACATTATGACCAAGAGCTTGTGCAACTGCACCAAGAATATATGTGGCACTTTGGTCTGGTACATTGTCTCGGTCCAGAGCAGCAGTGACATTAGGATCTGTATGGATATTGAACTTTGCGCGCTTTGGCTGGGATTTCAGGCGCGCTTGGCACTCGTCATCAGAATCAGAAGAGCAGGAAGTCAACGAAATCAGAACGCAATGGAGTAGTTAATAATGACGTATTGGTATTTTTAAACACCAGTGTAACCCAACAGTTCAAAATTATGTAAGTAAGCAGTTCTAATAATGATTTTTCTGAGTGTTAGATAGCAATGTAATAACTTTCAATAAACAATCATTATGAGGAAATTGTAAGGATTTAAGCTACCTCTAAACGTGCTCCAATCAGCTTCAAATTTGGTACAAATCTTACTTAGAAGAGGTAGAACAGATGTAGACTTGTGGAGCAAAGTTCTGCTAAAGATGATTTTTTACCATTGTCACATGGACCACACTAATACATACATACATACATACATACATACATACATACTTACATTATAAGTTACATGCATGCATGCATGCATGCATACATACATACATACATACATACATACATACATACATACATACATACATGCATGCATGCATACATACATACATACATACATACATACATACATACATACATACATACATACATACATACATACATACATACATACATACATACATACATACATACATACATACATACATTAGTGTGGTCCATGTGACAATGGTAAAAAATCATCTTTAGCAGAACTTTGCTCCACAAGTCTACATCTGTTCTACCTCTTCTAAGTAAGATTTGTACCAAATTTGAAGCTGATTGGAGCACGTTTAGAGGTAGCTTAAATCCTTACAATTTCCTCATAATGATTGTTTATTGAAAGTTATTACATTGCTATCTAACACTCAGAAAAATCATTATTAGAACTGCTTACTTACATAATTTTGAACTGTTGGGTTACACTGGTGTTTAAAAATACCAATACGTCATTATTAACTACTCCATTGCGTTCTGATTTCGTTGACTTCCTGCTCTTCTGATTCTGATGACGAGTGCCAAGCGCGCCTGAAATCCCAGCCAAAGCGCGCAAAGTTCAATATCCATACAGATCCTAATGTCACTGCTGCTCTGGACCGAGACAATGTACCAGACCAAAGTGCCACATATATTCTTGGTGCAGTTGCACAAGCTCTTGGTCATAATGTCAATACGATGAGTTTGTCAAGAAGTTCCATCCGACGATCACGTTGCAAGAACCGTGAAAAGGAGAGTGAAGTCATGAACAGGGCGGTCATTGGCAATGTGCCGCTGTTCGTGCACTGGGGTGGTAGACTTTTACCTGACATTACTGGTAAGAAAGAAACAGTCGACAGAATTGCAGTAGGCTACTTGTCACAGGTGACGGGTAAGAGATTTTGCTGGGAGTTCCAAAAATTGGCCGTGGAATCGGTAAAGAACAAGCAAACGCCTGTCTGAGCACACTGGATGAGTGGGGTCTTCAGAATCGAGTTCATGATTTAGTGTTTAATACCACTGCCAGCAATACTGGTCTCAAGAACGGTGCCTGCACTTCTATTGAGAATGCGCTTGAACAAGAATTAGTGTGGTTGGCTTGCCACCATCATTGTCATGGAACTTGCACTTGCTGCTGTTTTCGGATCGCTATTTGGACCGACTGGAGGACCATGCGTTGCTATGTTCAAGAGGTTTCAGCAAAGCTGGCCCAACATTGACAAGGCGATATTTGAAGTGACATATTCACTGCACACACTTCTGCTCTTCGAGAAGAAATGGTAAAATTCTGCAAGGCAGCGCTGGAAGGATCACATCAAAGAGAAGACTACGAGGAATTCTAGAAACTCAGCTTGATTTTCCTGGGTGGTGAAAATGGGTCAAGGGTCTCGTTTCGGGCGCCTGGAGCTTTCCATCACGCGCGTTGGATGGCAAAAACCATCTATAGCCTTAAAATATTTCTTTTCCAACAGCAGTTCTCTCTAACTGCCAAAGAGAAGCGCAGTGTAAAAGAGATGGCACTGTGTGTGAGTCTCGTCTATGTTCGATTCTGGCATGAGGCTCCTCTGCCTATTAGAGCGCCGCTTAATGACATAACTACTTCTTGAGGAGCTCAATAAATATCCAAATGTAACAGTGGCAAAGGCGGCCTTGACTGCACTTAGCAGGCATCTTTGGTACTTTTCCGAAATTTTGGTTGGCCTGTCATTCTTTGACGACAGAATAGGAGCGGATGTGAAAACACTGATGGTGACAAACCTCCGCCTTCCACGATCCATCAGTTCCGTGAAACGCCTCGACCATTCACCAGAACCCCTCAGCTCTCTTGGCCTTGCATCTTGCTTCACAGAGAGAACTCCTGTCATCTTTGACGCTCCACACTTTGATGGAAAAGATAACGCCCAAGGCTTTCTTGCAAAGGATCCTCTTTACTTAAGGAATGGCACTATGATACCTCGTACCAGGATGTCTGGACGGCTGCAGTTTCGGTCATGACAGTTGCGAACGACTCTGCTGAGCGTACCATTGCTTTGATGTAGCGGTACAATTCATCACTGGCAAAGAATGAAGAACAGAAGCAGTTCCTTCTTCGGCTCGTGAAACGGCACAGGAAGATCTATCCATCTTGTTCCAAGGCCACGTTCGTGAAGATGACAGAGGATAGTCAAGGTCACTGAGGGTGCTATCCAAGAATAGTTGTATGTGCCCATAGAAACATTGGACATTTTGAAATCTTTATTTATTTTTATTTGCAACAAATACACGATTTTATTCAACTCAAATTCAAGCTTACATTCTTCAACGCAGAACACTGATTTTATGCTCAAATGGTGAAAAAACATTGACCTTAAGCTACCTCTAAATATTTATCGATCGCGCTAAAATTTGGTAGATGTGATACTGACTTGCCATAGAACAAAACTGGGGTTGTGGAGCCCAACTCTGAGAAGGTTTTTGTTTTTGGACCACACTAGTATGTATGTATGTATGTATGTATGTATGTAAGTATGTATGTATGTATGAATGTATGTATGTATGTGTGCATGTATGTACGTATGTAAGTATGTATTTATGTATGTATGTATGCATGTATGCATGTATGTAAGTATGTATGTATGTATGTATGTATGTATGTATGTATGTATGTATGTATGTATGTATGTATGTATGTATGTATGTATGCATGTATGCATGTAAGTGTGTATGTATGTACATGTATGTATGTATGTATGTATGTATTTATGTATGTATGTATGTATGTATGTATGTATGTATGTATGTATGTATGTATGTATGTATGTATGTATGTATGTATGTATGTATGATGTATGTATGTATGTATGTATGTATGTATGTACATGTATGTATGTATGTATGCACATGTACAAGTACATATGTATGTATGTATGTCGCCATAATTGCACTACTATTTGTTTACTTTCTCTGTCAAACACCAACACTGGTTCCCTGTTTCAAGAATGACGTACTAAATTGAATTAATCTGTTGAGCAGAAACATAGAATCAAAGTCCTAGAAGTTAATACGCATGCATTGCATAGTTGAGGAAATATATACAAGAAATGTATGTTGGGGTCAAAATAACCCCCAGGGGTACTTCCGAGGGTTAAACCCACACACACACACACACCCACACACACACCCACACACACACACACACACATACACGCACACACACACACAAACACACACCACACACCTACACACACCTACACAAACACACACACATACAAACACACACACCTACACACACCAACACAACATACACATACACACGCACATGCATAAACACACCCCACCCACACAACAAACACAAACACAAACGCACACGGAAGGTTCGAGGTTCGAATCCACCTCAAGTCGCCGCGTAGGGACCTTGGGAAAGTCCGTCACTCGCAGTTGCTCAGCGCTACAGCGTGAAATTTTGACGCAGTGTCCGCACTGTAGTCGGGAGCGCCTTTGAGTGGCGGTTGAGAGCTGGAAGAGGCGCTATAACAAGTGCACATACAAACAAACACATACACACACGTACATACACACACACATACACATACACACACGCAGACACACACATACACACATACACATACACACATATTATATTGAAGAAGGCTAGTCACGAAGTTATATCCTTATAAGAGGCAATCATCATTGGCATGAATTGTTAGCCACTTCCTTTTCTTAGCATAGGAATTGTTGGTATAGACAGACCTACTCTCCCTCGCCGTTTCAGCTTCCCACCGACAGTGTACGGTCGGTGCACTCATAGGTGAGTTGGAGAGTGGCGCAGGTGGAGTATAATACATGTAGATCTATAACCAAGTTACTGCCTGGCCTATTCGGAATTAGAACCCCCATCCCACCTCGACCACATAGTTGACAGTCCTCAAAGAAAAGATCTCGATAGTATAATAGCGGTTATAATATAGCCTGATAGATTATCAATAAAGATGTATGGGTTTAGATAGCCTAATCTAATCTGATCTAATTTAATCTAATCATTTTAAACTTTTAAATTTTAAATCTGATACATTTTTAGTCTTCCTTCCAAAAATTTGTTTAAAAAACTGTAGGAACTCCGGTTATTTGAAAACTGCTGCTGACCTTTTTAAAGTCATATGGTATACTTCTCTTTCGCACCCTTGCCAGCTGCATTGCTTGAAACCTGATTGGGGGTGGCATGTCCTGTGCAAATCCCTGAATAGGAGCCATGGCATGTCCGGAATGGTCCCTCCTGTATCTGCCTCTGTGTATGTATAGGAGCGCCGAGGAGAGCGTGATATAATTATAGGATATATTGTGGGGCATTTGACGATATGGTTTGCAATAATTTTATTTCATACAAACTCAATGGTCTCTGGTGATTTCACATATGTCTTTCATATCATAATCGTATATTTGTTGTACCTCACAGTGCTGCACGTTACCTCTATCAACCTACACTGGGGTGACCATTTTCTCGCCATCAAATACCGTGAAATTTTGGAGAAATTGACGATAATATTACAATTCCTTAACTCTTGGCACAGATCCATACGGCTAAGTAGAGGAGCAGGAAGCAGAGTAAGACAGACAAAGACATGAACAATGAACGTGGGATGGAAGATTTAGAGACACAGTACAATCAGGACATGAGAGATGCCGTGCATAAAACCAGGAACAGAGCGATTTGGGGGGGCGTCTTGTTAAAGCCTCATCGTCAGCACAAAGTCATGCCTGACGAGGGGGCGTCAGACAATAAAGCCTTATCGTCAGCACATGCGTGACGAGGGGTCGGCAGAAAAGAAAGAAACTACAGGATTAGGGCATAATAGACCCACGAGGCCTACTATAAAGTGTCGAAAATCAAAATGATGCAATCAAGATGGCGATAATGAATAAAGCGATTGTTCAATAATTAATTTCAAGGCACAACAGAAGAGAATTCTATTATAATTATCCTTTGGTCTTAACGCCCCCAAATAATTATGCTCAAGTAGCCCACGCGCCTCCAAATAATTATGCTCAAGTAGCCGACGGGAACAAGACAGTGCTAGCTTTGTGCTGGTGTGATTTAATGTGTCGATCGCAAGCGACAAAAAATATTTATTGCACTAGAATTGAAAAATTAGCTCCAAGGGGATCAGGACTGTTTCCCCATTTTTTGGATTTGCCTTAATTAGGCAGTCTTTTAATTGTAGACAAGGTTAGATTGGTAAAGTAAGCTGTCCTCTATTAGGTTAGGACGTTAGAGTTAGCATTGGTAGGATGGGGCAATATTTCATAACTGAATCAGTGGTCCGCAGCAGTAGCATAATTATTATTTATGTACAGTATACGCTATAGCCTACAGTGCAACCTTTAACATTTCACATAGGCCTAGATTGACAACTTGACTTTCATTGCAACTTTTTAAGGTTACAAACTGTATTTTTTTCTGTCAGTACAATGAAATGACGCTTCCAGGATCCAAGTTGACAATTTTTCAACTTTCCCTTCTTGTCAGAAATCGGAAAAATTTTACTCTTTTGCCTAAGTCGTCGGGACACACCGAAAAAAACGGGACATGTCCCGGAAACCGTGACGTATGGTCATCCTATATAATATCCTACACTGTAGTGTATAGCTGTACAATGATCGTTTATACCTTCTCTGCAAGCGACAAACTTAATGTGATTATAAATTATATATATCTATATATACAGGGTGGCTAAAAAAAATGTACCACCGGATAAAATGCGATAACTTCGCAACCGATTGACATTTTTCTCCGAAAATTTTCCAATTTGTAGGGGAATGAATTTCCAACAATCACTGAAAGTTTCACTTGAAAATTTTCTTGTTTGCAAAAGTTACAGCTGTTCAAACCTAAAATTTCGTTTATTCAAAAATCCGGAGAATAAAGTTCCAATACAATGTGATTTCATTAAGATTTTTTCAAGTTACATCATAAGAAATGATGATGATGTCCTACGACCTCACTAAGAGCTGTAAAGAAGCTGTTTATGCAGCAAACTGTTGGTATTTAGTGATATTTTATAGATTATGGACTCAATTCGTGAATCCATTACTAAACGTCATGGGCAAAGTTTCTGCGGAAGATAAAATGGAAATTCGGACGCTGCCTGAACAGAGACTGGGACATCGCGTAATCATAGCAAAATACCCAGTGAAAAGTGGAGCCTGAGCATATTGAAGGCTATCTGTAAACATGTTTATGTAACGAAGATCAGATGTTGGAAGCGAGGCAGGAAGGGGTCGCTTGGTCTGATGGAAAAGTACAATTTTCAAGAAATTCGCTTGGTAATTGAAAGGGTCAAGTTTGCAAAGCTCATCGTGGTTTCAGCATCAGATTTGCTGGCATGTGTCATGAGTGCCAGAAAGGACTGCATTTAATCCCATTCAGTAGGATAAATGTCAAACTCATCGCTGAACTCTCTTACCCAGACTAATTGAAGACCAGGTAGGCCATGCTCTAACATGCGGTTTTATTTTCCAGCAGGACTGTGCGCCTGCTTGCTCGCACGGCAAGGCTGATTATGATGACGCTACCTTATTTTTGCAATCCACTCCACTAAATTTATTGACAAAGGTGACTAACAACATCGCCAGACCTTAGCCCTCTTGCTTACCACGTCTGGGAAGCTATGCTGCAAGACATTTCATCCCAAGTTGGAGAAAATTGGCTATAGCTGAAGGAAGTCTTGCTGATAATGTGGGATCAGTTGCCGCAGCACCCGATTAACAAGGCCATACTAAGCTTCACAAAAAGAATTCGAGCTCGTATTAAAGCAGGGAGTGGACACTCCCATCATACCCTACAATAAACTGAAAAACGTATTTCTGAGGCCGTAGTGAAAAGTGATATCATTTGACATGGAAATCAAGAATTGACGTTAATTTTTTCCACGGAAATTTGAAAAAACGAAAATCAAAGTTTAAACAGCTGTAACTTTTGCAAACATAAAAAGTTTTCAGTGAAACTTTCAGAGATTGTTGTAAATTCATTCCCCTTCAATTTGAAAAATTTTCGGAGAAAAATTTCAATCGGTTGCAAAGATATTGCATTTTATCCGGTGGTACATTTTTTTTAGCCACCCTGTATATATACTGGACTGCATGCTGCAGAATGAAGATAGCATAATAATTGTGGTATAGGCCTATACATAACTGATACATCTATAAAGTATTCTAAACATGCATGAATATAGCATACATTATAATATATCTGTCAAAGCATACAATTCTAACATGCTGCAATTATTTCTCACGTAAATACATATATATCTGTATTATAATAAATGTGTAATGTAGGCTATATATATAAAACAATTATTTCAGAATGGATTCTCAGATTGCTATTATTTGTATACGCTTCCTTTACACGCGAAAATTTCGTTAAAGGTCAAGTGACGCAGACGAAGTGGCAAAAACTCTGTCTGTCTGCCTGCCTGTCTGTCTGTCTGTCTGTCTCATTGTCTTTCTATGTGTTTCTCTGTGTGTGTCTCTGTCTATTTCTCCTTCCTACAACACTCAATTACATTGAGACCTCAGCTTCTCCAGCATGATGAAGGCGTTGGTAATGTGGTCCATGGGTGTGGTGGTGGTGGAGGGTGTTGGTGTGGCTGTGGTGGTGGTGTTGGCGATGGTGATGGGTGTGGTGGTGGTGGGTGTTGGGTGTTGGTGTGGCTGTGGTGGTGGTGGTGGCGGTGGTGATGGGTGTGGTGGTGGTGGTGGTGGTGGTGGTGGGTGTGGTGGGTGTGATGGTGGTGGTGGATGTGGTGGTGGTGGTGGCGGTGGTGATGGGTGTGGTGGTGGTGGTGGTGGTGGTGGGTGTTGGTGTGGCTGTGGTGGTGGTGGTGGCGGTGGTGATGGGTGTGGTGGTGGTGGTGGTGGTGGGTGTGGTGGTTGTGGTGGGTGGGGTGGTGGTGGGTGTGGTGGTAGTACCATCGACATCCACGCATGCATAGGTGTATACCTTTAGTATATACACCGTGAGGCATAAAAAAGGAAGCCCCTATAAAAATCGTTATTATTTTAACAATTTTCGCACAATGTCAATGAAATTCAGGAAAATTATAGCTAGGTAGCAATCAATGTCAAAAAATTAAAGTTTTTATAATTTACTGTCTGCCTTTAGCTTCTACGCATGCGCGAAGTCGCTTGCGCAATTCACTCACCGCCGAGTCAATAATTCGTTGGTCAAGATCGTTCCAAGCTTGCAGTCACCTTTTTTGCGTCGCTACCCAGCCTGCCTAGTGCATTTCATCTGGTTCACGGACTAAAAATTATTCACAGTTGCTTCTCGTAGCAATACTCAAAATGTAGCAGTTGGAACTCGAAAGAGAGATAGCCTATTGCAGCCGACCGCCTTTTACGCACACGTCCGACGTTTACCAAATCTCTGATGGTGTGGGTCGGTGTTTTTTCTCTGGGGCGCAAGTCAATTCACTTTGTTAAACCGGGGGTAAACCTCAATGGCATACAGAGACGTTTTATTTATGTAAGGCCTACCTGAAATTCGAGAACTCTATGAATTTTACATTTTCCTGCAATATGGTTTCCAGCGCACAGAGTTCGAGAAACGGTTGCACTTCTGACGAATGAAATTCCTGACTTCATAATTCCTACATTACGGCCCCCTAACAGCACAGACCTGAATCCCGTCGATTATAAAATACCGGGATGCATGCATGAGATACCAGTAGTATACAAAACAAAAATTCGTGATGTTGAAGATCTTCGTAAGCGCTGCGAATCATGCAAGCTTGGAACGATCTTGACCAGCGAATTATTGACTCGGCGGTGCGTGAATGGCACAAGCGACTTCGCGCATGCGTAGAAGCTAAAGGCGGACAGTAAATTGTAAAAACTTTAATTTGTTTACATCGTTTGCTATCTAGCTATAATTTTCCTGAATTTCATTGACATTGTGTGAAAATTGGTAAAATAATAACGACTTTTCTTGGGGCTTCCTTTTTTATGCCTCACGGTGTATATAGTATATGTATAGAGGGAGTACATATGGTTAATTTGGCCGAAAGACGAGCCCTATTACAGATGAAACACATCTCGCTACAAGACTCTGCAATGTTTCAGCATCAGCAGCATCATCATCATCACCAGCAGCAGCAGCAGCAGCAGCAGCATCAGCATCATCATCATCCGCAGCAGCAGCAGCAGCAGTGCCGTATGACGTCAACATCTGCCATCGGTCATTCGCATCGAGAGGTAGACAGTGAGGAGAAGGAGGGGGACAGAGAGGAAACCGAGGAGGAGGAAGAAGTGCATGGTGAGGAGGAGGATAAGGAGGAGGATAAGGAGGAGGAGGAGACTGGGAGAAGAAGAGGAGGGCAAAGGAAAGGAGGAGGAGAAAGTATACGAATGAGAGAAGGGGGAGTGGAGGAGGAGAAGGAGGAAGAGGGGGAGGGAAAGAGGTGAAGAAGGGGAGCAAACGCGCAGGAGAAGTAAAGAAAGAATAAGTCAAGAAGGAGAAAGACGAAGAGGAGGACGAGGACAAGGAGAATCGGACGAGGATTTGGGCGTATATGTATTATAGGAGGTGAAAGAGGAAGTGATGACTATAGAAGGAGAAAGAGGTAAATGAGTCGAGGATGGAGATATATAGGAGCATTAAGAGTAGGATTGGAATGAGGAGGAGAATAAAATATTAGGAGATGAGGAGGAGAATAAAAAAAATAGGAAGAAATGGGAAAATACAAAAGAGGATAATAAAGAGAAGGAGAAAAGGGAGCAAAATGGCGTAGAAGAGGAGAATAAGAAGGAGAAAGGGGTTAAAATTAGGGAGAATGTGTAGGAAATAAGAGGGAGGAGTATTGGAGGAGAATAAAGCGGAGATGTAAGGAAGGAGAATTAAAGGAAAGGATGAGGAGGGACGAGAAGATACAAATACGGTATTTGGAAGAAGAAGGAGGAGAAGGAGGAGGATAAGGAGAAGCTGGAGAATAAAAACTCAGAGAAGCAGGTTGAGGAAGGATGCTGGATTGGTTGGAGGAAGGAGCCAGGCATTTATGATGCAAAATATAGTAGTCTAGGATCAACGACGTGCGGAGGAACGCACGGACGGACGGACGGACGGACGGATGCAAGGACGGATGGACGGACGGACAGATGAACGAACGGATGGACGGACGGATGGACGGACGGATGGACGAACGGACAGACAGATGGACGGATGGACGGACAGACGGACGCAAGGACTAATGGACGCAAGGACGGGCTGACGCAACGAGGAGCACATGTAAGGACGAACGGACTGGCGGACGGACGGAAACATCAGATGGCTCTTTGCTGCTCCATCATCTGAACATTAGAAGCACGACTTCCTGATTGCAGTGGTCGGCATCCTGCAGGATACACTGCAGTGTGCGTGCATAGTCATACAGGGTGGACCTAAACATTACCCCCTGCGACGTTTCCCAATAAGTTTTGCCAAAAGCATGACTTTTTAACCCTAATCCGAACAAGGGGGGGTCTGGCCAGACCCCCCTTCATATATTTGGTGTATAACTTTTTTTAAAGTGATAGTTTCTAATATTGCTTTTATGACTTTGTTCCTATATGAATGAGCTACAATTAGCACATCTAAGCGACCAAATCGGTTGAGTGATAAGGAGATACTGAAGATAATACTGGCGGATACTGTATAATGTTGACAGTTTCGACAATAAGAGCAATAACAAAGAATGTGAACGTGAAAAGATACCAATGCCTGAATAACAACCTTCAGGTGTTTCTTACGATAAAAACAGTGTTGAAATTGAAGATGATGATTAACATGATGATGAAACTGGACTTAATAGTGAAGATGATGATGACGAAACTGTTGATACTGATGAAGCCGAGAACTGAATACAAGTAAAGATCCGGATATGTTTGGCAGACCAAAGAATGTGCTCTGTTGCACAATGTAGTAAGCAAAAAATGTGGAATAAAAGAATACGGACACATTATATGAGAATATTCAAGATAGTTTTGACAGTTTGCTAACTAATGAGATGAGAGACATCATCATTCGACATACAAACCCGGACTATGATACATGCTTATAATTTATGTGAAGGCATATTCCATTATTTTTTTGATATATATTTTATATAAAACAGTCATACTGACTTTGAATTTAACAGCATTTAATACTAATATTACTAGAATTGTGATTTCTTTATTTGATTTTCCAAATTTTATAGATAGACAGTTATTGAGTCCATGAAACAGGTATGACAAACCGTCGCAATTAATGTATTAACATGTAGAGGGCTCTAGTTCAAAATTCATCAAAAAATGATTTATATTGCATAGAGGGACTGATAAATTGTTGTATTTAGTCATTCAGACATCAAACTACAAAATTGGCATATAAAAAACACTATTACCTATGAAAAACCTACATTAAAACGGGGGGTCTGGCCAGACCCCCCCTTGTTCAAATTAAGTTGGATTTTCGCTTGTTCGGATGAGGGTTAAGTCATAATTATTATACAAGCTTATGGGCAATTCATATCTACGTACAACAGCATAATTTCACAAAGATATTTCAAACAAAACAAAAGTTTGATCGATTTTAGTGAGTCCGCCTGCTAATTTTTGGCGATTCAAAAACACAACGCAGCAAAAAGTAAAAAATAAGATTTTATCAAGTAGCATCTCATATAATTGTTATTAAATACATTTAAACTTGATATTGCTGGAAAATCATTATTATTACTATTATTTAGGAAAGACACCTCTACCAGCGTATACAGAGCTCTGCAAGTCACATGTAGAGTCGCTTCAGGCATCTTAACTGTGCGTTGCTAGATGTCAGATTTTAGTTCTGTCAGCTGAGTAAGGGGCATGGACGGAGTTTATCAGAAGCTGGGGGCTAAACCTCCAAAGAAGACCCACATTCAGTTTTGTGACCATAAAAATGGTATCTTTTCCCGGGGTTAGCCCCCAAGAAGGCCCAGGGTCGAAAATATATTCGGGAACGAAACTTCAATCGAATGACTAAAAAAGGCCATCAACTTCTTTGGGGCTGAAGAAAAAAATTATGAGTCTCCGCCCCAACCAAAACCCAAATTCCCCCCCCCCCCCAGAACGGAAACCAAACTCCACCCATGCTGTCCGCTGAGTAAGAGGCATCTGATGGTCTGACGTTTGGGTTCCGAGTGTGCATTTGCGTGGGTCGATCACCAGTAACTCTTCCGATGTTCACTGCAGTATTATTAGCCTATAATTATTAGCATGCGGACGTCTTTTTATGACGTTAAAGATATTTCATATACAGAGTGAGAATTGCGGGGGTTGTGGGTTCTATCTAATCAATCAATTAATTTTCGTATAATCAGCACTTCAGGCTGGCATGTTATATATAACTATAATTTTACAAAGGTTCTATGTATAAGTTCAGTTTATATAAGCAGCATAAGTAAATATTTTTAAAATTAATATTAATTGATCTGTGTTTGTTGTTAGGTTTGCTAGGTTAAAAAATATTTTTGAATCTCCTTAGTTTTTCTTAAAGGCTAGGTCTCCATAGTAAAGTCCTTGTTGCACACCTCAAGTCCACATAAAATCACTCTCTGAGCCTCAGTAATTTCTCTGCAATTCTCAAACTGTTCGTATAGTCTTTCTACCCATAAAGATCCAAGACGAAAAATCAGCAGTGGTCCCTGTATACACAGTGAACGAAAAACAGAACCTATTGCTATGATAATTTCTGTAATAACTTGTACATTTTAATAAGACATGGAAAAAATTCCATTTCAAGGACAAGAATCAGATACCGATAACTATCATTAAATTTTGTTAGTTATTATGTGCATTCAAAATTGTCTCCTTCGGACTCAACACACGCCCAAAGACGCGCTCGCCACTAATTGCTGAATCGATTACACTGCAGCTTGATCAAATTCGTCCAAAGCCTGTATTATACACTGACGCAGTTCTTCGACATCGCGTACCGTGTCTTGTAAGCTTTTTCTTACATCATCATTACACCAGATTTTATAGTTCACGGGATTAAGGTCAGGCTATTTGAAATGTATCAAGTTTGCAGGATAGCACATCAACAATTAACTGCCTTGATCGCTCAAGCCGCGACTGCTAGTTGACCTCCGTTAATTCAGTCGCTCTATACATGTACGTTGCTTGAAACATTTTAATAGGCTTCAAGTTTTAACTGGAATAGCGTACAATAATTAATTATTTTAAAAAACTGGTTAAGTTTATATTTGGGAATAAAATAGTTTCAAGTCTATAATTATGTTTGGTGTTGATTTCTTTATTTATTCTAGAGATTCAGCTTTTTCCCGTTCACCGCGTATAGCCTATGTATAGGGTGACACAAAAGTTCGTTCACCGTTTTCAAAATGCGTTATCTCAGTAACGGCTTCATATTTCCTTATAATATTTGGTCAGTGTATACATCATTCAATGAAAGATATTGGTACAAATTTGATTATGATCCAGTCCGTTTTCACCATTATTTATAAGAAAATGTAAAGACAACCAGTTTTTGTGAAAAAACCTGCGTTCATCAAATTTACACAGTAAAAAAAATGTTTACACGCCCCATAGCCTCGTGTACAAGCGTGACAAGACATTGTTTTTACCTACAATGTATATAGGACATACACATTACACAGAGTAGGCTACGTAGGTTATTAGCGCACAGTGGCTCCTTTATGCTTAATGACTCTATTCGGCATGACTGGATCAGCGTCTGAAGTGTCCCAACTGCTATCGATCTCCACGCTCGTTGGGGGCGACGTTTGAGCTGATCATCGTTCTTTGGCTCAGGATCTTTATAAACGCTGAGAGATAAAATACTCAACAAGTCCTAAATCGGAGAGAGGTCCGGAGAGTTGGGTGGCCAATTCTTCGGCTTTATGTGTGACGGATGGTTGTCGTCTATCCACTTTATCGTCACAGCTGATGTATGACAGCGCGCGCTATCCTGCTCAACAAACAACTTTCGTTGCATGACACTGCCGTTGTCATTTTCTTTCTCTTGAACGCTCGCTTCACGATCTGCTCGAGAATATTGGTGATGTATGTAGTACTGTGAGTTCAGTCTGGTATCATTTGGCACAAATTGAAGTTTAGTGAGACCCCTGGCAGTCATCCCACCCCAAACCATCACCGAAGGACTAAACTTCATCTTTGGAGCAGGCGAAACGTAGGCTTACTCTTTCTATGCTGGATAGAGTCAGTGCCATCATTAAGCAGAAAGGAGATACTGTACCCTATAATAGAGTACGTCTGTGTATGTCCTATATAGGTAACAACAGTGTCTTGTCACGCTTGTATTATTGTATATGAGGCTAGGCGAGTAGGCGTGTACACATTTTCTTTACTGCGTAAATTTGATGGACGCAGTTTTTCCGCAAAAACTGGTCGTCTTTACATTTTCTTACAAATAATGGTGAAAACAGACTGGATCATAATAAAATTTGTACCAATATCTTTCATTTGACTGCAGTATACACCGACCAAATGTCATAAAGAAATATAAAGCCGTTACTGAGATAACGCATTTTGAAAACGGTGAACGAACTTTTGTGTCATACTATATATATATAAGCCTACTGTGTAAATTAAAATGGAAATCTATGATGATAATGGTTCTCTGCCCGAAGGAAGGTTCATTGGCATTACGCCCCTGGGGATCATGTATATATATATATATATCTATTAGTAGATGTCTTTTTAATTTTCTGGGGGTCTTTTATTATTTCCTGAGGGGGTGCTCGGTAGTACAGTGGTTAGCGCGGTGGACTGTCAACCAAGAGGTCTTTTATTATTTCCTCCTCTTCTCCTTTGAGGGTCTTTTATTATTTCCTGATTCCTGTTCACATCTCTCATCATTTCAACTCTCAACATCACCCACCTCTAGCTCATTTTAGTTATTTAGCTAGATAGATAGATAGATAGATAGATAGATAGATAGATAGATAGATAGATAGATAGATGGATGGATGGATGGATGGATGGATGTATAGGCCAACAAAGGCCAACAAAGGCCAGACAAAGGTATTGATTTACACAACAGCTGCATGTAGCAACCTAACCTATCAACCATAAAGAGATCAATAGTTTCTCCAGCCACAGCCTCGTTCGTTCGCTCCCTGGCTTTCGTCATACAGCAATCAATATATGACAATGCAGAAACACCTGTTACAGTAGGCTCGCGCTTGCGTAGTATGATTCATCCATTGTAGGGACGACTCTGTAAATAGGTAAATTTGAAGCATTAACAACGTTTTGTTGTACATCTCACAGTGGCTTTTTTTTGATTTTGCGATAAGTACGGTAGTTGCTGTATTAAATCAGTTAAAAATGTCTGACTCCATTAAGGATGCGGCTAAGTTTTCAAACGAGGCAATCGACCTAGCAATTAACATCGTGTTTGAGAATAATAATGATGAAAAAGAACGATTCGAGGAACATTTACGCGATATCAACAACATCCTCAAGAGAACGCCGAAGCGACCTCATGGAAGACCAACCGCTGAATCTCAGGATACTAAACTTTTTCGGGACTCGATTCTTCCTCAGATACGTCTGAAGATTGAAGAATACGAGCAGTATATTCTAAATCACGACAATGACTATCCATTGAATTTAGACAACCCTACATATCCTATTGAAATGATGGATTTTGCTTCGTTAAAACAAGCACATGCACAAATTATAGAGGAAGAAAGAACGGCTACAGCACTACACCTAGTTTTAGCATATCAGAGAGGTAGTGTTTACATTCAAGCACGTAAGTTTGCACCCAATGATTTACATCATAAGACATTTTATTTGATAGAATTTGGTGTTAACTACAGAACGGCACACCGGTACCAACTGTTTGCCGCGCTCATACGCGTGTATCCTCGCTTGATAATATGCGAATTATCGTTTACTCAACTATCAAAGCACCACAACCGGATCCTTCAACATTTCAGCACTGATGATATTCAACTCGCTGAGCGTTTGAGAGCGAACGTCACAGTTTCGTGTCAACATAATTATTTTACAATAAATCCAACTCAACCTCAGTCAATTCCCACAACTGTAAACCTACAACCAATACCTACTGATCCAGACATTCTTTACATAGAATCTGGTACAAAGCGACCTTCGTTGCTGCTGGATGAGCAACAACTTGATCAGTTTCTATAATTGCACATGTTGCTTATTGGCACAGGTTGCTATACTGTTCTGACGTTTACTTAATCGGATCATCTCGCCAACACCTGAGCGTGTAGCAGTGACATTGATTACCTGTAGGTTTATACATAGCCAGTGTTCATCATCCAACTATAATCATTCAGTGTTATCTTTTCATGGGACAATGGACTAACAAAAGCGAGAAAACATTCCAGGGTGACTCTCATGTCAACGGACTATGTAGGTGCTCGTGTAAGGATATATATATAGGTCTATAAAATCGATACTTTCCTTGCATTCCAGGGTGACTCTCATGTCAACGGACTATGTAGGTGCTCGTGTAAGGATATATATATATATATATATATATATATATATATATATATATATAGGTCTATAAAATCGATACATTCCTTGCATTCCAGGGTGACTCTCATGTCAACGGACTATGTAGGTGCTCGTGTAAGGATATATATATATAGGTCTATAAAATCGATACATTCCTTGCATTCCAGGGTGACTCTCATGTCAACGGACTATGTAGGTGCTCGTGTAAGGATATATATATAGGTGTTTTAGCAATTCTAAAAAGAAGACTTTTAAAATTTATTATTATTTTATTTATTTATTTATTTATTTAATTAATTTTTTTTATTTATTTAATTTATTTTAAACTTTTTTTTTTTTTTTTTTTTTTTTTTTTAGTCATCCGTTCCAAAAAGTCAAGAATTTTGTTTTCTCGAATGTCTTTTTCTTCTTAGAACAGGCTGCGAATGTACAGTTTAACTTGTTAATAAAGCGTGTTCTTATTCATACAAAAGTAATGATTGCACAAGAGCTGCAGTAAAAACAATTTGCTAATAGTAGTAGTAAATTCACAAAGTTATCAAGTCTTTATTATTAACCCATGAATTGAATGACTCATCATACCCTAACCATTTAACCAAAGACCGATTTCCTCTTTTCCTTATAATCTTTTCTATTTTAAATGTATCTTGCGTTGTCGATTGCAGTTCAGCTTCATAAAATGTCCCTTGTATGTGTTCTCCATTATAATCTGATATTTTATAGGTTATAGGGTCTGTGTACTGAATGTGTGTTATAGTAAAAACCTCCTGTGTCCAATTCTGCATGTAGCCTTTCTCAAATGTCTTTTTCTTCTTAGAAATTCTTACTTTATCTCCTACCGAAAATTTAGGTTTAACAGTTTCAGGTACAGCGTCGCCGTATAAATTCATCCACACAACCCATTCGTTTGCTTTAACACTCGCTTTAACAGGAGTCATTTTAATGGAAGAATGTCTTGTGTTGTTGTATAAACTAACCATATTATCTAAAACATCGATATATCTCTGAGTTGAGTTTGCTGTAAAATATTTAAACATCTTCTCTTTTACTGTTCTATTAAATCTTTCTACGATACAAGATTTCTCTTCATTCTCAGTTGAGTACAACTGCATACCTAATGATTTTACCTGTTTATTATAGAATTCTGTTCCCTTATCGACCCAAAGTTTTTCACCCCTTCTTTTGCTCGTATTAAATATTTTAACGAAAGCATCTGCCACAGATTCTCCGCGCTTATCTTTTAACGGCTGAATAAATGCATACTTGGAGAATATATCAATGACGCTTAACAAATATTTCACACCAGAATTAAATTTAGCATAAGCCTGCATGTCAATCAAGTCAGCCGCCCAAACTTTGTCCACTCCCTGCACATAAACAACTCGCTTCCTGAACTTCCTGACTATAGGTTTATGCAATTCGTCAGCAAGTTGGTCTGTCCATCTCAGAGCTTTTTTTTCAACCCCATTCCAAAATGGGTCTTCGTCGATAATATTGGTTTTACTATAGATCGTTCAATTCGTTCGCGGAACGAAGGATTAGGTATATTATTTAATTCATCTATCATAGCTCTGTCAGCGACGTTTCTCCCTGCTGTATCAGTATGTTTAGCATAGGCTAGGTCATGACGATAGGCTGCTGCATCAACTCTATCTACTGGTTTACTCCAATCTTTTGGTGTTCCATCACTATTCAATCGCAAATCCAATCGAGTTCCTGGACCCGTGAAAGAATGTCCTGGAAGATGCATTTCACCCGGGTACTTTGCCCATGGAAGTTTAATGTTAGAAGTAGCAGAATTGAGAGCTGATACCAAATCACCACCTGTAGCAGTGGACATTTTAGTAAACTGAGTTTTTCTAGCGCCACACTCAACACATACACATCTAAGCATAGGTCTGCCATTCTTACTGACAACTCGTTGAATATCTCTACACTCAGTTTGTCGCTTACATTTTACACAATACGAGTTGTGCTCCATTTTAATATAATATAATTAAAATGGAAGTCCAAGACCTGTCATGGAATGAAGATACATCTAAACGCTTTAACAGTCCTCTCCTACCAAGAAGCATCAGAGGTTTGATCGTAGGTAAGTCTCAATGTGGTAAAACGATTTTACTACTTAATTTATTACTGAGACCTGGTTGGCTAGACTATGATAACTTGCAAATCTTCGGCAAAAGTTTATTTCAATCAGAATACAAGATACTTAAAAAAGCATTCGAAGAGAAATTACCAAAGGAAGCAATTATAAGACTTTTTGATAATCGCGATGAAATCATGAAATTAAATGTATCACCGACCGCCGTAGTCGAGGAGATGTCTAAAAACATGGCCAAAAAATCGGATATAGAATGCAAGTTCTTTGAAACCTCTGAAGATGTTCCAGATCCACGAGACTTAAGTCGAGATAAGAAGAATCTCATGATTTTTGATGATTTACAGTTAGAGCGACAAAATAAATGCGAATCGTATTATATAAGAGGTAGGCATAGTAATGTAGACTGCTTTTACCTAGCACAAAATTATTTCAAGCTACCTAGACAAACTATAAGAGAGAATGCTAACTTTATATGTTTGTTCCCTCAAGACCTCAAGAATATTAATCATATATACAGCGATCATATAGGTGTAGATGATATGACTATTGAAGAATTTCGAAAATTATGCAAAACTGCGTGGGATGAAACGCATGGTTTTGTGGTTATTGACTTGACTAGCAAAACAAATAAGGGCAGGTACAGATCTGGATTAGATACATTTTACATTAAATAAAAGCAATAATAAAATGATAACAAAATTTAAGATTTTATATTCTAGGTTTAAAAATAGCTATCTAAAATGGAAACCCTTCTTGACGAAATTTTATCTACTACTCAAACGATTGCACGCAACACAGAGGCTAAAGAATCCTTTTGCATTTTGTTGAGCGAAAGGAGCACACGAATTCGAACGAAATTTAATCCACTAATCGAACTGGACAAAAGTAAGAAGTATGAAATGGCCCTTGTTAATCTTGAAACTTACTACAGTTTTCCCAATATAGACGAAACAAATAATAAATTCGTATATTCGTCAGATAACGGTGTAACGTGGGAAGATTTAGACATTCCAACCGGTTGCTATGAAATCGAAGACTTAAACGATTACATACAGAGAATTCTAAAAGAAGAAGGTCATGGTCAATGTATAAAGTTGCAACCAAATAACAATACTTTGAAGGCTGTTTTGGAAATTGATGAGAACTATAAAGTTGATTTTACAGTACCAAATTCAATTAGCACCGTTCTAGGATTTCAGAGTCGTGTATACTCCGAAGGATATAACGAATCCGAGCACATAGTCGATATAAACAGCGTGAATAGTTTACGAGTTACGAGTGATGTAATAGGATCATCGTATGCTAACGGAACTACGGAGAACATAATTTATTCTTTCTTTCCATCGGTCGGGCCTGGTTACAAGATAATCGAATCTCCTCACAATCTCGTATATCTTCCAATAACGCTATACTCTATTTCATCGATGGAAACAAAACTAATAGACCAAAATGGAAAACTAATTAATTTAAGAGGTGAGGAATTGTCGATACGATTTCACATAAGAGAGGTTTAATTTAAAGTTTATATTTAATATAAGATGAGCGCTTACGCTAAGGTCAAAGTTAATATTTCTGAAGGGCAAAAAGAGAAGATTAAGCGAGCTGTTCAAGTCGGAACTGGGGTGAGTATAAGACTTTCTCATGAAGATATAACTGGTGAGCATGTATTAGCTCTAAACCAGAGGCAAATTAACAAGTTAACTAAAGCGTATCAGAATGGAACTGGTTTGACAATTAAAATGGGTAAAAAGCAATTAGAAGACAATGCGAGAGTCGAAGGCGGATTTATTGGCGCTATTCTACCGTTCTTAGCAACAGCCGGAAAGTTTCTACTGTCTAGTGTTCTCCCGAGTTTAGCCACAGGAGCCTTAACAGGATTGGGTTCTGCAGCTGGTTCCAAAATTATCGATAAAATTAGTGGATCTTCGATCTCACATCCGATAAGTGGATCTTCGATCTCACATCCGATAAGTGGATCTGGCGTGCTCTACGTTAAGAAAGGAGGAATATGCTGTAAGATAGTGCCTGCTGGGGAAGGTCTTTTTCTATCTCCGTGGAAAAAGGGTAGTTCGATATCGGGTACTGGTCTGTTTATGAAAAGAGGAGCAGGATATATCAGCGGTGAAGGTCTTATACTTGGTCCCAATTCACCATTTAAAAATATTCCTATTCTTGGAATGTTACTTTAAACAATCTCTTATATAAATGTCTGGATACGGTCACCCAATACACAAATTTATCACCAAACGGAAGCCTCGTGTGAGTACAATAATTTGGTTGCCTAAAGTGGTCACTCACGCTCCTGCAAGACAACGAGCAGGCGACAGATATGAGATTTTTGCTCAGCAAGCGATAACGATTGAACCAAAGACAAATATTACAGTAGAAGTAGGCCTTGGAGTCCGAATGACCAGTGGAATGTGTCTAGTCTCTCTTAGACAGAAGTTGAAACAACTCAGACTGAGCCTTCAAGATGGTACAGTACTAGAGGACGCAGAGGATATAATAATTACAATACAAAACAACTCCGATTCACCAGTTACTATAAACGAAAAAGACTCCATATGTTATGTTAATTACTACGATGCATAAATTGTACGTTTTATGTTTACGTTTTATGTTTACGTTTTACGTTTACGTTTTACGTTACGTTTTAAACATTATACTTATAATAAAAAATGTCGCTACTGAAAATTAGCGATCCTGCAAAAAGAGATTTTATTATCGAAGAGTTTTTAAAAACGAAAAAAAATATTAAACAAAACTTTCTCTCAGAGAGAATAGATGATCTTGGACTTCAACGAGAATTAACTAAAATCTACAAACCAATAGTCGACTCTCAATCAGCAATTTCGAAAGAACAAAACGCTTTGCTGTCGACAATAAAGGATAATTCTGCAGCAACATCACTTGCTCTAAAATCACTTCCAGATTCGTTGAAAACTATTCAATTTCCCCAGTATCCGTCTATAGAGGCGTACGATGACGATGACCCAGTAGAAGACATTAGAAGGTTAGAATTAGGAAATATTGCAGTTGAATACCTTAAAAAATATGCTTCTGATAAAAGACTTGTGGATACAACATTCGGATTAAGATCAAGAGATGGAAAATTCTACATCGGTGACAGCGAAGCCTCAATCCAAGGAAATGATATTACAGTTGGAACCACAACTTATCAAGGAACTCCAGGATTATGGGAATTGTTAACGTTAGCTAGTCCAAACAGTTCAATTTATGATAATCGTGATCTCGAAGAATACGCCGAGATTCTAATTAAAACGAATGCCATGAGTCAGCCAAATAAACCAAACAAACCTAAATCGTCTAGAAGTGTAAAATATGCAAAGATAATAAAACCCATATGGGACGATTACATGAAGTTAAGAGGTAAAACAGGAAGCGGAATAATTACCATTCCTTCAGATCCTAACGAATTAGTAAAACAATTAGAGTTGCGAATATATAGCTACAAAGCGGGAAATACAGGTGTAAGGAATGAAATTGTAGGTATGAGTGACGAGTTACTAAGACAAGGAGTGATATCCAAAGATGAATATAAAAAATTGACGATCTAATTTAAAAATTGATGATCTAATTAAAAATTGATGATATAGAAATGCTGGTCGTTGCGAGAAGAAGTTATAAAAAAGTACACGTTGTCGGTGGAGCAGGAATATTCGATTCCATCGCAGGATTTCTCAAGAGACTACTGACATCGAATGCAGCCAAACAAATTGCGAGCACAGCTGTCAAAGAGATTGGGAGTGTTGCTAAGGATAAGGCTATCGACGTTGGAAAACGATTACTCAATAAGATACTCCAACCAACCACCGTTCAGCAGCCGATAACTCAGGAAACTAAAGTAATTCTAGCTAGATTACTAGGATCGAATCCGCAAATGACGGGAGGAGCTATTAGAATTCAGGATCTCGTAAAACGTTTAAACGGAGGTGGTTTGAAAATGGCAGTTTAAATTTATTTTGCTTAAGTTTATTTTCTTATTTAGACCAAAAAAATTTATTTTCTTATTTAAAAATATATGTATAATAAAATGCAATCCGATATTCTAAGATTCACAGAGCAACCATTGATCGATGAAGGTATCGAGCGATACGAATGGCATGAGTACGAACCTGTAGCGAGAACTAACCTTAACAGTTCTGGTGAAATAAGAATAAATATTGAATTACAAGACTTATACAGTCACCCAGCAGAGTCATATCTACAATTCGATGGAAGACTAATTAAAGCCGATGACACCGCATACGTTAACGCCGATTTAGTCGCTCTTACGAATAATGGGCTTATGTATCTATTCAGTCAAATATCCTATCAGTTATCTAATCAAGAAATCGAAACGCTATTTCATCCGGGTCAAGCTACAACGATGCTCGGTTTACTAACGTATCCAAACGATTTTCAGCTGACTCAAGGCTTAAATCAGCTGTGGTATAAAGACACTGGAGCGACTGCTGTTATTGCGGACAACCCCGGATTTGCCACTAGACAAAGCTTTCTCATTCGCAAACCAAACACTAAAGGAATGTTCAGCTTTATTGTTCCGTTGAAGCATATTTTCGGGTTTTGCGATGATTACGACAAGATTATTTATGGCTTCAAACAGACGCTGACTTTAGTTCGTAAAGCGGACGATGATGCCATATTCCGAGATAACGCTGCGGCTGCTGGAAAAGTTGCGATAAACAAAATTTCATGGTTTATTCCACACGTTATTCCTTCCGATATGGAACGAATGCAGTTGTATAAGACGATTGAATCGAAATTAACGTTGCCAGTTGCGTACAGAGCTCGTCAATGCGACACGATAACAGTTCCTCAGTCGACAAGTTTCAGTTGGCGTCTTAGCGTAAAAACATCACCTGAGAAACCTAGATATATCATCGTAGGATTTCAGACGGACCGTAGCGGTAATCAGGAAAGTAATCCGTCGCTATTTAATCACTGCGATCTCAAGAACATATATGTGATGATGAATCAAGAAAGATATCCAGCTGTCGACCATAACCTGTCGTTTCCTAATCAACAATTCTCCAGAGCGTACAGAGACGCGTCCTCCTTTAGTCAAAAATTCTATGGTATGGATAAGTTGATTACCCAAAGCAATATAACACCTGTAGATTATAAAGAATTATACCCGTTGTTCGTGTTCGATGTAAGCAAACAATCCGAGCGTTTGAAATCGTCAGTCGTTGATATTCAAATTAAGGCTCTTTTCAATGCAGCAGTGCCAGCCGACACAGAAGCGTATGCTGTCGTAATTTCAGATAGGTTGCTGCAGTTCCAATCGGATGGACAGAAAATGAGTGTAGTGTATGGTAAATTGATTTAAAGAATACTTATATATTATGAAGCTACCAGAGCTTAGAATGTTAGCCAAGCATCACGATGTTACAGGCACTTCGCATCTCAACAAACCTCAAATGATAGCTGTATTGATTGAAAAGAATATTCTTCCGACAGACTACAAGTCTGTGTCATATCGACATGACACGTTGAGCAGTATCAGGAAACAACCGAGAAGAGTAGATATTATAGATCGAGAGACTGGCGTTGTTACCTCGTATCCATCGATGTATAAAGCTGCTAAGGCGTATGGTCAGAGTGCTGGCATAATAGCTTATCATAACGGAAATGTCTGGAGAGATAGATACGAAATTAAAGTGTATGAGAGATAGATAAGTGGATCTTCGATCTCACAGATAAGTGGATCTTCGATCTCACATGTTTTAATATTTTTGCGTGGTAAGATAAAATGGATTTAAAGAAAAGTAGTTTAAGAAACATGAACCATGTTGAACACTTGCTCGACTCATCGGTTCCTGACATTAAGATTCCTACGCTTACTCCCACACCTGGTAAGTACAAACCAGTAGCGCCTAAGAGAAAATACAAAAATAGGGTTAGGACAAAAATAAATGAATTTGCGGATTGGCTACTTAGTTATGTGCCTGAACAAGACAATAAAGTCGTTAACGAAAAACTAGAATCGTTGAAGTCAACTGTTTCCAGGATATTCGATAAAACTAAAATTCGAGAAACGGCGTCGGCTATTAAAGGATTCACCAAGCAATATAGAATAGATGGAATTAATGGAATGGATGCCTCTTCGTTTCTTGATTTCGTCAGACCGCAGGTAGTAAATCTGTTGTCGAACAATCGCCAGACAAAGACTAATTTGGTTCTTACTTGTACTATGGAACGAGTAGATATGAAATCTGGAATAGTGACTTCTGAGGCTATACCATTCGTTTCCAGGGCAGAAGTTATTTTAGAAGCAACCGACTTGAATGAAATATACAGCAGAAAGAAGGATAAAATCATGGAGTCTATTGCTAGTTTTCAGATGCAAGGAAGTAATTGGAGATTTAAAGCTGTTGTAAAATTAGATATAAATACGGTAAAATATACACCCTTAAGAGGTAGTTCTTACATTCCACTTCCCAGCTTCTTAGCTAATAAAAAGGCAATCATCAACATGAAAAACCACGACGAAGAATGCTTCAAATGGTGTATCACTAGAGCTTTGAATCCGGTGGATGACCATCCGGAAAAAATAACTAAAGCTTTGAAAGAACAGTCTAAAAAACTTAATTGGAGTGGCATTGAGTTTCCAGTTGCTGCTGATGCTAATGTGATAGGTAGGTTCGAGAGAAATAACAATATTAATGTTAATGTATTCGGTTTTGAAAAACATGTCTACCCGCTTTATCTGTCTAAGTGTGAAAGTAGTATTTGTGTAGATCTATTGCTTATTTCCAACGGAGAAAGGAAACATTATTGCTGGATCAAGAATTTTAACAGATTGATGAGATTTCGGACTAATTCGATGTATTATTGTAAAAGGTGTATGAATGGTTTCACAACGCCAGGAGCGCTTAACAACCATAATGAGTACTGCTCTCAACATAACGCACAAAAAATAGAAATGCCAGAACCAGGAACTATGTTAAGTTTTAAAAATTATAACAATTCTATGAGGGTTCCGTTTGTTGTCTACGCAGATTTCGAGTCTTTTGTGAAGCCAATAGACACTTGTCAACCAAATCCAGAGTTGTCGTACACTAATAAATATCAAAAGCATACTCCTAGTTCCTTTTGTTACCACATAAAATGTTTCGACGATAGTGTATATTCTCAAGATCCTGTGACGTTTACGGCTGAAAGCGAAGATGATGATGTTGGTCAAATATTTGTAGATAAACTAGAAGAGAATATAAAACAAATATATAATCAATTTAAATTCCCTAAGAAGATGATATTTACAGAAGAGGACAAGAAGTGTTTTGATACAGCTACTACATGTCATATCTGTGAAAAAACGTTGGGCGAAGACCGAGTGAGAGATCACTGTCATCTTAGCGGTAAATTTCGAGGGGCTGCTCATAACATTTGTAATTTAGACTATAAAGTCCCCAAGTTTTTCCCTGTAGTGTTTCATAATCTTTCCGGGTACGATTGTCATCTGTTCATTAAGAAACTGAAAGGTAATAATGGAGAGAAAATTAATTGCATACCTAATAACGAGGAAAAGTATATATCTTTTAGCAGAGAGGTCGTTGTTGATAAGTTTGTAAATAAAGAGGGAAAAGAGATTACCGTCAAGCGACAACTGCGTTTTATCGACAGTTTTAAATTTATGGCTTCTAGTCTTGATGCTTTATCGAGGAACCTAAGCAAAGACCAGTGCAGAAATATTGGGAAACGATATACTGGAAAGAAGCTCGATCTTTTGCTGAGAAAAGGCATATATCCTTATGACTACGTCGATTCATTTACTACCTTTAATGAAACCGAACTACCACCAAAATCCGCTTTCTATTCTAAGCTAAATGATTCGAATATTAACGATTAAGACTACGAGCATGCACAAACGGTATGAAAAGAATTTGGATGTAAAACATTCAGAGAGTATCACGATTTATACAACGTTTCGGATGTTCTGTTACTTGCCGATGTTTTCGAAAACTTTAGAGATGTGTGTATGAAGAACTATACGCTTGACCCTGCATGGTATTTTACATCTCCTGGTTTAGCCTGGGATGCCGCTTTAAAATTGACAGGCGTGAAATTGGAGTTATTGAATGATTATGATATGATTCTGATGCTTAGGCAAGGGATGAGAGGAGGAGTGAGCACAATATCAAATCGTTACGGGAAAGCGAATAATAAATATATGAGCGATTTCAATAGTAACGAAAATTCTACATTTATTACTTACCTGGATGCGAATAATCTATATGGATGGGCTATGATCAAAAATTTACCTACTCACGGGTTCAAATGGATGAACGAAGATGAATTAAATAATTGGAGAAGTATTCCATGCATATTGGAAGTTGATTTGGAATATCCTAAAGAGTTACACGACCTGCATAACGATTTTCCGTTAGCCCCCGAAAGCATTGAGATTAACAAAGTCAAAAAGTTAATTCCAAACTTAAACCATAAAAAGAAGTATGTGCTACACTACGATAATCTGAAGCTGTATGAGAGCTTAGGTTTGAAAATAAAAAAGGTGCATAGAGGTATACTATTCGAAGAAAGTGATTGGTTGAAAAAGTATATCGATTTAAATACAGCTCTTAGAACGAAAGCTACTAATGACTTTGAGAAAGACTTTTTCAAGTTAATGAATAACAGTGTCTTTGGAAAAACTTGTGAGAACATTGAAAATCGTGGTCATTCATTCATTCATTCATTCATTCTGAGAATTTATATAGCGCCTCTTCAAGACACATCTACTCAGAGGCGCTCTCTGCACTAACTAGCCGAAATGATGTTAAGAGTCATAGCGAGCGAAAAATAACAACAAGTTGCAAAACAAAACACAGTAAGCTGTAAGAGTCACCGGTGGCGAGCCCTCGCAAACACGTAAAGTTCACCATCAGATTCCCGTAGAGCTGGTAGATGGCGTGGTTGATCAGAGTCTCTGGTAGGTGGTAGATGACTCCCGTCTGGCTAATCGTCGAGGCTCAAGGATGCGTGTAGTAGAAGGCGTTCGTCGCTCGTCGATCGGTTGTTGGAAGCGCCGCCGTTGACAACAGTCAAGGTCACTCCACTGACCCGCGTGAACCGACCTCCGGCGAAATGTAAACACCGGCTGGCTAGCAGCGGTGTACACGCAGGCGTATATGGAACGTCTCGACTGTGCATCATAGGGATGGTCGCTGATGCAGTCACGCGGCCAAGACGACCCGCAACAAAAACCCTCTAAACAGCGTAAAATCCTTGAGAAATCCAAAGAAAAGTCCAGCACGCGAGTCTAGATACAGTAAACTCCAACCAGTCTGAAATAACTGTGCAAATTCTGCGTTTTGATGATATAGTCCGTCGAAATAACAGAGAGGTCGGTAAACGACCACCTGGCCGCTGACCTGCGCAGTTGATGTGTTGATGTAGAGTTAGTGTGTCAAGAGGAGAGGGCTATTGAACTAGCCGCTAAACCTAATTATGAGAGATGTACTATTTTCGATGAAAATCTAATAGCCGTTCACATGAAAAAAACTAAATTGTACTATAATAAACCTATATATCTTGGCATGTGTATATTAGACTTGAGCAAAACGTTGATGTATGAATTTCATTACAATTACATCAAGGATAAATACGGAAATAGAGCTAAATTATTATTTACCGATACAGATTCTTTGACATACGAAATTAAAACTGAAGACTTTTACTCAGATATCGCAGGCGATATTAAGACTCGATTCGACACGAGTGAATACCCGAGAGATCATCCATCTGGTATTGAGGTTGGAGTAAATAAAAAAGTTATTGGAATGTTCAAGGATGAAGCTAGTGGGAAACAGATAAAAGAATTTATTGGACTCAGAGCAAAGTTGTATTCTTATAAGATGGCTGCTGGAGATGAGCACAAGAAATGTAAAGGTATTAAGAAGAATGTTGTCCAGAAAACTATTACTCACGAAGATTATAAAGACTGCATATTTACTAAAAAAGAACAACAACGAACGATGAATGTTATTAGATCTTATCATCACGATATTTATACAGAAGAAATTAATAAAGTTGCATTATCTGCAGATGACGATAAACGGGTAATAATGGAGGATGGAATTCATACTTTGGCATATGGTCACTACTCGTTGAAAATTTTTAATTAATGTTTATATTAAATAAATGAGCGTCAAACAAATCGATGTTTGTGGAGTAGTGCTACCGAATATTGCTTTATCGAATGTGGATCTAATCGAAGCGGCTAAGAAACTAAACATCAATAATTTTAGAGGAGTATTTCTCAGAGACGAGCTGCCGAAGAAACCTGGACGGAATGAGTGTGGGATATTGAATCTAGATGGTTCTAATGGGGTGGGAAGTCATTGAAATCTATTTAAAGAATAAATATATATATATATAAAATGGAAGACTCTAAAGTGTGTTCCAAATGTAAGATGGAGAAAAGCTTCAGCGAATTTCATAGAGATAAATCAAATAGGAGTGGGTATTATTCTAGTTGTAAAACGTGTAAAAATATCAAAGGGAAGGAACTTAGACAAAAATACTCGATACTAGAGACTAGGGAAATAAAAGATAAAAAAGTTTGCGGTCGATGTAAGAAAGAAAAGAACATAGTAGATTATGTGAAAAATAGATACTGTAAAGATGGGAGAGATAATGAATGTAAGGAATGTAAATATAAATATAATCACGCATATTCTGAAGCTCGAAAGAAATATGACCCAGGCTTTAAACTACTCAAAAGTATGAGGACCAGGCTGGGCGAAGCATTAAAAGGCAAATCGAAGTCACAAACGACGAGGCAACTTATCGGTGTCGACTTTGAAATATTTACTAAATGGATCGAATTTCAATTAGAAGAAGGAATGAGTATGGAAAATCACGGTTCGGTTTGGCATGTCGATCATGTTTTACCAATATCATCGTTCAACTTGCTAGATGAAGAAGAACTTATTAAAGCTATGAATTGGAAGAATATACGTCCATTGCTAGCACTAAAAAATATCCAAAAATCAAACAAAATAGATCGCTGGCTGTATGTAGTGCAGGAAGTAAAATCGAATTACTTTTTAAAACATTTAGATGAAATATAAAATGAGTTCTGCAACTGTGAAAAACATCGATGTCGAAGGCGTAGTTCTTCCAAATCATCCGTTAACGAATTTTGAATTATTGGATGCCGCGAAGAAGCTGAATATTCCGAATTTTAGAGGCGTTTTCGTGCGAGACGAGCTGCCGAATAAACCTAGACGGATTGAATGTGGGATATTGAATCTAGACGATTCTAAAGGAACCGGTCAGCATTGGTGCTCTTTTTTAAAGAACGGTAATGAGAAAATATATTTCGATAGTTACGGCCTTCCTCCCCCTCTGGAACTGATAAAGTATTTACGCCGTCCAGTGTTATATAACAGTGAGCGAATACAACCCGATAACGAAGTATTTTGTGGTCATTTGTGTCTGTATGTGACGAAGATGGTGGGTGATGGAATGAATTTCCAAGAAGTTATAAACGGCTTGCATTAAAAATTATTTTATATAAATATATATATATATATATAATGCCTGTGGATAAATTCGGTCACACCGCTGCTGGAGGAACATCACGAAGAGTAATCGCTGGAGGTGTAACTCTTAGTCAAATAAATGCTAATTTTCTTCGATGTGATGGAGCAAATCTGCCGACTGGAAATTTAAAAATGAATGGACATGTGATAAAAGGTCTCCCAGTAACGAATACTTCGACTGCCGGAATGGATGAAGCTTTAAGTAGGGGGCAAGCCATTGATTTGATAACGAATCACAACGATTCTCCGTCCAACGATAATCATTTGACGAATAAGAAATACGTTGATGAACAAGTTACAAAGTACGTCGATAAATCTCTGAAAAAGTGTCGTGCTGGGTATATTCCTCCCTTGGAAGCTGATGTAAGTGTAACAGGATTCGTTGCTAGCGCCAGTTCTTGTTTTGCCGGAAGCAAAGCCTACCATGCTTTCACTAATCTCACTGACGATGTTAACGCAGCTTGGGTTTCGGGTGAAGATGAAACTGTTTGGTTACAAATTAAATGTCCTGAGCCAGTTAAAATTTGGAGAATTGCGTTGAAAACCGTATCTGTATCTTATTGGAATTTATCCGCTAGCAATGATGGAGCAGTGTTTGCACACTTACATACATCTTCAACTCCTTCAGAGACTATTCCGACATTTTTTAATATTTCTACTACGGATGCGTATCAATATTACAGAGTTAGAGTACTGGCAAAGGATAACGATCTTCCACGAGGGATTCAGGTAATGCAATTATATGTATACGATGACTAATCTGCATTAAAAATTATTATTATATATAAAATGCCCGTCGATAAATTCGGTCACACCGATGTTGGTTCATCACAAAGAGTAATCGCTGGAGGTGTCACTCTTAGTCAAGTAAATGCTAGTTTTCTTCGATTGGATGGAGCAAACATCGCGACTGGAAATTTAAAAATGGGTGGTCACAAAATTAAAGGACTACCAACAACGAAACCTTTGACAGCAGCAATGGATGAGGCTTTAAGTTGGGGTCAAGCCATTGATTTGATAACGAATCACGACGATTCTCCGTCCAACGATAATCATTTGACGAATAAGAAATACGTTGATGAACAAGTTACATTGAAGGTGTCTAAAACTGGTGATACCATGACTGGTGATCTAATCTTAAACGTTGGCTCCGATCGTCTGCGTTCAATGGGTTGTAAGGACTTGAGAGGAGATAATAAAGAATTCACTATTTTCTTAGGTAGTATACGAAATAAACTACAATGTTCGTTAAACAATCCTATTACATTACAATCGATGGATGGATTTCGTTTTAGAATAAACAATGAAATCATGTTAGAGATGGTTAAGTCACTCGATGGCACTCCTCCGTCTAAAATAAATGTGTATAAGTCCATCTTTATGCATGATGCTTACATTACAGGACTACACGAACCCAACAACGCCAGCGATGCAGCTACGAAGCAGTATGTAGATTCTATCTCAATCGGTCCCGCGCTTAGCATTCATTCTTTAACTTGGCAATTCTTAATCGCTAAAACTCACACAATAGTTACTTTCGATAGTGTAAGATTCAAAACCGATGGTGTCATAAGTACGAGACTGACCCGTTTCACTCCCGGTAAAGCTGGATACTATTTCGTTTCGACGTACATAGAATTTGGTAACAGTAGTACCACTCCTGGTAACGTCTACCTGTATAGAAATGGGGCGAATTACATGCAAATTGCGGGCGGAGGGGGAACGGGAGCTGCGTTTAACAATTCAACCGGTAGTTGCATAATTTTCGTAACCAATACCGATTTTCTCGAGATATTCGTTTATTCGCACATCGCACTAAATATATTAGCTAGAGACTTTTCGGCAGTATTCTTACGACCTTAATTTCCTTGCTGATCGAAATAATAAAAGGAGATGGATGAGAGATGTGAGGAGGAATCAGTAAAAAAATAAAAGGCGCTAGATGAGAAGAGGAGGAATCAGGAAAATAATAAAAGACCTCTTGGTTGACAGTCCAGCGCGCTAACCACTGTACTACCGAGCACCCCCCTCAGGAAATAATAAAAGACCCCTAGAAAATTAAAAAGACATCTACTTCTATTTTTTAAATTCTGCAGGCCTATATTTAACGGACGATAACCTTGCTGGCTTAATCAATCATCAACACGTCAGCAACAGTGGAACAACGTCTGCCTATATATATATATATATATATATATATATATATATATATATATATATATATATATACGTGTATATAACATAGACATAGATATCTATATATAATTATATATTTGGCCTTTTAATGAAGTCCCGCTCATCATGCAGTCAGACCACAGATGATGAATGGCTTCAATCACACTGCATTGCAGGAAGTCGAGAACCTTGGAGAGAATAATTTCATGGATCGTCACCAACAACAAGACGACAGCATGACCTCAAGAAATGCTTATAAACTTAATGCGAATACATAGTCCGGCTGTGACAACTATATATAAAATTATATATATATATAATACATTGATCTTTGGTTATTATAGAGATTGTAAGATAAATGCAAGATAACTAAATATAATTATATAGGCCTATTATAGTTATAATATAATATAATGCATCTGCTCGATTGATTGCTCGCCTCCCTCGTCTCTCTCACATTTCGACTTTCATGATTGAGCACCTTCACTGGCTTCCTTTGACAGCCCGGATTCAATATAAAATTCTTTTTCTTACCTATATATAAGATGTTTTGGGATCAAGCACCTCGCTACCTTTGTGATCTCATTATTAGGAAGCCTTTCTCAGCTACCGTTGGCCGTCCTCTCCGCTCTTTCGATCGTCATGGTCTTCTTGTTCCACGATCTCGGACTGCCACAGCCCAACACCGCGCCTTTGCCTCTGTCTGTCTGCCCTTTGCTGTGGAATAGCCTTCCTGCTGTTATTCGTGCTCAGATTTTGCCTGGAGGTTTTAATTTTTCTGCCAGATGTCTTAAGACTTTTCTTTTCCAGGAGTTCTTCGCAATGGGAGCGCCTCTGATTAGGTTGTACTGTGAGAGGCGCTTTATTAATCCAAAATAGAATAGAATAAAACAGAATATATATATATATATATATACAGTTTGTTGCCTTGAATAAGTTGAATTCCAGTTTCATTTAATAAACCGTTGCAAATCATGTTTCTCCAACACCTGGGCTATTGCGTGGATTACGCTTTATACATCTGCTCTGACCCGGTAGAAAAAGTGTCTGGACGCCCCTTACTTACTGAGTTATTTATTTTATTTTATTTATTTCCTGCATTTGTTATATATAGCGCCCCTTCAATCTCGCTACACAGAGGCGCTCCCGACTACAGCGCGGACACTGAATCGGAGTTTCAGGCCGAAACGCACGAGCAATTGCGAGTGAAGGACTTGCTCAAGGTACCTACGCGGCGGCTTGAGGCGGATTCGAATCTGGAACCTTCCCTGGCTCCAAGGGACCGAACCCACCAATAACACCACCGCGACTCTCTTTACCTTTCACGATAAGTTTTCTATATATTTTTTATCTACAGTCAGACCAATTAATGCTGAATCAGCAGATATATCATGACAGTCGTCTCGACAACTACATGTTACAGCCTGAGGCAATGTCTTGCTTCACCAGACACTGATGTGAACAGACCGCAAACAGGCACGCCCTTATGATGATACACTAAAGATATTTATAAAACTAAACTCATTACAGTTCTGAAGCGGAAACATTGCTCGAACGATCAATCCTTAAGAGACAGCATTTTAGTTTGTTTATAAAAAAAATAGCCAAGGCTAATGAGATACATGTACAATTGTACATGTATACAGGGAACTGGACGAGAAAAAAAACTGGCTTTAGTTTCCAGGTCAGACAAATTAGAGTTCCTTGGCAACAGCTGCTGCTGGGTAATCAGTGAGTTGCAAATGCCACATCGCGACAGCGGTTTATAAATCAGGGACTCGCTGGTCTGCTGATAATTATAAATGATTGATAGTTTGAAGCGAACAGATCAGCAAATACTCTGCAGTGCGTGTCTTGATTATTACAATTCTTGCGGATATCAGATGCAAGAGCTTGGTTCATTAGAGCGATGATGATTATGATCGCAAATGTCAGTTGTCTTCATCAGGTCTTAAGTGGTCTTTCATAAACCTGCCATGGCCTTTTCATAAAGTTCTATAATTATATTTATAGGGGTCTACTACATGTATCTAATAAACTCCAAGACTTCACAGGCGGATGCATGCATTGACCGTGGAGTCATGCTCCAGATCGCACCACTGTATCTTGAAAGGCATGACGTTACTTTGAATATTTCTTGATGCTTAGCAAAGTACGCTGAACCTGTCTCAAAGTTTTTGTTTAGAGAAAAAGAACTTTATTCTCGTACAGTTTCTGTCATTTTCAAACCACCTCGGGCGTAGGATATAATTGTTGATCTGTAGAGGGTGGTCGTTAGATCATTTCATTTTCAGAGGAAACAGTATTCTATCAACTTATCATAAAGGTGATACCTTCTTTGCCGCGCAACTCCTATTCGAAGCCTACGGCTCAATGTTTCGACAACATCCCTATCAATTTTCGTTTTAAAAAAACAAGCTGCCATGCAGGCATGCAGCTTTTCAGCGGTCTCACGATATGCTTAAAGATTACATTCAGGCAATATAATTTATGCAGGCTAAATTAAGGCAATGGAAGTGCCATATTAGACCCATATAATTATATACAATAAATATCTACAATTTATATAATAAATAAGCATATATATTTATATAATTATATAAAACTAGACCCATATCGAGCAGTGCTACTCAAGTTAACTGAAACTGAAAGTAACTTCATTGTTGAATAAAAGTTCTATTTCAGTTAGCCTATCTAAAATTAAAACTGAAACTTAAAAGCTCTGAAAACCATAACTAGAACAAAACTGAACAGTACAAAGCCTGGAACTAGAACTCGACTTGAAAGTAGGAAACTGGATTATTTTTTCCAGCGTGACAAGACGCACAAATTTGGTGGCGGACATTAATTTTCTGCAAGGGTTGGCAGCGAGTAGGACTATGATTTTTTATTTCAAATTGCAGCTCAGCGGCATGAAAGCACGAGTTGAATTGGTTCTGTTGTTCATGCTAATCAAGTTGAATTGAAATTGACAAAATAATTATATTTTATTGCTTCTGCCGATTGCTTATAAGTTACACAGCACTAAATTGAAACTCAACAGAATCTGATATGAAAACCGAAAGTATTGAGACCAAAGCTAAACTTATAATCTCGAAAGTTATATAAACAAACGGAAATTGGAACGAAAAGTAAAGTGATACTTAATGAGAACTCTGAAATCGGGTCACCGGCAGAGAATAAGTATGAGAAAGGAGGTTAGAAAAAAGGCGACATAGCTATAATTATAAGCTAAATGTCCATATACAATGTTATACATACATATATACATGCATACATACATACATACATACATACATACATACATACATACATACACTCATACATACATACATACATACATACATACATACATACATACATACATACATACATACATACATACATACATACATACATACATACATACATACATACATACATACATACATACATACATACATACATACATACATACATACATACATACATACCTGCATACATACATGCATACATGCATACATACATACATACATACATACATACATACATACATACATACATACATACATACATACATACACACATACATACATACATACATACATACATACATACATACATACATACATACATACATACATACATACATACATACATACATACATACATACATACATACATACATACATACATACATACATATATACATAGATACTGAAATAGGGCCAATTACATAGATCTAAAAAGCTGGGTCGAAATAGACAGAGCTTATAATACCCTTTCTGACAGACACGCAATAATTAGAGCTTATTGGACAAAGCGGTTCTAAGTAGAACGAAAAATAAGGAAAAAGGAACTCGCTCACGACTGTGGGGGATGCAGCAAAATTGACAACTCGCAGCGACAGGCTAATTTCCTGGATTATAATATAACGTCTGCCTGGGAAGACTTACATGCTACATGCTGCTGCTTGCGTGACGTTAGAGGCAATAATTATGCTCGCTGTTGGGTTACTGTATAAGCTTATATGCCGCAAAAATACTGCAGAGGTAAAACTCAGGTGAAGAGTCAGCATAATAGTCTATATTGTCGAAATATATATATTCGACATGATGACAAAGTCCTGCGATCTAATATCTAATACAGGCAGACAGATAGAGACAGACAGAAACAGACAGAAACAGACAGATACGGAGACAGAGAGATAGACAGACAGAGACGGAGACACAGACACAGACAGACAGAAAGACTATGAAGCTTATTCTCCTGCGCAATATCAAATCAACTCCGCAATGGCCAAATTGGCCTGCTCGTTGCGGCACCAAGTCAAAATTCGTGGGCGGGTGAAAGATCAAGCCGAGGAGACAAATTGGTGTTATACGGTGGTATAGTCGGTGATGATGGTGGTGGTCGAGCGGTTGAATTCGATTAGAATCGGGTTATAGGCAATCTTGAAGAGCTCAGTTTTCAGTCGTTGAAAGCAGAATAAATTGGATAATATTATTATTGGCTTAGTTCTTAAAGGACACCACATACCAGGACGTCATACTTGTAGCAGAGAAGGTATGGAGCTACATGTATGGAGCACTTGAAAATCTCGGGGTTACGGTGACGAAATGGGGGGGATTGTTAGGACGGTACAGGTTGAAGGTATGGAGCTATGGAGCGCTGAAAAATCTCGGGGTTAGGGTGACGAAATGGGGGAGAATTGAAAGGACGGTATACAGAGGTTGAAGGTATAGAGCTATGGAGCGCTTAAAAATCTCGGGGTTAGGGTGACGAAATGGGGGGGATTGTTAGAACGGTACAGATTGAAGGTATGGAGCTATGGACTATGGAGCGCTTAAAAATATCGGTGTTAGGGTGACGAAATGGGGGAGAATTGGCAGGACGGTACAGGTTGAAACCGTTGAAGGCATAGAGCTATGGAGCGCTTAAAAATCTCGAGGATATGGTTACAAAATGGGGGAGAATTGTTAGGGCGGTAGAGGTTGAAGGTATGGAGTTATAATTATATATATAGACTATATATATATATATATGTATATGTGGAGCGCTTAAAAATCTCGGGGACAGAGTGACGAAAGGGGGAGAAAATTGTTAGGGCGGTTGAGGTTGAGCGGTTTGGCTGTTCTATGAATAACTGACTTTGTGAAAGACAAACCTGGAATGCTGGGAGGAATGGCGTGTGTCATAAACTGAGAAAGATGGAACGAACGGCTGTACGGAGGAGTGGAATATCTTGTAAACTGACGAGGTCTACATGTATAATTATAGAAAAACTGGAAGGTATAATTATGAGTGGACTGTGGAGCGTGTGTCAGATGAGGTAGGCCTTCGCTGATAAGAAAATGATAAACCAATTCGTGACCAAGCGAATAGATTTTCTATTCTATGCTATTCTATTCTATTTCATTCTATTATATTTCATTCTATTATATCATTTTTTATTCCATTTATTCTTGCATTACATTTCATCTGATCCCATTCGATTCAATTAATGTTATTCTATTCTATTCTACTTCACACTATTCTATTATATTTTGTTCTATTCACCATTTGTTTCTAACCCACTGCATTGCATTATGCTAATTCACCCTATTCGATTCCATCATATTCTATCCCATTCTATTCTAATCGTCTACATTCCATCCCATTACATTGCATTCTATCCTATCACATCACATCAATTCTATTCTATTCCATTTCATTTAATTCCATTCTGTTGTATTCTATTATATTCTACTCTAGTCTACTCTATACTATTCTATTCTATTCTAATCCAATCTATTCTATTTGTTTCAGTTCCTTAAATCATTTCTACCGCTAACAAGGGCAAATCGTGTCTTTTAGTCGTTTCTTTTTTCTTTCATGACAGAAGCAACGCAATTATAGGCCTAATTTTATATAAAAAATAGCATGCAAGCGCATGCGCAAGCAAGCACATAGACGCATGCGAACACGCATACACGCAAGCGTAGCCTACACTGCATAGACCCACTAAATCCCTCACGAACACAGACCAAGCTCCGTGCTTTATAATAATTATTATACAAATTCCACACATCAATCATTTTGATTATGTAAACATGCCGTGCATTTAGGGAGGGAATCTGAAAGGTGATGAGTAACAATAGAAGAGCGAATGATCAACAACGGAGCAGGATCACTTCCCGCCACCATCCCACGCATACATGTAGACACTCAACCTTTCGTTCGCCAGTTGACGTGGGAAAATGAGTAGTAGGATGCATAGGCGTACGAGGCGGGGGTCCAGAGAGGGGGGGCAAATGCCCACAACTTTCGGGCAAGTCTCCGTGGTTTTTCGGGCAAACACAGCCTCGGACGACTAAAAAAGAAAAAAGGTCGTCAACTTTTTTCCCGTATATATTTTTCGGTCAGAAGCCCCCTCCCACTGCTGAAATCTCCCGTACGACTATGGTAGGATGTACGGGCACCATACTGGTTGTTTGTTTGTTTATATGTGCACTTGTTATAGCGCTCTTTCAAGTTATCTACTCAGAGGCGCTCCCGACTACAGCGCGGACACTGCATCAAAGTTTCACGCCGAAGCGCTCAGCTATTGCGAGTGAAGGACTGGCCAGGGTGCCTAGGAGGCTACTTCAGGTAAATTTGAACCTGCAGCCCTCTGGCTGCAAGGCAACGAACATACCCATTACACCACCGATACCCACGAAAATTAAATTTGACTCATCCTATATATAGCTTGAATGTGCTGACCCGTTTCATACTTGCCTTGCAATGAAATTATGAAACTGCACTCATGTCAGTTTAAAAGAAAAGGTCAAAATTGGTTTTAGTATTTTTACCCGAGGTATCTATGATCCATCAGGTGTCAGATATTAATAGTAGCCTAATAATGTTACCTCTGGAGATATCCATGTCAAGATCTGGGAGAGCAAAAGTGCTATGTAATGCAACAGCATTGAAACGCTGAATGAAAACTGACAGACGCTGAAACAAGAAACTGACTTCTCTTGGTTCGCCTGAAATTTGGTCTATAAGGGACAACGCTGTAGGTCGGCGAGAAATATTAATTATGTCTGAATCTGGAGATAATTTTGATGGGAAATCGCAGAGAAAAGACGTCGTTGATATCTAATAGACGCAAGAAAGTCAAATTTTTATAGCTACAGCATAATTATGAACTCTACATGTATAGGCTACTCTGCTCATGTTTTAAGATCGATGAGATTCTTTACCACCGCTGTCCGTATGAACAGGTGCCACGCCGTTTAAGGTTATCCCGTGCATGGGCGGACCAATCGTCGGACCATGCCCACCGGAGGATAGGCCTACATAAACCTATAAAATAAGTCAGCCGCAAGCCTCACGATCCTTTGTTACCCGGCCAATGTTTTTACCGATGTAGCTAACTGCTAACTGGGCCAGTTACCAGTCTGAAAAACAAGTCTCCGGCCAATTTAAAAGATTAAAGCAAACTGCCGAGGACCAAACATTGTGTTTTATGACTAAAGAAGAACCATGCACACGCACACAAGCGCACGCACAATCCAAAAGCATTTAAAAAACGTCGTCCAATTCTTGCTGACTGGCGTTTTGTCTCACTTTTAAAACTCCTTTTTCTCTAGGGTTAGCTTGCACTGGAAATGCTTCTGAAAGGTTTGAGCTGTGAGAATCGCTTTATAAATATGAGTGATCAAAATTAATAGCCTACGGTACAATAATAAGCTACCATTATAGCATAAATCGCGAAAAAGGTGAAAGGGCCTGCCTGCCTGTCTATTTCCTATTATAGGCCTATGGCTATAGGCCTAACGATGGCAAGTGCAAAGATTTTTACTTGAATCTAGTTGTGGCACGTGCAATGCACAGTCGTAGCACGCGTGTACAGTGGTGGGTCTATCAGATTTCTTCGTTTGATTTGACGATACATACGAATCAAAGGAGTTTGTCGTTTAATAGAATCGATCAATCAATCATCAATCAATCAAACAATAAATCAATCAATCAATGCTTGTTTATTTAATCATAATAAACTGCTTTTCACGCATTTTCAAGCACTTGCTGAAAAGTTAAACGTGGTCATCATGTTTTGTTTCCTCTTGCAGAAATATCCGCGGGCTCCAATGATTACCTCACTCCTTTGGGTTGTGCAACTTATGAATGCTTTACCATTAAGTCATCATATACTTACATAATTGTGTATTATTGCAGGCTGTCCGTTCTGTTGATAGTTAAGATTTATGTAGCCTATTGTGTAATCTGCGTTCCTGTAAATTGTTTCATCTGCATAATCGTACACTGTATAATAAGCCTAACCGGTTTCGTTCTGTCAACCGGATTTTTCAAGTAAACGAAAAATTATTACCTAATAGTCTCAACTGTAAGTCGTCTTGCTTACAAATGGCCTCACTCTCGATTCAATGAGCATGTCTAAACTATATATGCATTACCTGACTCTTGCATGGCAAAGAACTTTGTCACTGGATCTAATGGTTTTTTGATTGATGACGATGCAATGACGATGAAATGGCGACTCTTGCTGCTCATTCATCATCCGAAGTATTATTCCTAGTTCTTACATCGTGGGTGGAACCGATGTACAGTATAGGACTCGAACCGCCATTGCCTTTCCTAGTCGTCTATTCGGATTTGACGGTGTGTTCTGCGGCGTGCTATTATAGTCGAGTGGTTAGCGTTCGGAACTGACGACCAAAAGGTTGGGGTTCTAATCTCCGCCATGGCAGAAATCTGTGTAGATATTTTTTTAAATCCATCTGCGACCTCTAACCAAGTCGGCTATGATGAGTACATTGACCATACACTGCTGTCGGCGGGAAGAGTAGACTGTGAGGGAGAGGACTGTAGCCACCCATTATATATGCCGAGACTAAGAAAATGAAGTCGATAGCACTTCTTACACATGGCTGCCTCATCAGCGCTTTAGCGCAAACCAATTTCTTTAAAAGCGAACAGTAGCAGTTAAGAAATAGAAATCTGATGTCAATTTTCCAGGGGGACAAGTGCCTCTCTTGCAGCTACATGTATGCGCGGGCGTCCATCCATGCTACCACCATCAATAATTACAGACCAGACTTGGAGATAAATCGCGTATCAAAGACATACACGAAAAGTGCACGCCATCTCAGAAAAATAAAATTTTATTAGAACAAGAATATTTTAAAATTATGGATCACGCATGTTTCACGCTTGTGCTAAGATAAAAATAAGTACGGGTGTTCAATAGAATTATACGCTTTAGCCCCGTACGACAAACTCAGCCTTCCACTCCCTAGGTGGTTGTCTGTAAAATGAACAGCGGGCAGATGGATGCCTTGCAAGCTGACAAACAGTAAGCTTATACTTGGACTTCTGTTGAACTTGATATCATCTGTTTTTGCCATGGTGAGAATTGCGGGGATGCTGTGGTTTCAACCCCCCTCCAGTCTTTCTTAGAGCCCCATAGTAAATTCTGTTTTCACACCCAAATTCCAAGTGGATCATAGTCCAACCCCACCCAGTTATTTTTCCACAATTCTCATGCTAGTTATTGCTACATAATTGTAGATGGCAGCGATTGCTTGTAACTCGAGATTCAGTAATGATGCTGGTTATTCTGGCCGAGCCAGAACAACCAGCAGCATCATTACTGAGTATAATCAGTGATCATTATCAGTAATGGACTCGTGACAAACATTGCAATGCGCCTATAAGTTGGAACATTGAGGCAGTAACAGACTGTTCTGCCTTACATGGGTTAAGAAAGTGCATTCATGCAGTTTGACTATAATTTTTGAACCATGTTCATGTTTCACTTGAGTAGGTGTACCTTTTGAAAAAATTACCGGAGAGGGACCAGACTCTGGTCCACGTAGAGTTGAGGAGTGCAACAAAAATTCAACTCTAGAGTCCTAAACAAGACTATAACAGGGGTCTTCCAAAACCTCCAACACATCTTCAACCTGGAACGTTCCGTATGTATGCATGTTCAATTGTTCATGTACTTACATGACTACTTAGACATAATTTCTATAGCATACATCAAATGCAAATTACATATATATATATATATATATATATATATATAATACTAAATACCGGTTGGCTAAGTAGGCGAAAGGTGCTGAAGACTGTGGAGTGTTGCTAAGTGTTGCCGCTATAAGAGACGAACTGGTATGGGTGGGGGCGTGTACGGTGCTGCTGCCATCCTAGGTGTATGCTCATATATGTGTGCGTACGACATGCACTTCTGCCGCTGAAGTTCCATCAATTATTCCGCCTACCGATGCCACTACAGTTGCTGCAGCAGAAGCAGCGTCATCGTCATCATCAGCACCCGCAGCAGCAGCAGCAGCAGCATCATCATCAGCACCAGCAGCAGCAGCAGCAGCAGCAGCAGAGGCTAAGAATAGAGTCGTAAACGGTGGTCCACTAAGTGTCACTGTGTGTTCGTAATGGAATAAGGTCATGTTGTGATCTCGGTATACTCGCAATCGTAACATCGAAATTTCTTCAATGCCCGCAAAAGCTAAAATAGCGGGAACCGAATTATTCACAGGCGCAGTAATAGTAATAACCGCGAAGAGGTTTAGGGAACTTTATAGGGTAGCCTACTGGCACGAAGAGCTCGCGGATGCGGGATCGCTAAATGCTACCGTCCGTATGATTCACTAATATTATAGTATTTGTATTTGTATTAATATAGACTATTTTATAGTGCTGCTCATACTAATGATCCTACCTGAAATTCGCATCTGAGATATTATTCCGTGAATGCGTCAATCCGCTTGTTAATCTGTTATTCGCTTGGCGGCGCTAGTAGTACGGTTAAGGCTAAAAAGTTCATCACAGATGCCGCATAACGGTGGTATTGGAATAGGCCCTGATGGACCCAGTTGTCTACAACGTTTTTATCGTTTTTGTTATTCTTTCCCAAAAAGGGGTTTTTTCGTGTGTGGGTTTTTCGTGTCAATCTATTCCGCTTTTTAAAAATTAAACGTTATTTACTGTCTGTTATTATTTTCCTTAATTTTATTTTGTCTGATATTCCTTACGTTTTCACCGTTAGGCCTATCTTCAAGTTCAAGGATTCAGATAGCCTAACTGATGTCATTATTTAATTGCTTGACATCATCATTATAAATAGCCTAGGCTACATGTAGTAGGTCCTTGCAAGAAGTGACATAATTATAAAAGAGTTGTTTTAATTTTAAGCATGTGGGTCTTCTGTGTAAACCGACACCTAGTCTAATTAGAAATATAACATTTGATGTTATTATTACTGCATTTTATGTTGGTTGACAAAATAAAACATGTCATGGCATGCTATGCTATATAACACAATATATGGGCCTTAAGCATGCATGTATTATCGTGCTGCTTAGGCGACAAAACTAGGGTCTATTTGGACAATTATAGACCTATGATATCACTTAGAGTGAGTCTTAGACGACTCGTGTTTGTTGAAAGGCATGTTCCTCCAGAAGTCTTGACTCAGTGGCATGTGCTTTGTGCATATAATATTATATTCTTAAAGCCACATGTTTCTCGTCCACTAGAGCGCAGTCTGGGTTACCGTGTTTACCTAAAAGTCCAAAAAGTTCTAAATATAGGCTGGGCCTATAATTCTAAGCCCAAGAGGTTGGTTGTTCGTTTCTAATTCAGCAACGCGATAGTGTAGTTCAAAGTTCGATATGGTGACACGCACCAGGTTGCTGAACGCAAACGCAAGATAAACAAACGGTGCTTAAAATAAAAATAAAATAAAATAAATGATCTTGTGTTTATCGTTAAAATACGCTACGCCGCTCTTTGTAGCTAAATATAAGCGCTGTCAAACATCTAGCACTTGTTACGTGTTTAACGACACTGCCGTATCAAAGATAGTTAGTGTCGCCCTCCTCCTTTATCCAGGCTTGGGACTGACGCCGGCAGAGTGCAACCAGCAGCACCCGACAGATTTCTATAGAAGGGTGCTATGACAAGCGCTCATGCCTAGGCTAGGCCTACATATCCAGTATCCACTCATGCAGATTTCCTAATTCGAATGATCACACTGTTGTCTTCTATAGGCTATGTGTCGATGTAGGTCCGCACTCATAATTATTATCAAATCGTAGCCTACCGCTTTGACCCAGGCTTTTGTAGGGCCCATAGTTTATCAATTATTCTCAAGAGCAATAAATAAGCCACTTCGCAAACCAATGTGCTTGTTGTCGCTTAATCATCGACACTTTGCCATATCAAAATATGATTATCAGTGTCGCCCTCCGTCTTTCAACGATTGTGACTGGCGCTACCAAAGTAGGCCTATACGAGCCGTGGCTGAGTTCTGATTTGAGAGATTAAATAATCTCGGGCTAGAACGGTCCGTACACGGGAGACCTTAAATGACATGGCGCCGCAGCGGTGCTGAAGGCTCTCACCCGATCAGACCATAAAAATTAGCAGAACCGATGCACTAACTTGTTTAACGACACTGACAATATCAAAGATGATTAGTGTCTCCCTCCTCCTTTCTCCAGGCTTGGGACTGGCACTGGCAAAGTGCAACCAGTGGCGGAGATCAGGGCCGGTGCGTACGTTTGCACTTCTAAATACGGACCTTGTACACTGTAGACCTAAAGTCCACATGTGGCATTCGCTATCATTCAACACAACTCTTTTGTCAAGCCACGCAGCTCGCATGAAATTAACGAGTCAACAGCTCCAATCGGAAACGCTGTATAAATTTAATGACACAGTCCACACTCTTTCTATATGTCTGTATGTGCACTTGTTATAGCGCACCAAGCTCTCTCTGCTCAGAGGCGCTCCCGAATGCAGAGCGGACACTGCATCGGAGTTTCACGCCGAAGCGCTGAGCAATTGTGAGTGATTGACTTTCCCAAAGTCCTTACGCAGCGAGGTGGATTCGAACCTCGAACCTTCCGGTTCTAAGGCAACGACGCCACTACACCACCGCGCCCCACAATATATCTATGATCTGTGTAGTCACTAGTCAGTTAAAGTAAAAAGTACATTGTAAGTAAGCAAGTTATTCGGAGAAGCTTCTATCCAGGTCAGCATTAAGATTATTCCACCTGTCCTGTAATAGTCCTATTACATTCGACCTACGACTACTATCAGCCAAAGATCAATCCACACACCTTGTGTGTATTCAAAGAACCTAGACTATCAGTAATCTTGTCCACTTGGCAGAGATCAGCGCGATACTGAGTTCTGCCCGACTACAAAGTGCGCACATGCGGGGCGCAATGCAGCAGTCTGCTTCCTATTAATAGCGATGACGTTGACACATGCGGTTTTGTAAATATAGGGATGGTGTAGGAAGGGCTTAAAGTGTGACAGAACGGTCATGGACGGCGCCCATGCACTTATTTTCAAATCTAAGAGCCGTCCTGCCACTACATTAAAGTCCTATTTGCCCAGCACACACTGAAACGCCAATGGGCGCCCAGGCTCTAATTTTCGTACACTTTAAGCACTGGGTATAGGGCAAGTCAAGTGCTAACGCTCTGGCTTGACGAGCACAAGATACTGTACGTACGAACACGGTGTCTCTTACCACTGTCCTCCAGTGGTGGGGGGGCGCCACAATAGATGTCACGGCAGGTCGTTTTGACATACTGTCTATTTTTCTCTCGACCTGTCTGATGACCACACAAAAAAATGCTGAATGTTTAAAATTTTCTTTACATTTAATTTCTTCGACCTGCTGAGTAATCCCCATGAGCCTGGCGCCACATCTGCCAAAATTACATAGCTGGTTAGGCCGCTGCATGCAGCCTCCCAAATGCCGACTTAATTTCTTATGTGCCACAGTGCCAGACGTGTTGGACACCTTGCATGGTCGACAAATATTTTATGTGCCAGACGTGATGGACACCTTGCATGATTGCCAAACTTTTTTCTTGAAACTGTAATTGCAATTCGGGATAACTATTATACCACACCGTTGTCTGGTGCTCAAGCATCGGCTGCTGGCGCTCCTGAATCACTAGTCTAGATATATTCAAACGAGTAGACACTAGTGTTGCTAAACCTAATGCATACGAGATTGTATACACACCGGTATGCTTTTGATGCGCACACAGTTTGAATCCGGGTCTTATCAAAGCGCAAACAACTGAAATCAGTTTGATCGTTTTAAGCACGCCATTTGTAGGCCTACACTGTCACCCGTGTGACAAATCCCAACGAGAAAACACACCGATTGTAAGCTAAGTCGTACAGCACACAGCACACACGGTATATGTTCAACAAGGCTTGCAAATAAGTAAGTAGTTATGCATGTATAAAATATGGCATACATCTCTATTTTTGCGACAAACTATAATTGAGATGAAACATCAATAAACGCTTGAAGATTGTTCTAAAATCTTTTAAATTGGAATACCCAACTGTTTGACGCCAAGTTGCAGGCATCGATGTAAAAAAGCACATTGAGTTAGAAATGAAAAAATAATAAAACAATAAGAACATACAATAGAAATAATGGGAAAAAAATGACAATAGAAATAATAAAAAAAATAAGAACAGACAAGAAAAATAATAAACAATAAGTACAGACAATAGAAATAATAAAACAATAAAAACCGACAATAGAAATAATAAAAAATAGAAATAGACAATAACTATTTAAGTATGAATTTTCTGGAACCGTTATTTTTCCAAAACTAGAACAATCCATTACATCAACAATTCAACATTGCACTTTATTCCAAACTAAATCAATCAATAAAAGACAGGCATCTTAAAATCCCAAAATCAGAAACAAATATTTGGAGATGAAATCGTTATGCAAATTGCACGCTGATCTAAATGATAAACACAAGTTGTCTTTTACAGCAAAATCAAGCATCTCTGTCTGTCTGTCTGTCTGTCTGTATCTCTCTCTGCTTGTTTCACTTTGGCTCTTTGTATGCGTGGGGTTCGTCCATCTTTCCGTCCACATTTCAGTGTGATGCAGTGTAGTAGAACAAAAATACATATGTAGGCCCTATATAATTTTTATATATTACAGAGAATGTGTATAATCAGGATATATACATGTATGTATTCATTCATTCATTCTGGAGATTTATATAAGTCACCTTAAATTAAAAGTTAGGCCTACTACTCAGAAAATTAGGCTCATGATTAGAGTTCAACATAGTTATATTCTGACGATACACATTCCCAAAGCATAGCCTAATTATAAACATTAAACATTCCCTACAATAAATATAATCCCGAAAAAAAACAATAAAACCTTTTTTCCTGAAACCTATAGTCCTACATGAAGCCTTCTGGTAATTTCCAAAAGCGCCGTCTTCTTTAACCAACTACAAAAATTATAGCAAACTACTTCCTTGCAAGGAAAACCCTTCGGACAAGACGCAGCGCTTGCATGGGTATGAGCGAATGACAAGTGTTAACCCTGCAAAGTTACGGAGAATCATGATATAGCGCCTTAGTTTTTATGATGATCACGATTACGATACAACATCAAAAACGGAATCTGTCTTCATTACAGAGTTACATGAGCTAAACAAAGACAGTTTGATCGTTTTAAACACACCTCAATAATATAATAATTATACTCTGTTGCCGATGTTGAAATGCCAATAAGAAAACAAACTGATTGTAAGTTAAGTAGCACAGCGCACGCAACACACGCGGCATTATGTCTAATAAGATCTGCAAATAAGTATAATATCCCAATAGAAAATATATTTGCATTCGTTATGCAACAAAACTGTATCGAAATAAACGAATCTGCTAAATCAAAAATAGATATTAAATCTGGAATAAAACACATTCGTTGGCCACATGAATTACCGTTTGGGGACACCCTCCCCACCTTGATGGGAGTTTATTGAAATGTGGGGTATAAGCTTACTTTACCGAGGAACATGGACACAATACGGTACTGGATCTGTCATTCTCGACAGGGCTCTGACTGCTCAACTCAGGGCCCCCGGAATTTCTCTCGCCAGCCATATTTAGCCGATTGTCGGAATTTTATTATTCCTCTGTATACTTGGTGTTAGGTCCTTCCAGTGCAGGGCAAGTCAGTTTCTTCAATCGTCCCTGCAGTCAATCGCCAGTCTTATGGCTCACCCCAAAATTTCTAAGCACCTCAAATCGTCCTTGAATGTTTGGTTTCTTCTTTGTGAACCTTTCATTTGCCCTGCAAGGAACCAGTTCATCAATTCAGCTTCTAGAGTTTCTCCCACACGAACAGCAAGTATTGTCCATTTTAGGGCCTACTATGAATAGGCTATGTTTGAATAATGGCTTAGTTCAGTTCACTGCAGAGATTGGCTTTGGAAACGTAGGCTAATAGACAAGGCACAGACCAGAAAAGAATGCAGCCATTAGAATAACAATATTTTCGTTAGTGAAACAATCCGGTTGACGGACGGCAACCGGTTACAGCGCACATTTATGCAGTTTACACAAGTCACAAGAACGCAAATTAGTGAAGACGTAAATCTTAACCATAGATGTAAAAAACGATGGAAACGGATTAAAAAAGGGGAAAAACGTCGTTTTTTTTCAAAATAATAAAAACGACAAAAAACGATAAAAAACGGAAACGGAAAATAATTTGACTTAGCTACATCTAAAACCGCACTTTAACCTTGAAAACCTTGATTAGGAACCTACTATTCGCAGGCTGTCTCTTAAATGATGATGTTAAACGATGAAATAATGACTTTAGTTAGCTGAATCCTTGAGAGTTTGCGGAAAACATAAGGAATAGGCCTATCAGAAAAAATTAAAATTAAGGAAGATAATAGCAGAAAGTAAATGAATAAATAAAGTTAAAGATAAAATAAAAAAAGAAAAAACGACGTTTTTGGGGAGAGAATAAAAAACGGAAAAAAACGTTTTTTACAACTATGATCCTAACTACAAACAGAACAGACAGCCTGCAATACACGGCGTTAATAGCGCGAGCGTGTTATCCAAAGCGTATACCTGGCCCCGTCGATCCACTGTCATTGTGTCCCTGACCCACTGTGGTGGACTCCTCAACCCAAAATTCTGTCTCCTTGGCCCACCGTGGTGGACAGCGAGGGATAAAAAAGAGTCGGATTTAGACAACAAGGAAGTCAGTTAAGAACAAGGCACTTGAAAGAACAGCAGAGACGCTATAATAGATCTGTGGACGGGGCAGAATAACTGAAGGCACATCGCAGAATAGGAACTATCATTTCAACCACCAATATTCACATTAATTTAGTCGACAGTTTTCGTGGGCTTCTTCAACTAAATCGATAGCTACAGTACAGAATAATTACTATTTGATCGTTACATTTTCGACTGCAAACATTAATTTCTAACCGCTCAAGGTCAATTTTTAAAACTACCATTAAAATCGGACATAAAAAATGCCACCTGGCGCCAGCAATGAAAAGTGTAGGCCTACCTTGGTATGTCCAATGCTTGTTCAAGGCTTTTGTCGCTTGAATCAATATTCAATCGTTCATAGTCCATGGAAACCACAGCGTAAACTATCTTATACAATATACAGGTTAACCAGGCGAATCCGATTGTAGCCTATTTGCAATTTGGGCGGATTTTGTGCTACAAACTAGGCTTTGCGCAGTCGAAAATACAGTTGAAAATATATAAATACACGCGTCTGTTATATTGAATGTCTCGAGCAATGCACATAATATCCTTTCCTTTCACTAAATACATGGCTCTTTCTTCGGCCTGAACTCATTTTATAAAAAAATTACAAACTACTTCGAGTTTAATTATTCCGCACCGACTTGAGTTACCAGGGACCAGTATACATTATCATCTGCCATGGCCACAGTAATTATTATTGATGTCTAGCATATTATGCAACCAACAGCAATTCGTCGCCAAGTCCTAATCTAGAAAACGATGCAATGCCCCCCCACCCACAGCGGCACGAATCAACATCATGTGAATGCTTTTTATAGATTGTTGTTTCAGTCTAACAAAACTGTGTGATATACCGGTTACAAATACCGTTAACGGCGCCCTCTTCCTTTACCCAGGCTTGGGACTGGCACCGTCAGAGTGCAAACAGTGGCGAAGTTTGTAGAATTATATTATAGGGCCGCACGGTTGAAATAAAACCAATTTTATCCAAGGATTGTGAAGAAGGGTTTGCATGATAAACCGGAATGCCGGGCTTTATAAAGTGTGCACGCAAAGCCCCAGACCTGGTATAGCCTACAAGCCTCGATAGTTGGCACAGTCACGCTCAACTGAGCTTGAAAACAGGCATCAAACAATGGCCACCCAAATCCACCGGATCGATCAACAAGTGCTTAAAGAACCGTCTAACAAAGACCACACAGGTAGGCAACTAGGCATACCCAAGTCCAAAACTTATTACTATTTGCTAATCTTCATTCCCAGGAGATGTGTTTGCCCTGAAAACGACATCGGTAGGGTGTTCAATGCTTATCGGTGTCCAGTGCTCATCATCTTGTACGCCGGTGTGTAAGGGTGTACAGTGGGCCATGGGACGGTTGATTGGCGGCTTCCTTACCGTAACAAAATAAAGACGTAATTGGTGAGGCACATTATCATCATGCAGGAACGCAGGCTTTTTTTACGCCAGCGTTTCGTATCATATCCATATCACCCTGACGTCCAACCGAAAACTCGTCGTAGACCTGTCCCAGATGCTCGTACCCGATCCTCGCCACCGGAAACGGATGTGACGACGGATACCGGTCGCACGAGAAGCTGTCGTGGCAGTAGGCCGCATCCTTGACCTTGGGCCAGACGTCCTTTCCGAGGAAGTTCATGTCTTCCACGTACCCCGCTCCGTAGCGCTGCATCACCGCGCGCAGACCCCCGCCGACCACAGCCAGAAGCGGTTTCCGTTTCGCGCCCCACAGTCCTCCGCTGAGTGCGTAGTTTGAGTGGCTCGGATGATCGCGTATGCAGTGGAACATCCGGTCCGTCTTCAGCCAATCGGCGATCACTGCCGCGTCACGTGGCGTCAGACGGCTATCACAGTCGCGAACGGTGAAGATGTCCACGTCCTCGCTGTCCATTACGGTGAACCGCCAGAGCATCGGCGCCAGACCCACCGAGACGGGATCTATCCCGACGACCTCTGCGCCCAGCTCCTTGAGCTTTGAAAGGATCTCCGGAGGGACGAGGCCGTACTTGAGGGTCCCGTCCGGCTGAGGCTTCTCGACGTAGAACCAGAGACGCCAGCCGGGAAAGATGACGGGTAGAAGCTGTGCGTTGCGAATGGCGCCCATCGTGTAGCGGTTGGAAGCGCCGTAGAGCGACATCGCGATGACCATTCGACTGGTGTTATTGCGACATCTAAGGCAAGGGTTCGACGCACTGGCCGTCAGGTACCTACAACAGCAGCAGCAACATCCTGGTCTTATAATACACGCAAAACGTCCATAGCACCACTCGAAAGCCAAGAAAACTATATGTCCGTAACCTACTGTAATTAAAATATCTATCCGTGACCCACTGTAATAGAAAACTCTCCGCTACCCGATGTAATAGATACCTATTCGTTATTCAATATAATAAAAGGTTCGACGCACTGGCCGTCAAGTACGTACAGCAGCAAGAACAATCTCATCTTATATTACACACCAACGTCCATAGCGCCACTCGAAAGCCAAACGCAGGGCACCAGCTTATTCACGAGCGCTGCGTCGAGTCAGATTGGTTGTCTAAACTATAATAGGCTACTATTAGTAGTCATAAGTCAGATTGAGGTCAAGTCCGATTGCCCGATGGTCGAAGGGGGGAGCAGTGGTGTTTTGCTAATTTTTGTGTTACGATTACGATATATATAATGCCACTATAATCTGTCATCCTTGCAGAGTTAGGAGCTGAGGACAGTTTGATCGTGATGTGCATAATATATACTATACATGTACGTAGGCTAGGTGTATAATATAATAAAGGCAAAACAGCAGTTTAAAAGAATTGTAAATATATTCAAGAGAACACGTGCGTTCGTAAAAAGAAAAACTTCTTATAACCATCTGGAAACTAATTTTGCGCCACTCTCAGCTATGTGCTTATCTGACTAAAGATTCACACACGAAATAAACGCATTAATCATTATTTTGTTCTGACATGAACTCACAAATCTCGTGCAGCACCAGAAGTCCCAAGTTCCTTAGCGCCGCGATAGACTGCGCCCGTTGACATACATGTATGCATGTTTATAAATAGCATAATGCGTTTTTTTTAAACTAAGCGAGTACGTAGTACAACTTGGATCGCAGATAATAAGCTTACCAATGATATGTTCTCTGCAGAATATAACTGAGCAATACGACTGTATGCCTATATCTGATTCTGGCACTACTAACAAGAGTTCATTGAAGTACTTTTGGGTTCAGAGAAGGACAGGCTTTATGGGACAGTCATGATACGATAGAAAACAGCCATCAAAATTATAAATTAATGGTACAGGCAGCAGACGCAGTGACAGTGGTAATTAGTAATTACAGCATAAGTGATAAAAAAGACAGCTGCAAAAGCGAAAAACGATTCACACACTAAATGGTATAAACAAGCCAGCGAAATTTAAACTGAAATAATAATGAATATCCTAGTCCGGTTGCCAGCTTTTTATTCCAACGTATTTCCATGACTAAGCTTATAGCCTACAACGCTTTAACGCTGTGGCTTTCACAGAGGAATTCCTTTATTAAGCCCCTAACTGACACGGATGAGGGTGGATGGTATCACCGAAATTGATTTGTTCTGTCTGGAATTTTTGTTGAAGATGATATAAAATGTGTGTTATTATCCTAATGATATTTCCAACGATATCATTAACAATAATTATGATCATTATTAATTAATTGAGAAGAGAGCTTTAAGGGGCGCTATAACAATTGAATTGCTCATACAAACTGAAACCTAAGCCTAGTCGTATAAGGTACAATGTATAAGCCCTACCTGTAAAGTGTTGTGTTGTACTCTGCGAACTCTGCAGCGTATGGCGACGTCGGCGGTGTGGGAGCCGCGGTGTCCGCAGTCTTATCAACAACTCCGTCCTTAGCAACGGTTGCTACGAGATTGGCCGGATACAGTTGCCGTAGAAACGCAGGCACCGAGCGGAGATCTGGAATGGAGCGTGGGAAGAAGAACCCGTAGACCTCGAAATGGTTGCGACTGAGAAATATTCGACCCCTGCCTGCCACGTCGTCGCCCCTCTGAAAAACGACGCCAACATCCTTAGGCACCATGGAGTCCAAAGCCTGCAGGAACCCAGCAAGAGGCGTCTGTGATATCACACCCCCACTGAACTGGCTGGCAAGAATAACGGAGGTATAATCGATGTCCCTGTAGACGTATCCGTCCCTCATCATCAGGCTGAGTGTCCACACGTCCTGGCTTCTGTCCGCTAGCTCCACGTAGTCCAGCTCCACAGTGCTCCCCTCGCGAGCGCAGATCTGTATGCTTTCGTTGAGGCGCCTCATCGTCTCATTCAGTGGCGTCTGCAGCGCCCTGTCCTTATAGTAAACGACGCGGACGCGATAGACGGCCGCCAGTCGACACTCCGCCGGCGCAAGCAACTCCCCTAGGAGATCCCATTTACCCTGATCAGGACGGAGGACATCGCTTCCGTTACCATCGACGACGACATAGACTTCAACTCTCTTACACGACGACGCGTTGGTGATTTTGCCGGTGGCGTTACTACTACGACCGAGTCTTGCTCTACAGTCACTTGTCGTCGTCGCTTCCCCGGATTGCTGTTGTTGTGCGTCGAGAGGAGAGACGTGTTGGACGAAGACGGAGTTGTGCGAGAGCATGACGATACGCGTGCTTCTGCCTGCCAACAGGACAAGCATCGTCACCGTCATCAGACCAGACAGGATGACGATGGCGTATCTGCGGAAGCCCGTTCCCAGGCCGAGACCCATCCTTGTGAGGATGCCCATCAGAATGGGTGGCCGCCCCCGTGACACCTTCTAAAGCAGAATGAAACAGAACATTTTATCATTTAAGGATGCTCTCATTTGTTACCAAGAGAGATATGATAAGTAGAAGGGCCACCAAACACCATAGAGGGTGTGCGGCGTGTAAATGTAGATCTACATGTATGTTTATGTGTGTGTTGCGTTGTGTGTATGTGTGTGCGTGTGTTTGTTTGTTTATATGATTTGTGTGAATGAAGTGCACAACTGTACAAGTCAAAAGGATATTAACCTTTGTAGCGAAATTTAAAAATCAACCTATTTTCAGTTTCGCCTTGATGATAATTGCGATGATGAATATATGTGTGTATGTGTGTGCGTGTGTTTGTTTGTTTATATGATTTGTGTGAATGAAGTGCACAACTGTACAAGTCAAAAGGATATTAACCTTTGTAGCGAAATTTAAAAATCAACCTATTTTCAGTTTCGCCTTGATGATAATTGCGATGATGAATATAATACTAATAACGCCACAACCAACACTACTGAAAGCACAACTACTGTTACCAATAAGCTTACCATTGAGACTACTATATAGGGACCTATTATATCAATGCCACTACCATTTACTACAACAATATCAACAAAGGCTGTGGCAACAACAACAATACTACTAGCACTACTACTACAAATAATAATAAAATTGACAATAATATTCCGGATAATGTTTTAATTTCCGAGGTATCATGAGCAACCCCTCAGAGTGAAATGTAAATTAATTATAAATGTAAAATAATGACAGAATTAGGCCTATATCAGTAAATTAATTATAATAATGGTAAAATTATACCCATAGCAATAATGCTAACAATAACAATAACGACAACAGCAGCAGCAACAACAGCAGCAACGGAAATAACAATAGCAATAACAATCAATAATCAAAATGCTACTGATAATAATAACAATGCTATCAATCATAATGACAAAAGCAACAACAACAATAGCAGTACTTTTGAGATAATCCCCTCAAATCACGAGTTTGACACACCTGCACGTGCACATGTAGCCTAAACCTGTCACAAACACAACTTCAAAACTGCGTGCTGTGCTTATTATTTAATTGAACAACAGCATATCCGATCAAGATCAATTGACATTGTATTCTAAGAACCTTGATATCCAATGCATATTCGATGCATATAGGTCGTGTCAAATGACTAAGTGCAGGTCTGCTAAACATCGCCCTCGTGAGCACGTCACTGCTGTACAAATATAAGACACTACAGAGCCTTCTATTACAGTACTACTTAGGAGGCTCTGGGACACTGGCTGGCTGACAGTAATAGAAGGCTCTGGGACACTGGCTGGCTGATTAGAGTATAAGCTACGCATCTTGTAAGGCGAAAATTAAGGGTTTGAATCCCCACTCAGGCGGATATATACTGTCACTGTGCAATGACCTGAACCTGTTCTTTTTTCGCAGAAACTCCACGCCACGTACCCCTCCCCCCGATGTTCTGTCACATGCACATGGTCGTGTTGAGCTGTAACCCGTGATGCTGACGGTAGCCTTATTGACATGTCCAAAATAATGCGCTGCTCTAGGCTAGGCTTGGCTTATAGGTGGCTTTCTATTAATAGCTGGGCTTGGCTTTTATAATGTCCAGCAGCATTGGTGATTTGGCCTACGTGGCACGTGTGACTAACAATGCAGGAAGTCAAGCTGACTTAATTTACCTGGCAAACATTAATTTCTTATGCTGACGAGTAATGACACTTCACATTATTTTGATGAAGCATGTTGTTCACAATAATTTATTAAGCCTGTTTTATATTGTCTGTGTATGAGTTTGAAGGATTGTCTGCCACTTCGGCTTATACCCCGCAGTCGATCGAGTCGTGGGCTACGATCGACTTGGCTCGGCCGACGATCGACTCGATCGACTTCGTCGACTCGCCGACCTTTTCACGACTCGATCGACTTGGCTCGGTCGACGATCGACTCGATCGACTTCGTCGACTCGCCGACCTTTTCACGACTCGATCGACTTGGCTCGGCCGACGATCGACTCGATCGACTTCGAGTCGACTTGACCTAGTTTTGTCTCTTGCTCACCCCTGCAGTTATATGATCTCAAAATGAAATCTGCGTGACGTCACACTAAGCCTAATTTCGTATTCTCAGTGAATTTATAGTAGACTAGCTGGGGTACCCGGCGTTGCCCGGGAAATTTAGGATTCGACCCGCTCCGGCAACTACCCAACCACACCCCACCTCCACCTCAAACCCCCACCCCGTACACACACCGCCTCCATCCACCCCGGCTTCACCCCTCCACGCCACCTCCACCCCATCCTCACCACACCCCCACCTCCACCCCCACCTCCACCCCCACCTCCACCCCTCCACCGCGCACACACCGCCCCTTCACCCGCCCCCGCTTCACACCTCGACCCCAACTCCACCACCCACCCTCACCACACCCATCTCCACCCCTACTCCACCTCCAAACCCTCACCCACCCCGTCCACCCCGCCCCGTTCACCCGCCCCATCCCACTCCCTCCACCTCCACCCCACCCTACCCTTACCCCTACTCTCCACCCCCACCACCCGAACCTTGAGCCCAAGCCAGTTCCCACCCCACCAACACCCTCCACCAACCCACCAACCCCCACCTCATCCACGCCCAAAAGCCCCACAACCCTCCGACCTCCAATGGTACGCCATCGTTGAAATTTTGGTTTTCGGGAAAAATTTTCCTCCCACCCCGCCCCCACACCCACCCCAAACTTACCCACCCGACAACACCCCACCACACTCCGACCTCTCCAGCGGTACGCTACCCGTGAAATTTGGCTTTTCGGAAAAAATCCCTCCCACCTCTCCGAAAAATTCCCTTTCACACACCCCCCACGACCCTCTCGCCAACCGCACAACACACCACCACTAACTCCGACCACCACCGGTAGGCCTACGCGTAAATTGACTATAATTATAGTAGGACTTTACAGCAAAGCGGATTGGAAATTCATATACATCAGCTGTGTTTATATAATGGCCATGCAAGCGTTTAAAAAGGTGTTTAATAAACGTAGGGTTTTTGCCCCCACCGTGGCCCCCATGGTGGGGGAGATTCGCCAAGAACTCTACTGGGTGGTTCCGATGGCCCTCTGTCTAGGTGCAAAGTTTGAAATCAATAGCTGCGTTTTAGTGAAAAAAATTGGGGGTTTCGCCCCCACCCTGGCCCCCATGGTGGTAGAGAATCGCCAACCCCTCCACTGGGTGTCCGACGCCGAGACGGACAGAGTAGTGAAGGTTTGGAGTGAAAAGGTCAAAAACTGTTGAAATGCATTCCGGTCAAACACACACACAGACAGACAGACAGACACACAGACAGACAGACAGAATCCTCTCTTTATTAATATAGATGTGCACTGTAATCGTAGTGACGTCACAATAGGCCTCGTATAGATTCTGTAAAATTAATGAGTTTTAAAAATTATTACGGTTGATCTGCGTAATAATCGAAGTGACGTCACAATTCGTCTAGTTTATACTCTCAAAATGCTCTTCTTTAATAGTAGATATGTATAATAATTAAAGTGACGTCACAGTAGGCCTTGTTTATATTATCAAAATGTGTGGCGGACATGCCACAAGAGGTATAAGACAAAAATAACTACTTACCGAGACTTGGCTGGAGTAAGCATGACTCTCGTTGGGTAGCCTTTTGGCTATGAGTCTTGTACCTGAAACCGGTTTCGTTTTGAGACAGGTTTATAATATTAGGTTTCAGATTCTTCCTATGGAAGACCAAGTATACTTTTTAGGCCAAAGTATAGAGTGTTATCATGTAATATACCGGTGGACTAAGACGTGCCACACGGTGCGCCGCTTATATTGCGGGGGAAGCGTTTCCGCCGTATGTGCTTAGATTGTTAAAGCGTTTTCTGCTGCGACTTTCTACAGTGATTTCGGTTGTGTTCGTCTGTCTCCTACAGTGTGGCTTGGCCACGTTCGAACGCGACTACGGCGATCCTTTGTTGAAGCAACGCTAACGTAGTGCGGATTTGCGGCAAGATCTGTCAGGGCTGTGTCTTGTCATCGATCGCTGAGATTCGAGCTGCTGAGGCTGCGTGACAGCTCAGGGAAGAATACAGTATTCGTGATACGCCTAGCGGGCGATCGCAGTATT
>OX243820.1:31334616-31346488 GCA_945859605.1 Lumbricus rubellus | reverse complement strand
TTTATCATCATAAGGTTCTTAGAGTCATTGTGAACTGTAAAAGATGCTGTGTAATCATTAGTCGTACACGTGTGCAATTGTGCATGCATGCATACAGTCGTGCACACACATAATGACGATTTTGTGGATTTGATTAGAAGTGATTACTCCGATGCCGTTCAATGCCGGTTGTATTCTATTTAATCAGTTATAGAGCGTCTCTTGTAGGATGTACCGTTCAGAGGCGCTCCCAGTGCGCAATGCGCATTGCGCAAAGGCCCCGCGAGGAGACGCAGGCTTTCAGAAGAGAGAAGGAAGAAGATACATATTGCCAGTGTACTAACACTGTATAGCGAGTACAAGGAGAAAGCGCATTCCAAAGACAAGAGCCTATTGAAGCAAATGATCGCGAATGAGCCATAGTAGTTCTAGAACTCGAGGAACCAAGAGGTCAAATCTGTTGGAAGAACGAAGTGGACGGTGGGAGCAAGCTGAGTGCGGACGAAGTACCAATCAGCCAGATATTTGAGGCAAGACCCGCGTTGAGCCTTGAGGATCAGAGTGAGGATCTCAAATTGTGCGCGAGCACGGACAGGAAGCCAGTGAAGTTCGTCAAACATGAAGTAAGAGATGTGGGAAGGGAGACATTCAGTTTCGCAGCTATAAGCTTGAGAACCGACTGGATTGCTGACAGACGAACTTTAGAGGAAAGACCAATGAGAAGCGTATTGCAGTATAATTCTATAGAACATATAAAAGCATGGATTAAGATAATAAAAATTTTTCTTTGTTTGTATGTGCACTTGTTATAGCGCCCCTTCAAGCTCTCCTACTCAGAGGCGCTCCCGAATGCAGAGCCGACACTGCATCGGAGTTTCACGCCGAAGCGCTGAGCAATTGTGAGTGAAGGATTTGCCCAAGGTCCCTACGCGGCGAGGTGGATTCGAACCTCGAACCTTCCGGCTCCAAGGCAACGACGCCACCGCTACACCACCGCGCCCCACAGATGGAGGAGAAGTGCTAAACATTGGTGTGCAGCGAACACCCTTCTGACCTGTGCACTTCATTCACACAAATAGTACAAACAAACACACGCACACAGTCCTACGTTTACACGCTGCACACCCCTATCTATGGTGTTTGGCGGCCCCTTTATTTCTCGTATATTTTAGTAACAAATGAGAGCATCCTTAACCAACGCTTTGCAGTGAAATTAAAAATCAACCTACTTTCAATTTCGCCCAGGTGATAATGACGATGATGAATATAATACCATTAATGCTACTACCTACACTACTGAAAGCACAACTACTGCTACCAATACCATTGACCCTACTATATACAAGGACCTATTATATCAATGCCACTACCATTGACAACAACATCAACAAAGGTTTGTGCAACAACAATAGTAACAAAGCCTTTGTACTACTAGTTAACACTAATACTACGACAAATAATAATAAAAATAAAATTGACAATAATATTTCGAATAATGTTTTAATTTTTGAGGTATCATGAGCATTGAGCAACCCCTCATAGTGAAATGTAAATTAATTATGAATTTATAATAATGGTAGAATTATACCAGTAGGCTAAATAAATTATAATAATGGTAAAATTATACCCATAGCGATAACGCTAACAATATTTTTTTTACAATAACAGTAACGACAACAGCAACGGCAACAACAATAGTAATAACAATCAATAATCATAATGCTGATGATAATGATAATGCTATCAATCATCATGACAACAACAACAACAACAACAACAACAACAATAGCAGTACTTTTGAGATAATCTCCTTAAATCACGAGTATGTCACCTGCACGTGCACATGTAGCCTAAACCTGTGACAAACACAACTTCAAAACTGCGTGCTGTGCTTATTATTTTAATTGAACAACAGCATATATCCGATGCATATTCGATGCATAATATAGGTCGTGTCAAATGACTAAGTGTCTGCTAAACATCGCCCTCGTGAGCACGTCGCTGCTGTACAAATATACGACACTCAGTCTGGCTGACTGATTAGAGTATAGGCTACACACACATCTTGTAAGGCGGGAATTAAGGGTTCGAACCCCCACTCAGGCGGATACTGTGCAATGACCTGCTTGGCCTGTTCTTTTTTCGCAGAAACTCCACGCCCCTCCCGCACCCCTCCTCCCCCGATGTTCTGTCACATGGTCGCGTTGAGCTATATGTGATGATGACGGTATACTTATTGACATGTCCGAAATAATGCGCTGCTCTAAGCTAGGCGTGGTTTATAGGTGGCTTTCTATAGCTGGGCTTGGCTTTTATGATGTCCAGCATTGGTGATTTGGCCTACGTGGCACGTAGCCTATGACTAATAATGCAGGAAGTTAAACCGACTTAATTTACCTGGCAAACATTAATTTCTTATGCTGACGAGTAATGAGACTTCACACTTGATGAGGCATGTCTTTCGCAATTTATTAGGCCTGTTTTATGTTGTCTGTGTATGAGTTTGAAGGATTGTCTGACACTTGGGCTATCCAGTGGATCTATGTGATTCTATACTGTATTGACTATTCCGGAGAATAGGATAGGCCTAACTACACAGTTCACAATGTGACGGGAAATTAGGCCTAGGCTTATTATGAATTTTTTTAATTGTCAATGATTTTTCAGATTATAGTCAGTATTATTATAAGATACCAAGGATTGGAGTTTCAATGAGATACTGTGAAAGAGTATATATATATATATACACATATATATATCCTATATTATAAAGAGTTGGGTCGGTGCATTTTTAAAATACACGACAATCGTAGGCCTATACGCACTTCATAAATCGATATCGGTGTGAAGACCATGTATTTAAGTTGTTAATCGATATTCCTCGACAGATTGAATCAATTGATCAAAATTGCACGGTAGCATATAGGCTATGATATAGCAACAGCAGGCCTAGATATACATTAGTAAACCAACTTGATAGGCTATAGCAATGTCCTTTTGGCGCATTATTTTATGCGCATTGATTAGGGATTAGGCCAACTACTGCTGGCAAATCGTGATGGCATACGACAAATTGTGGAATATATTAAAGCAGTATGATGCAATATTTGCAAGGCATATTGAAATAGACAGTGATGGTGATGGATACAAGACAGTTTGCCGATATGTTTTCGCAATTGTTATGGTCAACGTGTACTACTCTGTTTGTTGTACAGTGTTGTACATGCGTGTGCTATAGGCCTACACGCTCACCCCACGTTAAATGCTGGTCTGTATCTTAACCAAGGAACCCGCACAACGTTGCCCGTACAATATCCTTGCCTTAAATTTCAACACTGAAACAAATTTACAATGTAAATAAAACAGGGCATAGATCTAATTGGTTTAATTTAAATTCAACGAAAACCTCTTTGTTGCAAACCATGCATCCTGCCATTGTTATCAATTGTCGATATGCTCGCTCGTGTTATTTTTATTTGAACGCATTATAGAATCATCAGCGAACAAAACAAAGTAAAACTACATATCGGAGGTCCATGATAAATTGTTTACAGCGTTGCCGAGAGGAGTAGGAGGGGTGGCAAGTGCCCAGGGTCAGACAACTTTTAATGGTTCGAGTTTTATATTGAAAAGTTAATGTAGGGGGGAAGGAAATTCCCATGGGCCCGGAGCCCCGGCTACTTCTAGAGGCCCGGTCTAAGAGGTCATATTGTATAGAAAAGTTGATTTATGCCTTTTAAAATGTAATGTTTCAGAGTAAATTAGCTGCAATCAGTTGAAGCTTCAAGTTAACAACTCAATAAAGTCATATCTTACGTATATAGGTCCTATAAATATAAAATTGTAGGCAGTACCTGCACTTTTATTACTTATAATATTTTATTTCCTAATGAAAAATATCTCAGTAAACCTTAAAATAGTTAAAGACCCGTGACTGCTCTGACTATAGGGCTTGGAGTTTCTCTGGTCAGCCTTGATCGTTTATTTTACTAAGGCCACACTAGGACTTATATTGTTCTCAGTACATCTTATGCACTAAAAACAATAGAAGTCCTTGTGTAGCCTTAGTACAACCCTGACACCTCATATAATAATAAATCCTCTTTATGGCTGAATTAAATGTACATTCATCGTAAATAAGCGCTATAATAAAATTCGCTTAGAGGGAAGAACAAACTCTGACTGGCCAATAACCGTAGTCAGGTTTACAATGTCGTCGAATTCGAAGAAATAATTATATATAATTAGGTGTCGCTTGCTTCACTATTTGCGAAGTTGACAATAATTCATTAGTTATTCATCATGATAATTTGCACACTGTGTCTCCTCAAGAGGATAAAACTACTCAGAGGCGCTCACGACCCGCGGCGCGGTCAACAAACCTGTCCTCAGATGATGGAGATATAAAGAGATAGAGAGGAATGCCTGAGAGTTCTATAGAATTAAAGGAGTGAAGCATCAAACTATTTGAGGGCTTACCACCTAGAAGGCACGGTTCTGCGTATAGTGGGGGAGCGAGCAAAATGGCCGGAAGGTAGAACTTGTTCAGTCGTTGCTCGAACGTGAAGTGAACATTTTTTATTGAACACCTGCTTAGAGGACACTGCATATGTATGATGTTTCGACAGATGCTTATTTATTATTATTATAGGCCCTAGGTCTATTTATTGTCATTAAATAGATTTGTAACGCGCGAATAGCCAGCCGCCAGAGGAAGATGCAGTTAGAGATCCGTGCGCTTGAAAGCCAAGGAGAAGCACAGTGAGTTTGAGTCGCTTTTTGAAGGAAGGAAGGAAGTAAATTCAGCTTTGAAGAGAGAGAGAGAGAGCGGAAGCTGATTCCATTCCCTGGGTGCAGAGGCACGCGAGTAGACCCTACATCAGTGGTTCCCAACCTTTTTTGACTGTAGGGCCACTTTTTCTAAGTTGGAGGACACGACGGCCACTTTTTCTTAGTTAAAGGACATTAGGGGCCACAATGCTAAAAATTTAATTACCTAAAAGCATATAAAAATTGTAATAATTATTTCAAAGTAGAATGTTTGATGTTTATAGACTTCAAAATAAAATAATTTTTAATAGAAAACGATTAGGCCTATAAATTATGTTCTATCTTGTTCAAATTGTCAATTTTTCATATATTTTTGTTAATTCTCTGAGGGATGAGTGCCATTGTTGAGACCTGGCCGGCCATTTTGAGAGGCCTCGCGGGCCACTTTTGGCCCGCGGGCCACAGGTTGGCTGGTTGGGAACCGCTGCCCTACATAATTGTTTTTGCATCGATGTTCACCTAAAAGACTTGTACCCTATGATTGCAAGCAACGAGGAGGAATGCAAGAAGTTATTAGTGACTGAATGAAGGTAGGAAGGTGTGTTGGTGCACTTCGAATCTGGCTGCAACTTACATCAGAACAGTGTAGAATCTCGAATGTTCTTCAAGTCTCAGTGGTGGCTAACAATTCCAGATTCCTGCCATACATGTATAGTTGGATCATACAGACACCCGAGAATTTCCATTGTTTACCACATTGTTGCAAAAGAGTTTCCCCACCCTCTGACTCGTTGTATCTCAATCTTAAGACTCTCATTTTTAGAAGAGGTTGGTTCGGGAGCTCTTCTGAGTATTGGCCTTTAGGTGGGCGCTATATAAATCATCGTAATGAGTAATGAATGAAGGAATAAATGAACTAAAGTATTGCACAACACTGGTGACCTGTCCATCGTTGTGAAGGGCCAATCGAAAAAGTAACTCAATTAATCAGAGATTGCTGACATGATTTACAACTGCCAGTGCAAAGTGTCCGATAGCAGAAAACGATGCATTTTTTTAGTTATGTCTTCGTCATCCTCTTTATGTCTTTCTGTCTCTCTCTTTGTGTAGCCTATGTGTGTTTGTGTATGTGTCTGTCTGTCCTTCTGTCCTATGCGGCGCCTCTATCGACTTGTACACATCATAACGTTAGGTGATTCTTGACGAAAACTCGTTCAAGAGCTCAATAAAATATCAAGAGTCAAGACATATATCCTGCGCAAATACAACGATAAAATACTAAAGACATAATCTTTGCTTCATCTGTAATCCATCTGACACACACTAGCACGCCATATAGATTAAGCGCTTGTGAGTAAGTGGATGCCCTGCGCTTGGCATTCGAGTGGCTCTTATAAACTGTCGAGTTTACTATTATGGTCTATGCGATTTGTGCTGTGTATACACTACGATGAAGCCCTACAAGAAGTCATTATATTTTTATATTTTATTGTTCAACTTCTTTAGCGACCCTTCAAGCTCACTTATACTCAGATAAGAGGCACTCCCGACTACAGCGCGGACACTGCATCGACGTTTTACGCCTACGCGGCGACTTGAGATGGATTCGAACCTGCAACGCTGCAGTTGCAAGGCAAAGAGCATGCCCACTACACCACTACGCTTCACATATTAATGCAGAGTAAGTTGCCACGATGTCAAAACTATTGTAAGAAAGACCTTATTAGGAGTTCTATCGTTTAAATTGGGTTGTGGAGAAAATATGTTAGGGTGAGATCAGTGCCGGTCAGAATCAATCCACCCACCCCCACATTACATCTAAATATAATAATCATGTCAGTGAGTATTCATGCACTTAATGTCAACGAATACACCTGTACTGTCTAAAATGTCCGTTCCTCTTTGAGTGCATAATTGAATAGTCGAAGTCACTCACTCTTTCAAACGGCATGATGTTCTGAAATAATCTACAGCTTCGTATCTAAAACGTTCCACGTGAAACGGTTAATAAATTTCATTCTATTATTTCTCCAACGTACTTGTCACCTGCCATCATTCCAGTACACAGTCCATGACTGACCTAAAACCAAAGTGCACCTATAATTATACTACACCTGCAGCTGTGCGCCTAAACATAGGCCGTGCCCTTTAGGTATTCACCCACCTGTATTGACTCACTCACCTGACAATGATAGCAGCAGCGGTGTCACGGCTGATTGCCTTCGATACATACACTCCAGAATGGAGGAGTTGTATGCTCGAACCGTCTCTCGTCCTGCAGACCTGCAGCTCCTCCTGTCTTCAATAGCTTTACGTTGAGACTCTCATTTTGAGACTCTCATCACCAATATCATAATAATAATAATACCGACATTCGGCCATTCCACTTCGTCCAAAGCCTCGCGTGCACGCGGATGCACGACAATATTAAGGCGCTCAAACTCAGGTGTCACAGCCTCGCTGACCAGCATCAGAGGTACATGTAGCCTGCGAGCTAGAGCCGAAGCCCGCTACTCTGCCACAGCGCCATGCAGCGTCTTTGAACGCCAGCTTCACCGTCGTAGCGGCATCGTGTACAGGCGTGCGCCGAGTCCAACACAAATTTGTTCAATCCTATCACAGCTATTCAAGAACAACGGTAGAAACTGTCAACATGGCTACTACGATAACTTTAGACAACAGACCGAGCAGCAGGCATCTCGAGCGGCCATACTGTCGTCGTAGCCCGAACAGCTGACCCAATTCCGTGTGTAAATCCGCCTAGGCCTGTATGGCCTTTGCTCCTGTATATACATAATTGTGTACGTTGTACAGGCTCAACGCCGAATTATAATGATGGAGCGCGACGCTGGCTGCTGTGCTACCCAGAGCTGATGCGGCGGCCATATTAGCCGCCTGCCTGGTGACAGTGCGACTCCGACACGGAGACTACCATGATAGAAATAGGCTATTATGATGGTAATAATAATATATTAATACGTAGGCCCTATTATGAGTTTGTTATCTCTGAGGTGCTCTGCATAATACACCGCGTTTGACATTTATTATAAGATTATCCTGTATAGTATGATGTATATATCAATATAATCTGTATGCGCATGGGCTGTGTGTGTGTGTGTGTGTGTGTGTGTGTGTGTGTGTGTGTGTGTGGGTGTGTGCGTGTGCGTGTGTGCGCTTGACATATGCGATAGTGTGTGCGCATGCGTTGTCCAGGGTCACGTGACTATGTCGATGGGTGAAGGCGAGCGATAAGAGAAGAGGACGGGTGGGAGGACGGGTGGGAGGAAGAGCGAGCGATAGAGAGACAGAGAGACAGAGAGAGAGACAAACAGACAGAGACAGAGACAGAGACAGACAGAGAGAGACAGAGAGAGACGGAGAGAGAAAAAGAGAGACAGACAGAGAAAGAGAGAGAGTGACAGACAGAGAAAAAGACAAAGACAGATACAGAGACAGAGACAGAGACATAGACAGAGACAAAGCAAGGGAGGCAGAGAGGGAGGGAGCAGTAGAAGGAGGTTGGGAAGCAGAGAAAAGAGGATTTTATGACGGTTGGTTTTTGTTACTCAGCTGACGACTGTTCGCCGCCAATAATTATCAATAATGATGATTACAGGACACGCGTCACGTGACGTTGTTTGGAGAAGCTGATTCGTCGGGGGAGTAACCATGGTTTATGGGTGACCATGGTTTATGAGTAACTATTTTTATGGGTGACCAACTGACCATGGTTTATGGGTGAACTTGGTTTATGGGTGACCATGGTTTAAGGGTGACTAAGGTTTATGGGTGAACATGGTCTCTGGCGAACATGGTTTATGGGTGACTACGGTTTATGGGTGATCATAGTTTATGGATTACCATTGTTTGTGGGTTACCACGGTCTATGGGTAACATAGGCGTACGGGAGATTTCAGCAGTGGGGGGGGGGGCAAAGATTGAACTTCTGCCCGAAAAATACATCCGTGAAAAAAAAAAAATTTCGTTCGGGTTTGTGTTTGCCCGAAAAACGACACTAAGTCTTGCCCGAAAGTTGATGACTTTTTTATAGTCATCGGTCAAAATGTTTGGGAATATCGTACCATTTCATCCGCCAAAAAAGTTGATGACCTTTTTTTTAGTCATTCATTTTTTGCCCGAAAAAAACACCAAACTTGCCCGAATTTGGGGGGGGGGGGCAATTGCCCCCTTTGCACCCCCGCCTCGTATGCCTATGATGGGTAACCATATCTTGGGTGATCATGTATTATGGGTTATCACTATTTATGGGTGGTCATGGTCTATGGGTAACCATGTAGGGTTTGTGCGCATGATGATAATGGTTTTTGGATACCATGGTTTATGGGTTTCCATGGCTTATGGGTAGCCTAACCGTAATTTACAGGTGACAATGGTTTATTGGTAATCAAGATTTGTGGGTGATCATGGTCAACGAATTCACATGATTCGTGGGTGACCATGGTTCATTCATTACCAAGGTTTAAAACTGGTCATTGTCTATTGGTGACTTTAATCCAATGTAGGCGTTAATCTAAATGTGTAATATCAAATATGAATGTGAAACATTGTGAATGCGAAAGCTTATACGTATAACCTATTATCCTACACTTAGTAAATTATGTTTATCAAGTCAAACGTGCACAATGGGCCTAAGTGTTTATATAAGTGCAAAATGCTAATGTTTATGCTCATGGTAATGAAGGGGCGCTATAACAGGTACTCACACATACATATACATGTATAATGCAAATATCAATGCAGCTATTAAATTTTATTTTACTTTATCCTCAATGTTAATGTCAATGAACGTAAATGTGAAAGTTAGCGTCAACGGAAAATGAATGTAAAATTGAACAAGGACTTTAACATTAATCTTCGAAATTTTGCTAAAAGCCACAAAAATCCTCGGTTAGCGAATCTACAAAAATAGGCTATTAATGATGCAATGTCGATAATTACACCAGGGCCTTTTGAACGTGCAGATGACTTGTAGGCTACACAAAATGTGCAGTTCTAAATGGATTTGTGCAGTTGTAGAAGCACTTCTTTACAGTTAAAACTAGCAAAAAATGGCCAATGTCCTCCGATTGGAAGTAATTTACCATGGAGGATGGGAGGGAAAAGAAGGAGTTGTGCAGTTTCTAAAAATTCCTTAAAAACAGCCATGAATTATTACACAAGCATAATATACATTATACAGTCCTTCCCAATATTGATCGTTAAAAACACGTCGTCAGAATAGATGCGAGATGCAATTAGTTCGTAGCAACGCGGATGGCAACAGAGACAGGACTGACAGGTAGCTTTTATTGGAGTGGTCACGATTATCAGAATAACGAATCTACAGTAATTGTTATAAAATTATTACTTATGCTTGTGTGCAACTGTATAATTATATGTAGGACTTTGTAGGTATAGCCTTCTATCTATGCGTACATATTATACCAAGGCCCGCCGAGCATGGGCTGAGTTTATCAGGGGCTAGGGAGGGGGCAAACCCTCCAAAAAGACCAGATTCAACTTTTTTACCATGAAAATGGTATCCTTTTTCGGGGTCCCCCCCCCAATAAGGTCCAGACTCGGGGTTAGCCCCTTCAAGAATGGAAACCAAACTCCGCCCATGCCTCCTAGAGGGGAGCTGATGGCCAAATGCACAGGGCTTGTCGGCTGGACAATTATAGGGCCTACATACTACATACAAGTAGGCTAAAATTATACACAAATCTAATGATTGATGTCTTTTAAACATACTAGATTACCGACACTTAACTGCAATCAGCATAATAGGCCTATAGCCTACTTCATTCATCTGAGTACAACCTCATTTATCATTTTTGGCCATCAAACACGCCCACTTCCGTTTGAAAGGTCTCTGTACGATTTCAGTTTTAAAATTGGCTACTGAATGAAATCCTATACATAGGTGTACTAATGCTAATGCTAATGCTAATAATAATAATAATAATAATAATAATAATAATAATAATAACAATGACAATTTCTATGGCGCCGTAACGCAGCCATGCCGCTACAAGGGCGCCTTGACAACGACGAATACACATTCAGAGACAAGCGATTGACTATGCTGATACTAATACTAATACTATAAACCTATACATCGTGGATTTGTACGGTTTTACCCGCATTGCTAGGCCTATTGTTCCAATTTCTTTCTTTAGATTCTTTGATAAAGCTTATGAATAATTTATAGAGGCCGATGAATGCCTGATTATAAAGAACTGGAATTCCCTTCGTCGGCCCATTCACATGCTTAGTAGGCGGTTGTATGTACATGTAATACATGTATGTGTGTACGCATGTGTGCGAAAGTTCGTGCGTATACGTAAACGTATACGTACGAATGTCTGCACAGACGTAACAATGTATTTAAGTATGCGCCAAAGTATGTACGCCAGTCTGTAGTACGTAGGCAAGTACTCAAATATGCCATCTATGTATAGGGGATTGTAGGCTATATGTATGCAATGCTATGCATACTTGATTACGTTTGTATACCTATATAGACTATAAGTATGTACCTGTAGGTGTGTAACTGTATGTATGTAGGGCCTACTGTATCTGCGTATACATGATGCATTATATATATATATATATATATTATACACATAATTATTATAATTATATGCGTTGGTGTACGACCTAGTGGATATTTAGACGCTGCTATCTCTATAGTTGATAATAATCATCTATATGGACTATAATACCAAGCTATAGGGCCTACTACACTTAATTGAATCTTCCTATAATAATTATAGTTGCTTCAGTTCGAGCACACTATGTGATAAACGAGAAAAATTAGCCTCGCCCTCCACTTACTTGCATGCTTTTAGTGCACGAGCACGGATTTGTTTGTATGTGTACTTGATATAGCGCCCCTTCAAGCTCTCCTTACTCAGAGGCGCTTCGGAATGCAGAGCGGACACTGCCACGGAGTTTCACGCCGAAGCACTGAGCAATTGTGAGTGAAGGACTTGCCCAAGGTCTTTACGCGGCGAGGTGGATTCGAACCTCGAACCTTCCGGCTCCAAGGCAACGACGCCACCACTACACCACCGCGTCCCACAATTTGTGTATTCGTATGGCCATGAATGCCACTTGTTTA
>OX243820.1:31244616-31329616 GCA_945859605.1 Lumbricus rubellus | reverse complement strand
ATGGGCAAAATGCTCGGTTTTAATAGTCTCGTATAATTTTTATCTATAATACATGACATTGTACCTATACAATCGATCTGTCTCTTTCTCTCTTTGGCAATCACTATTCACCCGTTAATCTGTTCATTGCTTGTCTGCAGCCATCTATCTGTCTGTCTGATTGTTTGTCTGTGTGAGTGTCTATCTGTCTGTCTGTCTTCTGCCTGTCTATCTGTCTGTCTGTCTGATTGTCTGCCTCTGTGTGTGTGTCTGTGTGTCTATCTGTCTTTCTATCGGTCTGTCTGTATGGCCCTCTGTCTGTATGTCTGTCTGACTCTGTCTGTCTATTAGTGTGTTTGTCTGTCTGTCTCTCAATCTATCTATAAACCAAAGGCTATACACTGTGTCCCAATAAATCGGGCACCCTTTTATAATGTGAATAAAACAGGTAAATCTTAATCGATTTTCTAAATTTCAAAACTGTTTTTATCTTGAGATAATTATCTACAAATTGGTAATTTGTGAACGGCCCTCACTAAAAAAATACGTCATAATGACGTCGTTAATTTACATATCGAAACCAAATGTTAAAAAATCGTTAGAGAATGGCGTTCAGCCAAGAAGACAAAATTGTAATAAAATTCTTACGGAAAAATAAACATTACGGCGCAAAAAAGTTTATTCGACAATTTCCGGACCAGGGATGGAGAGTGAGCGGTCTAAATAAGCTTCTATAGGAAAAACTGATTTGACCGGTTCGTCGGAGCGTCGCGCTGGTAGCGGTACTTAACATTTGAATTCTCTGATGCAAATTACGTAATTGTGACGTCAATGTTCATGCCAGAAACTTCATATTTGAATCGGTGTAAGATAATTATCTCAGGATAAAAACAGTTTTGAACTTTTGAAAATCGATTAAGATTTACCTGTTTTATTCACATTATAAAAAGGGTGCCCGATTTATTGGGACACAGTGTAGATTCATTTAACCATGATACCCAAGCGTATGAACACCAAAGCACGAAAGAGTAAAGACCCATGGTGGACTTTGCACTCTTCTCGCGAAGGACAAACTGTAGTAACTAAGAAGAAAACGATTTTCGCAGAAGTTGACGTTCTATTCGAAACGAACATGCAGCTGTAAATTGTAATAGACGACGCAGCTCAATCGTCAGATGAAACTACCAGAAGGGTTTCGATTTCTCTTTAAGAACGGAGAAGGAAGAAGAACAGGTCTCTCTGAGCTACAAACAAGCCCTGATGCTGTAGCCATGATTGTGTACATGCATAATGCCAGCGACTTCATATTCTTAGAATCTTTGTAGGCTAGCGCATTATGATGGCAGGCCGCAGGTGGCCAGTCCTCTCCCTCACCGTCTCATCTTTCATCAGACAGTGTACGGTTGGTGTACTCATGAGTGGGATAAGAAGGCATAGATGGAGCAGAACTCTCAAACCAAAGCTCTGCTATAAATGCGAGAATTTCACGCCGAAGCGCTGGGCAAGCGCGAGTGAGGGACTTGCCCAAGGTCCCTACACAGCGACTTAAGGCGGATTCGAAGCTGCAGCTCTTCGACTGCAAGGCGACAAACATACCCACTGCACCACCATGGGCGGAGTTTGTCAGGGGCTAGGGGTGCACGGGCTAAGCTCCTCCAAGAAGGCCCGGATTCAACCTTTTTACCATGAAAATGGTATCCTTTTTCGGGGTTAGCCCCCAATAAGGCCCAGACTCGGGTTAGCCCCCCTCCCAAGAACGGAAGCCAAACTCCGCCCATGTACACCACCGCGCCTCAAACATGTTCAATTGGAAAATATTGACCCTGGTCGGTTCATTCTAAGGAAATGCTTTGTCTGACGTGTTATGCATGCAGGAACCTGGGTACAACGGACAATGAACGAACAAATAATGAACAATGGACAATTCTTTATTGACCCGTTCGTAACAAGCCCACACGGCAGCAAAACAACCATTGTTACAATAATTAATCACCGTTCCTGGAACATGAATAGTCAGTTGACTTTTTAAGTAATTAGCATAATCCTAATTATATTCACGATGCGTGCACGAATTATTATTTTCACAAAATGGGACACCAAAATTAGAAGGTACATGTAGACAATGTAGGCTACATTGTACAATGTACATGCACGATAAGGATCACTTGTTTAGACCTATTATCCACAAATGGGAGTGATACAGGAACAGTAAGTTTTGTAATGTTTTGATAGATGTGAACTTTGTGAAGGTGAGATAAACTCTTGCATGTAGGTCCAGTGCTGCTATAGGCAGGAATTACAATGTATATGGCCTATGCATTATAAGGTCTCAAATTAATAGCCATACTTCCAAACTCCGAGGCCATAAACCGAAAATACCCACTATACCAGGTACGGTAGCGTACAGGAGATACATTTTTCAATATTCATGTTATCTCGTTTTTCAATATTCAACAATCAACATCATTACTAGGCCTATAATTATATCATGCAATTTTACTGTCGCAGTCATCGAAAGCATTGCACGTTGCACAGGCTGTGGCTGCTGTTTAGATCTAAAGCGATCGATTTTCTCAGTTAATTAGAGATGTCAGGATGTCAACATTGTCAAGACATGTCAGCACAGAAATCGATGCTCGCAGCTGCATCTCAAATTTCTGAGTACGCTACACACGGCAAATTGATTCAGCCATTTTGTTATTGAATATCTTATTTTTAAAATTAAAACAAGTCCACCAATGTGACATCTGTTTATTATCGGCTGTCGTGAGTGTCGTCGCTTGAAACATCGCTACATTCACGAAACCATCTGGTGTGGAAACTGAATCGTAATTGAAATCGTCAATTCATATAGCCCCACTACATGCATAGAGATAAACTCTTTGGAGTCGAGAAATTCGGAGTCGATAAAGGCGAATATTATCTTTTCTCACCCTGCAGCCCTCTCTTTCTTTTTATCGGTACATGTTCTTGCTGCTCATTTTTACTCATAAAAAGGGGTCGCCTGTTTTTCGGACAGGAAGTTGTTCAAATTTTTCAGAAGATTTGAGATGGATGAGCCACGATGACTAAAAAAGGCCGTCAAAAATTTCGGACCGAAAACGTTTTTCGGTTTTTCTCCCGGACGGCATGTACCCACCTCAAATTTGCCTGTACATGCAGTCCTAGCTGTCTCCCGCGGGTCCCTTCCTCAAGTCGTTCTGTCGTCTTTTTATACGTCCAATTTATTTTCACTGGGTCTGGATAGGGAGCGTTTCTGACTATACAGGCCTAATAGTATAATATAGGCCTACATATGGGACGCCATATAAATTTTGACTTATTGTTTTGATGTCTTTATAGAATTTGGAACGACGACTGGGGGGAGTTTGTCTGGGGGAGGATTGGTTCGTGGGGACTTGGCACAAAAGACATAGACACGCAGACAGACAGACAAACTGACAGGCACACGGAAACAAAGCAGAGGCAAAGACATTGATAGAAAGACAAAATCAGTGGTAGGTAGGCAGGCAGGCAGGCAGGCAGACAGGCAGAGAGACAGAGACAGAGACAGAGATACAAAGAGACAAAAAGATTGAGACCACAGACAGAGACAGAGTCAGAGACAGAGACAGACAGACAGACAGACAGACAGCGACAGTGACAGTGACAGGGAGACAGACAGTGACAGTGACAGGGAGACAGACAGAAAGACAGTCAGACGAAGAATCATAGCATCGCAATAATATGACTCCTTAAACTGCAGTAATCCAGCACACCCCGAATACTAAACCATGTAAAACCAGACTTGCCTGCTTCATGTTTCAAAACGGATCAAGAAGCGCTAAAATAATATTACAACGCGTTAATGCATAAATCGAAGTGTTGCAAAACGAGTTGCGCGCGTGCAGCCTAATTCTTTGACCACCGACTCGTGCATTCAATGCTCTAACTGTGGCGTAATTAAAATACGAATGCCTATTATAATAGTATACGTTGTCACAGCTGCTATACGAATCGATAATGTATTTGTACAAGGGAAGCCTTGATACACGTCCACGTATCATAATTGTAATGCACAGGTTTTCAAACAAAGACCTCTGTTATAGCAGCAAGCAATACTGCATGGTCCGCTTATATTTCCTATGCAGGTATTTTGAGATAATTACGCGCGCAACTGAACTCCGAGTCTCATTGTAAGTGAAGCGTGTCGAACCGACAGACGCGAGTATTGTATAAGCTTACTTGCATTGCGTATACATACGCCCCTGTACATCCAACTTTTTCGTTCGTGTGTATGTACAATTGTACATTGTACACGTTCAGGATCTACCGTTGGACTAAAACTTACTTACCTATTCACTCACTTACTTGTGTACGTACTCACTTACATGATCACTTACTTGCTTACCTATTTACTCACATGCATGCATACTCACTTACATACCTATCAATTTACTTACTTACTTATTTACTTAATTGCTTACTTCCCAGTAGCTTACTAATTGTCATGCTCATTTACATACCTACTTTCTCTCCAATTTCTCTGCTTACTTACTTACTTACGTGTATGTATGTATGTATGTATGTATGTATGTATGTATGTATGTATGTATGTACGTATGTACGTATGTACGTATGTACGTATGTATGTATGTATGTACGTATGTACGTATGTATGTATGTATGTATGTACGCACGCACGCAGGTACGTACGTACGCACGTACGCACGTTACACAGTGGCGTCTAACCCCCCCACTTGGAGTGGGAGAACAAACCCCCCCATTTTCGCCGACTTAAATTTTCATGAGAATCTGTTCTTATATTACGTATGCACGGAGGGGAGGGATCACGGAATTTAGGCGATTTGCATACGGGGGGGGGGGGGTTCGGCCGAATGTATGCATGCCAAATAAATGTCTGATTATGACGCATACATTAGGCTAGCCGCTAATAGGATAATAGCAAAGATAATAGGATATGGGGGGTGTCAATAAAATGCACGGGGGAGGGGTCGAAAATACGATTGTTTGCATACGTAATATTTGGATGGTCACTAAGAGACTGCAATTGACCGATAGCGTGTCATAAATATTGTCTGGCTTTTAATTCTGTGATGAATTTCAAACGCAAATGTTTGAGCAAAGAACAGGGAATTTAGGAATTAGCATTAAGGGCTTAAGCAAAATCAAGACGCAATATGGCTCATTTCTACCTATGGCTAAAATTAATATGCCTAAAATTGTAGGCTATGCTTAATAGGCAAGTAGAAAAGTACAATAGTGGCCATATTATTATGGTAAAGGATAAAAAAAACAGTTATTTTCACATTTCGCACTTATTTTATGCAATCAAAGGACTGAGAACATCATGTAACATACCAAATTACATGGCATGGCATGGCAAGGCATGGCATGGCATGGCAAGGCATGGCATGGCATGGCATGACATGGCATGTCATTGCCTGACTTGGCATGGCAGGGCATGGCCTGGCATGCTAGGTAAGGCAAGGCATGGCATGGAAATGCATGTCATGTCAAGGCATGTCAAGGCATGGCAAGGCATGGCAAGGCAAGGCACAGCATGGCATGGCATGGCAAGGCATGGCATGGTATGCATGGTATGGCAAGGCATAGCATGGCATGGCCATGTATGGCATGGCATATCATGACATGGCATGAATGGTATGGCAAGGCATAGCATGGAAGCATTGGAAGGTCATGGCATGGCATGGCAAGAATGGCATGGCAAGGCATGGCATGGCAAGGCATGGCATGGCAGGGAATGGCATGGCAAAGCATGGCAAAGCATGGCAAGGCATAGCATGGCAAGGCATGGCATGCATGGCTTGGTAATGCATGGCATTGTATGGAATGGCATGCATGGAATTGCCTAGCATGGCATGGCCTGGCATGGCACGGCATGACCTGGCATGGTAGGGCATGGCATGGCATGGCTTGGCATGGCATGGGAAGGCAAGACATGGAAAGGCATGCATGGCATGTCAAGGCATGGCAAGGCATGGAATGGCATGTCAAGGCATGGCATGGTATGGAATGGCATGCATGGAATTGCCTGGCATGGCCTGGCCTGGCAAGGCATGGCATGCCAAGGCATTGTATGGCAAGGCAAGGCATGGAAAGGCATGGCATGTCAAGGCATGGCAAGGCATGGAAAGGCATGGAATGTCAAGGCATGGCATGGCATTCATGGCGTGGCATGGCATGGCCTGGCAAGGGATGGCATGGCAAGGCATGGTAAGGCAAGGCAAGGCATGGAAAGGCATGGTATGGCAAGACATGCCACGGCAGGGAATGGCATGGCAAGGCATGGCTTGCCATGCTATGCCTTATAGCATGGCAAGGCATGGCATGCATGGCTTGGCAATGCATGGCATGGTATGGAATGGCATGCATGGCATGGCATTGCATGGCAAGGCATGGCATGGTATGACATGGCAAGGCATTGCATGACATGGCAAGACATATCTCAACTAGGCTGAAACAAAAACAATGCTCAAGAGCCTTATTACTTACAGAAACTACCCGTTATGTACCAAAAAAACGTTTTTTAGCCTTTACCATAATAATATGGCCACTACTGTAGTTGTACAATTCTAAATCATTAAAACTCACCACTGCGAAATATCCTGTTGCTGCAGTAGCCGAAAAGAATTAATTGCTCTTAAACACAGACGGAGATTTGGTCCTATCTTGGGGGGGGGGGGGGGAAGAGACAAACGAGCGACCGAAGGACGATCGCCGAAGCCGAAAGGGTTTGGGAGGATGTTTCCCTCTCCAATGTTGAAAACGTTTGAATTTCCACACTGCAATGGTAGCATATAATAGGCTGTCATTTTAACGAAATTGTTCATCATTTCAGTGGTGATAGTGGTGGCTTGAGACTTCAAAACTGTCTTCTCCAATTATTAAAATTTTCCAAATTTCCACACTGTAATGGTAGGCTAACACTTGAAGCCGTCATGTCAAAACTTTCTCATAATTTAATTGTTGAAAGAGATCGTTTAAGATTTCAATAAAGACATCGCCTACTCCTAGTTTTCTTTTAACTTAAAAGCTTATTTGAATTTCCAAAGTGTCATGGTAAGATTTTTCATTTTTCAATGCTGATAGCCTAGCCATGGTTTAAGACTTTAGAGTGTTGACTTACAAATTTTATAAAAATTTTATAAATTTTTTATAAATTTTTTGGATTTACACATTGTAGCCGTAACCTTTTAAGCATGGCTCTGCTTTTAAGCTGTCATGATTTCAGTGCTCATAGATGTGGTTTAAGACTTGAATAAATGTCCCATTGTTTAATCGTTTTATTTGTAAAATGTTATGGTAGCTTTTAAGCTGCTATCTTATACGAATTCTCATTATAAATAAATAGTGGATAACACTGTACATAGTAAATTATAATGTTTAAAAAATATTTCTGAAACATTTGGACGATATAAGCATCTCTGCCCCACCCACCCTTTAAGTCTCCGTCCATGCGCTTAGAAGCTCGAAATTAAGAGTTCGAATTCTCCACAGAAATTCTCTGTGTAGGCAGACCTTTAGCTGTTGAAAACTCCTGCTGATGTCGATGCAACTCTTCGCAAAATAAGAAAAACTTAACACATAAACAGTCAAATTCGGTTGTCCACAGTATAATGACTATGATCTCGCTTCTAGCACTTTACGGCTGCATCTCTAGCATGGAAAGACTCTGCTTACATGTAGGCTCAATAATGGAAGTTTAACGACCGTGTATAACCAAAGGGCCTTTACAGTCTTTTACATGTAGGCCCACATCAGACCTGCTCTTATCCATTTCAGCGATCTGCTGGCTGGGAATCTAATACGAAACATCTGTTATTAGCTTAATTAGGCTTAGGCTACATTTACATAAGGGACCACTGTCCGTCGTATCAGAAGACTGAGGCAAGCTGCACTTTCAAAGCAGCAAGACAGAAGACAGTGTCTAACGGGTCGTTTGATTCTTGCTGCGCGACCGTCGCATCATTAATTTTGTTCCTTTCATCACCTGCCGTAGCGTGGGCTTCGGCTTGGTTCCGTCAGTAGGCATGACAAGTGATAAGAGGTCAATTCAGAATGACTGCGATCCACCCTTGTGCCAGATAGAGATCTGACTGACACTAATGTCTATGGGTTGTTGTACTCCCTACCAAATATGTGACTTCAAGCGAACCGTGGGTTTGTTAGTTCGAGGCAACATAGGTTTTCGACAATAATTTTCGTATTCCATGCCTTTATTTAATAGGAATTCAGCAAACCCCCCCAATTTACACCCGAAAACGCCAAACCCCCCCACTTTCAGAAGCCGTGGGAGAACGTTCTCCCAACCCCCCCATTGGTAGACGCCACTGCGCACGTACGTACATGTACGTACATACGCACGTACGCACGTACGTATGTACATGTATGTACGTACGCACGTACGCACGTAAGCACGCAGCTACGTACGTACGCACGCACGTACGCACGTACGTACGTACGTATGTATGTAATGTATATATTATGTATGTACGTATGTGGACCATTGTACGCGCGTGCATATATGCATGCACGTGTGCAAGTGCATTCGTACTGCATGGCTCTCACTCAATGTATCGACCAATGTAACACTCAGCCTTGCCACGTGGAACGGTCTACAACGGTTTCTCGTTAGCCTACATAGTACTTACTTACAAATAACAATGTCTCGCCAGACAATGGCTCAATTATACAGACATGATTATTGAGCGACCTAAGTCGTAATCATGGCAACGACTATCCATTTGCCACTGCCTATTTAGGCCTACTCGAAAGATAAGGAGGAAGTATACCAGAGAGAAAGATAGAGCGAACTGATGGTGGAAGTCCACTCAGTAAAAAAGGGACTTATGCAGTTAGCGCATCTGGATTGAGCCATGGCAGTCTTGATGAAAGGAACAAAGAGGTCGAGCCAGCCAGAGGATCTATTCTAAGATGACGCAGCGAAATGGCAGAGAGTGGAACTAGGCATGAGATCACTAAGATACTTCAGAGCAAGACCCAATTGAGACAAAATAATCACAACAGAACTCTGAAAGTTATTGTACACAGCAGAGAGAGGGAGCCAGTAAAGTTGTTAAATCACAAATGAAGATATATAGGCCTATGCATTATTCGTGTAGCCTAGTTCGCACGAATATAATTATGTCCATGATTTGTATGCATGAAAACAGGTATTTGCTTGTATGCAGGGCTTAAAGTGTGCCTGGACGGTCATGGACGGCGTCCAGGCACTTATTTTAAAATCTGTACACCGTCCTGCCACTTATTTGGCCCACACAGCAAGGAAAGGTAAGGAGCGTCCAGGCACTTCTTTTTCGACACTTTAAGCACTGCTTGTATGCCTGCCTGCTTGTGCGCGCATAGTTGTACAATTTGTACATGTATATCTGGTTTGCATGCATGTTGTCATTGCCGAATAGAGGAACGGTAAGCCTATACTGATGGGCATGGTGGATTCAATTAAGCTGTCGTATTATATACTCTCAGCTTATGAGGTGGCAATTATTGGGATAGTGATGAACGCCGCGGCAATATATAATTATATCGCCTAGATATATACATCTAATATATAATTATATCGCCTAGATATATGAAATATATATATCTAATATATAATTATATCGCCATCAGTAGTCTTGCCCTGCATGGGCAATACGAGCACTGGGCAATATGAGTCCAGCGAGTCAGCGAACACGACCAGTGCCGATAAAAACGCCAACTTCCGATAATAATTATTTTTCGGGGATAATTTATCCGTATACGGCCGAAAAATGCCACTGTCGCGATTGCTAGATTTCCTACGTCGGAGTCACACAACCGCTTGCGTCAGGATAGTAGATGGAAATAAGTGCATAGGCCAACGTGCGCAACTGTGCTGCGCATGCATTCATAGCTTTCTACCTGTATGTTTTATGTATTTTGTGGGGCGCGGTGGTGTAGTGGTGGCGTCGTTGCCTTGAAGCCGGAAGGTTCAAGGTTCGAATCCACCTCGCCGCATAGGGTCCTTGAGCAAGTTTTTCACTCACAATTGCTCAGCACTTCGGCTTGAAACTCCGATGCAGTGTCCGCTCTGCATTCGGGAGCGCCTCTGAGTAGAGAGAGAGAGAGAGAGAGAGAGATTGAAGAGGCGCTATAACAAGTGCGCTTATAAACAAATACAAGATTGTAGCCTATCTCTTAATATCTATAAATATGTCTCTGTTTGTGTCTTAAATATAAAAAAATCAAATAATAATCTTCGTTTAATTTCAAACTGACGCAACGCAGAATGATTACAATGAATCAACGATTCATACGGATGATGAAAAGTTCTAACCAGAAGTGGAATTTAACTGTCTGCAGCCAACATGGAGGGCGCCCATCACGTCCTAGTATACTCATTTGCAAACGCCATCTACCGATTGGAAGGTTGAGTGGACCTCTGGGATGGTCAATGGTCATTGGTCGCATATGTATAATATCGACATACAATTTAAGCCTTCGTCTTTATTACAAGCGATTGTGTTTTCGCGATTATGATGTTTGATATAATGCTCCATATAATTACGTCCTTCGTATATAGGCTATACATATATATATATATACATATATATATACATGTATATAGGCTATATCTAAGATATAAGCTTATACAGGCCTATATAATTTTATGATGATTGTCTATATTACTATGTAGCTTTTTTATTGAGGTCTTGAGTAAACGACAAGCGGAAGCTGAGCTGCATGACGCAGAATGAATGTTCAATCATTTGATTAATCAATAATTCAGTCAGTCAGTCAGTCAGTCGGTCAGTTTGTCAGTCGGATTCCCTTTTAGTCATTCAATCAGATAGTCGACAATAATTGCAGTCAGTAAATCAGTCGGTCGGTCAGTCAGTCAGTCAGTCAGTCAGTCAGTCGGTCAGTCAGTCAGTCAGTCAGTCTGTCAGTCGAAAATTCCCTTTTAGTCATTCAATCAGTCAGTCAACAATTGCAGTCAGTCAGCATATTGCCAATCAGTCAGTCAGTTAATTAGTAAGTAAGTAGTAAGCAAGTAAGTCAGTCAGTAAGTACGTGAGTCAGTCAATTTGAAAATATGTCGTTCATTAAGTCAGTTATTGTCTGTCTGTACATGTATATCTGTATATCTGTGTGGCATTGTCTGTCTACAGGGCTAACTACTTATCGATCAAAGCATGCAATGTAAATAAAATAGGTATTGCTGTTTTACACGATTTTTAAGACTCTTTTATGCCAAAAGTTTTATGTACATTTCAATGTGACACGAAACAGTGGACGGGATCGTGTCTGAAAATAGAAGACGATAATAATTATGTTCCAGACTGTTTTGGTGGCACGTGCCTTTCGAAAAAATCTTCTTTTATCGTTTGTGTAAACTTTATAGTGGTCGTCAGTTTTAATATGCCGACAGCCAGCAGGGTCTCTTGTCGTGTTTAACATGCAAAGCCATCTCTGGTTACAGTCTATGCCATCTATATCCCCCTTTACATGTGCGGGGTTTGACGTCAGTTCTGGGGGGGGGCCAAAAATAACTTTGTCTTTGGGCGACAATATTTTCATCGACCAAATTTATGATCTTTTTCAGTCCTTCGGTCGAAATTTTGTGAAAATATCTATTTTCCCCGTCACAAAAGCTCATTACCTTTTTCTTAGTCCTTGGGACTTAGCCTCCCACCCCCAGCATTTCCTCTTACTCCTCCTAAATGTTATAGCCTACAATTTGGCATTGCCTGTATGTTACGATGCCTAAAATTAGCGCTACATGTTTATTGTTTCGCCATAACCATAACCCCGAACACAGTTTTATTGTATGTATCAAGTTTCAACACAACAAAAATTTAAGATTATTATTTTAAATACACTGCATAGCACGGCAATGTAGAGTAGGCCTACATCTTCGTTGTCAACAGTACTACCAAGTAGTACTGTGTTAACATTTTAGCATTGTTTTAACACTTTGTAAATATAGGGTTACATATAAACATACATTCTATTTATTTATTTTTATTTATTTCTTAAATTTGTAAAGCTCCTCTTCAATGTAGGCTACTCAGAAGCGCTCCCGACCCGGCGGCCCAACCACGGCTAAATAAAACAGTTTTTAGGTTCTTAATTAAGGAACAGATAGGCCTACATGGTCTATGTATTGTACACACATACAATTTTTATACATATATACTATTATATAGATACTTTTCATAATATCTAAGCTTGTATAAACACATAATATGCAACGATTCTTGAGTCCTAGAGTTGTCCTAGTCAGCGTCACATACAGTTGTATCTTTTCATTCTCACCGTCATTCACCAGATGGCGTATTGACTCCTACAACAAAACCAGACATGGTCGACGCGTGAAGGAATAAAAAAATTATCTGATGGAACGCCTCCCTTCATAATTATCACCTCGGTTGTCATGGCTACCACGCCTACAATAGACACAATCTTCACAGGACAAACATGCATGCGAACATTCGGCCAACCCATGGGCCATGGAGACCTGCCTACTTTCATAATAGCTTGGTTGTTATTACAACCATATAGAAATAGTCTTCGCAGGAAGCACGCGAGCATTCATTTAGCCGCCTGATGACCTGTGTGTCCCTCGATACGTTTAGAATGCGAAGAATTTCTTGATTAGTCGAAAAGCTAACAAGCCTGCGATTCATTTGGGTTCTAGCATAGAAGAAAATGCCTGGAAAGAAAATATAATGATCAAATTTTAATGGGGTGAGGAGAACAAAAGAATAATGTAGCCTACATCTATGATTCATTAATGAGTTTATTTTCCTACAGGTATTTATCGTGAACTCGCTGAGTTAACGAGGAATACCTTGTGGAGAATCGTATTGACCTCAGCCCACAAAAGACACCCTCGCAACCATTTTTACTCCAGTGCAAATCACGTCTTGAAATTAGTTCATATTTACCGATGGTTGACGTGCTAATTAAATCGACCAGAAAGGTCAGGTTCAGCGGCTTCAGCCACGAGACAAACATATCAAGCAGCCAGACACGTAAGAAAAGTCAAATTGCTATTTTGTTGTTGGCATGGTTCGCGGATAATGATAATTACCGATTAGTTTTTTGGCAAGACTCTCCGATATTGATTGAAGAATGATCAATCAATCAACCGTGAGCTTCAGGTCAAGCAAATTCAATAGGTATCTCAGGCGCCTTCCTCATGATGGCAAAGCTAAAACCTAGACTAAAACCGTTCCAGAATACAATTTTTTTAAGTCTCCGGAGAATTTTTTGAAATCCCGAGGGATCTGAGATACCTCGGGTAAAAAGAAGACAAAATTATGTCTGGCTTTTTTCTTTTTGTCTTTTGGTCATGTTGATCGATTGGTTTTAAATGAGACTCTAATTAATTTGTGCATTTGACTGTTTGTAGTTAAGTTCTTAATTAATTAATTAATTAATTAATTAATTAATTAATTAATAATTAATTAATTAATTAATTAATTAATCAATTATATAAACTGGCATATAATTTTAGGCTAAATTATATTTATATCGTAATAACCGTGTTAAAATAAGGATTGTTATTACTCGTCTGGGAAATGGATTATTATGTCATAATCGACTGTACATGTATTTACCATCGCACTTTACAACCACTACTTTGGTGACCCCTCTCATCGGGATCTTGGTCTGTTTTGGCCTCCCATTGTCCATTATAATCGATATTGTAATAGGCCTAATCAATAATCATTGTCTATGATTGTCTAATTCGTGGTTTACTGACTGTTACAATTGGTTGCAATAAAATACCTTGATCGATTGACTGATTGGATATTGGCCAATTGGCCTATTTCGTGTCAGTTTATAGCGATTGTGCACGCACACCAAACTGTGCTGAAGGAAATCATTCTTACGAAGACAGTATAGGTCTACTATTTATATTGTAAAAATGTCTCTTGTAAGAGAAGATAAAATAGATAAATTTGTTAAAATACTTTGCGACATTGTGATATATCGCCTCGGTTGATTTCAAACAGCTTTTCGATGCTACTATAGCCTATACTTGATTCTTTGTTAGTCTTGTGCAGATTGGTGGACTTGGTCACTTGGTCGCCTGTTTGACTATGGGAACTGAGGTGAACAAACATTCCATGCATCATTCGTTGTTTTCCGGTTTTCTTTCGTGTAATGTAATATTTTTATGCTAAAATTTTGACGGTATATAATATTTTTTTTATTTTAGTGTATTATAATTTATAAAAGTTGCTTGTTGCTGTTAAACCCCACTGTGGCATATCAAGGATGATTAGTGTCACCCTCCTCCTTTCTCCAGACTTGGGACTGGCACTGCCAACGTACGGACAGTGGCGGAACGTAAAGAGACATTTTCAGACCATTATATAAGACGTTTCAGGACGATCCAATCAGAAATTGGCCTAATAATGAAGACCAGGTCTTCCTATTATTATAGTCTACCCATAAGACTGCATGGTCTTGTTTGTTCGATATTGTCTTTCGTGGTCGGTTGCCGCACGAGCCAATCGATTTTCTGATCCCCTTCAATTAATTATTAACCTCCTTGTTTGGCTAAGAATTTCTTGTTTGCTTTTCAAGGACTCTGCGTTGCACCATTTCGCTGGAAGTATGCCACTCGATTAACAGCAAACAGTGGAGTGCCGCGGTATCACCGGCCAACTAACCGTGTTAGCTCCAGGCAGCAATCACCTGTTTGTTGAGGTGTCGTGATGACGTCCTCTATCACCATGACAACCTCTGGACTCGATCCATCGCTATGCGCGCTCATCTTCTCCTCCTTATTGAGATCGGCTTTCGAACGCTGATAGTCTTATGCAAATCGGGCGATAGATTTATCTGCTACAGTCTTTGTGAGAGGTATTAACACTTCGGAATGCCACTCATCGATTCGGACGAATGATTGAATGAATGACCATGGAAAATTCTGTACCGTCCGCTAGAATTAGAAGCATACGATAGTCGACAGCGTGAGAGTGGGGGATCGCCTCCTATTATATGTCCAGGATTTCTGCCTCGTCGAACAAATTATTAGGCCAACCGTAACTATAGTCACTACGGACGCGTAGAAATAACTGAGTAGAACGTAACTGGTTGTAAGAGACTCGCATTGGAAATCAGTCTCACGTGGATATTGTTCGCAGTCCAAGACCATCAGTAATGTTCTAACCGACAAACAGAGGGAAAACTATAAATTAGCCCAAAGCTGCGTTGAAAGAAAAGTGGAGTCAAAATTCTGAGATAGCTATCCTAAACGAAACAGGCAGAACAATTTATGCTCAAACGTTTTGATTCATGACTGAAACCATGACTGGATCAAGTCGCAGCGAAAACGAATTCGAACGAGGCTAATGAAATCGACCCTCGCACACTAAATTTTCTTCGAACCATTTCTAAAATCGCTGCAACTGAGAAATTTTTAAAGTTCTTGCATTTCTGGAAATAGTTCTATCTCCACAACTAGAACTATTAGCCAACAGTTGAAGTAACCACAAACAATTCTGATAGGGCTCGGCGTTCGTTGATAAGCAGATGCCCTGTTCTTGGCTTTAGCTCTTTAGCAGTAGGCCTGAGCTTTAATTGTAAGATAGGCTAACCATTGGAATATACTTCTGGGTGTGAAGATGAGTAATCCCATAGAGCTGCGCAAAGTAATGGCGTCGATGGAAACGGAGCCTGCGAAGCGAATGAAGATCTTCGTGAATGGCGACAGCAGATTTCTCGGCAAGGACATTGTCGTCAATCGAAGGTCAATCAGGACGTGGGACTCGTTTCTTCAGAACGTCACCAATGACCTTGGAAATCAAGAGGCGATCCGCAGCATCTGTACTCCCATCGGAGGAACCCGCGTGCGATCCCTGGAGGAACTGCAAGATCGCTCTACCTATGTTGCACTGGGATGCGGACCTTTCAAGAAAATTGGGTGAGAGAATATTCGAAAATAAAAATATACTATGCGGAATTATTCTAGATATCTCCGAAATCATAGTTGTAAAAAAAATTCTTTTTTATTCTCTCTAAAAAAACGTGGGTTTTTCGTTTTTTTCCCCATTTTTTTATCGTTTTTTATTTTTTCTTTAACTTTATTTTTCATTTACTTTCTGTTATTATATTCCCTAATTTTAATTTTTCTGATAATCCGTGTAGTTTCCACTAACTCTCAAGGATTCAGCCAACTAAAGTCATTATTTCATCGTTTAACATCATCATTTAAGAGATAGCCTGCGTGTAGTAGGTTCCTAATCAAGGTTTTCAAGGTTAAAATGCAGTTTTAGATGTAGCAAAGTCAAATTAATTTCCGTTTCGGTTTTTTATCGTTTTTTGTCGTTTTTTGTGTGAAAAAATCGACGTTTTTTCCGTTTTTTATTCCGTTTCCATCGTTTTTTTACATATATGTCCGAAATATATCTTTTTAATGTTCAGTTGGCTTGGTATACGAAGAGACTGCAGTACAGAGAGCAGAGAGGACATAGGCATACATAGCATGCAGTGTCTAATTCAAATGTGGTATCATTAGTATATATAATGCGTCACATTACTTCAATCGTCTAATGGACTTACATGATAGACTTTGATTTTTTCATTTGTCTCTAACTCTTTATTGATGGTCGACTTATTTTCTTCTTGTTCCGATTCTTCTTCTTGCTCTTCCTACTGTTAATATTATTACGACAGATGTCCGTGCTGCTATTGTTATTATTGTCATTATTATTGTCATTATTATTGTTATTTATTATTACTATTATTATTATCATTATTGCTATAACTGGAATGTCAGGTAACTTAGGTTTAGTTTTCGATTTAGCTTTAACATAAATTAGTTGGCTATGTGTTATTGAAGTTTAAGATATTTTTTGTAATGATATTATGATACTTCGGGATATCATTATAAGTTATTATTATTATTATTATTATTATTATTATTATTATTATTATTATTATTATTATTATTATTATTATTATTATAACCATTATTATTATATTCATTTCTATTAGCGCTGCTATATTTACGAAATTCCGCAATTGATTGAACGGTTTCAGGTATCTGAACTTGCATCAGAGACAGCAACCGAAATTCACCTCGTCTCCACGGCTGCCTGTCAAGCAGCACCACGATGATGTAAGTAGGACTGCATCACGAAAACCTTTGTATACAATTCGCTTCCTCTATTGGCGATCATAACATAACATAACATAACATAACGTGACATAACATAACATAACATAACATAACGTGACATAACATAACATAACATAACGTGACGTAACGTAACGTAACGTAGCGTAACGTAACGTAACGTAACGTATCGTAACGTCACTCAACGTTACGTAACGTAACGTAGCGTAACGTAACCTAACGTATCGTAACGTAACGTCACTCAACGTAACGTAGCGTAACATAACATAACATAACACAACACAGCAAAACACAACATAACATAACATAGCATAACATTTTACTCGGTAAACCAACATCATATTCAGATCATAATTACATCGTGATTTACAAGTTGTATCGGTTTACGCCGGAGACTCAAAAGGGTCCGAAGATCTCGCTAGCCAGGGCCATCTGCAGAGAGCATTAGATTGGAAGGTGTATCACGGGCATCTGTAAGAAAGCCATTGAACAGTAAAATTATTCTTAACTATCACGATTGTTTAGTTATTATAAACTGAAAGAAATAGAGTAAAAATGGTATGCACTTTAAAAAACCCAAACAAACGGGTAGGCCCTACACATCATCATCATCATCATCGTCGTCGTCATCATCATCAACGTCGTCGTCGTCATCGTCATCATCATCATCATCATCATCATCATCATCATCATCATCATCATCATCATCATCATCATCATCATCATCATCATCGTCATCATCATCGTCATCGTCATCGTCATCGTCATCGTCATCGTCATCGTCATCGTCATCGTCATCGTCATCGTCATCGTCGTCGTGTGTATGCTTGTATGCATTCTATACGTATACATATATAGATAGGTACATGTAGCCTATGTGTAAATGTAATTGCATGTTATGTATAATGTATAATGTTCATGAAAATATGTTCTAAAACGTTGAGTATACTACGGGTTCGGTTCTTCTCTGAGTCTGAGGTGGTAAATATAGTATACGTCGCATTGAACAAGTCTTTCGCTCGATTAATGTTTTGTCAATAAATAGAGGACGCTACGAAAAAATGCATCCTAATAATATTGAACGCTGCAGTTATCAATAGAATTATCTGTATGATTGCCTTATTGTTCTCATAATTATTGTTGTTATTGTTGTAACATATTATTATTGTAGGGGCGCTTCACTGATAGGAGTCAGAATAACTTTGCTGGTAGACTGAGAGACGCTCCATTTGACGCCATAAACATCTTGTGAGAACATTCAGATAATTATTATGTAGCCTATAATCTTTCATTTCTATTATTGCGAATGGAAACATCTTCTATGGAGTGTCATGCTGTAAATCTACGCTATACGCTACATGTAGGCCTATAATACGCTATATAAATTAATCAAATTGATGAATCGCATGGCAGAAGAATCGCTGTTTAAAAACTCATCTACCTGCATTTAGTGACATTATTATTGATTATACAATATACAGTTTTGCACTTTATTGTTGTGCTCTCAGCACGACAAGACTAGCCATCCTAGGGTTACTGTTACAGTAGTGCAATCCCTATTTCTTTAAATACTGCGGGATTAGGCCTACATGACGTCGTGTTAAAAATAGTAATCACAACAACAGCAACAGCGGTAACAAACAGGGTGAGAATTGCCGGAGGTTGCTGGGGGGTTCAGTCCCCCAGTCTTTCTGAGAGCCTCATAGTAAAGTCTGTTTTTCACATCCCAATTCCAAGTGGATCTTAGTCCAATCCCCAGTTATTTTTCCACAATACTCACACCGATAACAACAATTAAAATAGCCAGGGACGCATAATAATAATAATAATAATAATAATAATAATAATAATAATAATATTATTATTATTATTATTATTATTATATATTATTAATATTATTATATATTATTATAATAATAATTATAATAATAATAATAATTATTATTAATATTATTATTATTGTTATTATTATTATTATTATACTAATTGCGTTGTGTTTGCATTGTGAAGCGTCTATGCGAACGGTCAGCCTCTGGAACCTGCTCGAAGGGTGAACATCCCTCGTCGAGTGATGTCCAACTGGGAGGCGGTCCTCGAGGAAATCAATCATCGAGTTCCACTTGTTGGAACGTCGACACAGAGGTACACCATTGCCATGTGCACCTAACAGACGATTCAATATCACATCATCATCCAATCCATACTCAATCATCAACGATGGTTACAACGAATCACCCTGGTACAGTGCTAAAAGTGTTAAAAAAGAAGTGCCTGGAAGCCCCTTACTTTTCCAAAAGAAGTGCCAGGACGCCTCTTACATTTTCAGGTGTGCTGGTCAAATAAGTGGCAGGACGGCATAGAGATTTGAAAATAATAGCCATGACGCCGTCACACTTTTAAGCCATGTCTGGGGGGTGTCATCTGATTGCCATAAGCCATGCTGTTGCAATGCAGTATGTCACAATATTGTATGTTACAATGCATTGCCTAAAAGAGAAATGATACCAACTTGCCAAGTGTATGTTTAATATGCATGGACATCGTCTGACATTTACAACAACCCCCTTAATTCTGGAGGTGCCACTTTTGATTTTTTTCAAGCGCGGTGCTATGTAAATGCCGGGTTACTTATTACACTGCAAGATTACACTACATATATACTGCATCAATTATTTCACTGCATTTCAGTTTGTATACGTTGGAAGGATTCCAAATCAACAATCCGGAGTTTCTGGAAAACGGAGTCTACTACGTGGCAGTCGGAACAGAGTTTGGCGGATTCAAGAAGGCCAATTATGGAGTCTTCGGAAGACCGTCATTCAGGCTACCCGGAAAACTCGACCACAGGTATACATTCATATCCACTTCAAATCACACAGGTTTTAAGTAAGTAAGTAAGTAAGTAAGTAGGTAAGCAAGTAAGTATATTCTTTATTAATCCAACTGCATAACCGCACTTTGGTTTACACAAAATTAGGCATCATAAAGCATTCTTATTAAAAACGTTTTTCTCATTAAGTTGTCTGCCCGTGGGACAATTCGTAAATAGGTTTTGCCTATAATTTAGTTGTTTCCTTATCTATTGCACCACTTACTAGATAGCCGATTACTACTCAAACGAACTAAAACTGAGAATAACTTTATCTCCAACTAAAACTGAGAATAACTTTGTCGCTGACTGAAAGTTCTTTTTAAGTTAACTGAAATCATAACTCCGCCACAGGCTGCCTCTATAGGGGTAGTCAGTGTTTGTCCCAAGCCAGGAGGAGGGAGGAGGGTTCTGCAGTGGGCTTGCATCCCACCCAGGAAAAAAAGCTTTGGCAACAGAAACAACGCCGACAATGGATGTTAATCCTGCACGGGATGGACTAAGGTCTAAGTTAACTGATACCTACTGCAATGAAGCTCGATCAGCAAACAGGGCTGTTTTAAAGGAATTTTTAGAACCGCACAACTCGTTCTTTTCCTTCCCATCCTCAATGGCAAATTAATTCCAATCGGAGGACAATGGCCATTTTTCACTAGTTTTAACTGTACAAATCCTTTTGAAACTGCACATTTTGTGTACAACTGCACGTTAAAAAGCCCCGAGTCCATGGTTAACACTCTGTACATACAGACATCCAGGTTACGGGGATCAGACGACGTCCAGTCGCCGCTCAAATCAACCAGGTTCGTTCAGTCTCAGCAGCCGAGCATCTTCCGACTCAGAGACGGTTCACAGCAGGAAGTCATACCCAGGAACCACCAGAACCACTCACATGCACAGGTAGTTAATTATCAGAGGTGGTGGTGGTGGTATAGTTAGGGTAATGGTAAACACTCGTGGCATGAAGGGTGCGCGGATCAAATCAAATCAAATCAAATAATTTTTATTGGTCCGTTTGTAACAGCAACAAGCACACCAAGTCAGAAACAAAAATTACACAAAGTATCACAAGTAGGCCTATCACCAAGTTGCTAGAAATTAATCAATCCAATAACTTAATTAGTCAACATAAATGATTCAGTCATATGGCCAAGACTGTTTACGCTTTAAGTATCATCCCAAAAAGTGCGCTCAACCTTCCATTCGGTAGCTGGCATTGGTATCGTGAGCATTAGGACGTAGTGGACACCTTGCTTGGTTGCCTATGGTTTAATTCGTCTCCTGTAATAACCGTTCATTACTGATTGCAATCATACCACGTTGTCTCAGTTTGACAGTCAACGGAGATTATTATTTTGTATACATGCAGACAGACAGGCATACAAACAGAGGCAAAGACAGAGACATAGGGAGAGACAGACAGACACATAGACAGAGACAAAGAGATGGCAGCCGAGAGGTAAGACGTGTGTCGTTTAGGTCCACTCAATTGAGAATCATAATTATTGTTTAAGAGTCTCACCCGATAAATTCATTGAAAATTAGCTGATTAGTAATTGAGGGCATAATAATTTATATGATCGCTATAATTTTTATATACAATGCAAAAATCTAGTATCTTTAAATTTACATAACTATCGCATCTTCGTTTTGTATCTGATTTCGTTAGGTTTAAGAAGCCAGCGAGTGATTTTGGTTCGACCAATTTCTACGCGCAGCCAAGTCAACGGAACACGACTCGCTATCAAGAAGTGGACTACGACAAAGGCAAGCTATTCTCCCTCCTCCCCCCATATTAACACTTTAGACACTTCAACCATTGACCATGGACGGGAAGGTCTCTTGCATAAATTATAGAAATGATGCTTCTAGGGCGCCGTCCGCATAACGTACATATAGAATACAATATTACCTAACCCTATATAACCTCATCTTACATCATTATTTACCTTTGCTTGTCTCGTTTATTTACCTGCCCTATTGCTTACCTTATTGCCTACCTTATTGCTTACCTTATTGCTTACCTTATTGCTTACCTTATTGCTTACCTTATTGTTTACCTTATTGATTACCTTATTGCTTACCACATTGATTACCTTATTGCTTACCTTATTGTTTACCTTATTGTTTACCTTATTGCTCACATTATTGCTTACCATCTTGCTTACCTTTTCGTTTACCTTATTGTTTACCTTATTGCTCACATTGTTGATTACCAAATTGCTTACCTTTTCGTTTACCTTATTGTTTACCTTAATGCTTACCTTATTGCTTACCTTTGTAACCAGACGAAGGCGGTGTATTCAAGGCGACGAACAGACGCAAAGAGACACATGGTGCATCGGAAGTGTCCGAATCGAAAGACACTCGCATTGATGTTCCCATCGATATGGTCGAAGCACAGGAGATTGAGGTTATTATTGCTACTGTATTATTATCATTCATTCTGAGATATTTGTATAGCGCCTCTTCAAGATATCCACTCAGAGGCGCTATTACTACTATACTACTAATATTACTGCTACTGCTACTTCTACTTCTACTTCTTCTACTATTACTACTACTACTACTATCACTACAACCATCGCTACCACCACCCCCAATCCCCACCACAACCACCACTACCACAAGTATTTCTATCACAATTACTACATCTGCTACAGTGTTACCAATACAACCACTGTTTTTACTATTGCATTTGTAATTATAATCAATATTATTAGTAGTAGTAATAATAATATTATTGCAAATATTTAAAATTTTTATAAATGCACCGAGGTAAGCAGGATTCCTAAGGGACACCACTGTCACCTTCTTAAAAAAACCAAAAGGCCCTATTTTGATTATTACGCCCTATTTCTAACATTGAATTTCTAGCCAACTAGAAGACTCAGTCTGCTTCTGAATTATGGCCCATCATGGTGTTAGTTTCTTGCTAATGTCTTTTGGTCAATTCAATAACAGGAGGAAGACGCGATACCTACAGTGCGACGCAACATTATAGCGCAACAAAAGAACAAACTTCTACAGAAGAATAATTTGACGAAGGAAACGACAAACAAACGTCCACTGCAGTTGCCTGCGAAGTCAACCGACCAACACCATGACAACGCCACCAGTCGCCAAGGCAACGGTCGTCAAGGTAACGAAAACAAAGACGCCCAGCCAGCAAACAGCCAACGAGCAAATGGTAAACCTTTTGTGGACGTGGTACGTGGTGGAGGTGGCGCCGCGGTGGAAAAGCATCCCCCGGTGGCTGCTGCTGTTGCTGAGACCAAAACGATAAGACAGCGTCAGAAACTGATTCCAGAAGCAGCTCAGCACCGAGCAGACGACTCGAAGACAATCAAGGAAGACGCTGATCATTACTACCATAGCAACGGATATCACTCCGACGATGGCAGCGATAACCATGGCAACGGGTTCAGTCAGAAGAAAGGAGATAAGATGGGAAAACGGGAAAATGACAAAGTGGTAGCGAAGCAGATTAAGTTGGAAACGAAACAAAATGATCGAAACAGAGATATATACGAAGACGATGATGGCAGCGATAACCATGACAACAGGTTCGATCAGAAGAAAGGAGGTAAGACACAGAAAGTGCAAAATGATAAAGTGGTAGCGAAACAGGGCAAAGTGGAAACGAAACAAACTGTTCGGACCAGAGATTTATACGAAGACGAATTATTCGATGATGACGTCTACGAAGAAACGAAACTGAAAACGAACAGCAAGAAGGGATTGGAGAACGGTGGCCGAAACACAATCGTTAATCGCTATAGCAACGGCTATCACCATGACGACGATGACGACCGTAGTCATGACAACGGCGAGAAACGTGCGGCGCCAGGGAAAAGAATCGAATCGAAAGATAGAAATGTTGATGTCAAAGAGAAAGCAAAGAAGTTGCCTGTGGCGTCGAAAATAACCAAACCAAAAAACAAGAAAGCGGAAGAACAACTTGTGAGTATCTTCGCATATTGAAAGGTGAACGCTTCGTATAAGTTATAACAACAGTGGCACTGACAGCAACAATTATAGTGGGGCATACTGATAGCAATCATGATCATAAAGTAGTATAATTTGACAAAGGCGTTAGGTAAAAGCATACTGATAGCAATTATGATCATAAAGTAGTATAATTTGACAAAGGCGTAAGTAAAATTCTACGAAAATATTTCAAAACCGCAGTTCTGCTACAATATTGTGTATAGTGTGGTGCTGTTAGTCTACAGTAACTGGTATTGTACTATTTAATCTGATTTAATGTGAAATTGCTAGAAAATGGTCTGCAAATATAAAGGCCCAGGCTACATGTATAGGCCCCTACTTTACCTTAGCAGGATGAGAATTGTGGAGGTTTTACCTCACAGTATTTCTCAGGACTTCATAGTTAAGTCCTCTTTCTACATTGTATATTCTATTTTCCTCGTGCATCATCATAGTCTGGCCACCCATGCAGTAATTTTCTTACATAATTCCTAACAATTCTAATACTGAGCATCAAAGTGTTTGGACGTACAATTGTACATTTATGATTTTCACTTATAGCTGCCTTGACGTTTCGTACGATGTTTTACATGTACAATTAAGCTTATTGTACAAGCACTTGTAAATAATATTTCATTCTGATTCAATTTAGTTACCTAATTATGGTTTGTGTTATCAACTTATCTATTCTCGATGTGTTCCAGTTGCGAGAGAAGGCGGCCACGAAGATTCAGGCAACTTATCGCGGATACAGAACTCGACAACAGCTGCGAAATGATCGGGTGAGACGTATAAATGTATATAATTATATATACTATCTGTACCCGGCCACGCGTTGCTGTGGCAGAAAGACCGTCCTCTGCCTCCCCTACCCTCCCCTCCCCCGCCACCTTGAGTGTTAGATCTATATTGATAACGCTACAGAAGTTATTAAATCTTTGTAATCCAAGCGTATGTCTCGTTCACACTTAGATTCCTTTTGAGCCGCCGTTTCTGATTGCACAACGTATGGAGATTACGATTACGTTTACGATTACGATTATTGTATGTTTAGGTAAAGCAGCTGGTCAAGCCTGGTCCAAAGCAAAACGCAGGGAAGAAAGCACATGCTGCGCAAAAGCAGACGAGACAGAGAAATGGCGGGAAGGCAGCAGCAGCAGACGATGATGATGACGATGATGATGATGACGACGATGATGACGTCAGACGTCATCTGAACAAAACGAGAATCGTCGTTCAGAGAGGGAAGCAGACGAACAGCCAAAGACAGGAGCAGACAAAGACGAACAAGAAGCAGTCAAAGAGTTCGCCACGGACAGTCTACGGAAAGAAGGTAAGCGACAGGGACAGGGAGACGGAGAGAGAGAGAGAGAGAGACAGAGAGAGACAGAGACAGAGACAGAGACAGAGACAGAGACAGAGACAGAGACACAGACAGACAGACAGAGACAGAGAGACAGAGAGAGACAGAGAGACAGAGAGACAGCGAGAGAGAGAGAGAGAGAGAGAGAGAGAGAGAGAGAGAGAGAGAGAGAGAGAGAGAGAGAGAGGGGGGGGAAGGGAGAGAGACATGAAGAGGGAGAGAGTGATACAAAGAAGGCTGGAGCGAGAGGGAAAAAATCCTTCTCTTCGGATGAGAGACATCTGCGTATTATTTTATTTGCTTAAACTTACTTTCTAATACGTATATAATTATGTTCTAATACATGTATGTACATGTTAAGTTATTTACTTGCCAATTTAATTTATTTATCCAACATTTTTATTTGTCTCCTGACATGCATGTCTTTTGCAATGCTTTTTTATAGAGCGTTTTAAAGACAGTTTTGGAAGATTGAAAAGAATATAAGACTTAGATATCTAACCCTAGAAATTACAGCAAGGAAGGATGGAATCGGGTGTGATCAGGCTCTTGAGAGCCGGCTCGATCAAGAGTTTTGATTGTAGTCGAACCGATCTTACACGACACGGGTCCTCGCCAGACTCATGGGCTGCGAGGGCCGACATCGTGGCATGCAAAATCAGTCCTACGTTAAAAGACAGACTAGAAGTGTTTGAAAAAGAAAGGAAAGTGAATACGGAATATCCACAGGGACGTTAGTTCCACATTTCACACAGCCTTCCATCAGTGGCTAATTGATGAAATGGCTGTGATCCTAAATGTGGACGTTCCTGCCTAGCGTACCAACATTGTATAAAGTAATCGTTTTGGTAAAGTGTTGTAACCTCCTAGGCTGCGCCTGAAACGCTGCTTGAAAATAAATTCTCACAGAGAATCAGAATAGTACTATCTAGGAAGTATAACGATACCGGTTTCCGGATGATGACTAAATACATGCTAATATATTGTTTGAGCCATGAGACAAATCTCAAACAAATCATGTCTCTCGGTGCGTTTTTATAACCGTCTTAGTTTGCTGCTTTCATTCCATTGGATGGAAAGAAATGTAATGTAAATGCTAATATCGCAGAAAACTCTCAGCGTGACACTTTAATAATGAGCAGCTGATTTGCTGATTGATCACCATGGCAACCGAACGCGTCTAATTGTTCGATAGACAATGCAGCTGTAACCATGACAACCGGTTTGTGACGTGCGCTTCATTCTCAAGACTATAAAAAACAATAATCACAGATTTATTTGTTTATTACAGGAGAACGAAGCTGCAACTAAGATTCAGTCAGCGTATCGTGGATACAGCGTTCGAAAGCAAATGAACACAGAACGAATGTTATTGGCTGAGGTAAGTCTCTTATTCATTTTTAGACCACGTAACAATTATTGTTAGGGACTGCAGTTGCGATTTAAAGTCGAATAATCAGGTCTAAACATATCATTAAGAAGTTTTACACAGCTCCCCTTCAACGTAATCTACTCATGAGTCTTCTTCTTCTTTCTGCTCTTCCATCAGTTTCCTGACGATGAGGCCCTTATGAAGTGTCTCCATAGTGTTCTGTCCCTGACAGTTTCGCCCACCATGGTCATATAACTATCTACTAAATACACTGTGATAGAAACATATTGAAAGCCTTAATCTAATGACAGAGAATCTGCATCTATGGATGACACTGAACAACTGGTTATAATTATAAGAATCAACACTGTCCAACTCGATAACCATTATTTTCGGTCATGGAATTCAGTCATGAGCACTTCGATCTAGATGCTATTCATAAACACTGGAGTGTGTAAATCGTGGACGACATGCCCAGGGTTAGCAAAAGCAATGGGAAGATCGAGAGCGTAATCATCATCATCAAAACAAGGAATTGTTAGTAGGCTATTGTTAATGTTATTATCTTTAACCAAAATAATTATGCCAAAGTATTATGTTCACTGTTAAAATTGTATCATGTTTGTTTGTTGTTTTGGTTCAGGAAAAAATAATAACGATAATAGTAAAAATAGTAATAATAGTAATAATAATAATAATAATAATAATAATAATAATAATAATAATAATAATAATAATAATAATAATAATAATAATAATAATAACAATAAAAGTATACTAAGGTAACGTCTGTTTAACAGAAACTAGTAATTTTTCTCGTACAGAAGACGAAGCCGCGTGGCAAAGAGTCTCCGCCCAGCAGACAACAAAAACAAGTGAACGTGACTAAAAGGTCAAATGAAGCAAATGACAAGACGAGAAAAATCCAGAAGAACGCAAGAGATGACATTGACGACGACGAAGACGAACCATACGAACAGGAAGTCAAGTCCTACTCACGAAAGAAGAAGGACGCCATCCAGAAACAGGAACCGGAGAAGACTGGCAAAAAGGAGACGAAAAACCGGAAAAGTATCTTTGACAAATTGGTAAGAAGAGATATGCGAAAAGGTCGCGTGGCTTATGAAGATTGTTCTGTGTAGGAAGAGTGGAAGAAGAGGAAAAGGTTAAATATAGGCAGAGTAAGGCGAGAAGAGATGGAAGGAATAAGAAGAGGAGGGAAAATGAAGAGAAAGGAGGAGAGGAGGAAGCTGAATAGATGAAGTGAGAGGAGGAAGATGAGGAAGGGGAAGGAAAGACAGAAGAGCAGAAACAAGGAGAGGAGAAAACAAAATATTTGGGGCTAGAGAAAAAGCAGCAGAAGAAAGAGTTAGAGGATAGGCGAACAAAACGAGGCAGCTACATGTAAATAGATGAAGTAAAAGGAGAAAAGATAGTAAGTAGAAAAGAATGTTGAATGAGGAGAGAAGAAAGCTATATATAGATGGAGTGGTGGAAGATGCGATGGAACCGAAGGAAGTGGAGGAGTAGAAACTAGAGACAGATGGAGAATACCGGTACGAAGCGATGAGGTGGAGGACAAAGAAATGGATTAGCGTATACCACTGTAAGAGGAGGATAAGAAAGAGGAGAGGACGAATGGAAGGAGGGGAATGAGGAAGACTAAAGGTGGAATTTCCTATTACCTTTCAGTGTTTTTACGCGAAAAGCAATCGTCCACTCGTTTCGATGCTCCTCTTAGACTAATAATCTAAACGGCTGCATCACATTCACATGATATAATTATTATTATGTTCCCATGGTAGAAATGTCGTTATTGGCTTTCTCTGGAATCATTTTCTGTTTTCAGTTTGATTAATTTCTGAAGTCTTGCCGCTAGCACTACTCGGAAAATGTTTTATTCTTTGAATTACAAATATTTTTCTATTACTAAAATATTGCAATTATGAATATTTCTTACGACTAAAATATGGAAATTCAAAAATTCTTTCATGACTAAAATGTTTCAATTTCGAATATTTTTCCATGACTGCACTATCGTAATTAATAAAATTTCTCCGTGACTAAAGTACAATAATTTATTATTTTATGTATAAATTATCACAATTTCATGTAAATGATATTTCTCGCTGTGTCTCAGAGAGATGAGGCTGCAGTGAAAATCCAGTCAACATACCGAGGTTACAAAACGAGGAAGGACTTGGAAGCCAGGCGAAACGACCTGGGAAAGGTTGGTAGTCTTAATTAAGTCTTAATTAATTTCTATTTCAACTGTTTGGTTTTTGATAGGCATGAATTATTGGAACCATCATGCCGTATATATATATACGTGTGTATATATATATATATATATATATATATATATATATATATATATACATATATATATATATGGCTCATCTGCACGGCCTTCTAGGTCATTTCAATCTCCACTGAGAACTTACCCTGATCAGTGGATTTGTCCACCATAGCTTTTCCTCTCTGTTTCTTATAATTATATACTTTGTGACTTGATTTGGAGCGCTGTCACTTTATAAATTAGACCATCGCAGCTTTATCATACAGAAAACTGTGGAAGTTTTCAGCCCATGGACAGAGGTGATGATGACAACAACGACAACGACAGCGACGATGATTACGACCGTCATAATCGCCACCACCACTACCACCACCACCATCATCATCATCGTCGTCGTCGTCGTTATCGTCGTCGTCGCCGTCATCTCCATCATCATCATCATCGTCCTCATCATCATCATCATCGTCCTCCTCATCATCGTCATCGTCATCATCATCATCATCATCATCATCTTCATCATCATCATCATCATCATCATCATCATCATCATCATCTTCATCATCAACATCATCATCATCATCATCGTCCTCTCTATTCTCTAACCACCGAAATCACTATTCACAACTGCTCCGCTTGTTTTCTTAGAGAAGGACCTTCAACAAAACGCCTCCACTCCAGACAACGACGTCACTCAAGCGCAACGCTCAGCAACAGAAGGACTCCGCAGCTCCCACTCCCATCCCTCGCAAGAACGCCGCATCTCGAACCAACCTGCAGCAGCAGCAGCAGCAGCCTAAGCAGCAGCAGCAGAATCTGGATCCCCTCTACGATAGTTTCGAACGGCAGAAACCATCTCCACGAGTGGCTGCCAGGAAGATACAGAAGCTGGAGAGAGATGAAGAGGAGGATGCAGATGATGAAGATTATCGTCCAAGAAGGACAAAATGAGAAAAGTAGTGCATTCATCTGCACGGCATTCTTTACAAAGGAGCTGCATAAATAAAGTATTATATTGCAAAATTAATATATGAAAGTACAGTGATTTTTATGATATTACAAACTGTATTTATAAAGGAAATTGATTTGAATTGAAGCATATAATTATAGGCCTACACAAACATATATTATCTAAAATCTACAGACATAGGCTACAAACCTTTATACTTGAATACAACTGTATTCATGAATACATACCTGAATGTATGCATGAATGCATAATGTTATGTGCACATACAAACCTGCAGGTCCTAAGCGTTGAGGACAGCATTGAATAAACATACTCACTTTACTCAGCTGCATGGTCTTATAATCTGAGATTTTAAATGACTTTACAGGATAATAATTCTGCTAGTGAATGTTTTCGCTTTCACTGATAATCTGAGACTGGTACACTTGACTTTCAACTGCTGTTAAAATGTTGTGACGTTGTGTGTTATTGACAATTATTAATTCATCATGTTTTGGTTAAACATTAAAACGAAGTTTTCTAAGCTAAATTCAATTTCCTTACTGAAAGAGACTTCAGTCTGGTGGATCCGACCTCGTCTTCAAAGTGCGATGCAAAGGTATCGTTATTTCAGAAATAATAATCTGTGAGTCCCTTGGAGAATAAAGTATGCCACAGGACATAAAAATTTCTCACTTATATAATGCAATGTAATTTAGATCGCCGAGAATTTTTTAGTGCCCACAAAAACCACGTCAGGGAGACTAGCGTATTGAAGCCTTATTCACCGGCGCTATATCAAATCAACTCCGCAATACCCAGAGCTGCCTCTTTCATACCGGTGACAGGTGAAAATCCGGGGTAAGGTCAAGCCGAGGAGACAGCGTGGTGCTACAGTGGTAGTCGGTGGTGGTGATGGTGATCGTGCGGTGTAACTTGATTAGAATCAGGATAGGAGAGCTTGAAGAGTTCTGTTTTGAGCCGTCAGCGGAAAGTAGCAGAGCAGATTGCAAGCGGATGTGAGGTTATATTATAAGGGAGATTGGAAAATGAGAAAACAGGCGGAGGTCTTTTGGGAGTCCGTTCCAGAAAGCAGCAGGTGCAGCATAGACTAAGAAGATATTGCAGAATTATATCTGCGTAAACCTATCTCATTGCCTCTTTTTAATGCTCTCTATCTGTATATATGGCCCTTCTATGGGTAAACCTGTCTCTTTCTAGCCGTATCTCTCTGCAAAAATCTGTCTTTTGCTGCGATCGAAGATGTGCCTCTACATGTAGACCAGTATTCCTGCGTGTTAACCGATTACTGTGCGCAAATCTTACACGCTGTAAATTATTTGTCCCATCGTCGTATGTCGTTTTTGGTCTAACTATAGCCACACAAATAAAATTAGGTAAATAAGTAGCCAATTAAGTGACGTAGGCCTATTCATTAAAATGCGGCAACTTCATCGTAGGTCAATCCGCAATCTACATGTATTAGTATTAAACCTATAATTGCACAATAATAATTACTGCTTTGTGTAATTGTGTAAACCTAGCCTACATGTGTGTATTTCTATGTCTCTGTGCATACATGTATCTCTTACATATAGGTTTATGCATAATGATATAAGCCAGCCAATTTCTCCTATAGCACGATGTAGCCTAGTAGTTCTGCATAACAATTGCCGGAGACGAAAAAATGTGTTCATTATCCCTATTCTTGATTTGACGTCATTGTTTGAAACTAACACGTCATCGGCTCTCTGTTACTTCTCGCCCTTTGGCGACGTCATTATAATTATCAATTGTAAATAATTATTTCATAGTAATTTGCTTGCAAGAGTCAGTATAATATTTTATGACGTGTTTTTAGGTTTAGTGTAAGTAGCCTAACTAACTGCCAGTATTATTTAACATTACAGTATCTTCAGAGACGTTGTCTACTTATCGGTTGTCAACCAGTGTTTAATCTAGACGTCTCTGGGGAAGGAAGTTCCCCCCCCCCCCAGGATTGACATTTCCCCCCCCCCCCCCCAGAAAAATTTGACAAAATGATATTAGTTTTTTTTACTGTTTTCATCATTGTTTTACATGAAGTGCTATAATATATCGTGAAACTATTTACTATTATATGATTATAACGACATTATTTACTAATATAATATATGATACTATCATGTTGCAATGAGTAGGCTATAACTTACTGTATATATTAGTATAAACACTATATTTGACTAACTAAAAACAGAGATGACATCCCTCCAGAAAAATTTGGCAAAATGATAATAGTTTTTTTAGCTGCTGCTTACATCATCGCATTACATTAACTGTTACAATATAATATACCGTAATATTATTGACTATTATATGGTTATAGTTATTATTGACTATTACACAATCCTGCTAAAATGAGTGTTAAGATGACACCTTAAAATGCTGCCATTGCAATGTGGAAATTCAAAAAGTTTCTGATGAGGCTCTGAACAAGTACAGGCATTTTGTTAAGATGACACCTTAAAATGTTGCCATTGCAATGTGGAAATTCAAAAAGTTTCTGATGATGCGCTGAAAAAGTAAAGGCATTTTGTTAAGATGACACCTTAAAATGTTGCCATTGCAATGTGGAAATTCAAAAAGTTTCTGATGATGCTCTGAAAAAGTAAAGGTATTTTGTTAAGATGACACCTTAAAATGCTACCATTGCAATGTAGAAATTCAAAAAGTTTCTGATGAGGCTCAGAAAAAGTACAGGTATTTTGTTAAGATGGTACCGTAAAATGCTACCATTGCAATGTGGAAATTCAAAAAGTTTCTGATGAGGCTCTGAAAAAGGACAGGTATTTTGTTAAGATGACACCTTAAAATGCTACCATTGCAATGTTGAAATTCAAAAAGTTTCTCATGGGGAGGGGGCACTTCCCCCTCCCCATACCCCTCCCCTTACGGGTCTCGGCGCTACGCGCTTCACGAGCGTCCTTCGGACGCTCGATTGTCTCCCCCCCCCAGAAACCTGAATTCCCCCCCCCCAGCGGAAGGGGACTAGATTAAACACTGGTTGTCAACCTTTTCATTAGTTTACTACTTTTATTGCAAGGTTTTAAGCTTAGTGCAAGCAGCTTACCTGGCGGATTACAGAACATGTATCTTTGGAGACGCAATCCAAGTTTTGAATGCGAATTGCGTCACAGTAGTTTGCTCGCAGGAGTCAGTAAATTGCGTTCATTTCTAGTTTTTAGATTTCGTGCAACCAGCTTAACTGGCTGATAAATACTGAACGTTATCCTTAGAGATGTGCACTCGTACAGTAGTCGAATAATTTCTCGACAGTAATTCTCTCCCGCATAGATTCAGTTGATTTCCCTTGGCGCGCGCCAAGCAAAAGTCCTTTGTCTTGAAGTAGATTTTCATCAGCACCATGCGAAAGCGTCTCACTGCCAACAAGACCCCTGCTGAATCCGTTTCGGTTCGAATGGCCAAACTGAGGAGCGCGAGTTTACGTGCGGCGCTCGCAGACAAGCTGGCGCTGGTCGAGGACGAGAGGTCGAAGATCATCCACAAGTACCAGCACAGAACGGAAGCACTGGAGAAGCGACTGAACGACATCCGCTACACGCGATCCATGCCTCTCCTCCTGCTCAACATGGTTCATCTGCAGCGAAGGATGACGTCAAATGACGTCAGCATGAACATCGCAAACTGCTATCTCATGCACCAGGAGAAGAACCTGAAGAAGCTGACGGAGGCGGCTGAAAGCAGAGGCGACGGGGGTGACGAGGAGGTCCCCAAGAACCTCGACCGTAAAGTTCTTCGTCACGCGAAGTTCATAAGGAACGCCTTTGAGGAGGCTTACAACCTCGAAACAGACGTCAGCTGGACGTACGGGTACGACCGCAGCGCTGACATCTACGAGTATGGTCGCACGGGCCATGACCTTCACTGCATGTCCGCCAGGGATGTCCCGGTGGGGGTGAAGACCGGCGCCTATCCCCAGTTCAATGAGGTCAACGTTGCCGCATACGATGCCCGCAAGGTGGAGGGCACCACCGGCACCATACCCCGTTCTCCACTGGCTTCCAGTTTCCCACTCGCTTCCAAGAACGCTCAGCCTGTAGTTCAGCAGGATGAGAGTCTGCTACCGCTACTACAGGGAGGGACGCAGCCGCCGAAGCCTCAGCCGACTAAAGTGGGCTTACCCGCGAAACCTCCGTCATCTGCTAAGACTGTTCGACCTCAGCTCAAGTTGTACATAAGGAAAGCACATGAGAGGAAAAAATGACCTGAAATTAATGTGACGAGGATTTTAGAGACTGACTGTGGCATTTGAAGGCTTTGCGCATCGCTTCAATTGTCCGATCGTAGGCCCTATATTATAATAAATATAGGCCTAGTGCTGTTGCCTTTTGTTGCTTCCATGGTGAAAGATTTATGCCTACCCCCAATTGTGGTAGACAATTAGACATTCATTATAATTATATGCGTGACACTATCGAGGTGCGAAACTGCGCTAAATGATCGTCTTATTTCACCGCAGTATGATTGATATTCATGGTATGAATGGATGATAAGAAGATATTAATTACACGAGTTGAAGTTTACTGTCGGCAACCATGAAAGCCCTGTTGCTCGGTTTTACCAACACCATCTGAAGAAGGGAAGGTTGAGTGGACCTTTGGTAGGGTAGCGAAATGCGTTACATGAATAGGCATACACACACACACACACACACACACACACACACACACACACACACACACACACACACACACACACACACACACACACACACACAGGAGTACATACATAGGCCTACGCACATGCGTATACACAATGTATACTGGTGCACAAGCGTTATTATCCGGGCTGTGAACTTGGATTAACTCTTTGTAGTTGGCGACACAGAACGTATCAATGGAGCAAATCTTTAACGTAGGCCTAATAAAGCGGAGGCTTTCAGAATTATTAACGCCTAGGATATAATTATACGACCGGCTTAGATTGTTCCATGTGGACCAAGCGACTTGAAATAATAAGAAAAACAATCTGCTGATCATGTACGTACACGAATCTTCATGGCCTACTATTCCCCTAACGACGCGCCAAGGGTCTATCAACCCCCTCCGCATTTTTGGCATTCTTGTAAGTCACTTTGAGGTAGAGGAAAATATTTACTGTGGCCAGATGGCTAAAAACGTCTAATGATAGGACGCACATACAGGCATGCATACATTAATTTATACATGCATGCATACATTTATGCATACATACATTCATTCACGCATACAGACAGACTGATAGGCATATGTGCATGTACAAAATTGTGCATGCATGTAATACATACATACATACATACATACATACATACATACATACATACATACATACATACATACATACATGCATAGGCCTCTACATTTACGCATACATAGATATATGCATACATACATACACACATTAGCCGCACATGAATACATTGTATGCCTGACAAAACAACGGCGTCTTTTATGTAGCTCGTTAACAAGCGCTTAACATACCTTCATCCAACTTATCTTGATGGCATTCGTGTCTGTAGAATATTTTGGTCCGCGTATATATAGGCCTATATTCATGGCCACATTTGTATCTGCTGTCACCAGACATTCCTCTTCGACTATAACGACTCCTTGTACCCCACCCCTGCAGCCAAGATTTTCCTGAAAGGTGATTTTTCTTTTCCTTATCTCGAAGGCTTTTTTCTTCTTCTGATGGCGTTTGATTATAATTAATTATTAGATGTGGCGACTGATTTGCAACCTAAAACTCAGAGTCGTATTTTTTACTGATCTGTGTACGAACCTGTCAGCCGCAAACCAGCCGACAGCATCAAGTAGCCTAGGTTTTAACAAGACTATTATTACTTCTCACTCGTATACACAAACTTTTTCATACGTACATGTACTTAACGCAGGTTCTTGATGTGTAGGCTATAGCACGTGTGAGTATAATAATGTGTGACGATAACTTGTGTACATAATTATGTAGGCCCTACATGGCTCTCTGTGTACAAACGCTCTTGTCTGTCTATGATAATTATGTGCTTGTGAAGCCAGAAATTTATGGGAAAAAGTCGGGTTTTTTCGAAAAAATAAAAAAAACACAAAAACGACAAGGGCCTGTGAATAAGCTTATGTCGACTCTTGCCGATTGGATATTTAGTGCTGTAGACATCGACTATTTTATTTCAAACATTAAAAAATTGGCTAAATTATGGTCAGACAGCCACAAAAGGAAAGATGCATATCAATGATGCCACTGAGTCGAGAAAGCTTGGCTGCTTATTGGCCGCATTGGAAGAAAAATCGATAAGACGCTGGACATTCCGTCACTGCCAGATACAAGACAGTGTTGTTGTTCTACGCAGAAATATAGACTGGAGCAAGCGTTTCGAGTTGTTTGCTAATTTTCTTGGATGAAACGTTAGATCATCATCCATATTCAGGTCTCCTGGAGGCATAGGGGCCGTCCATAAAGTACGTCACGCTAATTTTGACCATTTTTAACCCGCCCTCCCCCTGTCACAAACTGTCACACTTTCTCGGAACCCCCTTAAAGTATATCACACTTTCTCGGACCCCCCCCCACCCCTAAAGTACGTCAGACTTTCGAATTTTTTTTAATTGACACCTTATTCAAATTTAATCTAAAACACACTTCACTATTAAACTGTAAAGTTTCCACTTAAAAGAACTATCACATTATTAAAATGACTTTAATAGTAGAATAGTTATACTTATAATTGTCAACAGTTGTCACAGTTATTAGGCTAATTGAAGCACTAGTAACTCAATGTAGATTGAATTTGAAAACAAAAATTGCAAAAATTAGACTAGACAATTATATAATACACATCATTAAAAAATAAATGTGTGACGTCACACATGGCCGGACCCCCTCCCCCTGTCACAAACTGTCACACTTTCTTACACCCCCTGCCCCCTGTAGCGCGACGTACTTTATGGACGGCCCCATACATGTATGCGCTTAATATATCTCTTGTATAGCATCTTTTGTTCTGGGGTGGCTTCTGACCACACAACCTGAACAAACAAGAAAGCATACATGTAATCACGACATTACAGGCATGAATGTCTGTAGGCTATGTGTGAATATATACTTTCTACGACCTTTCTATACGTATGCAACTATGCATGTATGTATGTATGTATGTATGTATGTGTATAACTATATATGCATGTATTTATGTATGTATGTATGTGTGTGTGTATGTACAGGGTGGCCCAAAAAAAGTGATAACACAACCTAGCAAAGGGTCATTTAATATAATTGAATCAATATAACGTTTTGTAATTTACTGTCGTATGCCAAGTAGTAATTACTCTACTCATAAAACATGTTCAACGTGTCCCTCTTGCTTCTGAACAACTTTTTGTAAGCGAGAAACACCAACTGATACCATGATACCGCAGCTGAAAAGTTCACGTTCTCGCATGTCTCCTTTCTGGAACTTAATTGTCTTTTCTTTGATTCAAATGAATAAATACGACCATGTTGAGAATTAACTGGCGTGGCAAAGGTGAATATATCTTGTTGTGGGTAAACCAGATGGTTCGTAGGCCTACACTTCTGTCATTAGGAAACTGTTTAAGTAGCTGCTAACTACGTTGCAAACGTTTCAATTTGCAATTTTCGTTGAGCGTCTGCCCGATCACACGCTTGTTCGTTTTCAGTTGTAAATATTGCTTTACAATACGTTACACCGACGACCGTGATATACCCTTTTCTCTTTGAATTCCCCATGGACTTTGTGACTGTGAGGATCATCTTCTTGACTGCAGATCAGCTCACTCACCCGCTCAATGTTCTGTCGTGTTCTAGCAGACTTTGGCTGACCACTTCCGCGTTTACGTTCTGTTGTACCGTCATTATCAATTTATTTAATAACCCAACTGACTCTATAGGCTTTGTGTAGAAACACATTTTTCATATGCCTTGCACTCCAATGTTTCTCAATTCGCAAATTTTTAATGAGAATACGGTCTTTTGTTGTGATTTTTGTCATTCTGGTTAAAATATCTTCAAAACACGCAGAAGTTGACGGTTGGCAAATAAAAAATAAAAAAGGTTGACCGGAAGTTGTCGTAATAATGATGTCATATGACTAAACAGTTAAGTAAGTAATTTAGTGAACTTTTTCAGCTATTATGGATATAGTCTAAACAGAGTTGAACTAATTATAGTACATTATACGAGGTGTTATCACTTTTTTTGGGCCGCCCTATATGTATGTATGTATGTATGTATGTATGTATGTATGTATGTATGTATGTATGTATGTATGTATGTATGTATGTATGTATGTATGTATGTATGTATGTATGTATGTATGTATGTATGTATGTATGTATGTATGTATGTATGTATGTATGTATGTATGTATGTATGTATGTATGTATGTATGTATGTATGTATGTATGTATGTATGTATGTATGTATGTATGTATGTATGTATGTATGTATGTATGTATGTATGTATGTATGTATGTATGTATGTATGTATGTATGTATGTATGTATGTATGTATGTATGTATGTATGTATGTATGTATGTATGTATGTGTGCATGTATGTACATGTATGCATGTACATGTATGTATGTATACATGTATGCAAGCACCTATGTAATTTTTATATGCATATCACGATGCATATTTTACGCTTGTGTCCAGACAATAAAACTGGCACCGGATTCATGCATCACAATAGCGAATAGATTCGTGAAATTGGTCTTATTAATTTTGTACACGCTACAGAACCGCCTCTTTGAAGTTCCAACAACGACCAAATCATAGAGAACTGGCATTAATAAAGAGTCGATTGGTGCACGGATACGCTGTAGCATCAGGCCCTATGAAATTTGCACTTTGAAGAAAGAGTTTTGTTTGCACCTATACTGTATGGCCATTTGTTCGTCGCAGAAGTGGTCAGCAACTATATAAAAATATATTTAAATTGCTATCTAAATTTTAGATATCAATTTAAATATATTTTTATATCGTTGTTGACCACTTCTGCGATGAAGCAATTGGGTTCACTCTCCTCTTAAATTGGCCACTCGGTGTGAGATATATATATATATATATATATATATATATTTGGTACAAATGAAGTTGGTTTGTACATGTAGCCTATAATTGGTCATAATATAATGGTTATATTTATTACTTATAAGTCATAGGCCTATAATTATGTACATGTATGCCAATAACATTGGCCGTATATTTAATGTACACCAATCATGCAGATATATTGACGTGTATACGACAATATATACTCACAGTCTCGCAGTCAAAGAAACTAGTCCATGGGCATATATCTATACATTATTATGCATATATATATCTACTACATGAGAGCTATCCATATTAATAAATAGGTCGCTCATACACACGTATATAATTATATGTAAAAATATTATTTATATATGCATACACACATATAATGTGGACATATACAATACATGTATATTAATCCTATATGTAGCAGATCAATTAGGCGTTTCCAAGGGGTTCTGTTGATAGATTCGTCTGTTGCTACGCTACAAAACCGTCACTTAAAGTCTCTCCGAGAGAGAATTTCGTTTCCTATCTGGCGGCGGATAGGGACTCGAAAGAAACAGGGAACAGGAAGGAAGTGGGAGAGGAAGTAGTAGGGAACAGGGAGGAGTTGAGAGCTTCCCTAGTTACGGAAAAAGGAAAAAGCAGCCAAAGGCGTTGTAGCCTATATACTTCACTGCGTTGAAGCACGATGACCGTGCGCGACCACGAGTGCACCAGTTATATCAACGACGTGGACGTAGAACCGCGGACACTGCAGCGCAACTGGCCTGATAGCGTCTTTACCACTCGGCCAAGGCTGCAACCGGTGATGGGTAAAACAAACGATCAGCTGCTCATCAAGGAACTTGTCAAAACGTCGAAACTTCTTGTTGTTAAGGTATTCATTCATTCAGTCGTTCATTTATTTCATCGTAACGAGGATTTATTATTGTTGTTGTTGTTATTATTATTATTTTTTTTTAAATTTTTTTTTGGATTAAAACCAGTCCAGAATGACCCTACTCTTCGTTATCTTGATCCTCGAATGTGCCTCGAAATGCGATTGCGTTAAAACGTTGTATCGTTAAAGAGATACGTTGGTATTATTATTATTATTATTATTATTATTATTATTATTATTATTATTTTTATTATTATTATCATCATCATTATTTTTAATATCATCATCGTCATTATCATTAGACGTCTGTTTATTTCACAACCGTGTTCTAGCTTGGAGCTCTAACAGGAACAGAAGCCTTGATAAATCACCACGACTACATCTCAGTGACTGCAGGACAGATTTTTATGAATTTTTATCCCTCTATGCACTCGGTAGTGTTGATGGACTATAATACTGGCCATCGCGAACCCCTTTAAATTAATAACACCTGCCTTATAACGATAATTATCGCCTTTAATCTTCGACGAGAAAGAAGCCACTGTGCCAGCATGGACATCTTACAGAAAAAACATCAATAATTGATTTCGAGGGAACAGACTCTGTTGACCTTAGATGGAGAAAAATTCTGTCGGGGTCGGATGATCCGGTGAAGATTTAACGGGGGGTTGTCCTAAGGGTGAAGTCGTTCGTGTCATATTTATGAGCTGCTAATGCATTTATCCGTTGCGTTCGCGAGTGGCTAAAGTGGTGGATTAATAATAATGAGAGAAAGAGCTGCTGTCCATTATCACTGCTCTGTCTCTGTCTTTGATATTATGCTTGACGACGCTATGGGAGTTAGGATCGTAAGAAAAGTTCGGAAAGTTACATAGGATAAGCTTATAATTATAATTTTTATTTTCGGTTGGTTGATGTTTGATTGTGGTATTTTTTGCCTCTTCTCTGCACTCTTCTCATCGTCTGTGCTTTGTTGATCTCTGCTCCGCTGCTGCTTTCGGCTCACCTATTGCCTGCCGTGGACTGTTCTGCTCTGTTCTGATGTGTTTCGTTGTGTCTTTCTCTGTTCTGTTCTGTTCAGCTCTGTTCTACTATGTTCTGCTCCGTTCTGTTCTGTGCTGTCTTGCTCTGCCCCGTTCTGCCCTGTTCTGATCTGTTCTGATCTGTTCTGCCCTGTTCTGATCTGTTCTAATCTGTTCTAATCTGTTCTGCCCTGTTCTGATCTGTTCTGCCCTGTTCTGATCTGTTCTGATCTGTTCTGATCTGTTCTGCCCTGTTCTGATCTGTTCTGATCTGTTCTGATCTGTTCTGATCTGTTCTGATCTGTTCTGTTCTGTTCAGCTCTGTTCTACTATGTTCTGCTCCGTTCTGCCCTGTTCTGATCTGTTCTGATCTGATCTGATTCTGTTTCGCTTTTTCTGATCTGTTCTAATCTGTTGCGAGCATGCTCCTCTATTTTCTCCTCTTCTCTGCAACATGCACTCTCCTCTGCTCTCTTCTACTCTGATCTGCTCTGCTCTCCATTCTTTTCTCTTTCATTCTCCGTTCGTCTTTTCCCGTCTCACATAATCTCCTCTCCATTCTTTCCAATTTTTCTCCTCCCATCTTTCCAAAATCATCAGTTCTTTCTTTACAGCCACACGATCCAGTCTCTCCAAGCCTTGACCAGATCAGTTCATCTCCGGACAGAAAAAACGGCAACGAGTCCTCCTGGTTTTCCCAACACGGACTGCATTCCACATCCGCTGGTCTCTATAGCTGCTGACCAAGCAGATCCATTGGGACCTCAACCGGAGACTGCTCAGGTCTTGCTCTACCCCGATCGACGACAGTAGAGGTACGAGACGACGACCACTCAGGCCACATATCAGGGAATCCAGGGCAGAAGACCGGACCGGGTCAAACCTTTCGACGGATCGCTCAAGCCACAAGGTAGGGCCTACACACATGGTTAGAGACAGACGATTACTCTAGATGGCAATCTGTGATAGAAACACAGGAAGGTACAGATGTACATTGTAGACTAATCACGATAATGTAGGTCAATGTAATGAATATTATTAGACACGAGTTGAAAATGCATAGAATAGATGGTTCTGTATGCAATAAACAGTAATTTTTGAAGGGAGAGTTTGACGAAATTCAATGTTGGATGTTTGAATGACATGACGGCGACAACGATGAAAATGGTGGTGATGACGACGACGATAACGACGATGGTGATAATGATGACGATGGTGATGACGATGATGATGATGATGACGACGACGATGATGATGATGATTTTGGTGGGGGTGGTGGTGATGATGATGATGATGATGATAATGATGATGATGATGATGATGATGATCATGATGATGATGATGATGATGATGATGATGATGATGATGACGGTGACGACGACGACGACAGCGATGATGATGACAACAACCATAGATGTAAAAAACGATGAAAACGAAATAAATAACGGTAAAAAACGACGTTTTTTCAAAATAATAAAAAACGACAAAAACGATAAAAAACGGAAACGGAAAATAATTTGACTTTGCTACATCTAAAACCGCATTTTAGCCATGAAAATCTTGATTAGAAACCTATTACACGTAGGCTATCTTCTAAATGATGATCTTAAACGATGTAATAATGACTTTAGTTAGCTGGATCTTTGAGAGTTGGCGGAAAACATAAGAAATATCAGAAAAAATTAAAATTAAGGAAAATAATAGAAAGTAAATGTATAAATAAATATAAAGAATTTTTTTTTTAAAAACATAAAAAAACCATGGGAAAAGTAAAAAACGAAAACACGACTTTTTTGGGAGAGAATAAAAAACGGGGAAAAAACGTTTTTTACAACTATGATGACAACGATGACGATTTTAGTTATGGCGATGATGGTGAGAAGCCTGAAGAAATTAATCCCGGACCAATAAATTGTATTTAAAACATCCATACATCAATTATACATACACACATATGTAGCATACATGTACGCACATTCTCTATAGAGCCTCTATGTAAAATGAAGGCCCAATAGGTACCGAACAATACAGAGAATAATATTATAGTCTACTTACTACAATCGGTTCTCGCCTATAACGAAGACCCAATTATAGATGCCGAACATTACAGAGCATAATAATATTATACTACAATCGGTTCTCGCTCAGATACAGGAAGACAGCAAAACAATTCAACGAACAAGTCCCACGTGATCCATGGCATTCCTAACGGGCGCTACATAAATAATGTACGATTAGCATATTCTGTTTGAACGCTGCGTCAGGTCAGATATAATATATATATATATAATATATATATAATAAATAATATATAATAAATAATAGATAGAGATGGACACGACGACCCGTTCGTCCTACAAAGGTCACGACCTCACCGAGGTCATGAACCATCAACACAACTACAGAGGAGGCACGCACACCATCACCACCCTCCCAGTGATACCCTGTCAGCGGGGCAAGTTCTATGGAGTAACCCAGTCCATGAGGGATTTCCCGAGGTTTGCGGAAGGTCAACCGCCACCCCTGGAATCCGTTCCACCCGCTCCTGACAACCTACGAGTGCCATACCATGTCAGGTATACGTTCACATACCATGTCAGGTATACGTTCCCATACCATGTCAGGTATACGTTCACATACCATGGCAGGTATATGTTCACATACCATGTCAGGTATATGTTCACATACCATGTCAGGTATTATGTTCACATACCATGTCAGGTATATGTTCACATACCATGTCAGGTAGGTTTACATGCAGACATGTTTAATTACTACAGGCTTCTAAAAGCGTTTACTGTCCAGAAAATAAATTCTCCTAATTTTGTTGATTGATCATTGAATATTATGGTTGAAATTAATTTTAGTCAGTGCATTGTTTAACCAATCGTTCCATAATTCATTATTATTTTCAATCGGTTTAGTTATTCCCAAACAGTTTATCATGTATTCATGTAATCATTCATTCATTCGTTCATTCATCCATCCATCCATTCATTCATTCATTCATTCATCCATTCATTCATTCATTCATTCATGTGTTCATTCATGTATTCATTCATTCATTCATTCATGTATTCGTTTATTCGTTCATTCATTCAAGAAATTATTCGAACCACTAAATTATTCACTCATCTATTCAACTGGGTATTAGTTCATCTATTCATGAGTCATTCGGCCATTAATAATATTAATTCATTCATTCATTCATTCATTCAAGTAAACATTCGTCCATTCGACCATTAATTCATTCACTCAACCCGTCCATTAATCCATTCATTCTTTCATTCAATCGAACGGTCATAAATTTACAGTAATTTATTCATCCGTTTTGTCTATTTGCAATCGACTATAATTCATAATTTGTTCATTCATTCGCCCATTCAACGGGTCATTAGTACATTGATTCATCAGCCATTCAATTCGCCTATTCTATCATTAATTAATTCAATCGATTGGTCATAAAAATACAGTAATTTATTCATCTTCGTTTTTGTTAATACTCTTTCTGCGTTGCTTTTGAGACGGTCCCTTGAGGCTGAACATCGGCGACAGTTCGCTCGCATCGATCCATTCGTCCTTCATCCATCGTCGAAGGCAATCAGTCAACCGAGGGACTCGATTCAAATCTCAGAGGAACCCTTCGAGACGATGACCAATCACAAGGCAGGACGTCTGATTTGCTACATGCCCTGTCTGACCTTGGTCTGTCTGGCACTACGTCTGTCTGTCTGTCTGTCTGTCTGTCTGTCTGTTTGTCTGTTTGTCTAAGTCTTGGTGTCTCTGTCTGAGATACTCTTTGTACGTCCATCAGTCTGCCTTGCAAGTTGTCAGTCTATCTATTAGTTTGTCTGTGTCGCCCGTCTGTAAGTCAGTCAGCAATACTGTCTGTTTGTACGTCTGTCTATACGTGTGCTTATTTGTACCTGTCTGTACGTATGGATGTCTATAGTCTGTCTGTACATTTGTCTGCACATCTGTCAGTTTGTCTGTACTTCTGTCTGTCTATTCGGTTGTCTGTTCTTCTGTTTACCCGTACGTACGCCTGTCTGTACGCTTGTCTGTACACCTGTCTGTACGCCTGTCTGTACGCCTGTCTGTACGCCTGTCTGTACGCCTGTCTGTACGCCTGTCTGTACGCCTGTCTGTACGAACTGTCTTGATCTCAATGTCAAATATGCATTATTCTTCTCGCTATTGATCTACTGAACGAGACTCACTGGATGATTGGATGAGTGAGCAATTAATTTATTCATTTATTGATCGATATATTGATTTATTGATTCATTGATTAGCTCGATTACCAACCGATCCAGCATCGTCCTCCAGTTCGAAGGTCTCCTCCACCTCTCCACCACCACCCCCACTCCGTCACAGCCATGCATGGACGAATCCCGGACCTTCGATGGAACCACGACGAACCAGGTCTTCTTCAGGGAGTGGCCACTGTCCCCTCGACAGCGCCACGGTGACTATATACCACGACGACTGCTCCAACGTTCCTCCTCCAACGACGATGAGCAGTAGGGTCTCGATGGATCCCCGAGGGTCTCAGTCGGGGCCCCAGGGGAAGGCCGTCGTCGGGGGAATATTGGACACGAGTACTGCTCAGAGTCTGACGAAGGTTCAGGCAACGATGCTCATAAGGGAGCTGAGACGGAGGAAGATGTTGAGGAAGGAATCGATGAAAGAGAATTATGGATCAAGCAGGACCCACTGATCCAATCCGGTGATGGGATCCAGAGCTCACTGATCAACAAATCAATCCATGCATTAAAAATACCGCTCGGCCAAACTGTGCTGTTGCCAAAAGCGATCCTAATAATATAAGTAGATCAATACGCTAATAGTACCAACAAGCAGTGCTAAAGTAGGCCCTATATATTAGCTCATATAAATTATCAGTATTATTACCTATACGCACAATCATAGGCGTAGGAGACGGGGGTCCAGGGGGGGCAAATGCCCCCCCCCCCAAATTTCGGGCAAGTCTGGTTTTTCGGGCAAGCATCCCGGGAAAAGTAAAAAATGTATTAAGAAATTTCGGAATTTCGACCGGACGACTAAAAAAAAAAAGGTCGTCAGATTTTTTCGGGCGGAAAAAGTCAAAAGTTACGGAAATTTTCGGCCGGACAGAAAAAAAAGTCTTCAGATTTTTCGGGCAAAAGTTAAACTTTTGCCCCCCCCCACTCCTGAAATGTCCCCTACGCCTATGCGCACAATATTGGTTTGAGTTCCTCAAAAGAGGACAATGGTACTGTGATATTGACGACACATAAACAATTGATGTATATAAAAACACTAGTACCTACATTGTATATCAGTATTATTTATGGCGCTATTATTATTTTGTCCTCAAGAGAAAGATTTGCAGATGGACTAATATCAATATTATCGGTGTCAAACTGCACACTTGATGTCACACTGTACACAACACGGCGTCATACTGTACACACAGCGTCACTCTATACATTCTGCGTCGCAATGTACACACGGCGTCACACTGCACACTTGATGTCACACTGTACACAACACGGCGTCATAATGTAGCCTACACACAGCGTCACTCTATACATTCTGCGTCGCAATGTACACACGGCGTCACACTGCACACTTGATGTCACACTGTACACAACACGGCGTCATAATGTACACACAGCGTCACTCTATACATTCTGCGTCGCAATGTACACACGGCGTCACACTGCACACTTGATGTCACACTGTACACAACACGGCGTCATAATGTAGCCTACACACAGCGTCACTCTATACATTCTGCGTCGCAATGTACACACGGCGTCACACTGCACACTTGATGTCACACTGTACACAACACGGCGTCATAATGTAGCCTACACACAGCGTCACTCTATACATTCTGCGTCGCAATGTACACACGGCGTCACACTGCACACTTGATGTCACACTGTACACAACACGGCGTCATAATGTACACACAGCGTCACTCTATACATTCTGCGTCGCAATGTACACACGGCGTCACACTGCACACTTGATGTCACACTGTACACAACACGGCGTCATAATGTAGCCTACACACAGCGTCACTCTATACATTCTGCGTCGCAATGTACACACGGCGTCACACTGCACACTTGATGTCACACTGTACACAACACGGCGTCATAATGTACACACAGCGTCACTCTATACATTCTGCGTCGCAATGTACACACGGCGTCACACTGCACACTTGATGTCACACTGTACACAACACGGCGTCATAATGTAGCCTACACACAGCGTCACTCTATACATTCTGCGTCGCAATGTACACACGGCGTCGCAGTGTACACTCAGCGTCGCAATGTACACATGCACGGCGTCGCAATGTACACACGGCATAACAATGTACACACGGAATCACAATGTACACATGGCATCACAATGTACACATGACGTTACTCAGACTCGATGCTATGAATACCGAATGATCGGCGATATGCAGGATCAGCCACGTCACCAAAATCATCGATCACCAAAACATCGATAATCTGAATGTTCATCTATAGAATGGTTGCAAGAATTTTATTCCGAAATTCGCAGCGAAAAACTGACGTAGCACTTTGAAGGTCAAAGGTCAAAGGGATCACGTGGTTTCAGGTGCATCGCTGTCCGTCATGGAGGCGTTGCCATGGTAATTGCACTCGAAGGGATGCAGCGTTGTCATCTCGTCTCGTTAGAGAGGGTCAATCAGGAGCGGTTGCTGGAATGTATCAGCTTCACTAAGCCGAATATACTGTATAAAGAATATATACATGTATATAAGCATATTACGTGTGTGTATTGTTAGAGATGTACACTGTACGGCTAAACCGTGTATATGCAATATGATACATATTATATAATAATGATTGACGTGTAATAATTATAAGATAGGGAGACAGACAGACAGACAGAGGCAGAGACAAAGACAGATACAGAGACAGAGACAGAAAGACAGATAGAGAGACCGAGAAACAGAGAGACAGAGACAGACAGAGACACAGAGAGAGAGAGACAGACAGACAGATAGACAGACAGACAGACAGACAGACAGAAGAAGAAGAAGAAGAAGAAGAAGAAGAAGAAGAAGAAGAAGAAGAAGAAGAAGAAGAAGAAGAAGAAGAAGAAGAAGAAGAAAACGACGACGACGACGACGACGACGACGACGACGACGACGACGACGACGAAGAGGCTATAATTTATATATACTCTTAATTCCATATCTATTCATTTTATCTTTATTTAATTGTCGACTACTGATCGCAATCATCAACTCATCGAGACTCGATATCAAACATCGGATCGAATAGAATAATATTCAGGTTTCGGTTTTTATAAGAAGTAAAAAAATGAAACATAGCTTTACAACATTTACTATAGAATTATTGTATCCTTGGTGTTATTTTAACACATTAAAAGCAATTCGAGAAGCGGTTTCTGACAATTCATGGAACTCTACAGTTTTCCTTAAGAGTACAAACACTCATTGGGTGAGAAAAGCAAGATATACTAACAATTAAGATAGTTTTACCATGTGCTCCCATGATTTCAATGGTGCTTGCAATATCATCATAACCTATTTACCTTTTAGCCGTACTGGAATCGGGAGCGCTTCTGAGTAGTCGACTTTAAGGGGGCTACAAAATTCCTCGTAATGAACGAACGAGGTTAGTTGAAGACATCCGTATACGTGTGGGTCATAGGAAAGATCCGAAATACGACCAGAAAGAATGAGTTGAGCTGTAGGAGAGTTTCATACATAAATAAGCCCGAGTGCCATCAATGCCCGTCATGCTCTCGCCTTGCTGAATTGCCTCTAAGTCCGGCGGTCATGATGATGGATGTAGGCTGCTTCGAAACACGACAGCGAGGCGACTAACATTATTTTTTTTATCCCAAAGGACTTTATATGTGACCGGCGTGAATAAAATGACGGTCATATAGAAAGATAAGTTTTATTGTGAATTAATCCAGAGTGGGATGAAGTCTTACGCTGACGTGGGCATTGTTTAATCCCGTGGGAGATGCTAAGATGAATAGGCTATAAAAAGTGTGCGCAGATAGAGAAGGACAGACAGACAGACATACAGAGAGATAAAGAGACAGATACATAGACAGTAGGGTGGTTGTATCTCTAATAGACAATTTTCAACTTGAGATGTCATATTTCTCCAACCCGCCAATCCGTGCCACTTGGTCTAAAACTTATGTAGCCCAAAAATTATGAGGATTGAAGAATATTTAGGACTTGCACAGCGTCGTTGAAGTTTAAGATTTTACAAATAATTGTCGTAATTTCGAGCATATGTATTATTTACTTCAGATTTGTGGAATTATGGCTTTTTAACAGAAATACGTGATGATTTTTACAGCTGAGAAGTAAATTATACAATGTTCTTGTCATCAGTGATTGATAATTAAGCTTATTTATTTTTATGAGCATTTAAGCGGTAATTGACAAGACTGAAGGAAATCCTGTGAACGATGATCCATCCACGGTTATGATCTTTTGCTAGCTACAATCCAAGTCATCAATGCACTGTAATAGTACACACTATGCTTACACATAGTCTTGCATGTATGTGTACCTTAGGCCTATGTTATATTATGCTGAATAGTATCTCATACATAAAACAATTATGTATTATACAGTTGCAAAGGGCCCATGTAAACTGTTTGTGTTCCAAACAACGCTATCCTTGCTCTCATTTCCTGTTCAGCCTGTTGTGCAAACATGATTTTATCTTCACCACTTGAACACGCTGTGCTTGTTCATTGGTCAACTTGTTTCAAACAACGCCATGCAAAATTATTATTAACACAATTAATAGTTATTAATTATACAGCATTAAAGGTACATTCTGAGAGTACTGTTCCATCATCATAAAATTTAATGTGAAAAACCTGACCTCAGGGACAGTACTGTATCACTCAGACTGCTGAGCAGCTTCTTCCCATTTTGAACAAAGTCAAACCGTTGACAAAAGTTCCAACTTAAACGACTGAGCAGGTTTGGAAGCTGCAGACCGGCAAGGCTAAAAGAAGCTAACATCGGCTGCAAACTCCTTCATAACAGTAGCCTAAATGGACGACGAGGCCAATTTACTGTTAGAAGATGTTGCTATTTTCAAGACGAGTACCCTCTTAGACTAGGTTACAGCAACGATTTGAGTCATCATGTCGATTATCTTATCACAAACATGCGAGGGAACATCTGAATATAATTAGGCCTATTAGTTTGTTTGGGACATGCATCTATTATGACCACCATTGGTTTCAAACCCCATCAGCAACCGCTGCTCCTGGGGAAGATCTGGTACTCCTGTATTCTTTCTCTTTGCATCCACAGAAGGTCATTGCCGATGCTGCAGTGACAACATTTGGTTGCAATCTCTGGTATTCATCCAAGCTGTTGTTAGGCTGTAATTTCTTCCACAATGATGTGTCAATTATAGAAGAGAGGAGGTTTATCATAGCAGTTCTAATGAGCAAAGAATGTTCTGAGGAACTCCCATGATGCATACCACAACTCGTCTCCCAACCATTCACAAAAAGACTAGGCCGACATAAGTTTGTGTCAAAAACAATTCGAGGGCTGTTCTACATTTTGAAACTACTCGATGCACTTCTGGAAAACGATCCAAGTGGTCGGATAAGTCATGAAGACTGCATGAAGAGCTTGACAAGCTGCTTATCCATAAAGGTTACCAGTGATCTAGCTGAGCGAGGTCAATCAATCAATCAATCAAGCACATAAATTTATATAGTCACCCCTACTCAGAATTACAATGCCTCAAGTACAATGAATGAATAGCAAACACAATTTCTATCAGAAGTTGTAGACGAGCAACGCAACTCGTTCTCGGCAAGAACAAAGGAGAGTGTCGTGAAACCTTCAAGGTCGCAATGACATTGATTAAATACCTCAGCAGCAGTTATAATAATTGAAATGTTAATTACCAAACATTGTAATCATTAGTAATCATGAATGCAATAATATCGTTGTATTGTATTGAATGCTGGTTTGAAAATACACGGCTGACTATAGCTATTATGCTCAATGTTCGATTGTTCGCATCTATGATACATGGTAAAACTTTGATGGTGTTGTGCAAGTCCTAAATATTAATATTTTCTCATACAACTTTTTGTGTGATGTTTTTGGAGGGAATGGCACCAAACGGAAACTTGGAGAACAGTAGATTCCAACTTTCATTTTTAACAACCACCCTAATAGACAGAGACAAAGACATCGACAGAGACAGAGACAGAGACATAACGACACAGACACAAACACAGAGTCACAGACACAGATAGACAGATAAAGAGACATAGACAGAGACATCGACAGAGAAATAGATACAGCCAGACAGAGAAAGAGAAAAAACAGAGAGTCTGTCAGAGACAGAGACAGAGACAGACATAGACAAAGACATAGACAGAGACGTAGAGGCATAGAGGCATGCATAGAAACACAGACAGGCAGGGACAGAGAACGAGACACAGACAGACGGACAGAGAAAGAGACAGAGAAAGCGACAGAGAATGAGACAAGCTATAAGAAACAACTTTATTAGTCACCATAGAAAGTACAGACGTCTCAATGCAGATCATTATTAGCAATATGCCCCCCAAAAAAATTTCGACGCAATTGCGGCCTTTGTTATAATATATACATGAAAGCACGGCTTAATCTAGGCGTCTCTGGCGGGGGGAATTCCACTCCCCAGAAAAATTCGAGAGGTGTTATTCACATGTATATAGGCTACTTAACATTCCTCCAGAAAAAAAGCAATAGCTCCTGTTTACGAGTATATATATAAATAAATTATATATATATAGGCCTATATATATATATATATATTATATTCATTTTTATATATATGCAAAATTTCCGCGTCAGAATAATAATTAAATTTTGACAGTGCAGCAGCATTAGTGGAAAGACTAAAAGGTGGTGAGACATAAAAATATAGAATTTGCTATGGATCATAATATTATTTGAAAATTTATGATCATTGGAAATTTGTGGAGAAGACTAAAAAAAGGTCGTCTGAAAAAATTCATGGCAAAGGGTGTCGTCGGTATCCGGCTCAGCTGTCCGCCGAAAACGGTCGATTTTCCCGCCCCCGGAAACCTGAACAACCACCCCCCCCCCCCAAGCAGAGGTACTGGATCAAACACTGGTCATATGCTGTCAATCATTCATTCATTATATTATGCATTTATAATTATATAATGTATGGAATGCCCTCCCACTTGAGCTGCGCCTTTTCCCTAGATCACTGTCTGCACATTCTATAAGCACTTAAAAACTGTTTTGTTTGGCCTTGCTGGAGTCGGGAGCGCCTACGAGTAGTTTCCTTTAAGAGGCGCTGTAGACTCTATAAATAGGCCTACTTGAATGAATTAATATAGCGCCTCTTCAAGGGGTTACACAGAGTCGCTCCCAGCCTCAGTTCAACTCTGGATCCATCCATCCAAGTAATATTAATATTATACACTAATAATTAATAAACAACAATAATTTCTGATCCGCACTGATGGATCATATCAACCTCGGGTAAGACAAAAACAAAAAACTGCAATGACAGCAGGTCTATTAATGATAGCATGCGCCCGTGGGTTCGTCAGCTAATTACTGCACGCATTGCTTCGCGTTTCGGGGGCGTTGAAGAATCGCCCGCTTCCGATCACGCAGCTTAAAAATAAAAGGACAGACCGATCTGCAGCGCCTGCCTGACCTGCTGCAGACGATGCCAATAAATTTCCTTCCCCGTTAAATTGTCGTCCTGCTGCCACTCCCATCTGCTGTACGCTTCGGCTAACGCAAATTGACTGAATGAGGAGAGGAGCAGCCAGTCAGTCTGGTTGGTTCGACTTCCTGTTTGACTTGCGGACTTCCGTGTTTAAGAGTAAATGGACAGAAAACTGGGCGAGTTTGTTGACACAATAATTATTCTTCTGAGCTAAGAAGAGAGAGTAATAAGTAATAGTGAGTAATAAGTAATAGTAAGCGATTAGCAGATGTGTGATCTATTATATTGTGGGGCGCGGTGGTGTAGAGGGGCGTCGTTGCCTTGGAGCTGGAAGATTCGAGGTTCGAATCCACCTCAAGTCGCCGCGTATACATGCACCTTGAGCAAGTCCTTCACTCGCAGTTGCTCAGCGCTTCGGCGTTGAATTCCGATGCAGTGTCAGCGCTGTAGTCGGGAGCGCCTCTGAGTAGTATCTTGAAGGGGTTATATAGAAATGGAGGAATAAATAAAATTAAATAAATAAAATGGTCGAACAATAAAACAATCGGCATTAAGGAGAGAAATAATAATGAAAATAATTTTAGTCGCTTTTAATATCCTTGTTTCATCGAGGCGAAAATTCTACACAGTACACACGCGTATTTGGCATAGCGCTATAATAATTGCAATCGCAATTTCATATTCATTCATTCATATCGAGAATTTATGTGGCGCCTCTTCAAGAAACCTACTCAGAGGCGCTCCCAGCCGATCTACGGCGAAAGAAAAAAAGACTTGAGAATTATGAAGCAAATTTTGATTGGTCAGATGTAGTAGGCGAAGCTTTGAAGGCAGTTCATTCAAGATTGAAAATGGCCGTAGAACCGAGAAAGCTCTGCGTAAGATTCTCGTCCATTTGCTACTCAGCAGACGTCCTCGGTCGCATCAACTGCACGCTGTCAAGCAGCGGCATCGCCAACACGGTGGACAGCAGGATATTGCATTTCTCTTATACGTTGACGGACGGACGGACGGGTGGACGGGTGGATAGAAGGACGGGCGGGTGGGCGGGCGGGCGAGCGGGTGTCCACGGCAGCCGGCTATAGCTGGCCACCGCTCCCGGGGTCGGAAGACGCAAGACGGCTGCACGCATCAGGTACCACCACCACCACTACCACCACCACCACCACCACCACTACCACCACTACCACCACCACCACTACCACCACCACTACCACCACCACTACCACCACTACCACCACCACTACCACCACCACTACCACCACCACTACCACCAAAACCACCACCACTACCACCACCACTACCACCACCACTACCACCAAAACCACCACCACCACCACTACCGTCTGCGCATCCATCGAACGCGTGTTGCCAGGCAGGGAATGAAGACGTGGACGATGCCACTGCTGCTGCTGCTAAGAGTTGGTAATTATCGGCGCGTGCATATTAGGCGCACCTTCTTCTCCATGGTAAGCGGATATGCGACATCATCCTATAGCAACCCAGGCAGCAGACGACAACGTTGCTGCTGAGTAGCAGTGAGTATAGCACGCAGGCGGTCATCGGCTAAGCCTGCGTTAGGGAGAACAGGGCTTCTTGGTTGCTGACGGCGGCTGATGCATTAGTTGTCTCGCGGGGTTGTCATTCGCCTTCCATCCACAGAGGGAGATGTAGTGACACGATCGTTAGTTACATTACTTGTAGTTGTAACAACGTCGTCAGCGTTGCTACTGCGTGATAGTATTGATAATATTGAAAATGGAAAAGTGTTGTTCGTGCGTTCACTCGAAACTGCTGTACTAGCACTGAAAAGAACCGCGTTGAACTTGTTTGATTAGCAGCATAATCGATTTTTATTCAGACGCGACACAGAGAGAGAGGCAGATATTTCTTCTTCAAGCGAACACCTGTGTCTGAAGTTCAGTAGATATTTTATTCATATCCAGATTCAAAACAGATACTGTGGATGCTGAATACAGAATCGATAATATGCTTATGATCGCGAAGTGATAGTGTACCAGCGGTATTGCTGAATCAGTCTGCCGTAGTTGCACAGTCATGGATTACTGAGTCGATTCTAGAGAGGTAGAACAGAGGTAGAACAGAGGTGGAACAGAGGCGGAACAGAGGTAGAACAGAGGTGCAACAGAGGTGGAACAGAGGCGGAACAGAGGTAGAACAGAGGTGGAACAGAGGTGCAACAGAGGTAGAACAGAGGTGCAACAGAGGTGGAACAGATGCGGAATAGTCCGTGGTGTTGTTATGGTTTTCACCGAGCGCTAAAGGATTTACACCTGCAACGTACATGTACGTCTAGGAACATATTTCCGGAAATTGCATTTCGCAAGTGTACCGTACTTCGCATCAAAGGCATTCCACCTCGCAAGTGTAATCCAATGTAAATAACAATAATATTAATCATAATATCACAATAACTGAAGTAACTAATTTAGCTTAAGTAACTCCTTCGCTTAAGTAACTCTTGAATGCAAGTAACTCCCTAACTTAAGTACCGTAACTCCTTAATTGAAGTAACACCTTTTAGAGTAGACCTAACTGTTTATATTAGGTGACTCTTTAACTTAATTAACTCTTTAGGCTACTGAAGTTACTCCTGAACTGAAGTTACTCCTTAACTTAAGTGACTTCCTACTGAAGTAACTCCTTAACTTCTCTGCACACGAACATTATCTGCCACATTTCAGAGACTGCCACACAATCCGTACTTGCTTTAAAGCAAAGGATTTCTAAGAAAACGATTCGATCAGAGAGGAAAACATTGTGAGAGACGAAGGAATTGAACCGGGTAGAACGACCACGCGGATCACCAACCACATTTTAAAAATGGAAGCAGCTCTTGACGAGAAAGATGACTCTGGTGTGGACAGAAGCGCCGCAGCGAAATCTCAATCGGTCACCTTTACGTCCGGCCTATCAAAAGAGGAACTGGACAAGCCGAAACTGCAGAGGATTCCTACGCCCTACTACGAGCACCTCCAGCAGCAGACGGGAGCAGCCACGGGCGTGGGAGACAGTGGAGCAGGAGGAAAGGGCCCTGCGGCCGGTAGCAAGGAGCCCACCGAGGGTGCCTGCGTCGCCTCAGAGCCACCGTCATCACAAACTCCCCGAGCGGCGGCGGACTCGGACGACCTCGGGGAGCTTCGCCAGACCGGGCCACCGGTCAAGTCGGGGCCCTCGACGACGCGAGGGCGTATCCAGCGTGAGTTCTCCATGTCACGTGATGACGACTGAGGATGATTGGTTGATCCAGTCTGAAGATGACCACCAACAACACCAACAACACCAACACCACCAACACCACCAACACCACCAACACCAACACCACCACCAACACCAACACCAGCAACACCACCAACACCACCAACATCACCAACATCACCAACACCACCACCTGTGACCACCAACATTGTATTGATCCCTGGATTTTCGTCGTAGGGTGGCGGTGCATTTGTAAGTATACTTACACGAAAAGGATGATTCTACATTGTATATTGTATAATTGCTTGCTTCTTCGATCATTATTATTTGATGGCTCTGCAAAGTCTGCATGCTGTCTCTGTATTATTTTGTGATCCGATATAATAGGTGTCTATGTGTGTGCAGACAACGCTTTATAATTATTCTAAATCTAAAGCTTTGGTGCAAATACAGTTACAAGCATTTACATGTAGGCCTACAGTAGGCTTACATGCATGTATAATTTGTGTAATCGTAATCGCAATCTCCATATTTCTATAGCGCCATGCACTCAAAAGCCAAGCGCACGGCACCATCTTATTCAAGATAATGTATGCGTGCATGTAGGTGTATGACTCCGTTTATAATGCGCATATATACATGTATAATATATGCATATATGTATAATAGCCTATGTAAGTATGGGTATATTTGCATACACAAGTACAATTATTATTGTACATGTACAATGTATGTGTACATGTATACATGTATGTATTCATTTTTTTATTAATTCACTACCTATAATCAGTGTGACAACTGTGGAAAAACAACTGGCGGTTGGTCTATGACCCACTTGAGATTGCCATGGGGTGGGAAAGCAGACTATGGGGCTCTTGGATAGACTGGGGGCTGAAACCCCAACCCCCGCAATTCTTACCCTGCTTAACATAACGATTAAGTATATTCCATGAGCAAGCATTCTACAAGCATGCACTTGAAAACTGTTCTTTTCGGCCCTGCTGGAGTCGGGAGCACACCTGAGTAGTTTCCTTGAAGAATTGCTATATAAATACGTGAATGAATGAGTGAATGAATCCGATATGTGCATGTCTACATACTTAAATACATACATGTACATATATACATGTGTATATAAAATTATATGTATCATGCAATGCTTTCTTGTATAATACATATACAGTATATAGACTTATATATGTGTGTGTGTTTGCGTGTGTGCGTGTGTGTGTTTGTATAAAAGGAATAAGACGCTTTTAGGATGAAAGAGTATCCTGTCTGCACGCTGGGGACTGTTGCTATAATATAGCTTAGAAATGCGGTTATTTGTGGCCCACATCACACAACTGCCATCCATCAGTGTGCACTGTACAGCAGTATCGGCCCAACAGTAGCAGCTTAGACGCGATGGCCTGCATACTTAAAGCGAATCCAGAATAGCATCGGTTTCTTCAGTGTTAGACCTATTATAGTAGTTTCATCCAGCCCGAAAAATGATGTAGATTTATTAAGTTAAATTAAATTAAATAGGCCTAACGCTATGAAGAAATGACGCTTGTCGAACTGCTAATATTGTTTTTGCTGTGAATTTGTCGTCAGATGACGTAATATTTAACATGTTGAGTGTAGTCCATTCATTGTTCACTGAAATATAATTGTCTTGGGTTCATGACATTACATTTAATGTGATAATACATTCCGTTTGCGTAACGTTTGGATTACATTTACTTACAACCCTAGGTCTGCATTTGTTTTACAACTAACTACGTTACACTTACATTACGCTTACATTACATATAGGCCTACATTACGTTTGCAGTGCTATTTTATTTACACGGCATTAACATCACATGTAGGCTACACCTACATAACAACTACAACTGCGTAACATCTACACGACATTTACGTTACATTAGCATCACATTGTGGGGCGCGGTGGTGTAGTGGTCTAAGTGGTGGCGTCGTTGCCTTGGAGTGGGAAAGTTCGAGATTCGAATCCACCTCGCCGCTTACGGACCTTGGGCAAGTTCTTCACTCACAATTGCTCGGCGTTTCGGCGTGAAACTCCGATGCAGTGTTCGCTCTGCATTCGGGAGCGCCTCTGGGTAGTGAGAGCTTGAAGGGGCGCTATAACAAATGCACATACAAGCAAACATACAAACACATGCACGGTAGCCTACACCTAAACTTACATTGCATGACAACTGCAGTCTGCATGACATTAACATTGCATTACATTACATTTACATTGCATTACATTACATTAACATTGCATTACATTACATTAACATTGCATTACATTACATTAACATTGCAGTTGCACTGCATTACCTTGTTCTAACCAGTCGGCCAGCCTCGCATAGGCGTACGAGGCGGGGGTGCAGGGGGGGCAATTGCCCCCCCAAATTCGGGCAAGTTTGGTGGTTTTTTCGGGCAAAAACCGAATAAAAAAAACCCGAATGACTTAAAAAAAAAGGTCATCAACTTTTTTGGAGGATGAAATGGTATGATTTTCCCAAAAATTTTGGCCGATGACTAAAAAAAAAAGGTCATCAACTTTTTCGGGCAAGTGTCGTTTTTCGGGCAAACGCAAACCCGAACGACCCAAAAAAATTTTTTTCGCGGATGGTTTTTTTCGGGCAGAAGTTGAATCTTTGCCCCCCCCTCCACTGCTGAAATCTCCCGTACGCCTATGGGTCAGCGCATGCCATTACATGCTCATTTGTGCATAATTATTCTGGAACATTAATTAGGCCTAATTATCCAGCTAACGAACGTGTAGAGAATTGAGTTTCAAAGCACAGTAATAATTATAAGAAAATAGATACAACTGCACGATTCTTGCATCTTATGTCGGTAGTTGTCGCACGACACCGACATTCTACCGACATCTACCGACATCTACCGACAACTACCGACATCTACTACCGACAACTACCGACATTCTACCGACATCAACCGACATCTACCGACATTCTACCGACATTCTACCGACATTCTACCGACATATACCGACATTCTACCGACATCTATCGACATATACCGACATTCTAACGACATCTACCGACATCTACTACCGACATCTACCGTCGTACATCGACCGACATCTACCGACAACTACCGACATCTACTACCGACAACTACCGACATTCTACCGACATCTACCGACATTCTACCGACATCTACCGACATATACCGACATTCTACCGACATCTACCGACATCTACCGACATTCTACCGACATCTACCGACATCTACTACCGACATCTACCGTCGTGCATCGACCGACATTCTACCGACATCTACTACCGACATCTACCGACATTTTACCGACATCTACCGTCGTACATCGACCGATCCCTAGACCATAATATCAGCCTACTGCAGGAGACGAGAAGACGGTCCCCGGTTATTATTTACTGGTCTCTTCTTCCTTCTCCTCCGTGCTGTTACAGTAGAGCCGTGCGCTCCAGTTAGGCGGCCAGCCATGCAGCCCCCAATTCTCTGCCGATTCCGTATTGATCGACGGTAGCCTATACTTCCAAATTTTCCATTGTCTGAAGACGTCTTGTGTTTGCAAATTGCAAGGAGTCTATGGTCGTTATGTCGCCCTCCCTGTTTAGCGAGACTTAGGACTGGCAATACCAGACTGTTCTGCTGATTGACGCTAGTTAAGGACCATTAATTGAAGAAAATTGTCAAGATTTTGTAAACTTAGGCGCTGCAGAAGGGACAGAATAATTCGACATATGCATGAGCGTCACAAACTCTGATGACAAATTTCCTTTTTCACTTTGTTTCAACCTCTGCACTGTTGTTGTTTTTTCATCGATTCTTATCTGGCAGAGTACTGTGCGTTCATTGCAACCTACGTCGTAGGCTCCCATTGGGTACCGTAGCCTACCATGCGCATCTTGTTGCACTTGTAGCCTATTATTATAATAGTACAATGCTTGCTTATTATACGGTGTTTAGGTATAATATATTATTGTAACAATGGCTTGCCTATAATTGTAGACAGTATGAGAATTGTAAAACAATTACTGGGGCGGGGGTCAGACGATGATTTATGTGGACCTGGGGTGTGCAATGGGGACTTTACTATGGAGGGGGCTAGGGGGTCGAACCCCACAGCCCTTACGCAATTCTCATTAGACCTGATTGCACACTACTTGCATAATTTGTTCTGAGCTAGGCCTATTATACTACTCGAGTCCAATTTTGAGTCATGATCAAGCAAGCGCTGCACAAAAGGAATTCATTGTACAATAGAATACACAGTAGGCCAATGCACCTATTTTTCAACGAGCTCCCGCTGTACAGTAAGAGGTGAATCTTCGGTACAATGCTGTAATGTACAGTTGCCTCCTGTTGTACACAATATGGTCGTGTACTGGTTGTACAATGTGTGCCTGTTCTATAATCCTGTGTTCCTGGTTTACAACAAGGCCATTGCTAGGCCTACATTATGTGTGCCTGCTATACAACTGCGTCCGTTGTACAGCGTAGGCCTATGCTGCTTGTTCTGCAACATGTGCCTGTCATACAATGGGGTCCTGTTGTACAAATCTTGTGTGCCTGTTTTACAAGCAATTCACTGTTGTACAACGTGAGCCTGCTGTACAACTGTGTCTCTTGTACAACAGGAGTCTGCAGAGTGCGGTACAATTTGTTCCAGTTGTACGTGTGCTTGTTGCAGTGGGTGCGTTCACTAGACCAGTATGTATCAATCGTTTTATGCTTCTCTGTTATCTTCATGAGTTGTTTAATTATCAGGATGTACATGCAGATAAGCTTACATGAATACATTATCGAGATTCCATCGGTAGCTTAGTAGGCTATAATTATAATTATGTTGTAGGCCTAGATGTTGATATCACAACAATTGGTTTCATTTTTTAAACCGTCTGTCTGTCCATCTGTAAGTTCGTCTGCCTGGCTGTCAGTCAGTCAGTAAGTCTGTAATTCAATCAGTCGCCAGTCGGTCGGTCAGTCAGTCAGTGAGTCAGTCAGTCAGACAATCACTCAGACAATCAGACAGACAGTCTGTAATTCAATCAGACAGTCAATCAGTCAGTCAGTCGGTCAGTCAGTCTCCAGTCTGTCTTTTTTGACCGTCTGTCTGCCCGTTTATAGCCAGTCATTCAGTTTGTCTGTCTGTGTGTTGCCTGTCTATCTGTCTGTATGCATGTCTGTCTGTCTTTCTGTCTGTATGTCTGTTCTTCTGTTTTTCCCGTGCTTGTCAATTCATCACTGCTACATGTACGCACCGAAGTATGCATTCCATTGGGCTTCGTCGTGACGTGACAAAATGATTAGATGTGTGCTGACTGTAGTCTATTGCTTCTGCACATTACTTTAACCTCTGCTCCTCTTGTACATCCATCAAGTCACGACGTGAAGTCCGAGAGAGACTCACGCGAGGCGCTACATAAATGTATGCTAATTATCGCAGCTGTAATGGAGAAAACACTCTGTAGGGGTATTTTGAGTGCAAGTATAAAATGATACTTTATCACAGAAGCGTTTAAGGCAGAAGTAGAAAAACATTCTCGTACAAGAATTCTAAATAGTAAATAGGCCTATGCCTACAAGTGATAAATAGCCTACTTGCTGGAGAAATGGATTTTGTGTAGGGTCTATTGACTAAGCGTTAAAAACTGGAGCCAGTGAAACCTTCTTTGGGGGGGGGGTGTTTGGAGGGGGGTAGCCCCGGGCAAAAATACCATTTTCATGGTGAAAAATATAAACATGGGCCTTCTTGGAGGGGCTTAGCCCCCCTTAGCCCCTGATAAGCTCAAACTCGATCCTTTACCATCATTGTGCCCTCCTTATTGAATTCGCTTCCCTTCACTCTGCATGGGACTCTATTTTCAGGATCACTTTCCACATAATCTCTCTCTTCTTAATTAAGACCTATTTTTCTCTTGCGGTCATCGCACTGGGAGAGCTACCGAATGGCCTCGGCTGTGAGCGGCGCTATAGAAATTATTAATTACATTACACTATTTACCTCTGTCTTCGTTTCTCCGGGCCGCCGTTCGCTGCGCTCATCTTCCCGTGGCGACTGTCGGGTCCCTTTTCTCGTACCACTACCATGCAGCGAAAAACATTCTCCGTGGTAGGTCTAGCTACATGTATCTGGAATGGCCTCCCTGCGGCTCTCCGCTCGCTTTCTCGCGACTCTGCTGGCTCTATCGTCTTTTCAAGACTTTTCTTTTCAACAAGGCCGGAGCTCGGAACGCCTCCGAGCATAGAGATCTGGAAGCGGCGCTATATAATTTATGTCAGCGGTTCCCAACCTTTTTTGACTTTAGGGCCACTTTTTCTAAATTGGAGGACACAAGGGCCACTTTTTTTAGTTAAAGAACATTAGGGCATTTAGGGGCCACAATGCTAAAATTTTATTATCTAAAAGAATATAAAATTGTTAGAATTGATTCAAAATATAATGTTTGCTGTTATTTACAGATGTCAAAATAAAATAATTTGTAATAGAAAATAATTAGCCTATATATATGTTCTATCCTGTCCAAATTGTCAATTTTTCATATATTTCTTTTAATTCTTTGAGAGATGAGGGCCATTTTTGAGACATGGCGGGCCATTTTTTGAGGCCACGCGGGCCACTTTTGGCCCGCGGACCACGGGTTGGGAACCGCTGATTTATGTGATTGATCGAGGTTGTTTGTGGCCAAGCGCTTGTGATTAAGCTGGTTCCTGCGTCTTGGACTTATTATCCAAAAGTTACCGCAATTCATTCTAATAATTTTATACTGTCTTTGCACAGGCATAGGGCCTATTGGTATCTGGTTCGTTAGAGACATGGCTTTTAAGCATCCATTAGCTATAATGCATATTTCAGGTAGGCCCTTAGCACCCAGTCGGCTTAAAAGACTGGCCTTACGTAAGCTTCAAAGTGGCAACGCGTTTTTGTAGCGATTACAAAATGCCATCGATATATATTCGCAGAAACAAATGAAAACGCACATGAAAACGCACCCTCTCACAACGCATACAAGTTCATGTAATTATTTACAAATTCCACCACAGGTAACGTTGGCAAGAACGGGCAGCCGATTACACCAACCAGTTATAACAGCTAATCATTATTTTTTAAAAGCATTGACAACGATTTAACTGAACACAAGTCATAGGAGTAGGCTTAGTCATATACGAGGAAAGCGAGCAGAAAAATCTGGTCCATGTGCGTCCACATACAGGGGCAAGATTGGGGCACACGTACCCCCCGTTGAAAATTGACATCTATTTTTAATTACTACGTTTTAGCTATTAAAAATTTTTCGCATTAAACATTTAAAGCACTGATGACGGTAGTGATACTCAAAGTGAGAGTGAACACAACACCAAAATGTCTAGCAGTCAAGCACAAGTAGGGTGACCTGGAGCCTAGCTCAATGCAGACATTTTGTGGTTCGTCTTTTACGTCCAGATAACGTTCAAAAATATAAGATTTGTCAATGTCTGGTCAATCGTAAAAGCTTACACGCATTGGCATAGTCGTATAAAGTACATGATCCCCACATGAATATGATCAATGTATGTTCAAATGAATATACATTATAAAAAAATGATCAATGTATGTTCACATGAATATATATTATAAAAATTACCAATGCATTTATATTTACGACATATATTCATATGGAAATCATTGCAGGCCATGACACAAAATTCATGTGAAATCTTACTATCACCCAATCACGAATCATAACCCCAGCAAAAACACAAATAAAATCCGTGAAAATAATGTAAAGCAACAACAGATATCACCACTCGTCAACCAAAAGCTCAAACGTGCACAATCTATCTTGTATAACCCGCGGGTTATATGCGCGAAAATCTCGTATAACCCGCGTGTTATATACGCGAAAATATGGCAAGTGCGTGGGCTAATAATTATTCAATGCTTTTCGTCACAAGGGCCACTTCAGCTGCATGACTACAGGGTCCACAATCAATATTACGTTCCACAGTTGAGGTCTACCGCTGCAGGTCAGCAACACTTAGATCGGAAGGACTTAAAATTGACAGACGATTGATGGATGACTGGTGTTTATGTCGTTCTGTGGCAGCTCGATCAGACAGGTAGACCCAAGTTCAATGAATTTGGCTAGGGGGCTTTCCCCATATATTACGTACGAAGGGAGGGGAGCGTCGCCGGATTTGTGCAATTTGCATACAGATGCGTACGCCGGGGGAGAGGTCTTGATAAAATGTATGCATGCAAAAAAAATTAATGTCAGTTATGACGTTCACATTAGCCTATTTATAACTCTGCTTCAACCTATGGTCGTAAAATAAATTTCGATTACATTTTAATTCTGTTCAAATCTAAACAGTAAACCATAACAGTTATATTTTATCCGGCCTATATTATGTGATGTTTAACAAAAGTAAATAGTACCCAACGATAAAATAAATATTTTATAGATGGCTGCAACTAATCAACTTTTTAAGGAGGAGGAGCAAGGGAGGAGAGAATCTGATTTGTACATACGCATGGGGTCCGCAAAACGTACAAGCTGCTCTGTAGCAAGAGAAGAGAGTCAAAAGACTTTTTGTACACGTAATATATGGATGGGCCCTTTAGCCTCGTCAATACAATCCAACATACACTTATAACATTAAAGCTCTTGTATGTGCTCTTGTATACATTATTTTATCATTTAAAAACAAACTGAGTTTTATTTTATCATTTAAAAACAAACTGAGTTGACAAAATGTCTGTAAGCCTCACTCAATGCCACATTAATGCCTTTTTAGAGAGCATCAATGATTATGTTACTCACAAATTATATATTCAATAATAAAATACACCTTTGATATAGGGTCTGTGATGTACATGTAGTCCAATTTCAATCAAAAGAGTGTGACTGTTTTTTAACCTCATCTACTTTACTTTGAATCAACATATTGTTAAAAAAATCTGCAGTGGAAACAACTTGTACAATGTACACAGCTTCCCACACACTTTGACTTCAGTAGCGAGGAAAGATTTTCAGGAGAATAGACAAGAAGTACATCGACATTTCATTTTAAAAACTTCTATTATTAATTTCATTTATTTACTTAAATTTTTCATTTATTTCAAATTTCGGTAACAAAATTATGCCTACGCCAGGCGAATTGTACCATGTCATAGTAAAAAAAACCTTAAGGTGTACATAGCACGAAAACCTCAAGGTGTACAATGTACATAGTAAGAAAACCTCAAGGTGTACATAGTTAGAAAACCTCAAAGTGTACAACTGGATCGAAACTTAAAGCACGCTATAAAATGCTGACTGCAACAACCAATGTTCCTAAGCCTATTTACATTTATTTACATTACATTTCAAAACCCTGAGTTGACTGGCAAACGAAGTACAATCCAAAACCATGCACAACGATGTATATAACAAAAATAGCACATGCACTTTTCAATCAAAATATACACAACCCAATTCTTCTCTGAAGAACGAGAAGCAGAAAATAAATTGTCAACTGCAATTGGACGAAAATCCTTTCTTCTGAGGAGGACGCCCTACGTCACGTGTCTCCTGGGATATTTAACGAGCAATGTAAACTGTCGGCGGCAGATGCGAATAGGATGGGGAGACATAAATAAATACCTGTCTATTCTTTGTCGACCTGTCTCTGACCTTGCAGCCCGTCGAGCTCTTCGCTCTACGACAACGGGGGAGCTTTTGGTTCCTCGAGCTCGCACTTCTACAAGACAGCGCCGAGCCTTTTCTTCTGTGGGTCCCGCTATCTGGAATGGCCTCCCACTAAACTTGCGACTTATGCCTAGACTAAATTCACCTGCTTTTTATAAGTCGCTCAAAACCTATTATTTTAGCTGTGGCTGGACTGGGAGCGCCTCTGAGTAGTTTCTTGAAGAAGCGCTATATAAATTCACGAAATGAATGAATGAATGAATGAATGAATAAATACAGTAAACTCTAAGTAAAATAGTAGTTGCGAGCAAAGTTACCATAGCTACCAGTTCCCATGGTTACCACACAAACCATGGTTACAACACTAACCATGGTTACCATACCGCTGACCATGGTCACCACACTCACAGTGGTCACTTTGGTAACCATGGTTACGTCAGTTCAGAACTTACCGCCCGACACGTGAGTCACAAAACAAGGCAATTTCTCATGCACTTCGGCGAGAAATAGTGTCAGCGCTCTAGTCAAGAGCACCTCCGAATATAATCTTGAAGAGGTGCTATAACATGTGCTCATACATACATACGTGTATTGCATAATGATTTCATTGCAACATGATTTTTGATACAGCACACAGTTTACGAACATAACTTCTTCACAAAACAACCTTTAGCCTAAGTATACCTAACACTGCTTAGCAATGTAATATTGACATGGGTCGTCAGAGTCACATTACAACAAGATGCCAGGGCACTGCGGGCAGTGCTACTAGCACGATGCACAATGCTCACATATTGTTATATGCGCAAAGCATTTTGGTGTACACAAATATTTATTTATATCAGGGGTGTCAAACCTTTTTTGATGGCGGGCCAGTTTGAACAACTTCTAACAAGTGGCGGGCCAGTGTGAACATTTTCTAGCAAGTGGCGGGCCAGGGTGTCGAAGCTCCTGAGCAAAATTGGGTAGTGATCTGAGAGGGAGCTTTGGGCTTGGTCAGCCAATTCCCAGAAAAGTCCAAATATTGCGAAATGTCCACTTTTCGTTTCTTACTAAATTTTGACATTTTAAATATTTTTTTAATCTTTAGGGAAGGCTCCGCGGGCCAGAAAATAAGTGTCGGCGGGCCAGAAATGGCCCGCGGACCAGCTCTTTGACACCCCTGATTTATATACTGCAAAGTTTCCTATAATGATTAGTAAAAAACCATTTATGCATACGCCTGCATCAACAGCTCAGCGCAACCAAAAAGCACCGTGTATAATAGGGTGGCCCACAAATAAAAAAATTGGAAATTCAATTCTCCACAAGGCTGCCCTTGTTCCATATGCTATTAGTAATTTATCTGTGAAGTTTCAACAAAATTGAGCAATGTTTACTGGTACCAATTTTCTGCAAGATTTTAATTAAGCATCGAAAAATTGAAAAAATCGCTTTTCAACCATACTTCAAAGAGGCATGCAATTATCAGCTTTAAACAAACATTGTCGTCACAAATGTGTCTATTAAATCACTCTATTAAAGCTATTAAGCTAATGTAGAATCAATGACAGTCTCACAAAAATTGAATATGAAATATAGCATGAAACATTTGAGATGTTCTTAATCATTCTTAAAATTCTAGATTTAAGCTCGATAGGCAGGTTTTGGCTAATTCTTGACCCTGAGTAGTAAGAAGGTCAAACAGTTTATAAAGAGATCTCTTTGTGACATACATGATACATCTCCATTAGAGAATTTCCTGTCCATGCATTCCATGATAGCCCCAAACTAGGCCTATGTCGCAATACGTGCTTCCTAGATATATCTAATGACCAACATGTGAAAAGACTCATTTTTCCGACTTTTAGTTTTTGATGAAATTATAAATAATTATTGTTTAATGACATTAAAACAAGGCTAGCATAGCAGTAAGGTATGATTTAAACAAACCAGACTTCCATTTAGATTATTATGCAAAATATGCAGCCTGTTTATCTTTTTAAAATTTCACTCAATTCTCAACATGGTTACTAAGGAATTTTGCATTCCAAAAACAATGCAAACTTTGCATTTTTTATAGCCAAATTTGAACAGCTGAATCATATTTTGACTCAACCTGTAGACAGGAAAATGATAGTGCAATAAAGTTTGTCATTTTAAAGCAGAGACTTTACACTTTAACCATTACTACTTTTGTGACATCACCAAACTGTTAATTCATTTTCTTAGTGAAATATAAAATTCTTCAGGATTTCTCCATTTAATAATTGTTGTGACTGCCTAGAAAGAATGTTCTTGGCATTCATAAGAGGCTAAGAGCCAACAATGTTGAGAGCTTCTGGATGATGCCATGAATAGCTGCGGTTTTTGTCATGAGCCATTATTACACAAAGTCAAAAGACCAATACAAATCTCATATCATATTCAAGGTAGGCTTAACAAATTACTGTAACAAATACTGGAATAACCTAAATTAGCAGTATGAAGAGCAATTTTATAAGTAGACAATCCAATTGTATTAAAAGCAAATTGCATGCGAAAAACTTTAGTTTATAAGTTGGCAGCAAAATTTTGAAATTGCCTCCAATTCAGCAACAGCTTTCTAACATAAAGAGCTTGAAATAAGCTTTTGTTTGTATATAATCTTATAGTTATCTATTTATTTAAATACACTTGACATCTTGATTATGATTTAGAAAGATGGTCCTTGGAATTCATGAGTGCTACTGTCAATTCATAATGTTACACTAAAGTATCCTGCTAAAATTTGAAATGCACATTTTACGTGAGTTCTATATAAAAGCTCTCGAGAATTGGTACCTCTAAACATGCTCAGATCTCTTCAATTTTTTCAACACAGAGTCTTCTAGTCAAGTGGAACAAGGGCAGCCTTGTGGAGCAGCATATTTTGGAAAAAATATTTTTCCCATGTAAGTTTGGGCCACACTAGTGTATAATGTATATATATATATATATATATATATATATATAATATATATATATATATATTATATATATATATATATATATATACCGTATATATACGGCATATAACATATCGGTACATACATACATTACATACAAAAGTATGTGTACATGTTGACGATGTGTACAGTATTCTGTGAAGGTGTGCATGATAAAAAGCACATAATGAAATAAGTGCACTTACACATAAATGCGTCCGTATAACATGTGTTTATGTGCACATATTATATTATTATATTATATATATATATATATATATATTCATATACATTGGCGGTATATAGATACTATAATCAGAAAAGGTGTGTGTCGAAATATGTATACGTGCTTGCAGGCACACATATACATATGCATGCAAATATATATGTATAATCACACATATATATATTATATATAATGATATATATAATATATATATATGCATGTGTGCATTAATAGACACATGATATAATCGTCGATTAATCGATAGAAGGCGATAGAAGGCGAGACGACGTCAGACATCACCCGTCTCCACTTTGTAGCGATGACAGCAGAAGAGAAGCAGCAGCCACATAAAAGCAGCAGCCACATGATAAAAGCATGTATTATTATGGACACGTTGTCAGTCACACCTATGCGTCGTCGTCTGCCATCAACAGAATGAGTGAACAATGAACGAGCGAGAGAAACGTGTGTTCGTGTGTGTGTCTGTGTGTGTGTGTGTGAAGGTGTGTGTGCGTGTGTGTTTGCGTGTCTGTGTGTGTGTGTTTTTGCGTGTGTGTGTTTATGTGTGTGTGTGTGTGTGCGTGTGTGTGCGTCTGTGTGTGCCTGTGTGTGCGTGTACATGTGTGCGTGTACGTGTGTCTTGTACATTGTACAAGAGATGTCGTAGAACAGCCATCTGCCTTTCTTCCATTGTCTGCGAGGCTCACTCTTTCATGCTTTTGTCCAATGCCACATTCGAGGTTTCCTTCCATCTACCCACCCACCCCCGGACACCATTAATTCCCATTTCCTCCCATACGTTCGTTCGTCGTCCTTATCCCACCGCTGCTCCCCACATATGTAACTCTCATCCATCTTCTGTTAGTGCCAATCAATTCTTTTCCTTCCTGCACCGTCGATTCTTACCAACTTCCTTTCATTTCCTCATCGTCTCCTCCCCTACCCCAACCCCCATCCTTCTCTGCCGTCTTCTCGTCAACCACTCAATCCACTTTAATTTTATTTCTTTTCTCCCCAGAATCCTCTTTGATTACAGTATTGCAAACGCAAAGGTAAACCGTTGGTTCAAAAACAAAAAAAGAACATACATCCAATTATACAAATACAGGTTTTTTTTACCTACATAGCACTACCAATGTAGGCTACTCGTGCTATTAAATGCAGCTGTAAAAGTAATCAGCTTATTTTTATAGGTAATGTAACATTCGTTTATGCACCAGCTTCAGTTGTTTGCAGTAAAAGAGCTTACAAATGTGGAGCAAATTTCAAAATATTTAAACGTGTTGAGGTGCTATCTTCTGACCATACAACAACACTGCTGCTCTCTAGCGGATAAAGGTAATTAATTAATTATTTATTTATTTATTTAATAAATGATCAATGATCATGGTAATAGTTAACAAAATAAATAAATACATTTTCCCCATGATTTAATGCCATTGCATTTTGGAACATGTTCTTCTTGCCTGAACTTGACGAGACTTTGCTAACCCAGATATTAATAATTCTAAAGAGCTAAATCCTGAAGATAATATGATGCAACCCAAGGGAAAATAATAATAATAGAGATGAATGTTCTGGATATCAACGTTGCCTTAGGGAGATTAACAGTCTTTCAGGTAAAGAAAGAGAATCAAAGCACAGAGATGAAACTAATGGCATGGTTCTTAATACCTGCTGCCGACTGTACTGTAGTCTCCGTAGAGGAGGATGCCTTGGAGCTAAGTTCACCTGGACGATGTTTTATTGCCAAAATGAAAGCCATGAACTTCTCTGTTTATGACACTGATCCAGAAGGGTGTGTGTGTGTGTAGGTGTGTGTGTGCGCGCCCGTGTGTGTGTGTGTGCGTGCGTGCGTGTGTGTGTGTGTGTGATACTCGGTAGATAGAAGAACCTAAAGCCACTCAACATACTTGTCTTCCAAATATATGGATTCAAAATCGATACATCTTTGCTGTTAAAGGGTAAAGCCCTTGCTGCAGAAGGGTCAAAATCAGAATTTATTGTTTCCACACAAGCAAACTCAGACATAATGGGCAAGCTGAGTTTTGCTGACCACACACTTGGAGGTCAGATGGACTGGGGGGACACACACCTCATCTGTTCAGGTTTATCAAATGAAAATAGCCAGGTTACCTGTCATGATAGCTTAAGGGACGGCTGCTCTATCTTCAAATGTCATGCCATCATGCAGTGGTGACAGCAGGTCATTTTTTTATGTACTGCCCATTTTAATATTGACCTGCCTTATGAACTGTCAAAACTTCTGTGGAATTTTCAATATCTTCCGTACATTAAATTTCTTCGACCTCCAATGACCCTGACATGACCTGCTGAAATTGTATGGCTGCCGTCAAGGCTATACACACTACACAGGCCTACAATCATTACAGTTATATGCCAGAGCAATGAACCCACGTTACAGCACTGGTAGGTTTGAGCATAATAATATATGCAGTTCGGCCATTTCAACAGCTTTCGCTTCTTTCATACATACTGAGGTAAAAGATCATCGTCCAAACAAAAAAAATAGATTTCTTCAAACAGTCGCACACTATAAGCAAAAAGTCAAAATTTTTCGCATCTGACGATTGAATTCACAAACAAGCAGCAATCCGAACACCGAAGAAACACTTCTGCGTAAACCTTTAGAAGAATACTTCCAACAACACGACCAAACACCGCTCCGATAATATCTGTCGCCCGATTTCACGAGTAGAACGGGAATCCAGAGCGAAACCTTCCACAGGAAGTTCAGTTCGTATGTACGATGAAACACTGAACAGGCATTTGTTCGCTCGCGTAGAGGTGAGTAGCAGAATAATTCTATTGACTTCCTGTTAATTTCTATGCAGAGATTTGACACTGGTCCTCTGCTGCCCTGCAGTCTGCAGTTGAATGATGCTTGCAGTCGCTCGTTTCATCGTACACGCCACTGTCTGTAGACAGAAAGGAGTTAACAAAGTATTAAAGACAACCATGATAATCATGTATACGAGTACTATTAATAATATTATATTAATATTGTAATGCATGTATGTATTTATCTAGGGATGTATTGTATGTATGCATATGTAATTATGTATGCATGTATGTATGGATTGCATGTATGGCATGTATAATGTATGTATATGTATGTATGTATGTATGTATGTATGTATGTATGTATGTATGTATGTATGTATGTATGAATGTATGTATGTATGTATGTATGTATGTATGTATTGCATGTATTGCATGTATTGCATGTATTATATGTATGTATGTATGTATGTATGTATGTATGTATGTATGTATGTATGTATGTATGTATGTATGTATGATGTATGTATGCATGCATGTATTGCATGTATGTATGCATTGTATGCATGTATGCAGCATGTATGCATTGTATGAATGTATGCATTGCATGCATGTATGTGGACATTTATATAGCGCCTTACAATACCCTCACGAAGGCCCACATGCTGTAGAAGAGTTTTACAAGTCACTCAGATAGATAGTTGCCGCCATGATTTTACAAATTACTGAATGCCGTCTCGTATATACATATACACTTAAGTGTCTTGGAAATTAGAGGGCAATAAATCCAAACCACGGTGGACTTGCTACTTGCAGCGTACTTTCTCGTACGCCAGACTTGCGAGTGCCATGGCTTTTCGACCTTAATTGCAACTAATTTAGAAGAAGTGTCAATGTCCCTTGATGTGTTCGTTTCCTTATATGCATTGGTCTCTTTGGGTTTCACAGTTCCATTATAATTTATGTGCCAGTCTTCTAAGATGTTGGAATATCCTTAGATTTCACCATGGACGCCCGGAGAAAGTTTTGCAGGAGAGGCAAAGTACAATGGGCATAGACAGATCTTTACCAAGAGCTCGAAAATTGCAAAGCGGTAAATTAAAGATAAGGGTATTTTTATAGAAATTTCTAAAATCAAATCCCTCCATTTCACTTTGTGCATCATTAGTATGATTGGTGTTTTGTTGGAGAGAAAAATTTAAAAATTAAAATATGGTAGTAAAAATGGCGTCATATTTTCAGGGTGGAGGGGCAAGCGCCTCTCCCATTACCCCTATGTGCGGCACCCTTGGACATCACAGTGAGCCTAGATGTTAGACCATCCTTAAATCATGGCTTTTTTAACGTGTAGTTGTACACAAAATGTGAAGTTCTAAATGGATTTGTGCATGCAGCTGTAGAAGCACTTCTGTACAGTAAAAACTGGCCAAAAAAGGTCATTGTCCTCTGATTCGAAGTAATTTACCATGGAGGATGGGAAGGAAAAGAAGGGGCTGTGCAGTTCTAAAAATTCCTTTAAAACAGCCCTGCCTCAAATAACCATTTCCTAAGATATAACAGTAAATCCTTGGATATCAGTTTTCATAGATGTTGCATAATTATCCTGAGAAGGCGGCTGTTTACAGTTCAATTACAAAAGTGGTGGCGTCATTGCCTTGGAGCCGGAAGGTTCGAGGTTCGAATCCACCTCGTCGCGTAAGGACCTTGGGCAAGTCCTTCACTCACAATTTTGCTCAGCGCTTCGGCGTGAAACTCCGATGCAGTGTCCGCTCTGCATTCGGGAGCACCTCTGAGTGGAGAGCTTGAAGGGGCGCTATAGAAATGGATGAATAAATAAATAAATAAATATCCTGAGAAGGCGACTGTTTGCAGTTCAATTACAAAAGAGAAGAACCAACCATTTGTCTCGCGGTTGTACTGTTGTCTCGCACGACATCTTTGGCTGCATGACGCCGACGACGACGCTGACGATGACGACGACGAACAATCCGACAACGCACAACTTCGCGGCAAGCTGTCCGATTGCCCGGACTGACTGTTATTGCCCTCATCACCACGATGGCGATGGTGGTGGAGGCAATGGTGGGGATTGTGGCAATCCGTCAGCTTCTCCACAGCGCCACCCCCAGAGGGCGCTAATGGTTCAGTCGACAGAGGAGGAGGAGGTTGGCAAGAAAATTGATCACAGTCACAAATGATGTTCATTGTCTGTTCATCATCGTCATCATCGTCGTGAATCTTTGATGATGGAAGATGATGATGATGGTGATGATGATGCAGCGGTCTAAAGCTGGAGACTGCTGCATGTGGATGAGAAGAAGAAGAAGAGCGAGGGGGATAAGGAAGCGACTCTGAATTATAGATTTCGTCGTCGTCGGCGGCGGTGGCGCCACAGTCACCTGCGGAGGACGTCCACTGCTGCCGCGCAGGACAAGACGACGAGGCCAGACTGTCGCCTAAAACAAAGAGACCAATGAACCACCACTGTGTATTAATAATGCAAGCGATGTCGTCCAGCTGGTCATCGAGGAAAGAGACTGCATAAGAAGAACAGCTGGTGACTTCTTAAGAAAACAAAGCAAAGCTATATGTAATTTTTTTATGCAAATAATAATAATAAATTTAAAAGCAAAATTACAAATAATAACAACAACAACAATAATAATAATAAAATAATAATAATACCTGGTAGTAGTAGTAGCAGTAGCAGTAGTAGTAGCAGTAGCAACAGCAGTAGTAGTAGCAGCAGCAGCAGCAGCAGCAGCAGTAGTAGCAGCAGCAGCATTATTAGTAGTAGTAGAGAGAGAGACAGAGAGAGATAGAGACACACAGATAGAGACAGAAAGACAAAGGGGCATAAATACAGAGAAAGTAAACATTAATTTGTGAGATGCTTGTCAACTTTGGACAACTGTACAGTGTACACCTCTACAATGATGCATTGCACACAAATAAGCTGGCATCTTTCACTTTGCATGCTTAACCTAAGCATCATGCAATACATGCATCCACCCTTTACCATCTACTCTACCGTCTTAATTGGTGAAATCTCACCGTCAGACATGTCGACGTCAGACCGGCTTCCGTACTTGTCATCGTCTGCCGATGCGTAGGCGTCGGGGATTGGCGGAGGTCGCCTGCCAAGCGATTGAACGATGAAGGGAAACTGGTCAACCAATAAATAACAGACATTGATTTGATTGGTCTATTGATGATCAATAAAATACAAAAACCATCGTGGTGTACGTTTTATATACATCAACAATACCAGAGTATGACTATATATGTATGTGTGCATTTAATAGAGAGAGGGGGAGAGAAAGAGAAGAGAGAGAGAGACAGACAGTTAGACAGACAGACAGTTAGACAGACAGTTAGACAGACAGAGACAGATAGACAGACAGAGACAGATAGACAAGACAGACAGAGGAAGACAGATAGACAGGTCAAGACAGAGAGACAGAGACAGACATAGACACACAGACAGACAGATGACAAAAAAACAAAGACAGATACATAGAGAGACAGACAGACAGACAGACAGACAGAGAGAGGCAGAGACAGACAGAGATACAAAGAGAGGACTTCTCGTCCTCCCAGCATGGAGATTGGTTAAGGATGGGCAGAAAAACATGGTTAACTTTGACAACATACAACCACAATAAATAAAAAAAACAGCAACATATCACTAAATCTCTTCGCAAAAAACGAACGAACATTAAAACTATCCACTCATTAAAATTCCACTTTCCCAATTAATACCATGCATGTACAAACGATCCGACGATCCCACCAGAGCGAGCCACAGCAATGATATTCCACCAAAAATATATGCCTTAAAAAGCAGCACAATAATTGCAACTTCAAAAAAGAAAAACGACGAAGTTGAATGGGTCCCAAGTGACGGTGGCAATTGTAAGCATTAAGTGTTCGTCACTTCACAAATAATTCATCACAGCCAAGAGCTACTGTGGCATAGAAGGCGGGTGAATGGGTGGGTGGGTGAATGGGTGGGTGGGTGAATGGGTGGGTAGGTGGGTGGATGGGTGGGTGGGTGAGACAGACAGACGTCTCTGTCAACACCTCTTCCTCACACCAACAGAGCAGACGGCCAGACAACTCATTCGTCACTGTAATCGTTAACTCTAAATTTATGAAGTGCCACTTCAACGCCGATCAACGGGCAGGGCATCAGCTTATTAACGAGCGCTGCGTCAAGTCATGGGGTCGTAAATTTCTTGCCACGTGAAGTTTCAGGGAAGTTCCCGTTGCATGCGATTAAAAAAGAATCAACACATAATTATAGTTTCAATTTAGACCTAAGTAGGTCTATCATTGGTATTATCAGTGCTTTAGTGCAAAAAAGTAGTCATTAAAAGGTGCAAATTTTTCCGGGGGCAGAGCAGTGGGCAAGAGCCCTCTATCACCCCCCCCCCCCATGCATATAAGACTGCATATATTCTCTTCCACCTACCTCACTTTTCCACTCCTCCTCCGGCGTCGGTTGATAAAGATGACATCGGTGGTTCCCTGATCGAAACCCACCGACCACTCCGGCACCATTAGCCCCCTTCGAAGAGCGACCTTCGACGTACCCTGGAATGTCACCACCCTTCCTGCTCTGCTGGGTTCTTTTCCTTCGCGAGGTGTCCGGGTGCGTGTTGTTAACCGATTCCATTTCGTAGTTGACGGCCGACGACGCCGCAGCGAAGTCGTTAGCGTGCAGACTTGGGCGCTGGATGTTGTTAGCCTTGGCCCTCGCCTGGAGGGTTGCTGCAAAGCCATACGCGAACAGCTATACTATGGATCGGCTGGCACGTCGTTCGTCTATCGTCAACCGTATAATTGGGTCTGACGTCTCCGCCGTATTGTCTACTTAATTACTTAGATCCTAATGAGGACCATGTGTGTGCGTCAGAGGCCTTTCTGCGCCATTATACGGTAGTGTAACGTGAAGTGCGTAAAGTTCAGGCGGAGTAAGTACTAAGCATAGCATGGTAAATGGTAAAGTAAAGTAAAATAGGTGTGGTTAAGAAGACTTAGACTTAGACTTAGTTCCTCCAGTTCCGATCGGAACATTGGTCGACAAGTCCTCGCCACTCCGCACGGTCGCCAGCCACCACCTCCGCCTTGTCCCAGCCCAGTCCCATCCGCTCCAGGTCCTTCGTGAAAGCATGTCTCCAGGTGTTTCTTGGTCTACCTCTTTTTCGTTTTCCACCCTCCGGCACCCATTTAAGAAGAGCTAAGTAATTATGTGTTGTGAGCTACATGTAGTGCAAAGCATAGGACAGAATGGTGTTATCATGTACGGAAAGGTTTAGTATGGTAAGTTATATCGTGTATGGTAAGGTGGTGGTTGTGGTGGTGGTGATTATGATGATAATGAGACTGATTATCCATTCATTGATTGATTCAGTCATACATTTCCATGCCACCTCAAGGTCTACTACTCAGAGGTGCTCCCGACTCCAGCACAGCAAAAAAGTACAGAATGATGATCAGAGTTGGGATGATGGTTAGGACTAAGACAATAGCCATCTGACGACTCTACAGGTATTACCACAAAGGCCTAGCCTATTAACCATAAAAGTAAACCTTGTATAGCCACTTAATCAAGCACGACCTGAGAAACTATATGACCAAACAATTAAAGCTATTTTAACCATTTAATTTAAAAAAACAGGAGCAAAGTAACCCAGTGAAAATATTCTAACCACACAAGATAACCTATTTTTTTAAACAATTAGCTGAGTAACTAACTAAAGCCATTATAATAAACCTAATGCTATTTGCTACCACTAATTATGGCACCTGAATAATTTGACAAGATGATTACCAACACTATAAATGATGGAACTTATTATCCTAGCCATTAGACCACTGAACACTCATACACATCCCAAGGCAAACCCAATTTTTATAATCTCGGCAGAGTATCACAATTCAATCGCCCAAATATCATTAGTGTTTTTTTATATCCATCATCCAGGCTGCAGTCCTTTGATCTCCTTCCTTTCATCAGCGGCAAATTACAAATAAACCAGGTCTACAGCTTTATATACAGCAGTAATCATACTTGAAAATGGAAACGGAGAGGACTCTGGTTACACAGTCACAGATAATAACTTATTCCGTCTCAAATTCTCATCTGAATGCCAACATAATTTTTCGCTAACATTCAATAATTCATTCAGCCTCTGTTCCATGCAGTCTCACCTTAGTAACGGCCTACACAAAGGATTGAGCTCTCATTGAAGAATGCCGAAAATAAGACAGACGAAAGCTTGTAAATCTAGATTTAATTACGAACAGAGTTGGCTGGATGCGCAACTGGTTGGTGGGTGGGTGTTTGATGAGCAATTTATGAGCAATAAAACAAACAACAAAGAAGTAATTACAGAAATAATAGATTTGCAACGGAAGAGCAGTGGTGGAGCAATTATCCGAGAAATATTGAAGCAAATACGACCTAAGAAATGAACGGCTAGAAGTGCAAATATATTACGCTCGATATTTAGCCTAACTCAGACACTACCACGACCGACGAATTATTGAGTGGCGCTATATAAATTACCTTAAACAAAGAAATGACAAGAACGACAATATTACTAACTTAAAAAACAGCTCAACAAACAAAAGCTTTTAGCATAGGTTTTTGAAATCCCAAGGGATCTGTGGTACTATAACTCGGGGAAAAAATTTTAAAAGTAAAAAAGTAAAAAATAACAATTTAACTGATGAGCAATAATAATGCCTCACACCCTGAAGACGAGGCCTGACCCACCAGACATACATTCTTCAATTAATAATAGCCCATAAGTCCCTGGGGGAGTGAAGTACATCAGGGCAAAAAAAATTAAAATAATAATAATAATAATAATAATAACGACAATTTCTATGGCGCCGTAACACAGCACATGCCGTTACAAAGGCGCCTCTACAAAACACAAACGCAATCAATCAAGGAAGGGTATGCCTTAGAAAACCATAAAAGCTATAATTAATGCTCTAATGCTATAGATACGAGCAGGCAATGAAAAAATAACGTACACAAACAATGAGATGAGCACGAACCGAGCAACAACTAGACGAGCAAAGTTCCAAAGAGCACAAAAAGACAACAACAACAACAACAACAACAACAACAGCAACAACAACAATCGTTACCTATGAGCAACTGTTGCTGTCGTTGCCTCCAGAAGCAGAAGACAATGACGAAGACGACAACGATGAAGACTGCGCCGAGCACTCCACCGAGCACAACAAAGAGCAGATCCGAGTTCTGCTGCGAGTAGGAGGCACGGTTCAGAGGAACCTGAGACTCGATTCCCGACCGGGGCGTGCTCCCCTGGTCGCCGGTCGCCCCTCTGTCGTTGTAGAAAGGTCGGTGGTCATCTCCAGATGGTGGGAAGAGAGGAGTGTGGTTGTTCAGTGGGTAGTAGTTGTCGGTGATGTTGTCTGACGGACCTGGAAACACACAGAGGACGTGGTGGATTTATGGAGGAGCTGGAATGGTTCAGCGGTCATTGATGGAAAAGTGGATTGGCTGTGGTGATGGATGGAAGACGAGAGGAAGACGAAAACAGATGGTGTTTGATTGGATGATGATGGATGGATGGATAGATGGATGGATAGATGGATGAATGGATTGGACGAAGACAGATGGATAGGGAAAGCTCAGGGCAGAGACTCAAACAGAGAGAGTATTGGAGATGTTGGACATTTGAAACTGACGAGGCGGATAACAAGAAGAAAAATAGTTCATCCTAATTTATGCTAATGAATGACAGCTTAACACTGTGATAATTTCCTCCTAATTTATGCAAATGAATGGCAGTTTAACACTGTGATAATTTCCTCCTAATTTATGCAAAAGAATGGCAGCTTAACACTGTGATAATTCCTCCTAATTTATGCATACACAGTCATCTTTCTGGTATACACAGTCATCTTTCTGCTGGTGATAAAAATAGAAGTGCTCTGTTAGCCATGATTAATAGGCACCTGGGTCTCTTAGCCATGATCAATGAGCAGTGAGCTCTGTTAGCCATGATTAATGAGCAGTGAGCTCTCTTAGCCATGATTTACCCATTGTCTTCTTAACCACAGTGTTGCTGTAGTCGCTGAATCCCTCCGCATTGAACGACTGCATGCGAAGACTGTACGTAGTGTCCGTCAGAAGATTGGACAGCAACACCTCTCTCTCGTCACTACCATGAACAACGTGCTGCTTGTAGCCAAGATCTGTTTCGTATGGTTTGTAGTGAATCATGAAACCATTGACGACCTCACGCTTGGCTGGCATAAACTGAAAACAGAATCAATAAGCTTAAAATTATAAATCAGTAGTAAAGAGCCCATACATAATTATGTTAAGTATGCCAAAAAGAAAGTATTTTTGACCTCTGCCCCATTGCAACTCGCACATTTTGTGGACACCCTCCCCCCCCCCTATGCGTACGTAGAAACAATCTCCTCCCCCTTACAAAAATTAAATTAGCTAAAGACATCTACTGTTTATGTTTGCCAAAACATCATAATTGCTAGCTAAAATTTGTAAGGGGCGCTATAGAAATGTTTAAATGAAAGAATTAATGAATGAGTAATGGTAATGGTGATTGTGTCTGAGTACCTGCCAAGAAATGTCGATTTCACTGACTGACAGCGGATGTACAGCGACAATGATCGGAGGAGTGAGGGGAACCTTCGTCTTTTGACCGGTCATCGACATCAGAAGTCGATCGGAGTTTGGTCCGTGTTTGTTGTCGTTGTTCGAGTAGATGGCAACCAAGCGAAACTGATACGTGCTGCCTGGAATGGAAGCGAACAAAAAACCGGTCCTTGCCAATGTATTTAAAAATCATCAATACTGCTGAAATCTATAGTATAAATGCTTAAAGGTAATGATTAACTTCTGGTAAGATACAGCTCATGGTAATTCATCACCAGGTATAGCATGGTTAATGGAGAAATTACCACGTAATCATGGACAAATGAGTTTCATAGATTAATCTTGGCTAATCGTTGAAACTACTAAGCAGAGCTCCTCCCTTTTGGAGTGCCTATTCCTCCCCAGGCTCACCATCAATGTCATTACCGAATGAGGCAAAGCCGTAATACTTATCACTACGATTTTTTTTAACACTGTGTTTGAATATTTACTTTAGGAACAAATTGATTAATCATGGCTAACAGAGATCAGCACCTATTAATCGTGGCTAACCGAGTTCGGTGGTCACTAATCATGGCTAAAAGAAAGAACCTCTGTCTTTAACCACAGCTAAAAGAGTTCCTTGTCTAGTAATCACGGCTAGTAAAGCTCATTACCCGTTAATCATGGCTAACAGAGTTCAGTGAACATTAATCATGGCTAACAGGGCATTGGCTATTTAAAACAGTGTACAACGCACTTTCCTTTGGCCTCGGCTGAGCTACGGCGCTATATAAATTGTATTATTATTATTATTAATATTTTTATTATTATTATTATTATTATTTAATAAACAAACCTGGCTTCAGACTCGATACGGTGAATTCACTGACATCGGGCGCAATGTCCTCGTCAATCGTGTGCCATCCAGCGGACTTGCGATGCTTGCGAGTCTTGATCTCCTTGAACTGGACTTTGAAGAGGGTGACATTGAGGCCTTCACTCGGACCGATTGACCACCTCAGCTGGACGGATGTGTCCGAAACCAAACTGACCGTCGGCTTTGATGGAGGAACCAAACTGACCCCTGGACACATGGAAGAGAAAAATTTAAGAGCACTTTAAAGAGTTGGTAACTTGGTACCAGGTACCATATTGTATGCAATTATGCATGGTATCTGGTACCAGGTATTAAATGTATACATGAATGTACATATTATATATAATATATAAATGTATATATTCATTCATTAAATCATTTATTAAATGAATATGTGTCTAGCGCCTCTTCAAGGGTCTACTCAGAGGTGCTTCCAACTCCAGCATGGCTAAATAAAGCTGCCTTAAGATGAGAGAGGAATGCCTGAGAAGGAGTTGTAGGAGCGCAGCATCAAGGGGAGGCCAATCCAGGTCGAGGGTCCTGTCACCAAGAAGACACCGTTTAACTGCATAATGGAGGCACAAGTAAAAGTGGCTGAGAGCAGACTCGCAGCTTTATATTAGTGCTCGTGTATTTGTGCATACATGTCATGTATGCAAGAGTCTCAATGCGTGTTTGTGTGTAATAATTATAGCAGATCAAGACTCTTAACTGTTCTAACCAAACAGCAACACCTGAAAAGAAGTCACCTTTCATAAGAAAAAGGGGTGGGGCCTGAACTGTCAATCACGTCATGACAGTTTGTGTCAGACTGGGGTCATCTGTCAGCCATGGCAGATCAAAACAGATCAAAACAGTGGTGAGACAAGAGAGCAGTTATCACTTCGACCTTTCAAACATAACACAAAAGACCAACCACCTGGCTCCAAACTGTCGCCTAACTCACTCTATGATATGATATATCTGTCCATGGATAAAATCTATATACAGGTGTACACAGGTTGTTGTTGTGCTGCTCCATCAAGCACAGCCCTTACATTCAAACCAATCCATCTCAGTTAAACTTGTGCCCTCAAACTCTACTCTTTTATGGTATCCTGTCAACAGGGCACAAATCAAAAGGGCGCAAATCAAAAGGATGCAATCAAAAGGGTGAAATCAATCTGTTGAAAATCAACACCCAAGTAAATTGTCTGCTCTATCCTGGTCTGGTTTCCGCACCATTTGATAGAGCCGAATAGAACAGGGCAGTCAAGAATAGAGCAGAATAGAATAGAGCAGTTAAGAATAGAGCAGAATAGAATAGAATAGGATAGAATAGAGCAGAATAGAAAGTAGCAAAAATAGAAAAGAGCAGAATAGAATTGAGCAGTTAATAATAGAGCAGGATAGAATAGAGCAGAATAGAACAGAGCAGTTAAGAATAGAGCAGAATGGAATAGACCAGAATAGAAAAGAGCAGAATAAAAAAGAGCAGAATAGAATAGAGCAGAATAGAATACAGCAGAATAGAATACAGCAGAATAGAACAGAACAGAATAGAACAGAGCAGAATAAAATAGAACAGTTAAGAAAGTAATGTAATGTAAATCTTCGAGATTTTCTCAGCGCCTGCAAAAACCACGTCAGGGAGACAAGCTTATTCACTGGTGCTGAATAGAGCAGAATAGAGTAGAGCAGAATAGAATAGAATAGAATAACATCAATTTCATCAATACAGCTTCAACTCACCTGCGTTCCTCTGCGTCGTCGTCTTCCTCGGTCTGTTCCTCTCGTACGTTCTCGTTCCCTTCGACTTCCTCGGACCACCGTATCTCTCTCCATCCGACTGCATCAACAGCGACTTCGACTCATCTGTCGAGTCCTTCGCTGTTCCTGTGTCTGGTATCCGAGAATAGCTTTCCACTTCTCCATCTGGAAAATCCAATGGCTGCGTCGTTGGCATGGTAATGGTGCTTCTTCTCAGCGGGTGCACCGACGAACGATCGACCTCTGGTGACAAAAGAAAACCAGAAGAATTGTAGCAACAAATGTGGGGCGCGGTGGTGTAGGGGTATGTTCGGTACCTTCGAGCCAGAAGGTTGTGGAGGTTTGAATCCATCTCAAGACACGTTGTGGTTTAAGTGGTTTGGGTGAGCAGTGGAAATGCCAGCTGTGAGCAGTGGGAACGCTGATGGTTTTATTGGGAACGCCCATGTTTCTGAGGTTCCATGCATGGTGAACAGAGGGAACGCTAGCCAGAAAATTCGAGAGCAGTGGGAACGCCGTTCCCACTCACTTTTAAATTCTGTCAAGGCATATCCCCAACGAATTCGTATTAAGAAATCCACACCACTACAAGAAAGATGTAATTTGCTTTATTTTTGCTCTGTTCTAGTCTGCTCTAAGTCATTCTACTCTGTCATATTCTGTCCTATACTATTCTGGCTTATGCACCAATAGGCTACAGCAGAATAGAGCACAACAAAATAAAGCAGAACAGAATAGAGTATACTAGAATAGAGTACATAAGAATCAAGCACAGACCACAATAGAATGGATCAGAGAGCAGAATATAACAGAATAGGACAAAGCAGAATAGAACAAAAGCAGAATAGAATAGCGCAGAATAGAATAGAACAGAATAGAACAAAGCAGAATAGAATAATGAAGAACAGAACAGAGCAGAATCGAACAGAGAATAGGATAGAGTGGAATAGAACAGAGCGGATCAGAATAGAGCAGAATAGAATAGAATAGAAATATGGCTCAAAATGACCGAAAGATACACACTTTTGTCTGATGGACCGTGTCGCTGATGGCCAAGACTTGTTGGTGTGGCTGGGCGAACGATCAGACGAGCAGAAGCAGAACTGGAATTGACCTGATTGCTGACAATACACTGGTACATGCCAGACTGGTTCTCTTGTATGTCCATCAGCACCAAAGCGCCATCTAGCCAAAGTAATGTAATTTAAAAGGAGGTAAATTACAAATGACGAAGGATTGATTGTTTGCTTTTCAAAAAAGGTGTCTTTTAAAATAATTTTTCCGATAATTATCTCTAAGAATTAGAATCATGTTTCTGGTTAAAAGTATGAACACAATATTTGAAATCTACTCAATTTCATTCACTCTTTTCTTCATTCAATCATTCAGTCATTTTTTATTGCTTTCTTTGTTTCGTTCATTCGTCAAAGCTTCTTCTTTTCTTCTGTCTTTTATTTTAATTTATTCTAACCTTGATTTTTCTTTCCTAGTTTTAAACAACAGGAAAAATATTAATTGCATTCTTCCTGTTCCTCCTACTCCTTTTTCTCTCTCCTTTGAGTCCTCTTCTCTTCTTCATCTTCCTCCTCTTTTTTTCTCTTTCTCCTATTGCCGGTACTCTTCTTGTAAAGTTTCAATAGCCAATTCTGCAGTTTCATGACTGTTCTGCTTTCTACCATGCATATTTTTTGCTCCAAATCTCCTCCTCATCCTCCTCCTTCTCCCGCTTCTTGGCTACTATAATAATTCATGAAATACACCATTCAGCGGATTTCATAAATAATTATGCAAAAGATATGGACGCGAAGACAGAACGAATTCCGACCATCCAGCCATTCTCACACTCATTGTCTCTCGCTTGTATCTCGACGATAGACTACTACCCCACGACAACTCATCGGGAAGGCAATGGCCTTTTATATGTCAGACTAGGCCGCTGCTTTCTGCACTACTGACTGCTGGTAATAGAATATGTCAGTCCTTCTGAAATTGGGCGCTGACTGACGGCTACAGTACACGCACGGCTGTCAACACTAGTTGAGTTGTTATATTGCTTTTTAATCCATTCCAAATATATTTTAAGCAGACGCGGAGCCA
>OX243820.1:31079616-31239616 GCA_945859605.1 Lumbricus rubellus | reverse complement strand
TTTTTTCTGTAATTTTAAGGATATTCGATTTAATTTCTGTATTAATTAGCCTGCTTATATACCGATTTTTTCTGTAATTTTAAGGACATTTGATTTAATGTATGTATTAATTAGCCTGCTAATATACCGATTTTTTCTGTAATTTTAAGGACAATTGATTTATTTTCTGTATTAATTAGCCTGCTAATATACAGCTTTTTCTGTAAATTGACCGCCGTCCAGCAGTATAATTGGTCATTTAAATGGTTTTCTTTAAAACAATCACATACTTTCATGCATGATTTAAGATTATCAGAAACTCTCTACCATCATTGTAATTAGATCATATTAAATATTATATTAATATTATATATGATAATTATATACACAATATAATAATATCTTCAACAATTTTTCATTGAAAGTTTTATTAATTACACATCAAACAAGCAATCACGAAATACAAACGCAGCCTTACAAGAAAGCGATTCATCAAGGGACTGTTTGTCAAAGGACGATTCACCAAAGGACTGTTCATCACAGGCTATTCATCACAAGACTGTTCATCAAGAAATGAGCATACAGACATGTGCATTCATACATGCACACAAACATGCATACGTACAAGTATGTATACATAACAAATACATACATACAATACATGCATAGGCACATACATAAATAGTCATTGCAAAATTTTGCGACCGGCCTATTTTAATGAATAAATCCACTGAAAACCAAGACGCAAACTGGTCAAAAATGAAGCGCATTCAAACTGCTATGAAAAACAAAGTTCATTTTTTTCAAATACAGATACTCATTGCAATTTCTTATGATGTGACATTAAATGACTCATAGACAGTTAAAACAATGAAAATAATGGTTGAATTTTGGCACTGTCTTGGGTCGGTGTCAACCTGATTTAATGAAATAAAAAGGAAATCTACTAAACAGATGCTTTCCCACAAACAAACTATAATTACTGATAAAAGATTAAATTGAAAGTATTCACTGTTTGGTTCAAGTGGCATGTAGTGATATCATGCATGCAACGAATGGGCAAATCAGGCAGTGTAAATAATCTGTGTCTTTCAAAAGATGCCTGCTAATCAGCGAATATATTTATTAAAATATGCCTGTCACAGACTTTTGGTCATGACTGTACATACATACACACAGATGCAGACATACATGCAAAGAACACAGACATACACACATACATACATTCAAACATACATACATACATTCATACACCTATATATAGTAGTGGCCATATTATTATGGACAAGGCTAAAAAAACAGTTATTTTCACATTTCGCACTTATTTTATGCAATGAAAGGACTTAGAACATCATAATGCCATATTATGGCAAGGCATGGCATGGCATGGTATGGCAAGGTATGGCATGGCAAGGCATGGCATGGCAAGGCATCGTATGGCAAGGTATGGCATGGCAAGGCATAACATGGCAAGGCATGTTATGGCATGGCAAGGCATGGCATAACATGGCAAGGCATGGTATGGCAAGGCATGGTAAGGAAAGGCACGGTATGGCCTAGCATGGCATGTCATGGCAGGGCAAGGCAGTGCCACGCCATGCCATAACATGCCTTGCCATGCCATTCCATGCCTTGCCATGTAAGCCATGCCATGGCATGGTATGCATAGCATGGCACTGCCCTGCCATGCTTGCCTTGCCAAGCCATGTCTTACCATGCCATGCCACGCCACGCAAGGCAGTGCCACGCCATGCCATGCCATTCCATGCCTTGCCATGTAAGCCATGCCATGCCATGGCATGGTATGCATAGCATGGCACTGCCCTGCCATGCTTGCCTTGCCAAGCCATGTCTTACCATGCCATGCCACGCCACGCCTTGCCATGCCAAGCCATACCATGGTATGGAAAGGCACGGTATGGCCTAGCATGGCAAGGCATGGCAAGGTATGGCAAGGCATGGTATGGAAAGGCACGGTATGGCCTAGCATGGCATGTCATGGCAGGGCAAGGCAGTGCCATGCCATGCCATACCATGCCTTGCCATGCCATGCCATTCCATGCCTTGCCATGTAAGCCATGCCATACCATGGCACGGTATGGCCTAGCATGGCATGTCATGGCAGGGCAAGGCAGTGCCACGTCATGCCATACCATGCCATGCCATTCCATGCCTTGCCATGCCATGTAAGCCATGCTATGGCATGGTATGCATAGCATGGCACTGCCCTGCCATGCTTGCCTTGCCATGCCAAGCCATGTCTTACCATGCCATGCCACGCCACGCCATGCCATGCCATGCCTTGCCATGCCAAGCCATACCATGGCATGGTATGGAAAGGCACGGTATGGCCTAGCATGGCATGTCATGGCAGGGCAAGGCAGTGCCACGCCATGCCATAACATGCCTTGCCATGCCATTCCATGCCTTGCCATGTAAGCCATGCCATGGCATGGTATGCATAGCATGGCACTGCCCTGCCATGCTTGCCTTGCCAAGCCATGTCTTACCATGCCATGCCACGCCACGCAAGGCAGTGCCACGCCATGCCATGCCATTCCATGCCTTGCCATGTAAGCCATGCCATGCCATGGCATGGTATGCATAGCATGGCACTGCCATGCCATGCTTGCCTTGCCAAGCCATGTCTTACCATGCCATGCCACGCCACGCCTTGCCATGCCAAGCCATACCATGGTATGGAAAGGCACGGTATGGCCTAGCATGGCATGTCATGGCAGGGCAAGGCATGGCATAACATGGCAAGGCATGGCAAGGCATGGTATGGCAAGGCATGGTATGGAAAGGCACGGTATGGCCTAGCATGGCATGTCATGGCAGGGCAAGGCAGTGCCATGCCATGCCATACCATGCCTTGCCATGCCTTGCCATGCCAAGCCATACCATGGCATGGTATGGAAAGGCACGGTATGGCCTAGCATGACATGTCATGGCAGGGCAAGGCATAGCATGACACTGCCATGCCGTGCCATACCATGCCATGCCTTGCCATGCCATAACATGCCTTGTCATTCCTTGCCATGCCATGCAAGCCATGCCATTCCATGCCATAACATGGTATGCATGGCATGACACTGCCATGCCCTACCGTGCCTTGCCATACATTGCCATGCCTTGCCTTGTCATGCCATGCCATGCCATGTCATGCCTTGCCATATGTTCTCATTCCTTTGATTGCATAAAATAAGTGCGAAATATGAAAATAACTGTTTTTCTAGCATTGTCCATAATAATATGGCCACTACTGTACATAAACAAGTAATACATACATACATATGCGTGCATAGTCACATACAATACATCATACATATATTCATATATACAATATATACGCATATACATACACACAATACATAGCTGCATATAATACATGCATAAACATACATACACATTATGTACGTGTGTGCATGTATACATAATCCACACTTGCATACATGTATGTATACATACACACAAGCAATACATACATACGCACATAGACGTACATACATACACGCATACATACAATACATAGTTACATACAATAATGTTTAATCAAGCTGCTCTTGGGGAGGGGGGGGGAGTCCGACACCTAAAAAGAAAATAAGAAAATCATACGCGTAACAATTTCCACGTCAAAAATTTCGAGGTCTTGTTTATATGCATTTATATGCACGAAAACAGTATGGATGTACGTTTATCAGAGAGAAAGACTAAACAAGGTCATCAAGTTTTAAGGTGCGGTAGCAAAAAATTTTAAATTTCACAGAACATTCTGATAAAAAAGCAGAAAGGTAAATTTTGACAGAAAGCCGAAATACTAATAAAGGCCATTAGTTTTTAAAGTAGGCGTAGCAAAAATGGCATTTTTTCGGAAAATGTAACAAAGACTAAAAAGGTCATCAGAAAAATTAACAACAGGATATCAACAGTGGCTCAGCGAGTGATTGCAGTCCGTCGAAAATGAGAGCCCCCACTAGAAACCTGAATCCCCCAAAAGCAGAATCAAGGTATTAGATTAAACCAGAGGTGTCAAACCTTTTTTTAAGTGGCGGGCCAGTGTGAACATCTTCCAACAAGTGACGGGCCAGGGTGTCGAAGCTCCTGAGCAGAATTGGGTAGTGATCTGAGAGGGAGCTCCGGGCTTGCAATGGTCAGCCAATCCCCAGAACATTTTAAATAATATAAGTGTTTCGTAACTTTTTTCCATAATTTTTTTAACAGACAACCAACCGGAAACCATAGATACACAGTCTACACAGAGCTGTGCGTCTGACCAAAAGTGACGTCAATAAGAAAAAAATTTATATGAAAAGGTGAACTTTTATCCTCTAATTTTGTAATTTTGATGGAAGGCTCCGCAGGCCAGAAAAAAAATCATTGGCGGCCCAGAAATGGCCGGCGGGCCAGCTCTTTGACACCCCTGGATTAAACACTCTACCGTACATACATACAACACATAGTTACATACAATACATACACACATAGGCCTATATACAAATATACACACTCACATAATTATATACACATGCTCACAAACATACATACACACATGTGTGTATGTGTGCTTGTGTGCATGTGTGCGCAAGTATGTACGCTTGTTTCTTCATAAACAGTCCTATGATGGGCCATTGTTGAACAGTCCACTGATGAATCCTCCTTTGAACACTCCCTTGATGAAAAACCTTTGCTGAACAGTTTACATGCCAAGCCCCAATTTCCAGCATGCAACTGCTTACATCGACAAGCCTCATTTGATACAGTATTTTAGCCAAATTCAGTATCAGTCCGATAATTAAGAATACTTATCAAACAAGATTCCACAATTGAAAGCATAGGTCAACTAAAAAGATTGCATGGGTTAACCAAACAGTATACAAAGTTATTGCTGAATACGAATAGGCGCCAATAATAGCGTCAATAATAACATGAATGTCAGTAATGACATAACTCAATAGTAAAGCATTCGACAACATCAAACGGTTACCCAATATTAATGACTAATAATGGTTGCAGAAATATTGAAAGAACTTTAATTTAAAATAAATAGTACCAAAAGCAGTAGCAGTGGTAGTAATAGTAGTAGTAATCAATAATAATAATAATAATAGCAATAATAATAATCATAGGAATAACATCAATTGGCAACATTAGCAATAGTAATAACACAATAAGAGCAAAACCGACACCTTTAACAGAACATACTAGTCAGTACCAACCATGCCAAAAGCAATTTTAGCACCACATAATCCTTTCAGTGAAGAATTTAATTAGTTAGCTAAATCGACCTAATTAGCTAAACCAACCATTATCTGGCACAGGATCAAGAGATCACAACAAGCATACAACGTGATCCAGTAAGTGATCAATTCAATTCAAAATGACATCCCTACTTGCCTCAGTCTTGTGTTGATTTTTGTATCTCAACAGATATCTTTGTTCTAAGACTATAAATACCACTTTCAATTTATATAGACATGCGCAGAAAGTTCCAGAGACGGAGTCCGGTTGCATTCAGGCAATTGTAGCAGCAGGTAGTGCAGGCAAAAATAACAGCAAATCTGTGGGAGTTGCAAGTATTGAGGATGTCAATGTATGATACAAGAGTAAAGTAGTCGGAAAATAATGCAGGCATTGACTCTTATTAACAGCAAAATATTGGCATAACATATCAAGACTAGCACGACCCTACAAAGCCCACTGATTTGTAAAGTCTCTTAGGGCAGTGGTGAGAGATAGGATCTTTGGATGTATCGAATGTTGCTTCTTCCCACTACGTCTTGCAGCCTTTGTTCCTCTTTGAGGGTTGATACGAGCAAAACACCTGACAACAACAAAATCAAAATTCGAGCAACACTATAAAAAGAATAACTCAGGTGAACACTATTACACTGGTGAGCATGATGAACAATCAACTGAGGAACTTTGGTTTTGATGATATAGGGCAACAATTTGCTCTCATAATCAGTTCTACCTCTGCTCCCTAGCCCACTCAGGGCTCTTACAAGAACGACGCTGACTCCACACATTTTAAAAAAATAAGACCAGCAAAGAGAAACATGTCATCACGTCACTGTAACGTCAGCATCTTTGTGAGGTTATAAGCACCCTCGCAAGGTTATTGAAAGACAATGCATAAATGTCTTTATACATGCTACATACATACATGTGCCGAAGCTTAGAAAACTTAATATGCATGGCTGTCACAGGGTTAGCTTAGTGAAGCGCTCTTATCCTTCTCAGAACAGACAACAGTGAACTTAATTTCAGCCATCTCGGACAATAATTACATGACAAATAAGAAAACCTGCTTGATAAAGCAATGCCTTGGAAAAACCTGGTGAACTCCAGTGAGTGCCTGCATGAATACATGCTATCTAGTATATTTGCACTTTACCTCTGCATTTAAGACACACAAGCTAAGCTATATTCAGCAAAAAAAACTTTACACAAGCACGGTAGTCACAACTGCATCAAGAAAAACACAAATTTACAAGTTATATAATCAAATTGGAATTTCACCTTTGAATGAACTCCAGAGTCATTGATGCACCATCTGGATAGTGCAAGTTGAGCACATAAAACACTCCAAACAGCATAGCCACTGCTGTTGATGGATTGGTGATGTTGTCACACACCACGACTCCATTGACACACAGACAGAATCTGGACCCAGTCATTGCAGACCTTCCTGAAACAATATAAAATTCAAGACTGAAAAATTAAAAAGAAATTTTAGCAAATGTACATGTAGGATAATTACTTAGCTTGAATCTTACTCATAGTGCACTTTTGAATGTCATATAACTGTCTTCATTTGAAAAATACTATGAACGAAAACAATAACAGATATATGAAAAGAAGAAAAGGAATCCATAAGCTATGGGTAGCCATGGGTGTGAAGTGTCAGCGATTTGATTCTCAGCCTCGGCATATGAGGTCGGGTGATCAGTCCTCTCCCGCGCCACCTAATCTTCCACTGACAGCGTACAGAGTGTACTTGTAACAATAACTCAGTTGGCTAGGGTGTGGGGCAGTAGCATAAATCTTGAACCATAGCTCTCCTCTGGCAGAGAGTTGAACCACCAGTCTCTTGACAGTATACTGAGTATAGCATGCTAAACACTGAACTACCCAGCACCCCAGAGAAGTGATTAAAAAGCAGGTTTGTTCATAGAAGTGCAACAACCTATATGGAACAATGGTAGTATCATCGAGCATTACGTTGTAATATCTGTCACATAGAAACAGAATCTTGCAGAATAATATTTATGTAAAGCTGCCATCACAACAATATGGCATATGAGAAGTCCTTCTGCTTGTTTCCTACTGAAGCTGCATGAAACAATAAGATAGGGACATACCAAACACTACTAAACATGGCGTAGCAGGAAGACCACCTATGTCATCAGGCACAGCTGTAGCCACCTGTTAAAGCACAAATCAAAACAAAATGTGACTTTCAATTGTCAAATTGAAACATTAGGCATAGATATCCTAGAGCAGTTGCTCCCAAACATCTCTGGGTCGGGACCCACTTGTAAATATTGTGCCCATCTCAAGAACCACTGACTAGTTAAACATCATGCATTAAAATTTGCTTCGTAAATCGGCACGAAGAAATTCTGATTTACAGACACCATTTTAAAAATTGACATATTTGGAGCATTAAACTGAAGCTAGGGCAGCCAGTCATAGTCCAATCATATTCAAATGTTGTTGCTCCACTTTTTGTTTGTAACATGAATTTGTAAAATTTAGCAATAAATGAGGAAAAGTAATTACATCCAGAAAAAGTGAGGCAAGCAACTTTACAAATATGGTACAGAGCCTCCTCTTAAACTGTTACCAAATGTGTGAGTCTCGCTTTTGGGTCATGACCCACAATTTGGGAAATGCTGTCCATGAAGCATGCTGCAGCCACGGGTATTAAGCTCTAGTGACTTCATTTTATTAGCCCTTGCACACAAAGATGCCTAGCCCATCCTCTCCACTCCACAAGTGGAGAACTCTTGGAACAAATTTTCCAGTATGTGTATTTAATTAAGAAGCTGACCCATCAGGAAGCCCAGCATCGTAATCGTGGCTTTTATGGGCGCTGAGAAATTATCGAAGATTTACATTACAAAACATTAATCAATAGATTATACTGCCACCATATGTGACATTTTTAAATTTACCATAATCCATTTACAAAGCAAATCAATCCAATTTCATCCTTCCTCGTCAACATTTACTGTACAAAACCACTGGCAACTCTATACTAAAGTTCAAAGCCTGGACGGCCTACTTACATCTTTTACAAGAATTAACGAGTCCTCAGTCTCGTTGAAGTAGGCCATAAGAAGGAGCACCACACCAAAGAAAACCGGTGTTTCATTTTTCAACTCGTCTTTGGCCTCTTTCAGACGCTGGCACACGGTGGCAACTCTTTTGTTTGATTGACAGAAACTGATCAACGCAGGCGCTTTTTGAATGAATGCAGCCATCATGACGCTTTCGAGATCGATATCTGTCAGCAGTTTCACATGCCTCATGATGCCTATCTCCGTGAACAAAAATGGCCACATTTCTCTTAAGACTAACGCGTCGTGACCGCTGTTGATGTCCGAGCGTTGCAGACAGTAGGTCTCAGACATCAGATTTTCAATTGTCCTCTTGTCGGGATCAACCGACAAAGCCAAAGTCTGCAACGCCTTCTGTTTATCCCGAAGGTCTTCCTGCTGACCATCTGCTGGTACGGGTGGTTGCCAGCTCACGCATCCATACCGGTCCTGAAAACATGGCTTTTTAGCTGTCGATGTAGTTGACACGGAGGCGGAGGACGATGACTCCGGTGCATTGCCCAACCTCTTCCTCACCGAGCTCTTTCCACGGTTCATGTTGTTAAGCCGTTCTTCAAACTGGAACACTAGTGAATCATGCCCACTGCCCACAAGCACATCGTCCATTCGGTCGCAAAATGAATCCGGATATTCTTTTACTATTCTTTCGGCTAGAACTCTGAGTTGTCGACGACCAGGATGGGAATTAATGGCGTGTACCTCAGCACTGACAATGCGCACCATTTCGCGACGCAGGGCCGGATTTGGTTGTACCTTATTTCTTAAAGCCGTCAGTAAGGCAGGTGGCATCTTATTCCACGGCAACTGCACCTCCGCCAGCAAGCGATGACTCGGAGACACCAGGCTCGAGGCAGGCGACACTTCCACATTGCCACGATCAACTGATAGTGGCGTCACTGGCACCCCTAACATAACAACAAAATCGCAGCACTTGTTTTACAACAATGAAAGTATGGCACATTGATGCTTGATCATTACATAGTTATGCTTAAGAATAAGTTACAATAATATCTAATAATTGCAGTTTAAATCTAACCACAGACAATTAATGTGCAGGGACCTTGGGCAAGTCCTTCACTCTCCATTTAATTACTCAGCCCCATAGATAATTGAAGCTTGATCATTACATAGTTATGCTTAAGAATACGTTACAATAATATCTAATAATTGCAGTTTAAATCTAACCACAGACAATTAATGTGCAGGGACCTTGGGCAAGTCCTTCATCATCATCATCAATAACCTTGGGCCCAATGCCCGTAGGAGTCCGACGCCACTCTCTGTTCTGAGTTTGTCTCGTGCCATGTTGCCCAGCTTCAACCGGTCTGGTCAGCAGGTCCGCTCCATACCATTAACATCTTGGAGCATCTAGACCACCTTGTCTGATTGAAGAGAATCGTGAAAAAGAGGCACGAAGGACAACGTGGGTCAATGCCCGTATGTGTCCCACGCTCTCTCCCCCGACTCTCTCCATCAGTCTGTCCTGACCAGCCTGTGCATGTCTGCTCCACATCATGACACCTTGAAGCATCTGGGTGGCTATGTCACTTGTGTCGTGGTTTTGGCGGATTACAATCGTCTTGGTTTTTCACTGCCAGCGTATTGCCACCCATCTGGCAAACCTTCCTCCTTTTGTCCGGGCTTAGGACCGGCACAGAGACGTTGTTGGTTCCCTGTGGCAGAGGATGGATGCAGTTTAACGTCATGCCCAGGACAAGCAAGTCCTTCACTCTCCATTTAATTACTCAGCCCCATAGATAATTGAAGCTTGATCATTACATAGTTATGCTTAAGAATACGTTACAATAATATCTAATAATTGCAGTTTAAATCTAACCACAGACAATTAATGTGCAGGGACCTTGGGCAAGTCCTTCACTCTCCATTTAATTACTCAGCCCCATAGATAATTGAAGCTTGATCATTACATAGTTATGCTTAAGAATACGTTACAATAATATTTAATAATTGCAGTTTAAATCTAACCACAGACAATTAATGTGCAGGGACCTTGAGCAAGTTCTTCACTCTCCATTTAATTACTCAGCACTGGCCTAGTTAGCTACACCGGTAAGCGAGAGCGGCATTCGTCTGTTGGATACAACGGACTGCACCGGTCTGGGAGTTGACACTCAGAGATTTGTATAACTCGGGCTAGCACGCAGTGATGAAAGCTGCTGCGGAGCGACCTTGGGCAAGTTGCTTCCCCCTCATTGTCTGTGAGGGGAAGGCAACGGGAAACCACCTCACTCATTTCATACCCGGGGCATAAAAGCCAATGAACAGTCTGCCTTCGGGCAGAGAACCATCATCGTCATCATCATCATCATCATAGATAATTGACATAGTTATGCTTAAGAATGAGCTATAATGTGAATTACGTGTTTGGGTCTTTGACCACGAATCCCGAAGTTTCCTGGCTTGTATTGGCTTAAGCAGTGGTATCAGATCCTGCTGTTGCACATAATGCAAGTCCTCCACTGTCTGAACACCATCTTCAGCAAGCTTGGCAAGAACAGCTATGATAGTATCAGCCGCCAAATTCGGCAGTACCGACACAATGTTCGACGAAGACACAGCTTCAAACTGACTGGCCATTCTGGAACAATGATTTACTCTCAAATTTGGACTCGTAACTACACTTCAAAACGTCAAAAACTAAAACTTGTAACAAAATATAATAAAGCGCCAAAATCGGCAAAAGAATTGTTCAGCAAAATTAACATAAAATATTCAAGCACCCTACCACTAAAGACTACTATAACTAATGATATGTGTCATAAGTCACGGCTGATTTTGGAGCAATGAACAGTTGACCACGAACACTATAAGAGTACAAAGGATGATCATGTTGGTTACTGGTTGTACTAAAACAAACAACATTGTTCTGCTCTGTTTTTGAAATAAGTAACACACCAAGATCACTATCAACACTGCATCGGTGTCGACGTGCTATAAAATAAGGTGTGTGGTTCTGAACCAAGACAAGCAAAATACAATTTGCACTAATCTCCAAAGTTTCATCTTCATTCTTTACATGTACAATCACATAGCAATCTTGAGCGAACAAGCTACCTCTTATAGAAATACTGTCAGTTACAACTGTATCATCAGAGGTAAAATTGTAATCCCTCAGAGCTTCTTGAATTTCGATACAGTGCAGGCCTACATGAAACGCAGAACAATTCTTAAACTCAATTTCACTACCAAAAAAATTTCCAGCGAGTTGATAGGCCTGAAATATTTGATGTCGTTCTGCAAGCATACCAGACACATTTCTGTAATTCTGTGCAGACCGCATGCATCTCTTAAAGTAAGAATGCTTGCTTTCAAACCGCATAGTCCACAGTCTGATCAAGGGTCCAAATTTCAATGTCAAGCCAGCATAGTGAGACAAATAGTGATGCTTAGGGCGAAGTGAAACGTTAGGAAATAAAACATGTCTTGTTTCCAGGTATTCCTGTATCACAATATTCATATAAGCAACTTCTGCCTTAGATAGCCGTGCCGAACATATCAGAGCCGTCATCTTTGTCATAAGCAAGACAAGCTGCCAAACACTGTTGTCTTTGTTTACTACTTTATCACCTATGATTAATCCAATAAAGCGCAATAAAGTCCAGTTCTGAATCGCATGGCCACCAAGGCGATCACCAGTTGGTGATACTTCAGCAGGTTTATTTGCAGCGTCAGCTGAAGTAAAGCGAAATTGATGGATCCGGTTATTTAAAAAATCATAAGAAAACCACTGCTGCTTCACAAAATACCTCAAACAAAGTGCTAAATCATAGCAAATCACTCCTTCAAACAAGTCATGACCAAGGCATGGTGGAAGACCGGATGTGACATGAAAATTTGCCAACTGATTAAATAAAGAGTCCCTTTTAATGCCACAAAAATTACTTTCATTTGGATTTGCTTTCAAATGTTCAACACTTCTATAATAATTGTCAACAGTTCGCATTTCTGCGCAGCAATTCCACGAATTACTAACAAAATCTTCACGCTTTGCTAAACAGTAGCGACAACTATACTCGGCAGAAAAACTTTCCACAAATCCACCAATGTAATGCGAGCCTAGATTATCGCCGGCAATACAGACAACAGCAGCCTTGACAATTTTTCCAGGCGCAACCTCTATTCCCTCTGTTTCCAGGTCTTTCAAATCTTGAATAAGCTGACCAAATACTTTTAAATCACCAAAATATTTGCAGTTACTCTCCTTGCACAACAAAACCAGCTGCAGCTGAGCCACTGAAGAACGATTATGTGGGTAGAAATCAGCTAAAGTAAAATACACTCCCAAAAGTTTATGCTTCTTTTTAGCAGAACCAAGGGGATTTACAATCTCAAATGCATCTTGAAACAATATTATTTTCAATGCATTGGGATTATCAGCAAAGAACAAATTTGACTTATATATTGTACCATCCATGACATCGGTCATAATAGTAGCATCCCTTGGCAAAGGATTTTCATGTTGCTTGATAACACATGCATTTTTAAATAGACTCTTGATTGTTTCCTTGATTGGCACATAATGACAGATAACTTGCTGTCCATGTTTATCATTACCAAGGAGCAATGGTACAGGTGCAACAAAAGCAAAATTGTCTCTGTAAAACTTCTGTCGCATGTGATCAGAGCGAAGCAGTCCATTATCAGCATTATGGGCTTCGTTAAAAATGTCATTGCGCATTACAGTGCTAATAATATCCTCCGCTTGGTCTTGCGGAACATTATTCTTCAGCATTGCCACTCTAATGTTATTGATCAAGAACTCATATTCTAACTCATGAGTGACACCTAATTCTTCAACAATTTTACCAATTGTTGAAACAGGCACGAGATATTTCCCTTGTAGCATCATATAGAACGAAGCAACACTATTAAAATATTTGACCTTAAAGTCTGCTTGGTTCATTTGCACTTCCTCATGAATGTCCATACTGGCATCATCACAAGTGCCAATGGCATCAACAGAATGAGTTACAGTTAAATCAGTATCAACATGCTCAAAGCAAATTGCATCCACAGGATTATCATCCATATCACCAAGTGACCCACTGCTGTGATTGCGTGACAAATGAGCGGAAAATGATGACCTCACTTTAAATACTTTGTCACATTTCTTGTATGGACAAGAAACTGCAACTCCAACCACAAGATGTTGTTTCAGATGTTTAACAAACTTAGTGTAGTCTGAGCACTCTTGCTGACATAGCAAAACACTGCATTTCAATTTAACTCCAGCATTGGTGAAATGTGCAGACTGCAAAGCAAGTCGTGCTTCACTGTGCGAGCTGGAAACATGGCGTGCAAAATTATTGTAGGACGAAAACAACTGCAAGCAGCCTTTAACTACACAAGGAAAATTTATGTTGTTTTCATTGCGATGAAATCGATAATGATGTGCATAAGCTCTCAATGAGGAATAATGCAAATGACACAATTTACACACAAACATTTTAAACAGTATGAAAACAATATGAATGCTGCTCCAAATGTGATTGAATTTGGTCAGCAACTAGCACTTGAGACAATTTTTAACTCGAAGTTAATAATTTATGACAGATAAGCTTATTAACTGAGTTCAATCGATTGAAATAAAAGACTCCAGGAAAGCACAAAAAGTAGACCAGAGTCTTGTACAAAGTACAAATGAAAAGTGATCAGAGTGTTTTCAGTTGTTTTCTGTAAATTTACAGATTATCTAAAAAAAAGACGTAAGCCTACAGACTTGATCAAGGTTGAATCTTTGCGGAATGCAGAATGCTGTGGAATTTCTTCTGAAGAAGTTTAGCCACACACAAATCTGGAAAGAGAAATCAAATATTTATTAGCAATATATTCACAAACAATGAGCATAAATTTAACAGTTCATGTATACAGTGCTTTAAAACAATTAGATTAAAGAATGTCCATGTACAATTCAGTCATCTTTAATTAAAATGGAAATTGATCATGAACAACCATGCCTCTTGCAGCATAATTATGATTGCACTTGCATTTAAGAACAATACACTGTACATAGGACAAATAACTCTGATCAAAACACTATAGTCCTCTGCTTAAATTAACACTAATACAAACAAACATGTACACACACACACACACACACACACACACACACACACACACACACACACACACACACACACACACACACACACAGAGACAGACAACAAGCAAAAACTGCTTGATAGTGTTCTAAATATTTTAAATATAGTTCAGAGCAACTGCACTAAGGCAGAACAAGCAAGGGCAATGCCCTGGTAAAATGCCATGGTCGTTGGCCTGCCACATGGCCACTATAGCTCCCTGCCCTGTTACTTGTCAATTCAATCAATCAATCAATCAATTAATTTTTTATTGGTCCGTAAGTATCAAGCACACTAAGATATAAGGCAGGAAAAAGTTAGATAAAGCATTACAAGTATAACAAATTAATCAGGCAATAATCAAAGTGAAAACTAATTAGATAATGCAAATTATATGAACCCTGGGCCTAGATTGGAAATACCCCCAGGAATATATAAGAAGAGATTATTTAGACCCATTGGTTATAGGATTGAGTTATACCAGTGTGTAAAGAGAACTCTAACGCACAGAATTAGGACACAAATGGAGAACCAGAAGGGAGGGAATCTCGCTAAGTAGGCCCCCAATTAGCTATGAAGCATTTTAATTAATACACACCACAGATTGATTAAGAAAATTACAAAAAAGCAACAGCAGATGAAACAATTAAGACACACTAAACAAACCAACACACAATGCAGAAGGAGTTCTGAAGATTGTTCCTCGGGACACAACTATGATATCAAAGCAATGTGCAGGCACAGGAAACAAACACACAATGCAGAAGGTGAAAAAATGAACCAAAAGCAACAGTAGATGAAACAATTAAGACGCACTAAACAAACCAACACACAATGCGGGAGCCTTGAAGGAGTACACTTGTAATAATTTGATAACTAAATTTAAGATCAGTTATGGTTAACTAACTATTAGCCATTTTCGTAGGTTTATGTTAAATAAAGCAATGTCAGGAGTCTAGGCCTTTAGGTTTTGTGCCATAAGAGTGCAGCGATTTGTTCATAAATTCACATGATTGGTAGTCAGTAATCTGGTTAAGTTTGCGAATCTCTAAATCAATAAAACTTGTGTTTCTGCCTTGGCTATGCCAAATTGAAAATTTTCTGGCTGTTACTGCAGAAAAGACTCAAATGAAATCAAAGAAATTAGGGCTAAATAATGCTTTTGATATAATGAATTCAAAATCAAACAGACTAATATTTTTATCTTCATTCTTTAGTAGCTGAAAAGGGTAGAATATGATAGAATATCGAACCAGAAGTTTCGACGGGAAAACAATGACTGTAGACCAGTGGTGTAGTCCTAAAAAATGAAGTGGGGGAACGCAACAAATGAAGTGGGGGAACGCAAAAAATGAAGTGGGGGAACGCTTCATATTAGGCTTACAAATTTTTTTCAGTTATTAATTTATTGTTATTACAGTAGGCCTACTACTGTACTACTGTACTATTTTCATTTGTCATTAGCTTTTATTTACAAGCCATTGAACACATATATAAATATATCTGCGAAACTGCGAAAGGCTCCAGTAAGTAAGCAGCTGAAACTGTGAATCTTGAATATTTTGTTTCCTCCCTGGAAAAAAGTGGGGGGACGGCGTTCCCCCGTGGAAAAAAGTGGGGGGACGGCGTCCCCCCGCGTTCCCCCCCCACTACACCACTGCTGTAGACGGATAAAAGTTACATTACCTTTACAAGTAATCGTAGTCGTAATCGAACTTTCCAAACTTCTAAAGCGTCACTCGAAAGCCAAGCGCGGAGCACCGAGTAGAGCAAGAGACTTCCAGTATAGGCTACAACAATTTAGGCAACTGAGACAGTGGAAATTGAAATTTCCAAACTTCTAAAGCGTCACTCGAAAGCCAAGCGCGGAGAACCGAATAGAGCAAGAGACTTCCAGTATACAACAACGGCAACTGAGAGTCTGAGACAGAGTCACGTTGAGGCTTTGAGATATACGAAAACCTTATCCTAGCCGACGCCCTACGTCACCACCCTATGAGTATAGAGTGACCAATCGCAGTCGCCCGAGCCTATTTCGCCACCTGGCATTGGGTAAAGCTCCCGCCAGAGAAACTAGGTCTTCGATTTAAGAAATTCCTCAAGGGATGTTAGACCCAGGCCTGTCTTCTATCAGACGTGGGCGACGCTGAAGCTTTAAATAGACTCTAGGGACCTCTGATAACGTCAAGACGGCCGATTTTAAAAATACCTTTAGCCATGTTAACTCTTCACATAATTATTAGCCTATGCATCTTGAGATTTGAGCCGAACTTTCCCCATCTGATCCAACCGTTAGCTCACCCATCCATATTTCAACCTATTTTGACATCATCTATGATATCGACTATCTATTTAACATATCTATTTATATAAGCATCCATCCATCCGTCCGTCAGTCCGTCCGTCCGTCCGTCCATCCATCCATCCATCCATGTCTGTATGTCTGTCTGTTTATCTATCTTTCTATTTATCCATCCATCCATCCATCCATCAATCAATCCGTCTATCTGTCTGTATGTATGTCTGCCTGTATATATGTCTGCCTGCCTGCCTCTATCTGTCTATCTATCTATCTATCTATCTATCTATCTATCTATCTATCTATCTATCTATCTATCTATCTATCTATCTATCTATCTATCTATCTATCTATCTATCTATCTATCTATCTATCTATCTATCTATCTATTTATCTATCTATCTATCTATCTATCTATCCATATATCTATTTATATATCTATATATCTATATATCTATCCATCCATATATCTATCTATCTATCTATCTATCTATCTATCTATCTATCTATCTATCTATCTATCTATCTATCTATCCATCTATCTACCTACCAATCTATCTATCTATCTATCTATCTATCTATCTATCTATCTATCTGTCTGTCTGTCTGTCTGTCTGTCTGTCTGTCTGTCTGTCTGTCTGTCTGTCTGTCTGTCTGTCTGTCTGTCTGTCTGTCTGTCTGTCTGTCTGTCTGTCTGTCTGCGTGCCTGTCTGTCTGTCTGTTTATCTATCTTTCTATTTATCCATCCATCCATCCATCATCATCATCACATATTCGTTTATTTGAGGAAAACAATCTGACAATAACGCAGAAATGTTAACATAGGCCTAAGTGATAATGAGTAATTAAATTTCAGTTCGATAGTCTTAGATTAAACTAGTAAATATTTTTATATACTAGGCCTATTGATCGTGCAATAAATTGAGAGTTGTCCTTGGGTGGGAGAATATGGTTGTGTGCTCTGGGTCTTAGGCCTAATTGATGAGAGGAGGGGGTCGGAGTGGAGGTAGGAGTTGGTGAAGTGCATGTTTGGGGTTGTGTAAAATGGAGAAGAGGAGTTTTGCATCAGCTACGTTGGCAAGTTCGGAGATTGTTGGAAAGGTTTGCTCTAGGTAACCTAGGCGTTTGGCTCTTTTTATGAGTTTTTCAAGGCGCTCTTTATCGAAAGCCAGGGTAAGACCCCATCAGGAAGGGGGAGCATAAAGTAGTTTAGCTACGGTAGTGGCTTTGGTTAGCCTACTTTATGGATGGATGAGGAGGAGAGGCCATGGGTTTTGAGTTTTCTGATAGCATAGAAAGAGGAGGAGCAGGCAGGGTCATCAACTATCCATCCATCCATCCATCCATCCATCCATCCATCCATCCATCCATCCATCCATCCATCCATCCATCCATCCATCCATCCATCCATCCATCCATCCATCCATCCATCCATCCATCCATCCATCCATCCATCCATCCATCCATCCATCCATCCATCCATCCATCCATCCATCCATCCATCCATCCATCCATCCATCCATCCATCCATCCATCCATCCATCCATCCATCCATCCATCTATCTATCTATCTATCTATCTATCTATCTATCTATCTATCCATATATCTATCTATTTGCCTGTCTGTCTGTCTGTCTGCGCGCCTGCCTGCCTGCCTGCCTGCCTGCCTGCCTGTCTGTCTGTCTGTCTGTCTGTCTGTCTGTCTGTCTGTCTGTCTGTCTGTCTGTCTGTCTATCTTTCTATCCTTCCATACATCCATCTTTCCATCCATCCATTCATCCATCCATCAATCTATCAATCCGTCTGTCTGTATGTCTGTCTGTATGTCTGTCTGTCCGTCCGTCCATCTGTCTGTCTGTCTGTCTGTCACATCATTTCCACAGCACTTCCACCAACGCTAGTAGGCTTACCAAACAAACAGGTCCAGCGTCGGGAAGTGAAAGGTTTCCGGGTTAACGTCCAACGGTTGAGAAACTAATAAAGCCCCTTGATGGGCCAAAATGACTCCCACGGGACGAATTATGAAGAAACGGCCAAGGTCCAAGGCTAGGCTATTTGAATACACGATCTTCCCTAAGGTCCGACGACCAGATGTCGTTGATCGTTCATGGGCGTTGCAAGGAGACCGCCCGGCTGCATGAGCGAAGTTCCGTAACGGTTGAGGCCGGCTGACTGTCCATTTATCCGTTTATCCATCTATCTATATATCTGTCTGTCCATCTATATATCTGTCGGTCTGTTTGTTTGGTTATCTGTTTGTCTATCTAACTTTTATCTTGCTGTCCATTAAGTCAGCCAGCCTCTTTCTATTCGTATTCTGATTTTAAAAATAATGCCTGCTTAAACTTGCCGGTGGACCCTCGAGATCTCATCTAACACGTTAAGAAAACGTCTGCTAATTTTCACGATTAAGCTTATAATAATAACGCTTGTTAAAATAGGCCTACATCCCTCGCACTGTGTATAAAAGACGTCACTACCAGCCGAACAAGCCTTCTATTAACAGATAGATTACGTCAAGATAACGTGACACTATCTATCTATCTGTATGTCTGTCTGTCTGTTGATCGGTCTGTCTATCCATCCATCCATCCATCCATCCATCCGTCCGTCCGTCCGCCCCGTCCATCCATCCATATGAATGCATGTATGTTTTTGTATACACATTTATATAGCGCCTTACCAGAATTCACGAAGGCGCTCAACGTAGCCACTCGACAGTTCTGAACAGTTCTATCCATCCATCCAGCCATCGATCCATCATCTGTCTGTCTATCCGTCTGTCTGTCTGTTTGTCTGTCCGTCCGTCCGTCAATCTATGATTCATCCAGCTATCTATATATCCATCAACTTGGTATCCATTTATCCGTTTATCCATCTATCTATATATCCATCTATCTATATATCTGTCTGTCCATCTATATATCTGTCGGTCTGTTTGTTTGGTTACCTGTCTGTCTATCTAACTTTTATCTTGCTGTCTATTTCAGTTTTGTCTAGGCTATCTTTATCTACATTCTACACAGTCGATCGTCCGTCCGTCCATTCAAAAGCGTATACAGCGATACGTTAATAATAATTTATTATATCAAGCTATTCATCTACTAATTTCCTCTTAGGCCTATAGCCTAATCGTGGTTTGTCATGATTAGGCCATCGTAATTTTTATGAACAATGTCATGTTGTTTTCGCTTATTAGGCCTATCACTGTTTCTCCTGCATGGATAGGCTAATTCTTCTTATAGCCTAGTCGTGTTTCCTATGGTCTTCTTTTATTTTTATCAAATTTGATTTTGAGTTGCATTAGTTTTCTTCGCCCTACGGTTTCATTGCAATAACATTTAATTTTATGTTCTATCGGCTAAGGCTTTTGTTTTAGTCAACTGAAAACAATCCGTTGGCTCTCAGAAGATCCACACTGCGGAAATGTAAGCTATATAATTGCTTGAACATCAGACAAGAAGCTCTTCCGGGAAGCACAATTCCTTGGCCATCGCATTCTTCAGCTCTGACCACCTCTTCGTGAGGACACTAATTAATTAGACGATTTACTGCGCAAGAGTCCGTTCACGCTGCCTCTCGTCAAAACAAATTTGTCTAAAAACATTGTTTTTAAAAAATTCCAATCGTTTTGTGCAATGTAATGCATGCGCTTGTCAGATGCAAATAAAGGCTACTTACTTACTTACTATATCGATTACACAGAGGAGACTTCCCTCATGCAGTTGTGTAGGTAGGCCTACTAAGGCCTTTGAAAGCGCGCACTGGGTATTAAATCTTGTTTTGTCGTTAGCCTGTGTGGCTAATTGTAAAGAAAACTACTCAATTTTGTACAATCACGGAGTATAATATTTAGGCCTATGGTTCAAAATTAATACCGAGAGTTTGACTTTCGAAATTGTAATCAAAAATATTATAGCCGTAGACTGTATATATTATATATTATGTCTACGACAATACTATTTTTGATGTAATTCGTTCGATATTAGCAATTCTAGCATTAATATTTTGGGATTGAAATCCCAAACCCCATCATGGCGATATAAAAAGATTACGCGACTTCCTTGAGTATTGAGAATCTTTGGTTGTGCCGGTCGCTCAACTTATTATTTGAGATCTGAAAAGCAGTTCTCCCTGGAAATGGTAAGAAAATTGCTGTTATTAATAGTTACTTCAGTAATTTGGGATTGAAATCCCAAACCCCATCATGGCGATATAAAAAGAATTACGCGACTTCCTTGAGTATTGAGAATATTTAAAGAACAAAGGATATGTATTATAGAGAAAGAATCACCCCATAGTGCTTGAACGTACTGGTAAGCGTTCAAATTAAGGGTGCGGGGTAGACCAGATTAACGACAGCCGACATGCAGCAATTAAACACTATGGTCGTCACAGGTTGGGCAGAATAGAGCGCTCTGACATAGGGCGATCGATAGAATTGGTTTTTATCATTTATGGTTTTGCTATTTCCATTTAGTTTCACAATTATTTTCATTAGTCTAATAGTCTGACATTAAATTGACAATTGATGCGAAATGATTTAGCAACATAAACTTCGTTTTATCTTATTCAGACCCGCATATCTGTCTAACATCTCTTCTTTACACTTATGTGCAGGTGAACCTGGATTCAAAACATTTCTGCAAGATTCAATCAGGTTTATGACAAAAATTGTTATCCATGATGGTTGCAACATTCAAGGAGCGGTTCTCACTCCAGTACAAGCGGTATGTCATATTCAGGATGTTGATCATGTTGATCAATGTGTGTAGATATTTCCCACACCATATATATTTTGTACATGATTATATTTTCCAAAATGACTATGTATTTTGTTAATATATTGACAATTATTCTCGTTTTATATGACTGTATTCTATTGGCGGTAGTTAATGTAATGTAAATGTAATGTAAACAATGTTTAAGGAAATAATTAACATACGATATTGGAGTGAAATGTGTGTCCGACTGTTAACCCATACAGGTTCTCACAACTACAAAAATTGTTTATAAAATAGATTTATGCTCCATCTGCATGCCTACGCAAGTTGATCGTAACGATATTTGTGCACTGATAGTGCGAAGATAAGAGATGGAGGGATAGGTTTGTTCCAAGAAAATGACGTTGGTAACACTTCAAACATAATTATGGCTGCATGTTATGCTAACAGAAGGACTGGTATTTTCACTGTGATTAGAGTTTTGTGTTTAATAGTGGATTAATTGTGTTGATTTAGGTTTTTGACTGCAGATGGGAAAATCTTGTACACCATAAAAATGTTGAACTGCTGGGAGCCTCTGGATTTCAGCAATCAAGTCCTGTCGAGTGTCGAATCTTTTGGGAATTGTTCAAGTAAGAAGTGAAGAATTTGCTCATATTATTATAGTCATTTTTGTTCACGAACACACGACCATAGACGTAGTAGTGTAGTAGCTGTCCCGGAAGACAATCGGCTTCATATCCGTAGCTGTGGCCGCCTAGCAGTCCAGACCTCGATCCGGGTGCATGTACCGGAGTAGCGCGTTTTTCGTTCCCGTATTCATGACATCGATAAGCGTAGAGTGCGTCTGATTGAAGAGTGGCAGCTGTTTGACCAGGTGATCATCGATCGGACCTTCAAACAGTAGCCTCTACGTCTATGGTCGTGTGTTGGGGAACAAAAATGACATTTTGAGCATCATATTTAGCTGAATTTTACTTCTTTTCAGCTTTTCCATGTTGGAAAGTTGCATTTTTCGGTACTGCATCTCAAACGCTCATAAATTTGACAAACTCCCGAATATTTCTAATCGGCTTTAGGATCTCGTGTAACTATGGCCACTGTTGTTGTGTGTAAAATTTCAGGTAAATCCTAAACATTTTGAGCGAGTAATGACACTTTATTGTGGGTTCTACTTTAACGCAGACGGACACAGTGTATATATATATATAAATAATAATAACAACCAGGGCTTTTTTAATGTGCAGTTGTACACAAAATGTGCAGTTCGAAATGGATTTGTGCTGTTGTAGAAATACTTCTTCACAGTTAAAACTAGCAAAAAAGGTCATTGTCCTCCGATTTGAAGTAATTTACCATGGAGGATGGGAAAGGAAAGAAGGATTTGTTCAGTTCTAGCAATGCCTTAAAAACACCCCTGATAGCAAAAGACAATAATAATAATAATAATAGAAAGGTAGGCTTTAAGCAAAATGCAACCACCATGTATGACAATACACAACTGAAGATCAATGTGTTTGATACTTCATATCTAACTAGCTGGGATACTCGGCGTTGTCCGGTAAATCTATGATTCGTCCCGCTGCCGGCCAATCTTCCACTTCCCCAAACTCACTTCACCCCATCTGCACTCCTACTCCCTACCCGACTTTCCCCATCCCTCCCACCCACCCACCGACCCCCTGACCGGTCCACCTTGCCTCCACTTCTCTTGGGTGCATGGCATTGCTCAGTAAATTTCGGTTTTGTCCCACTTGAACCCGCCCAAACCACCCGCTCCCCACCCCACCCTACCCCAAATCCCAAATTTAGGTATTTAGGAGCTTATCCATTTTGAGTTCTTGAGTCTAACAGCAGTGCCATGAATCGGGTACGAGAGGCAACAGGAAGCCAATGTAGAACAGCAGTCTTGTAAGTAGAGAAAAAAATATGTACAGTTGTACATAATGATCACCCCATTAATTCAACACTGTTTTATAACATTGTTCTTTGCTTTTCGTTTTTTACAGACCGGTTCGTTTATTGACACACCAGTTCATCCAATATCTGCCACTCGTCTACCATCATCTACTTTCTAGTTAAATTAGGAGCGGAAAATTTGAAGCGTGCAACTCATATTCCAAAAATTTTACAACCATATCTGTGACGGACGCTAGGTTTAGTTAATTCTATTTTGACAAGCTTGATGTTGTATACTGATCAAACTGTTTGTTTTTGTTCTAAGAGAGTCATGTGACATAATTTTTTGCATATATAACTACATATGCAGCACTCTTGAATAATCTGGTGCCCAGTGCTTAGCTTCAGTGTAGCAATTTATGAATTTGTAGTTGATGTTTACCACCAATACACTCCCTAATACTACATAAAATTTAGTTGGCATTATGTGTTTAATGATTGATGACAGTAGGCCTTCAATTTTGCTATTTCACAGGGTTTGGAAGGTGACAAAATGATTGTGATTCATTAAATAATAAGTAAATGCTTTTACCTTTGTAAGAACCCTATATAAGCTCACATGATGCTTATAAAAAATTATGTACTCTGAATTGTCTGCTCTGAATTGAATGGTCACCCATCTGCCACAGACTTATCAACTTGACAGCCTACAGATTTCCACTTCAATTTGAAGTATTGCCTCTTGAGGAATTCTTACCAATCCATTAAATTCTTTCATTTGTATTTTTGAAAAGACAGTGACATTCTATAATTTTTTGTCGTGTTCGAGAGGTTCAAACTCTTAGTCTGTCTGAGGTCCCCACATTGAAGTCTTCACTACCCAAATCCAGTTTCTGACCTCCAGTTAGATTACAGTTATAGCTCTGCCTTTCAAGCTTTCTCGTACTCCATTAACCCTGTACCTCTCTGTTCGAACTGGCCTGTCAAACCCAACTGGGCATGGATATCGGGACAACCCAAAACCTACTGACAATATGCAACACTTGTGAACAATCTGGTGCTTCAGTGTAGCACTTTTCTAAATTTGTAGTTTATGTTTACAATCAGTGCTGTCTAAACACTGAATGAAGATGACATATCTGTGAACTGAAGTCACTGAACACCTTGTCAAGCTGTTTTATTCATGTGCTGTGTCCAGACAATTGTTTCGACGTTTTAGAGTTTCTGGAGTACAAGAGGTTAATATTTAAATACGACAGAAAATTAACGACAGGTTTAAGTTAGCCTAATATGTTGGCTGTAAAGCCTGTAATATTTTTATTCAAGGTTGATATTTTTGTGACATATGGTGTTTTTACTATTTGTTTTGATCTGTTATATGCATTTCTTCTTAAAATGCTATGCTACTGGAACATGTGTGTTGGCAAATTAAACAAATCTGTGACATGCATGAATTTGTATGTAATGTGTAACAGTGACAGATCTAGAAAGTTCATGAGGGGAGGGAATACATGGGAGGAAGAATAAATGATGTTACATAGTGGTGGAGGACGAGCGGACCAGAAAGTTTTTGAATTTCCACATTGCAATGGCAGCATTTTATAAGCTTTCATCTTAACAAAACTGCTGTACTATTTCTGTGCTGATAAGGGTGGTCTAAGACTTCACTAAATAAACGTAAATAATAACAATTCCACATTTAACTTTTCAAAACATCATTTTAGCAGTGACAAAATAACTGATCATGGACTATCTGGTGTTATTTCAACAGAGAATCAAAACAGATCTTCTCTCATTGTGTTCCGCAGAGTATTTAACATTTGCTCTACTTTCGAGGAAATTCTATCGGCTTTAGCAATACAAACTGGAAGTGTGGCCGATAAATTCAACATGGTATGAACTGTTGGAAGAGCATCAATAAGGCATGTATTCAAAGCCCCAATTGCCGAAGAAGCAGATGAGCTTGTAGTGCCAATATCCTCTTTCATGATCTCTGTCACGCTTTGATTGGTTGACACATTTGATAATAGGGACCACTCTGTGTGTAAATTTCAAATGGGGGCTATGGCCGGATTGACCCCTTGGGAGCCGCTCCAATGTGTACAACTATAATACTCGTGATGCTTAAATATAACTGACTATATAACCAGAAGAAAATATAGTTGCCAGAAGATAAGAAAGCAGTCTAACATGGAGGTTTGTGATTGGAACGAGAGTAAATTGGAAAGAAAGGGTGTATATAGAATGTAATTTGAACGAAGCATGGCAAATGTAGTACTGTAAGATTCTTTAGTTGCATTTCACAAGGACACATGCATTACAACGTATGCAACGAACAATTGCATACATTTAAAAAAAGATAAACTGACTGTAGCATATACTGTAAAGTCCATGGGCGGAGTTTATCAGGGGCTCAAGCCCCACCCCAAGAAGGGCCAGATTGAGGTTTTTTACCAAGAAAATGGTATCTTTTTCTGAAGAAGGTCCAGACTGGAAAATTAATGGGGGAAATGGCTCTTTTCACGAAGAAAACTTCAATCAAATGACTAAAAAGTCAATTTTTTTGTCTGGGGAAAATAGTATGGTTTTTTGAGATTTCGATCGACTCGACTTAAAAAAGTCAACTTTTTGTCCAAGGAAATAGTATGGTTTTTTGAGATTTCGATCGACTCGATGACTTAAAAAAGTCATCAACTTTTTGTCCAAGGAAATAGTATGGTTTTTTGAGATTTCGATCGACTCGACTGAAAAAAGGTTTTTGTCCGAGAATTTTTCTAAAAGATTTAGCGCCCTGAGAACGGAAACCAAATTCCGCCCATGGTAAAGTCACAGTTGCACAATTAAAATTTAATATAGCTTAATATGTATCGGTTAACAAAACTTTCTAAATATTTTGGATTTAAAACAAAATGGCATAAAAGGATGTCCTCTTTTGTGAAGCATACTTGTCCTTGCAGAGAAGTGACAAGAGTTGATGATTGCAGTGGTCAAAGAAATGATTTGTGGAAGAGCTTCTTGTCTGCTTATGCAATAAGCTCTTCTCCGTTATGGATCTTCTCACATGGACCTATACCACGGATTTGTGAGTCTTTCTTAGGCCTGAATTAAATTAAGATGTGAGCAATATCATACGACATAAGAAATCCTGCCTTGGACTATTTACATTGTTTTGATTATTTAACCGTGTTGCTGGAAAAGACACGTACAGCTTTGAGAAATATAGGTCGTGTTGTCTTATCTGGTTGATAAGGAAGTATTTTTGAAAATCTATAGCAATTATTATTATTATTATTATGTTCGTTTAATGGTAACAAAGACTGATAGACACACCGCTATCAGGTACAAAAAGTAGTTGATCAAATACAATATAATACCTATAGAATATCTTTAGTCTTAATTTGTCTGTTGGATTTGTCTTATGATGAGGGCACAAAAATTACAGAAATTACAAAAAGAATGTTTCTATGTTTATATCTATAGGCAACTATAATGAGATTAGACAATTAATCATAATTAACGAACATAGGGTGCCTTTCTATACAAAACTCGAGAGATGTAATGTCTGTCATCTTTGGTTGGCAATACAAAGTTTTGAGGGCGTGGCCTCAATTGGTATGGACGATCAGCAACCGGTGGGGAAAGCGGTCGAAGAACATGGAAGTCGTTTCTGGAAACGACAGCTAGAAGACAAGCATCAGCAAGATCAACCATTTCAGTCGCAGAAGGCGAGTCATTAGGCAAGTAGGCCTATCCTGATCGACGGACTCCTGATAATAGGCGCTCGATCCTGGCTCGGTCCTGAGCAGTAGTTAAGCCCCACCAGGCAGGAGCAGCATAGGCCTACATCATTCTGGCGGCGGCCTCGTAGCCTAAGACGTTAAAATTATTAGAAAATCTTATCATGAGTGAATATTGTAACGAAAATGAACTCAATTTTAAACAATTACGAAGAATAGGTCTATTTGTGATTAAAAATTCATGACGAGAGTTTGGCTTTTCGAGATATGATTCGTTCAATATCAGCAATTCTAGAAATTACAATGGGCATATTTTTCTGAATGGCGATATAACAAATACGCGACTTCCTTGAGTATTTAGAATCTTTGGTTATACTGCTTATGCATCGACTATCGTGAAGTGCGACCAATGAGACGCAAGCTGCAAGTCACGTGATTTTCGCGTCAAGATTGATTGGACTGATATTCAATGGCGCTGTCTCACCTACCGACATTCTCTGTATATGGCAGATACAGAACAATTTCGGTATATATATACCGAAGAAGGCATGGTAATCTACATATTGTTGGACCAGTGTACATGGAGATATTGAACTTCATGTATTATTATTATTATGCACTAAAGTACATTGGTGAGCAAAGTGAGGTCTGTATCTAGCCCCGCCCGCCTCTGCCCCCGCCCCTGCCCCGGCCCCTGCAATCCTTTGAGTGTTGACAGTTCAAGTGTTTCTCCCCATTAGCCAAAGGCAGTGACATGACTGCACTGAGGAACGAGGGTCAGGAGAGGGGCCATGGATGACTATGTAGAAGAATTACGACACCCCCACCCCTCTTGGAAGGGTAAAAGCAGAGGAGGAGGGGATCTTGGTGGAAGGGAGTGAACAAAGCGCAGGGGAAGAGGAAGACAAGGGCTGAGAAAGAGAGATAGACAGACAAAGAGAAGGAGGGAGGGAGGCAAAGACAGAGCGAGACAGGAACAGAGACAGAGAGAGGTAGACACACAGAGAGAGACAGAGACAGACAGAGACAGACAGAGAGACAGACAGAAACAGAAACAGACCGAGACAGACACAGAGAGACAGGGACAGAAATGGCACAGGGATGAGAGGAAGAGGAGAAGAGAAGGGAAGGCCCAAGCGAAAAGTAGCCAGGGTAGAGTACAAAGCAAGTTAGATATGCAAGGGAGATATAATTATGACCATAGGAATGGAAGAAAGCAGAGAACGAAAATGGTGATTGGAAAGGAAGAAACCCTGCCAGCAAGCCCATGCAATGCATTCACTGTATAATTTATATTGTATTTGACCATTAATAAAGGGGCTTCTCTCAGCAAGAGCCTTTCAGAGGTGGAACTCATAGAGCCACTACAAAGGGTGGCACACAGGTGCATGGATCTGACGCTGGTCCCCATCTCATCATCATTATCCCCATCCCTTCCCCACCACCCACCACCCACTTTCCACCACCCCACCACCACCACCACCACCACCACCACCACCACCATCATCATCAGATCCTACGTCAGCCATTTGGAGAGAACGTGCATGAGACAAAACTTCACAAAAGTTAAGCAAAGGACAAAAGAAAGGACAAACTAGGGACCCTGGAATTAAGGACTAAGTAAAAAAATAGACTTGAAGACATGAATACGACGCAAAGGTCAGGGAGTGCGATTTCTAAAAAGCCGGAACTCCCAACGACATAGAAAAATGGAAATAAAAATGCCAAGTACATGTAAGAAGTTAACGTCTACAGCACATGATATAAAGTATAGTCGAACTTGTTGTACACTGTACGTAACAGCCATACCACACGTCGATATTATAATCAATCATTACCTCGAGGAGGTATACCAGCGCACGCATCACCCAGGCATACATTGAAAGGGAGAAGAATGCAGACCCACCCTGGGACACCCACCCTGGGACACCCACCACCCACCCTGGGCCATCCACCACCCACCCTGGGCCATCCACCACCCACCCTGGGCCATCCACCACCCACCCTGGGCCATCCACCACCCACCCTGGAACACCCACCACCCACCGAGTGAGTGGTAGGAATGCCTCGACGAAATCTCGTCTATTCTCGCGTAATACGAGATCGATGACTGGAGATATCAGACATGCACGTAACCATGATGCCCACATAAATAGTTTGTCGCAATAAAGCCATCAACTGCTTTCGATGATATGAATGTACGAGTGCAGACACATAGATCTGTATAGATGAGAGAGACAGAAAGAACAGAATAACAACATGAAAGAGTGACAGAGAGGGACACACAGAAAGAGAGAGAGAGAGAGACAGACAGACAGACAGAGACAGAGACAGAGACAGAGAGGCAGATAGACAGAGACAGACAGAGACAGAGACAGAGACAGAGAGGCAGATAGACAGAGACAGACAGAGACAGACAGAGACAGAGAGAAAGAGACAGAGAGAGAGACAGAGAAAGAGACAGACAGACAGAGACAGAAACAGAGAGACAGAAACAGAGAAACAGAGAGAGACAGAGAGACAGAGACAGAGATACACAGAAACAGACAGACAGACAGACCTAGGCAAAGCGAATTAATGAATAAATAATAGTTGAACAGTTTAATGAATGAACGAATGAATGATAGAAGGCTGGCTGGATGAACAAATGAACTACCCGGTAACAAACAATTGAACAAGTGAATGAATTAATTAATTAATTAATGAATGAATGAATTAATTTAGTGAATGAATTGAAAACCGAATGAACGAACGAACGAATGAATGAATGAAAGGCCGACTTGCAGGAGTGTCTCGCATTAACAGACATTAATTTTTTTTCACAAGTCCACCTAATATTATTATTATTATCATTATTCATTATTATTCACTCTAAAAAACCCAGTAGCCTAATGTTCGAGTTGAGTTACAAATAGGCTAAACCTCTCTCTCCCCTTCAACTGTTGATCCTTTCCGGTCGAATCAAGCACACTTCAGACGCGAATGGCGGCGCAACAGAAAGGAAAACAAAACAGCGCACAGAACATAGTGTGTGCTCAACTGTTTATCAAATACTGGGATGGATTTACAAATGATCCCCTTAACCGTACACCTTGGAAAAACGATTAGCCAGAGATGACGTCAGATATCTATATCCATCTCCATGTTGAGATACACATCTATCTGTACTAGGGGATACCTGTAAAGACGAGCCTTTCGCTGCGGGCGGAATAGACTTATTTCCGAAGTATTTTGCCGCACATCCAACGAAAAAGATAAGTTCGCTGGGCGTAACAATATATCGAAAGACATAAGAATAAAAACAGGAGAATAATAATCTGAAACCGGTTTTGTTAACATAATATATGAGCAGTTGGGTTGTTAGCGCCGCGAACAGCTACACGTGGTTTGATTAATAACAGTCCAGCCACAAAAAATTTCTGAAGATCTTATACTTTTGGGAATGACGTAAGGCCATTGTACTTTAGTTACACACATACACAAGTGAAGTGAATACATGCATACCTGCACGTATGGCCAAGTATCTTTGTATTTTTATGTGCTGTATTGTATTGTATTAAAACATTTATAAGGCACTGTGTGGTAGGCGTGCTATTAATCTGGCAGCAGCATTTATAGTTAAACTTGGGAAGACCAATGGGAAGAAATTGCAGTTATAGTCAATTGACTCAATTCGACAGCATATATGAAAGCATTTAACGACAGTGGTAATTGTAAGTAGAAGACAAACAGATTTTATATAATATTATATACACAATACACATACATAGGCCTACTATGCATATATAAAAGGGTACATTATATATATATCTCTCTCAAATCTAAATTTCCCGAGCAATGCCGGGTACCCCAGCTAGTATATGTATAATTTTATAAATAAATATATTTATATATGAGTATATTTCGCCTGACTTTCGAGTGGCACTTTACAAAAGTGGAGTTTACAATCATTCTCTGACCAGTTTAACTGACAAAGTCAGCTACAAGTCATAAGCGCCGCCGCTAAATATCCAAACTCCCAAGTGATTCAAAAGGGTTGGCAACTAAATTAAAAACATCGCAATGAATGAGTAGCAAACACGGTCAATCATTCACGGTACAAACATTATGATGTTTCCGTCTATAGCGTGAATCAATGAATCATGCAAGACTTGCCAGCGTGTTGTGAATGGCGACTCATTGGCAAGACGCCTCCGTATCGAAGCCACGTGATCAGAGGCACGGGCCAACCAGCGGCAGCGCACTCTAGCGTCAACGTTTGACCTTCGATGACCTGGACGTCTCTGGGGGAAGTAGAGATGAACTCTGATGGAACATCGTTTGATACAGCTGTCCACACAACAGTTACTGTACATCAGACATGCTTCAACAATCATAACAAAAGCCACAATGATGCTTCAATATAAAAATTTCACAATAACAAAGACAATCAACAACCAATCAATCAACCAACCAATCGATAAATCAATCAAGCATTCAATCAAACAATCAATCGATCAATAATAATTCAGCCACCAATCCAACAAGCAATCAATCACATAAATTTATTAAGCACCCCTTCAAGATAACCATTTAAAAATAAAGCCACAACGCTGCTTTTCAAATTTCACAATAACATAATCAATCAACCAATCAATCAATCAATCAATCAATCAATCAACCAATCAGTCAGTCAATCAATCAATAAATTCTTCAATCAATTAATCAGTTAATCAATTACATAAATTTATACCGCACCCTTCAAGATAACCATTCATAACATATGCCACAATGCTGCTTTAAGCCTTTAAAATTACTTAAACTTCCTAGCCAATCATAATATCATAATGATAGGCACAATGCAACTTTCAAACTTTTAGAATTACATAACCATTTAAAGACAAAGCCACAATGCAGCTTTCAAATTTTTATAATTACATAACCATTCAAAGACAAATACACAATGCAGATCTCAGACTCTCACAATTACCTACAAATCATTTGAAAAATAATATAACTATAGTTTTATGCTGGATGAAAATTCTCAGAATTACATAACCCAGGCATAAGAAAAACAATGTCAGCATACTAAATTAGAACTTGCCCAATGCACTCTAACATTTCTAATCTATCCCAATCTTATCTGATCCCCATCATTCAGCAAGAAAAAAACCCGAAATCACTGTTTTTTAAATTTATCTGTGATCGGTGCATTCCTGTTAAGTACTGCCTGTAGGAATTCTTGCCAACACAATGTCTGTTATCTCCAGACATCGCTTTAAAAACTGGTGAAATCACACTCACACATCAATAATTATTAGAATGAAACTGGAGACTGGAAATATTGAAGGATAAGCCGAGAGGGGATCACAATTGCTGCCTGGAAAAGGTGGCACCATAGCTGAGACTGGCAATTCATTACCCCCCCCCTTCCCCTCAAAGGCTGATGGAATTTCATGATTATGTAAGCTTACAAGCATACATAAACAGATATATGCATGCCTAGATGCAGGCACATATATCTACATACCAGACAAAAGATAAGAGAAGTCTCCTATGCCAACTCGTAGCATTGGTCAATATTGAGAATGTGAAGTTCTATGCTTCCTCTTCCCTGCTCTTTCTATTCCTCCTCGTCCTCCTTCTCCTTTCCTTCTCTTTCTTCTTCCTCTTCTTCTTCTTCCCATTCCTCCTTTTCCAGTCCTGCCAGTCGTCTTCCTATCACTCTTCCTTTTTCTGACACCCTATTCCTGTTACACCTCTTTCAGATCCTCATCATCATAATCTCATCTTCCGATATCAATTTCCATTTCCCATTTTTTTCCATCTTCTTCTCCAGTTTCTCTTTGTCCTTCACACAAACTTCATCTTCCTAATCTTCACTCAACTCCTCTTTCCTATCCTCCCTTTCTCCTCCTCCTCACAATCCTCATCACACTCATCTCTGCCCCTTTCCTTCTCTCTCTGCATTTGTATCTGTATTTGTCTCTGTATTTGTCTCTGCATTTGTCTCTGTATTTGTCTCTGTATTTATCTCCGTCTTTGTCTCTGTATATGTCTCTGTATATGTCTCTGTATCTGTCTCTGTATTTGTCTCTGTTTTTGTCTCTGTATTTGTCTCTGTATTCGGCTCTGTATTTGTCTATGTATTTGTCTCTTGTATCTTTTCATTTGAGAGCAGTATATAGAATGTGTTAACTGGTGTATCGGCTCAGGATTGCCACAGATTGTTTACAGCAGAGATGTTAAAATGTCTTCCAGACTTGTATGCAAGACAGTAAACTTCTACACCGAGATAATAGGCTGCGAGGCCAAGACACAATTAAGGTCCGAGACAATTCAAGACAGTTCAAGAATGAAGACTGAGGCTTTCGGTATTTATCCCACAGGCAGGACACATTTAGAAACAAACAATATATAATTTTAACCAACTCATGAACTATAGGTAGTTTCGCAGTTTCCCAACTTGCCTTAGTCTATTATGCCTAGTAGCTTTATATTAACTGTAAGTGTTACTGCTGCAAGCGGCGCTATTAAAAACTAGCATTTGACTTATCGTTCAGGAAACATTTTCTGATGACCATAAACAGGATTGTTGAGGTCAAGTGCAGAGGTGGTTAAAATGCGCTATATAAATAGTGTCTCAAAAGATACAAACATGAGCTAACCTTCGACTTTTAGTTGAACGACGGAAGCAACGATTCGATGTGGTGGAAATGTACTCGGACAAATACATCTATATGTTCCACCGTCGGAACTTGTCGTGTTTTCGATTTGAAGACTGTGCGATGGCAAGAGTCTATGGCGAGCTGCAGGAGGCAACATAGATGAACAATAGATAAGTTAACATGGGTAACAACTCAATTCAATTTTCGTTTAATCAGCATAAGTGAATATAGCATAGATGACAATACAGATGACATCATAGATGAGCAAATGTAGCAACATAGATGAATAACGCAGGTGACGACATAAATTAATCTAACATTTTGTATACCACAGTACTGTTGCAGTTCTCTGAAAGCAGGGTAATCTACATACATCATCATACGTTGATGATGTATGTAGAGTATGTTGTATGAGTATGATGCATGTTGAGTATGTTGAGCACATTAAGTATGTTTGTAATGAGTATGTTGAATAGATAACATTATAAGTTCAAATCCCCAGCATGTAATATAAATATATTCTATATGATTATTTAGTTATCTGCTAAAATCCCTAGGATATATATATATATATATATATATATATATATACATTTCAAGATTTCTATTCATTAGTAAGCCTATAACTTTTTTGTTAAAAAGAACACAATGCGGCAATGCCAATGAGAAGATCACACAGCAAGGGAGATGACTGGCTACCCGCTCTAATTAATCAGTCAAGTCTGAGAAAATAAAGTGGTAAAAAACCGCATAGCTGTCTCTTTCGAATTATCTCAAACAACTGCCTCCATTTGTAATGCCCAAACTAGCATGACCCCCCTTCCCAACTACATTAGTACGTCAGAAGCTGGTAAACACTAATTCAATCTCTCATCATCGCAGTTTGCTTGTACCAATGCACCAGTCTTTCAGTGGCGATGGACGGGAATGTGTGTGTGTGTGAGCTCCATAACTTTTCCATGTTTTTCTCATGTTTGTCAAGTCGAAAATTGCTCCAGCCCTGCTGTGTTTAGTTTAAGCGAGGACCCCGGTATAAGCGCGTAGCCTTTAATACCGGGGTCCTCGGTTTAAGTCATGTTATGCATGTAATCTCTCTCCCTCTCTCCGCACCACGCACAAAAATGTGTCACCTGATTCGGGATGCATTTTCAGAACACGATTAATAATCTCAGAATTTGTAAGCATGCGGGTGTCAGGCTGCAGGCTTAAGGCTTGTTTTACCATCCGGGTTTCAGCCATTCCTCGTTAATTTTTAATTACCAGTGAACATAATTATATCTCGAAATGTATCCAGTCATTATGTATATCGTGGTTTCATCCATCATGAAAATGCATCAGCAATTAGTTAGCACATTCATTCAATAATTTCACCATCCAAGCACTGCTCCATCTGTCTGCAAGTTCTCGATTTTTTTTAGCTTCATACGAGGCAAATACTGCACTGGCTTTCCGTTGAGGAAATAATGTCAATGTTCAATATTCTTCTCTATACTTTTGGAGTATCATATCAGACAAATACTGCACTGGCTTCCCGCTGAGGTAATAATGTCAAAAGTTTAAGATTCTGCTCTTGAGATGAACCTGGTTTGTCAGCACTGAACCGATAAACATTACAAAGCTCTTTTCGTGGTGTTCTACTGCCTGTGGAGACATCCAGGTACCACACTCCTGCTTATCAGCTTCAACGCATCTAAATGCGCCATATAAATTTTCGTGGAATGCATGCAGAGCTTCAAAAATTCCTCCACACATGAGCATTGCATGCAATTTCCATAGACACCTAACGAACATGTTGTTTTTCCCCCATAGAAGTTGGATTGCTGAACCATGGGGGAACCATAACAGGCCTAACGAATTTATCTGACATAGGCTTATCTTGATGGTTTAGAGCAGACTAATTGTCAGCATAATCATTAACTGTAACATAAGAATATCCTGAAATCGTTTAACAAATTTATCTAGAGCATTACAGTGATTTCAACTGAAGCAGTAATAATTACCATCCACCGTAACTATAACTGCATTAATTAAGATAATAATATATCCTGAAATTCCACACGTACAATCAGTGCCTGGATGGCAAGTTAGCCAGCCGCGATTTCCAGTATACGATAAACGAGAGGGAAAAAAGAAACCGGCCTGTCGGTTCTTTTATACACATTTTCCCCCAGGATTAAATTAATTGCCCCGTCCATAAACAAACAGAAAAGTACTTAATCGCGGCCGCTTTATCAGACCTCGTGAATTCCTGCTATCTATGGTATAGTGGTGCCACCTGTCAGCTTACATCACCGCTACACGTCGGGCCAAAAAACACATGGCTCCTATCGGCACAGGTCGGTCCCCCGGGTCAGGATTATCAGGCAGTCGGCATCGCCCCCTCCAGTGAAACGCACTGTATTAAAGCTGTCCACAAGGCCAGACCAGAGCCATTCGACGACTCTGGCATCCAGAGTGGCTATTAATAGAGCAATGTAACATCCAGATAAGTCGAGATAATAACTGGCACACTGCTATTGGAATACCCGGTTTTAATGCTTCTGAATTATCAAACAATAACCCATTGCTACATATCTGGGGTATTACAGCGTTATGTACAGTAATGTAAACTAAATGTGCCATGTAAGGTGTATGTAGCCTATGTACAAGTACTTGCTATAATAGTGCTCCTTCAAGATTTTTACTCAGACATGCTCCCGACTACAGCGTGGACACTGAATCGGAATTTCAAGTCGAAGCGCACGCGCAATTGCGAGTGAAGGACTCGCTCACTGTATACACTTAATTAAACCAATACTTACAAGATGTTTTCAAAGCAGCACCGTTGTGTTCGAAGACGACTTCTGATGACAAAGAAGGCTTCGATATACCCCTACAGGGTAAAATGACTGTGTTTCCAGCAGTAACAGACACGGTCTCAGGAGCCAGTTTCTGATGACAGCTTTCCAGTCCTATAACAACCAACAACAAACACCTGATGTCCTGCACAATAAGTAAATCACTTAAAATGTGAATCGAACCTCATTAGTCTAACCTGTTGATTGCAAAAGTTCAACAAGTCAATGTTTGAGGAAAGCTTTAGGACACAGCCTACCGTCCGCAAACATGCAATCTTATGTGAAATACCAAAAATGCAAACATTACACACATAAATATATCCATTACGTAATGTATGCAGAAAAGCATGTGTAAGCAAATGTGCACATCTTTGTCTGTGGTGTATGAAATGTATTCACTGGTGCGTATAGAAGTAACCTTTATTAGCACAAGACAAACATGGTGGACAGCAATATAGCCTATTTAACCATGCAAACGCTCACACTTTATATACATATATAATAAAGATACATATATATATATATATATATACACTTGTGAGGATACATAATAATTATACATGTGAGTACCGGTATACATATACACAAGTGAATATGTATGAACATACGCATGAAGACACTTAGCACTGATCTGAAATTGTATAATGTTATGTTTTTTCTTCTTGGGAGCAATAAAAACCTATGTTATGTTATGTTGTGTTACTTAGTAGTAACATACTGTTTTTCCGGCTGTGCATATGTCATGGTTTTTCTGGCCTTCATGGAATGATGGCAACACCAAATTAATCTTACGGCGCAACAGCCTACCAAGACAGAACTTAATTAAGAAACGGAAAACTGCACGGGAAGATCAGATATCACCAAGGCATTTGCCTCCCTCATCCCCCAACTCCGGCATCCTCCCACAAAGACCAGCGGCAGCCCTACAGCGGGAGACCAGAGAGCGAGAGGAAACGCTGCAAAAACCGATACGTTACGGGCGAAGCTATGTAAGCTGCCCAGGCCTACATACATGCAAGGCGGCCGGTTGAACGCAGGGATGTGATTTATCACTAGCAAATATTAGTAAACACCAGATATACATTAGACCTATAGGCCAGAGACAAGGCTGGCCTCAAGGTAATTGATAATAACCGAGCAAGGGCGGAGGAAATGGGCGGGACGGCGGAGTCCTATCTCCGAATCCCCCGACGGTGCCTTAGCTCGGATTCCTACGCCGAGTTAGAAGACGTTGTTGCAAATGGCCGCGGTAAACACGCACACTTCATGCCCGTACTCCAAACAATATGGCTGCCAACGAATGCCGTAAAATTAGAACGCGACCGGTCGACGACATCGCAACATGTATCTCAACATGCAAAGCGTGAGGGTCGGTTAGGGCTCAGGTTAGGCGCCGTGAGGGTCGGTTAGGGTTAGTTTTAGGGTTTAGTGCAGTCATTCTGCTGAAATTGAAGCGTCCTTTAATTTTCGCGGAAATATTAGGCCGCATGTCGGGCCGCTCTGTTATGCACGCATCTACGGTGGCCATATTGTTTGGAGTACGGGCATGAAGTGTGCGTGTTTACCGAGAATATTAAGTAACAAGTTGATGGCATTTACTGAAACGCCGGCGTAACGCAATGCCCAAAACTTAATGGCTAAAAATTCATCCGCTGTACTGCGCGGCGCTTCTTTTTCCTACGGCGAACAGATTGTTGGTGATTTTATTCAGGATTTATGACCTCAGTCATTGACAGATTTAAATGTATCGGTAGAAAAAAAAACTGGTTTGTATTAGGAATGGCATCTAAATTGTATTCATCCCCAAAAGCCCAGTTTTGAAATGAGCGTTGAAGACTATGTTCTTCGAGCTCATGTACATCTTCATAGTAATTTGGGCGGCGGGCCGTTGGGCGCATCGGCCTTTGACACGTTGGGGGGTTATGGGGGAGGGTTAGGGTGCAAACGGTACCCCTGCATGTAGTTATCGGACAGCCACAGAAGCAGAGCTGAACGAGAAAAATCATTTAAATCTTGTTCAATGAAATCAGTCCAGAAGCTATATCGAATGATACCATTTGATATCTCGCTTAAATGAACTTGATATCCTGGTAGGTTGCCACACAAGACGGTCCACTTCAAAGTTCAAAATTCAGGCAGAAAAGTTTTATGCCTTTCTGTACCTTCCACAAACTTGTCAAAACAAAGGTTACAGCTTAACCGGTGCTGTAAAATTTATATAGCACCTTTCAGAGAAAATTTCATTCATTATAACTGCCTAACTTAATAAGATATAGGCATAAGCCTATTGCATGCCTAATCAGGTTTCATTCATTTAACTAAGTGCCAACTGGTGAGTGGTATCTGAGACTAATATCCAGTTGGTATTCATTCATTCATTCATTCATTCATTCAAGGGCCTAAATAAAATGTATTACTTCAATGAAGTTGTATTAACTATGGAAAAAGCAACTGCATTTTCCTAACGGTAATCATCTGTGAAGAGTATAATGCACATGCCTTTCAAGTTTTAACCACGGAACGGCGTTTTGACTGCATGACATAAGTTTCAGCCAATCTGCACGTGACAAATTCTGGACCCTTCTTCAAGCACAGGAAAATTCTGCAACTTACATGAACTAGGCAAACTTGAGAGTCTCATCTGCTCTATGACAAATTTTTAAGTCGTCGTGAACTAAACAGTCCCACTAAGTGAATCCACAATATATCGCTGCAGCCAGCACTCAAAGTCAATTATGTGTCGTCCTATAGAAAAGATTGGTCAACCTACACAATAGGGCACAATTGAAAAGACCCACTCTATTTTATGCCCCTGTATAGAATAGACCCTTTTATGTGTCCTTTCAATAGAAGCGCTTTACCTTCTAACAGATAATGATGCCAGTGCCATATAGTTTGTACCAATCACAATTGGTAAATATGAAACTACCACCTACTCGTTTTTACTGCCAACAATATGCTAACCCCGATTCGAAATGGAAATCATAGCAAAATTGCAACGCAATTGGAATGCAAAGTCCAAGCGCAGAACCATGCACCAAATGGAAATGATATTTTATGCCGATGGAAAATGTTTGTGGCATGCAGCAGCAAATTCTTTCAACAGCCTCTTAACGGTTTACGCTCAAACAAGAACTGATAAAGCTGCTGCACGTTGTTGATACGGACACTGGCCGTACAAGATTAAGTAAAATATATGAAGTATTTTGGTGGTCCTGAGATTCCACAATATTTATGTGGCTAGCTTATGCTTCTCTAAACGAGTTTTTCCATGACCTTTCAAGTGTACGTCATATGTGCTGTACGTTAAGTGGGCCTTATAACCAATATCAACAACTATGTTTTAGCACATACTGTACAACAGTAACCTACATATGTTCTTGGTTCTGTGCAACAGACAGTGTATGTTGTGTATGTTGTTGGTTTTGCAAAGCAGTGTATATATACATGTTCTGGGTTTTAAAGAACGATATGTATATTTAGGGTTTTGTAAAGCTGTATGGTCAGGATTTTGCAAAACAGTATGCATGCTGTTGGCTTGCAAAAACACTTTGATATTATGTTCTGATTTGTAAAAAACACTATATATTCGGGGTTTTGCTTTCATGGCTTACTCAGATCCTCGTATTTGACCTATTTTTAAGCAAGTATGTTGGTATGTTGGATAATGAAAAGTATGGTCACCAGTATTCGATACCAAACAGAGCAGCTTGCAAACTCGATGTCATCATTTTAATTACGTACTTGTTAAAAATCCAAAATTATTTCACTCTTGGCCTTTAGCAAACATTTTGGAGCATGGTAGAGTACTCTCCTTGGTAGAGTACTCTACTTGGTAGAGTACTCTACTTGGTAAAGTACTCTCCTTGTTATGCAGTCAGTACACATTCCAGCCTCCTACGAACTTTCTACTGTTGAGGCAACTCGAACAAGTCTTTCGATGGCAATTGCTCAATGCCATAAAACAATGCTTGGACATTATTAGACAATGGCGCTTGATAAATGCACAAGACAATAACACAAACAATTATACTGAATCTGTGCAGCACACGAAGAAAGGTTCTTCAGATAGCAAATGAACAAGACAATTGAAATCCACAAGACTTCTCGAAGACGAATGTGGTGTACTCACGCGCTGAGGTGAGAGCCACTGGTCGGCTGATGATGGCACCAACTCTGTTCTGCGCTACGCATCGATATATTCCGGCATGACTCGAAGGATGCTCGCCAGCCTCCGAAGCAGCAACGAAGGATGCGATGTTAAGACTCGATCCTATCATCGTAATCCCGATCCTCGACTGTGGACTGATCTCGGAGCCATTGTAGGTCCACCGCACGCTGACCTTTCCAATGGGTCCAGCCTCACAGGTCAAGGTCACGTTCTGACCTTCAGCCACAGCCGCTGAGTATGGTTCAGAGATGAAGAATGGTGGTGCATGATCTGTGATGCAAGAAAAAAATCAGAGCTCATATACATGCGTTATAGCAAGTGCTTATACAATACATTATACATACATAGGGACCTTGGGTAAGTCCTTCACTCGCGATTGCACAGCGCTTCGACGTGAAACTCCGATTCAGTGTCCGCGCTATAGTCTGGGGCGCTTCTGAGTAGAAACCTTGAAGGGGCGTTATAACAAGTGCACATACAAACAAACATACATTTTCATATAATATGTGACAATTAATATAATTATAATATACACACAATTATATATTATGCATTGCCTATATTTTATATAATTATTTATATTAATTGCCACATATTATATGAATAATGTATGTAATTATGTGTGTGTGGGGTGTGTTTTCATATGCACACACATTTACATAATTTTTTACAGATGCCAAGGAAATAAATTGTATAAATAATTAGCCAAGCATTATCCTGATTTCAACACCTTATGTGTTGCAAATTGTGCACAATTGACACGGATGTAGAAGAAAAGCCAACGTCCGGCTTAATTAATTGCAGTCTCTGTTCAACATCGATTAAACGGAGATGACAATGGAAGTGTAAATTTACAACTAGAAACATAAATGAGAACACCCACACACACACACACACACACACACACACACACACACACACACACACACACACACACACACACGGTCCTGCACATAATCAAGCTCACTTTCTGTCTATCGGCGTGTCTTGCCATGTCTGTCTGAGCCTCTGTAGCCTATCTCTCTCGAGTATACACACACGCATGCATGCATACACCCACACGCGCACCCACACATACACGCCCACACACGCGCCCGGATATCAGTAAGTAAGTATTTATTGATCAATTGCTAATATACTAGAATTCCATAATAAGTAAGTAAGTAAGTATTTTTTTTATTACTCCACTTGCAAATGCACGATGGGACATAGAACATCACTATAATGCATCAAAGTAATAATAGGTAATAAAAAACGTAGGTATATAGAACTATTATAGGTCTACGTTAAGATGCTTTTTGTGTATTTGATTTTGATAACTTCAAAACAACAGCAAGTTAAAGCAAGTCAGCATTGACATCAACATATTAAAGACATCTGCTTTTCAAAAATTTCAGTTTTTGCACCAAATGAATTGACAGTCATAGAATATATTCCTGAATTTTTGCGTAAAAAACATATTATGGACTGCAGTCAGGTATTGATACAAGTTTTCATTTGATGGTCTAAACGAAAACGTACATCACTCCAGGAGGAGAGAGAAACAAATAGCCTAATACGAAACGAGTCGAATTTTGCTTGAGTTCAAAAGGTCACCGGTACATATTAAAAACAACATGGGTTCCAAAATAGACCTCCACAGGGTTCCACAGCGGATGGGGTTTGATGATGGAAAGGGTTCTGTTACATGAAACTTGTTGTTGCCCATCATCAAAACAGCACTTGAAAGGACAAAGTTCAAGTTTCAATAAAAACCTTGAGTTCAGGCTTCTTCCTCAGCATGATCTACGATATCAAAGGCTTTTCCAAGTCAAAGAAGAGTCATGCTGAGAACCGGTTATGTTCTGTTAAGATATTAAGAGCCGTAAAGACTAACTTTATGAGTTCCACTAAATGCTTAGACAGTAATGAAAACCAACTCACAGCATTGACGATGACCCCTCGCCAGAGGAAATAATTCTAGCCTGAAGGGAAAGAAGATTGACGAGTTTTAAACAAAGTTTCAATCAATCATCTACATATTTGGTTAGAACAGCCGTCAGTTTAGTACTTTAGTTGTTAGTTTAGCAAGTAGAACAGCAATTACTACAAGCCAGACATGTGATTTTGTGATTCGAGTAATGGAATCTGTATTATACATGTATATGCCAAACGTGTAATGATTAAAGTAGACTTAATGTGACAGTATAAGGATCAAAAGTTAACATTTTACTACAGTTATTAAAGCATTTTTTAGAAGAAAATTTATTCATTCTTGGAGTATTTTTACAAGAAGAAAATTTATTCAAAGAAGTTAATACCAGTAATTGATACAATGCAAATACCCAAAGAACCACAATATTCGATAAATAAAGATTTAAGAAATGATTACGACAGATGATTAGATCTGCTCCACTGGTGGTCCTTATGCATACAGCTAAGCTGTAGCGAGCACACTGACTACACTGAGTCTGAATGTACACTGACTGTGGGTAGCAGAATGAGGTGGCAAGGTAGAGGATAGGCCCTAATGAGTTGCTTAAAATTTACTAAGCCCCTATGTCAAGTCAGTGTTCTAATACATACACATAATTATATATGCCAAGATCAAGAAAACGAAGTTGCTAGCAGTTCATACACAATGTTACACATGGCAGCCTCTCGATCTAACTAAATAGACTGAACTTCTTTTTTGATTGCAATCACACAAGATCCGGAGAAGAGCTACACAGCAGTCAACAATAAGAGCTACACAGCAGTCACCAATAAGAGCTACATAGCAGTCAACAATAAGAGCTACACAGCAGTCACCAATAAGAGCTACATAGCAGTCAACAATAAGAGCTACATAGCAGTCAACAATAAGAGCTATAGTATACGTAGCAGTCAACAATAAGAGCTACATAGCAGTCAACAATTCGTTGAATCCATGAGAAAAGAAGTGCCAGTGAAACTCCCGAGATAATATTACCAGCAGCAAGCCCTGCTTCTGCTGCTGTTGCTGCTGCTGCTGCTGCAGATGAGAGTCTGCAGATGCTCCATCTCTCCTTCCAACATGACATCCCACGTCAATCATCCGGCGAGCCCCGCAGCCAAACTCCCTCTTGACCCACATAATATATCCTTTTATTTCGACGCAGGCAAAAAACCAAACAAACAGGAACCGTGTTAGCAAACACCGCTTACGATCGCCTGCCAACGTGTATCAATGGGGATGCGATGGGGCCACAAGTGTCAGCAAACGATACACAAAGCACTATACTTCAGATAGTATACCATGCAACACCTACTCATCAACATTGATCACCTGGGCCCTCATGTATATAGGCTATAGCGTGTGCTGCTAAAACTCTGTACTATATATACACTGTGTCCGGATGAAAAGTAGTACACAACTAAAAGTGTCATAACCCGGTCAAAACTTTTGGGATTTGTCTGAAATTTTAAACACAGCAACAGTGACCATATTTACACGAGATTCCAAAGTCGTTTACAAATATTCGCGAGTTTGTCAAATTTATGAGCGTTTGCGTTGGAGCACCGACAAATTGAACTTTCCAACATGGAAAACCTGAAAGGAAGTGAAAATCAGCTATTAGGGTGCCAAAAAATGTGTTTCGTGTTCTCGGACACACGATCGTAGACGTAGTAGGTTAATAGCTATCCAGGGAGACACTCGAGTTCATATCCTGCAGCTGTGTCCGTCCAGCAGTCCAGACTTTGATCCGGAGTACATGTACTGAAGGAGCGCGTTTTTTGTTCACGCGTATTTATGACATCGATAACCGTAGGGCGTAGGGCGCGTCTGTTGGAAGATTGGCAGTGGTTTAGCCAGGTGATCATCGACAGGACCATCAAACAGTAGCGTCTAAGTCCACGGTCGTGTGTCAGTGAACAAGGTGGAAAATTTGAACACCATATTTAGCTGAATTTCACTTCTTTTCAGGTTTTCCATGTTGGAAAGTTCAATTTTTCGGTGCTCCAATGCAAACGCTCATAAATTTGACAAACTCACGGATATTTCTAATCGGCTTTAGGATCTCGTGTAAATATGGTCACTGTTGCTGTGTTAAAAATTTCAGACAAATCCTAAAAGTTTTGACCGGGTTATGACACTTTTAGTTGTGTACTACTTTTCATCCGGACACAGTGTATAAGCATACAGTTATATTTATACATGTATATGCGCTGGGATGTTTACACGACGATGCGTATGTATATAGGGAGCAGGCTCTTTAAGTGCTACCTACGGAAGCCGTATCATGTTTTGTTGCAAGAAGGTTTTCGGTCATAATGAGGTCATATTCTAAAGCTGTTTAAACAAATATGCTTAAACATATCCTACTCGCTCAGAATCTGTGTTATCTAAGGCAGAATTATAAACAGATTATACCAGGGCGCCTTTATAACTACACAAATCTATGATGTTTGTAATTGTGTTTTTTTTAGTTTTTCATGCGATATTTAACAGGTTAGTACAGTATTTTATTTTTTGATGCAGATAAAGAAGGAGGGGAGGTTAAAAGGGGAGGTGAAAGAGCGAATGAAACGAGAAGAAAATGAGAAGAAGGAGGATAATGAGAAGGAAGAGGATAAACAGGAGGTGGTGATGGTGAAGGAGGACGAGGAGGACAAGAAGGAGAAGGACGAGGAGCAGGAGAAAAAGGAGGAGCAGGAGAAGCAGGAGGAGGAGAAAAATTAGGAGGAGGAGACGGAGAAGGGGAAGGAGGAGAAAGAGCAGGACGAAGAGGAGGAGGACACCAATGCAAAGGAGCAAGGAGAGGAGTGGAAAAGCATTCTCTTACGTGTGAGCATAATGTATCTGGACTTCCATAAAATTCATGTTAAGAGCAGCTCAACCGAAATAAATCAGCATCATGTCTAAATCTAATAGATCTGAATTTGAGATATGCAGTGTTAGCAACTTCATTTTCTTAGCCTCTGCATACAAAATAAGGGCAGGTGGCCTACAGTCCCCTCCTTAGCCGTCGAATCTTCCCCCACGCAGTACAAACATGGATAGAAGTCATTGTAATTGAGTGGGTCAGAGGATACCATATAGGCGCAACCCCCCTATGGGACCCACGGGACGCGTCCCCCCAACTTTTTAGTGGTCCCTAACTTTATTATTATGGTTTCCCCCAACTTTTAGGACGTGATTCATTATGCCCCCCCCCCCAACTTTTAGGACGTGATTGCACCTATGGAGGATACAAGTGTTTGAGTAAAAATTTCGAAGAGGGATTTTTCTTCCCTCGCATGGATTTTATCAATCCTCTGACATCACAGTCAACCGACCAGCAGACCAACCACTATACTATAATATTATTGTTTGACTCTTCTGCACCCTTGGAAAATGAAACCCTGGGCAGAGGAACCCTGAAAGGCAATCGCCTGAGGGTAGCACCCTCAGTGAACGGGAGGTCTCAAGGAATAAAGTAAGTAAATAAGTAAAAGCTGAACAAACACAAAGTCTACATTTCCAGCTGGCTATTCGTGTATAGTGCTCTGCAAATTGGTAAACTGAAAACTGCAATAATTATTCTTTGGTAAAAGACCCCAGGACCAGCAAGTAAGTTATGGGGTCATGATCACTGGGCATAAAAAAGGGGCATAAAACTCACTCATATGGAAGGCAACATTTTTCAACCCCCATATTAAACTAAATTGGCCTATTGGACCAGTTACACAAATTATTAGTTACTCCTTCACCTAACACCTGTATAGGCTGTGCACAAATAATAGTAGGTTTTCAGTGCAAGAAACTCGCGGTCAGAGAACATTCCTCAGTGGACAAAGTGGCGAACACGACTGGGACCTTCAGGTCTACCCAACAGCACATGGCCGCTCCATCACAAAAGGCTACAACTAAAGACTCCCAATAACCCCAGACATCATAACACAAAAGGTGAATAGCATATGATAACTACACAGAAGCAGTACATGGTTTTCTTCATACATATCACTCCCCCTTCCCAAAAGTCATTTCTATATTTCCTTTTATGTTCTTGCAAGTGGGCTTACATGCAAGTAGGCTATACAGCATATATTTACAGCTATTTACGCGTGATTAATGCTGTATATAAATAACCAATATAGTTATTCGCTCTCTGTGTACTGAAAAATGTGAAAAATGCTGCAGCGAAGCCATAAAATGAAAACGTCTGAAATGAAGTCATCCAACCAGGCAGAATAGACCGTGCACTTCGTACGTCCCCCACCCCCGTTTCAATACAAAGGATTTATCACCAGCCCCTCAAAACGACCCCAATCTCAGCTCATGAAACATGTAATTACCCATTGGCTCGTCAGTAACCGCATACGCACACACACAAAGCATTCACACAAACCCTTGCACCTCCGCCGACATATTTACATATAATTAAAAGCATCATTAATAACCTCCCGATCCTTGGTCAACAGTAGGTCTACCGTAGTTATATACATATCAAGCGTATTTTTATGTATGCTTCATAATAGTAGCCTATTATACCATACATTATAATACACATCTGATTGTATACAATATAATATATAGAGTGTTGTAGTATTGTGTACATGCAAATTTAGTGTTTCAGACTACTTGCTCATACAATATTCTTAGCCACCATACATACGCTGATACGCACATACAAACATAAATACAAAACATACAATACATACATACAAAACATACATACATAAGCACATGCAATGTCATGCATACATAAGCACACACAAGCATGTATGTTAACAACTTCATACAAGCATGTATGTTAACAACTTTTTACATCAACTGTTAACACTAGATTTCATAAGCAGTTGTTGTGAATTTCACTTTCTGTTGCTATTTATGGAGTTGAAATGCAATGTAACAGTAAAGATAATTGATCATAATTCCACATTAATTTAAATAGCATGTTTTCAATTAGACCTCCTCACTCAAGAACACAAGAGGCAGAGAAGACAAAAGTCCCTTAGACAATAACCCAAGAGGTCTGCAAGTCAGTCAGGCGGTCAGCCAGCCAGTCAATTAGTCAGTCAGTCAGTCAGTCAGTCATTCATTCAGTCAGTCAGTCAGTCAGTCAGTCAGCTAGCCAGCAAGCCAGTCAGTCAATCAATCAGCCAGCCAGCTAGTCAATTACTCAGTCAGTCATTCAGTCAGTCAGTCAGCTAGCCAGCAAGTTAGTCAGTCATTCAGTCAGTCAATTATTCAGTCAGTCAGCCAGTCAATTAGTCAGTCAATCAATCAATCAATCAATCAATCAATCAATCAATCAACCAACAAATCAGCCAATGAATCAATTAACCAATCAAATCAATTAAATAAATCAATTTACCAACCAACCAATCAGTCAATCAATGCAAGCTTGATAGTATATATAGTGAACTTTAATCTGTATAGTATTAATTGCTCTGTATAATAGGAATGCGTGTACAGCATAATATAATTTCAATTGCAATTATATTAATTGATGATTCAACGATCAATAGGCAGTCTCTGACACGAATGGTACGCACGCCTCCTATAGCAGAGCGCTTATATATAAAAAGAAAGAGCATACAGAACCTTCTTCGAAGTGACAGTGAATTATCTCATACCTGAATGGCTAAGCGCCCGTGCCAAATGGATCACAGTCAAGATTGTAAATCCTGTGTAGCCATCCATCCCTACGGCTTTGTCAACACAAGTACCAGTGGCATGGTGGGCACTAACAAACACTTGCTTTCCGCCGCCGCCGCCGCCGTTTCAGACCTAACAAAAGAAATAAAACAGACGTGGAACACTTGAACACTTCGTAACAGTAAGATCGTCGTAACCACGTTTATTTATAGGCTGATGCAGTGGCGATACTTGAACGCTTGTACCAACAAAGGTTCAAACAAGAGCAAAAAAATACCCCTATACGAAAAGAAGGTGCTATAAAAACCTGGCTGTTTGATGCGCGAATGAAATAAAGGAGAGGTTAAGTACTTCCAGTGAGAGAGAGCATCGGTGAGGATAATGTCAAAAGTTCGGTGATTTATCACAAGTTTAGCAGACGTATACAGACGACTATAATAAGAGCATGTAACATAAAACAACACCAGAAGAATTATAGTCCTTTAAGGCTTTAATTAAACAAACTCGAGCCTCGAGCGTAAGGCTCAGGTATCCATGGGAATCATAAGTGTCTGTGGCATTTTGCATAATTATGAGAGCAGGAGTCAGTCCTCTCACTTGCCGGCTGTCCTTCTCATCGACAGAGTATAATATTGTTAGTGCACAGATGATAAAATAGGGCTCTCACTGTATATAGGCCTTATCCCTAGGGTTTGCTAAGATGCGTTTTATCGCAGCCTAAAAACCGTCCATTTTTGCCGAGGTTGGGTCGGGAGCGCTCCTGAGTAGTAACCTCGAACAGGCGCCATATAAATCTCCACAATAAATGATAATGAATATAATATATGTAGATATATATTAATACATAATACAACCAAATTTATTTTGGATTGCAGCTGAGCTGGATAGGAGGGGCACTGGTGTAGCAGAAATATTCAAGCAAATGTTTGCCTATTATTAAGCTTAGTGGAGATTTGAACCACGGAGCTCTTATCTAACCGCTAGAGCAGTGATTCCCAACCCGTGGCCCGCCAGGCCTAAACAATGGCCCTCATCTCTCAAAGACTTATTAAAAAATATATGAAAAATTGTCAATATTGACAGGGTAGAACATAATTATTTTCTATGCAAATTATTTTACTTTGACGTCTATAAATAACATCAAACATTCTATTTTGATTCAATTATAACAATTTTATATGCTTTTAGTTAATTACGGAGCGTGGAAAAAGAATCGCTAAAGAGCATTCACCACTATTTGCAAATTAGCCTACTTAAGAGACGTGGGGCAGAAATTTTCCCATTCTTCTATTTGACTTGCAACCTCTTCCCACTCAGCTAAAATGAATAGTATACACTGGCCGTGCGTGTTGGTGGAAGATGAGACGGTGAGGGAGAGGACTTATATGCCGAGGTTAAGAACATAGATTGTTGCTGACTCATCGTATGTATATATATATATATAATTGTATATATATATATATATATATATATATATATATATATATATATATATATATATGTCTGCCTCAAGTAACTGTTCTTCCACTTAAAAGACATTTGTCTCAAACAACGATACTACAAGCTTATATACATTCGCTCAATCACAGCAAATACAGATCACATGAAAAGCAGCAGTTCTACATATTTACCACAATCACACAGAGCACCACGATAAGCCCAAAGAATAACTAATAAACACCTGCTAAGATCTCGGCACATTTATAGATAACATTTAAAAAACAGATAAAGCACAATAATATTGATCCTAGAGAAGTAAAGAACCAAGATTAGCCCAAGATATATTATATATACAGGCCGAGTATTCAACATCTCAAAACATTTGATTTCAACATGAAACATCTGTGATGATAACCAACAGTCTGTCAGAATAATTCTACTATAGACACAAATAACAGGAGAATAAGGTTTTCAACACAAGCACCCATGAAATGATCCCATAGCATAGTGACTTCACAGGAGTTAAACTGACAGGAGGGAAATGATCCATGGGCAACCCCATTATAGGGACGAGACGCGCAACCCTGGAAAGTTACATAGGCTATGTGTTTTACCATGCACTACATCTGGTTTTTTAATCGAAGTTTCTGCACTAAGGCACTAATAATACGCAGTGTGAAACTGAGAAGTGAGCATTAAATTAGAAACCTCTTTAAGAAAAATACCCATGTTCTGAATTTCCTGCTTTGCATTTTCAAGATATATTGCCAAAAAAAATTAACAGTGACCATTGTGCTATAATGCCCCGAGGCTCCTGTAAAATAGCTTCAGGCACCCATAGCAAAGTGACTCCACAAATGACTATGTTTTCTAAGACTCATCCAAAGCTTAGTTCTGCCAGCAATCTACAAATTCTCTACAGATTTTGTAGCTGGAATCAACAAAGCTCAACAAGATGACGGAAGTGTACTTGAGCAGGTCCTTAAAAGTATTTGAGTAGTTCTTTAAGTGTACTTGAGCAGGTCCTTAAAAGTACTTGAGTAGTTCTTTAATTGTACTTGAGCAGGTCCTTAAAAGTACTTGAGCAGTTCTTTAAGTGTACTTGAGCAGGTCCTTAAAAGTACTTGAGTAGTTCTTTAAGTGTATACTTGAGCAGTTCTTCAAGACTTCAAGTGTACTATAACAGTAACTTAGGAGTACTTGACTGCAGTTCCTTAAACTCGAAAGGCAGTCATAGGTAGGCCCTATGAAGTGTCAGCAACTTCATCGTCTCAGACTCGGCATATACATGTACGACAGTTCCCTTCCCTGCCGTCAGATCTACCCACACTCAGGGGGGTGGAAAGTGGCGGGAAAAGGGGCAAATGCCCCAGGGGCCCGGGGAATTTCAGGTACCGAAACTAGCCGAAAGTTCAGCCTGCTATAATGCAGCAGACTCAAATTCTTTGGTACTAAAGACGCGACCGTAACAGTAGGCCCTACCAAACATTGAAGCTTTGTGTCCATAGGCGTTCTGTAATTATTATCGGTGATCGGTAATAGGAAATATCGTGTACTCTGAAATGTCAGATATCAATATAGCCTACTCTAAAATAGGTACCATACCCTGAACCATCGGGTACTAGTAGGCCTACTCTGCAACATCTATAGTGAATGGTACCTCTGACTAACGATACGGTATCTCGACAAGACGCCAGCGGCTGGCAGGAAAGCGAATTAGGAAATACTTACTTTGATAGTAGCTCCGAGTAATTACAAACAGCGTGTCAGGTAGGCAGATATTACAAGTCTTTATCCATTAAATGTCAAACAGACGGGCAATGAAGCAGGCACAAAGGCAGGCAGGCAAGAAGACGTCCACCTTAATAACACCTGCCCCTCAAACCGTGCAGATTACGCGATCAACTGCTCTCTCTCGAACCACAAACAGTTTACTGACAGCGCAATTCGCTCCACTCGAAGCCCGTATTAGACACAGAAAAACCCTCCAACATTATTATTGACACGCCACCGAGACCCGACGAGGTACAGCACCGACAATGACTCCCATACGAATAAACTCGTACGCTGTTTTCAAAACAGTCTTTGTGCTGTCAAATATAACTTCATGCTCCACCTCTACCTTTCACTCGCCCGCCGCTGCCGCCGCCTCTCTCTCTCCTCTTCCTCCTCCGGCTCTCCCTCTTACTCCTCCTCCGCCTCCTACTCCTCCCTCCTCCTCCCTCCTCCTCTCGTCCCTATACTATATACTTTGCTGCTTTAATGAACCGATACAGTCTGTTCAGAAAGGCTTACACCGCCTGCCCAGCGAGCCGCCTTCGCCGCTGTTGCCCGCTTCACGCAGCCGCCACTCTCTGAGACTCCGACTAGCCTGCCTTTCTTTTGTATAAAAGGCTTTGTATGTGGATAAAATCTGATGCAAACTGCTCCGACACCGTTCGCTCTCAGACAGTGCCAGTCCTGAGCTGGGAGAAGGGAGGAGGGGGACGCTAATCATGATCATTGTTATGACACAGTACTGTGGCAAAAACAGTAACTAACCAAACCAAATCTAATGCAAGTCATCCGCCGCTGCTCGTATTATACCGGGTAGTGCCAGTCTCAGGGCTGAATAGAGGAGGAGGGGACGCTTATCATTTTTGTTACGAGACAACGTCGTTGGACATTAGGCTATATCAGAGCCTTCTATTACTGGGCTATATAGGTTAGCCATCTGAATCAGATGAATTTTGAGGTTTTTAATTGTTCATAATTTTGTTAATTTTATTTCAACAAAACCATACAGTCACTGAGACTGGACGAGTCCGAATTTAAAAACAATTATTATCGCGGCACACATTTTTGAGAAGTTAACCAAGAATGCAGAACGAGCATGTTAGACCTGAAGCTGGTGAAATTACTCAGAAAACAGGAAGACTATGAGCGAGGATATAATATAGTGCATATATAATTATAATATGGCATTTTACCGCCATTTATCTTGTTTTCCCCCTATTTAAAACTCCGAGTCCCCGACAGGATGCAACGCTCAATATTAGACTGGACCAGGTACCACGAGCTTTGCTTCTGAGTAGAGAGTATCCCTCTTGCAATTTTTGGAGCTTACGATTAGGATTCGGATTATATGATTTAGCGAACGATATAGATACTGATGAAAGTAGATACTCTAGTGAGACCTTTTGTACAGAATGATCTACACGTCACCTGGTCACCTGGTGCCGTCAGCTTCTGCAGCTCTGGCGATATCCCTGATGTATCCTCTCCAGTTGATCCTCTCCCTAGTCGCCTCTCTTAGCTCCTCCAGTCTCATGCCAGACTTTTCCTGTACCTCATCCAACCATTTCTTCCTTGGCCTTCCACATCTTCTCCTTCCCTCACCGCATGCCGTCATCAGCTCCTTTTCCAAACCATTAGATCTCATCACATGGCCGAAGTAGCTCAGTTTCCTCCAAGTTGCTGTTTGCTGCAGTGTCTCCTCCCTCTCTATTCCGAGCTCCACGCGCACCGATTCGTTAGTTCTCTTCTCCGTCCATGAAATCCTTAGCATCTTTCTCCAAATCCACATCTCACATGCATTGATTTTCTTTTCCATATCCCGTGTCTTTGTCCATGTCTCGCATCCATATAGGACCACTGGGAAGATCAGTGCTTTTACCAGATTTACACGTAGGCTAATTAATAGGCCTAATAGATTAGTTACTTTTTTTAGTCAATCAGTCAATCAATCAATCAACCAATCAAGTTTATTGTACACCGTTTCAACACATTTTACAATTTAAGACAAACTACTTTGTATGTGATTCCAGTGATCATGGGTAGAACCCTAATTAATAACCGAATCTTCCGCTAACAGGGTAGCCCTAGCATACGTATATTTCTGTCAGTTTATAAATAATCAACACCTTTGTTGTCCGTCATTCATGTGCACCATTCTATCAACTGGTTGAATACAGACTATACTTACTTACTTACTTACTTACTTACTTACTTACCTACTTGCTTACTTACTTACTTACTTACTCACTTACTTACTTTCCATAACTACGGCCAGAGTTGAACGAAGGTATACCTGTCTTCTTTCTCAGTGGATCTGCACAGCCTGACTTTCTGAGAAGACCGTAGAGCATCTTTAATCAATTTTCCACGGCGAAACAACCAATGGTCCATATCCTCTTACACACGCCAGTCAATCTGGAAGCCGTCTTGGTCTTGCCTTGGCCGCCGAACCCTTCCACCGCCTCCCCCCATCTCCTCTCCCTCCTCGTCCCTCCCTCCCTCCCTCCGACCGGCCCCAGGTTGCGGCAGGCTGGGCGGCAGCAGCTGTCTGATGGGCCGGCGGGCCAAGCCCTGACTGAGACAGTTGCGGTCATATGTAGCGATTTCCCACTAAATGAGAAAGTAGCGCTGACAGTCGACCCAAAACAACTTGGAGCTGTCAGAGGATTCACATAATATATATCGGTGGCCCGTACCCACGCTTTTGAAATATCAGCGCGGGTCACGTACATCGAAAACGATTCACTACACTGTGCAGTAACTGCTGCCGACGAAGTTACCTCAAGAATGTACAACGTACTTTAGAACGGACTCAGTATGCAGCTCTGAAGATGTAAACTAATATGGTAGCACTAGGTTACTCGCGCGGGTTCCCAAGCGTAGTTTATATTATTCATTGCTACTGATGTTAGTGTTGTTGTTGCTGTTGGTTGCTGTTGTGGCTGCTTTTGATTTTAATCTCTATTCGATCAGGCTAATTAAGTTACCCGGATATTTGTTAAAAGCACTTTTTGTGTATCCGTCTATTATTCCAAGGAAATGCTAAAAAATGTTTGGAAGTGATCGATTATATAAAAAATATAAAAAATACTATGTACATGTATGCCATAAAATGTTCAATCACATACACAAAATAATAGACTATACTAGAGACTAAAATTCTATGTGACTTCATACTTTCTTGACTGCTTGCCTGCTGCTGACTTACCAATATATTCGGCACAATCTTAAATCTGCTATTGGTTCATATAGTTTGGACAAGAAGCATATTTAAAAACTGACATAGGACTCATGAGGAAATGCTAACAAGAAATGCATCGGAGCGCAGTGATTCTGGCCTCGCCTGCCTCATACCAGGAATACCAATCCCCTCCATGCAGTGGCAAAACAAGTGGATTATACACCTTGTAATATGCAGACATGGTGAGAGACAACAAGGAACACGTTGGCCTGACTGCCACATAGATCAGTCAGAATCAACACAACTCCATTGCTTCTTACAATGTACCAATCAAACATACATGTTGCTGCAATGGCGCCTCATTGTTACCAAATTATTTTCAGCTTTGGTTTCAATGACCTCATCAGTAAAATGCCAATCTCTAAATAGTTAAGACTGTCAACTATTGCAGACACACTTTCCCTGTCAACTATAATAATTAAAGACACACTTACCTATATAATTAAACGTGAAAGTCTTGGACTTTTTTTAATCTCGACTCTATTTACTCCAGTTAATCGCAGGGCTGTTTTAAAGACATTTTTTAGAACTGCACAACAGCCTCTTCTTTTCTTTCCCATCCTCCATGGTAAATTACTCCCAATCGGAGAAAAATGGCCTTTTTCAACTAGTTTTAACTGCACAGAAGTGCATCTACAACTGCAAAATTCCATTTAGAGCTGCACATTTTGTGTACAACTGCACGTTAAAAGCCCTGGTTAAACGCTTATAATTCCCAAAAATTAGCATCATAACTAAACGTTGTACATGAGAAAAAAACTCATGACTGACGCTATTATATAAACTATAATGGCAGTTAAACAATTATATTGCGTTGAAACAATAAAGATGTCTGACTGAGTTTAAGTTTTACGATTTTAAGCCTCAGCCGAAATTGGTCGATTGCGCTAGTAATCTCTTTAAATTCCAAGTCCAGGAATAATAAGAGCTGCACTCAGTGGCTCGACAGCATTTGGAATCAATTATACGTATGGTCGTCGGCAGCAGAAAGCAATAGAGGAAAGAAGAGTAGAGACAGGCAGGCAGACAGACAGACAGAAATACAGGCAGGCAGACAGACAGACAGACAGACAGACAGACAGACAGACAGACAGACAGACAGACAGACAATCTTTTCGACTTCATGCCGACGGAAGCGCTTAGTCGGCTCTTGGATACAAGAGAACTGCCGACACGTGTTCGGCAGTAACCTTTTCAGATTCTCAAAGGGGAATGTCAAACTGCATTATAGGTAAGCTGACCCACTCTTACTCTCTGCATCCGTCTGGACTGATAATCTTCTCCTTCTGTTCCTCCTCTTTCCCAATTTCATCCTAACCTCCCCATCCACCTCTACTCCTCCTCCTCCTCCTGTTCCTACTCCTCCTCCTCCTCCTACTCCTCCTCCTCCTCCTCCTCCTCCTCCTCCTCCTCTTTCTTCTCATCTTCCGCCAACTCCTACTCTTCTTTTCCCCTTCCTCTGTCCCTCTTTCTCACTCTTCCTCGTTTCTGCAGCTTCGGTATACTTCGAACTTCTTCGGCCTCTCCTCCAACACATCTTCTCCGCCTCACCCTTCTCCTCTTTTTCTCCTTCTTTCGTCTATCTCACCTCATCTCACGTTTAAGTATCATCTCCACTACCACCTCCTCCTCATCCTCCTACTCCTCTTCTTTCTCCTCTCCTCTTTGCTGCTACTGCTCATCCTTCTGCTCCTCCTCCTCGTTTTCCTTCTCCTCCTCCTTCTCTTCCTCCTCTTCTACTTGATCTTCCTCCTCCTTCTCACCAACTTCCTCAGCTCCTCCTACCATCACCGCCTTCCTCTCCACGTCCTCCATCACTTAGAGAGCAGCTACAGTATTATAGTTCAGGCGCGCAATTACAGCGGCAGTCTCTCAAGCAGCCTGGCAATTTCCTTCGTTAGTGTCGTAAAATTCTAATTGGACTTAACAAGATGAAACACTATCACCCTGGTAATAGAGATTCTTAGGCGCCTCCGATTCCGAAATTTAATATCATATTTTTTTCAGAAGGGTGGGGACCGTAGGGTTCTTAAAAATTAGAGATGAAAGGCCTGCAGGCTCAGAGTGTTGAGTTTTTCCTCTGCTGTATCCTTTGGATTCTGTACAATGCAATCCAATGCAATACATGTATTCATGATTGCCTGTGTGTATGTATGGGTGTATGTATGTATGTATGTATGTATGTATGTATGTATGTATGTATGTATGTATGTATGTATGTATGTATGTATGTATGTATGTATGTATGTATGTATGTATGTATGTATGTATGTATGTATGTATGTATGTATGTATGTATGTATGTATGTATGTATGTATGTATGTATGTATGTATGTATGTATGTATGTATGTATGTATGTATGTATGTATGTATGTATGTATGTATGTATGTATGTATGTATGTATGTATGTATGTATGTATGTATGTATGTATGTATGTATGTATGTATGTATGTATGTATGTATGTATGTATGTATGTATGTATGTATGTATGTATGTATGTATGTATGTATGTATGTATGTATGTATGTATGTATGTATGTATGTATGTATGTATGTATGTATGTATGTATGTATGTATGTATGTATGTATGTATGTATGTATGTATGTATGTATGTATGTATGTATGTATGTATGTATGTATGTATGTATGTATGTAATATGTAGGCCTATGTATGTAAAACCTCTGTGCATGGGCGCCAGCACGTAGGGCAAGAGGGGGGCATTTGCCCTTTCAGTCGAAAATTTACACCAATTTTTTGGCTGCCACTTTTTCTTTTTAACAATTTAGTTCGCACTGACGCACTAATGACACTAAAAATGTTAAAATTTTACATTCTAAAAATCTCCGTCAATACCCAATTTTTCTTAGTGTTGTGTTTGTCACTTTTGAAGCTCATCCTTAAAGTTTTTACCGGGACCATTGTGTTTCATTGTGTTTACCGCTCCCCCCTCCTGCAAAGATTTCATGCTCGAAGTACAAACCAATGCTAGCTGAAGATTAAAATCTCGGAGTGCATGCACCTCCACGTATACAGGGAGAGTCTATACTCTATAGTCAACATAATTATGCAAAGAGGCCCAGGACAGAATGGACGGAAATTTAACCTCAAAAATGTTGTATGGGCGACGGGCCGTATACAGAATAGAACTGGAATTCAGATTAAGTTATTCGCCGACTTCATTAATTGGCTGACTGTCGAACTCGATTTTCACCAACGCTTCAACAGACTCTCATCTGCTACCGACATATTTCTCTACGACCTCAAGATCAAAGTTCAAACCCTGTAAGCATGCGCAGGGAATTACGATCAGAGGCCTCCGTTAGGCTATGTAGGCTATACAGTTTACAGCGCAAAGAACGCATTCCATGCCATTCCATGCTTGTCCACTACATATACGAGCACCTCTGGTTATAACCGTGTAAACGTGATCTTCAGATTAATACAGTGCACACGGTGGAGCTGAGGATATCTGATTGAATCATATAAGAACATCAGTGGAAAGGAGACACTAAATTGGCACCAAACAAAGCAACTCGGGGCCTCAGATACAAATTGGTTAAGAAACCGCGAGGCACATTGGGACAGAAATTCTTCAGAGTTGTATTCGCTCGTGTTCCAGTCGTGGAATAGTTTGGATGAAAGTAAGTAAATACTGTCTCGGTGGACCCAGTCAGAGCGTTTAAGAGGAAGCAAAGGAAATTGGGTTATTAAATGTCCCAGGTTATTCTGCAGTGGTTCTCACACAGAGCCAGGGTCTTCGGAACCATGCACTTGAAACCATTGTCATGTTATGTTTTGTCATGTTATTTTATGTCATGTTACGTTATTTTATGTCATTTTATGTTACGTTATGCTATGTTATTTTATGTTGTGCTATTTTATTTTTTGTTGTGCTATTTTATTTTATGCTACGTTATGTTATTTTATGTTATGTTATTTTATGTTATGTTATTTTATGTTACGTTATGTTACGCTATGTTATTTTATGTTGTGTTATTTTATGTTATGTTATTTTATGTTATGTTATTTTATGCTATGTTATTTTATGTTATGTTATTTTATGTAATGTTAATCAAGTTACGTCGCGTGAATAATTATGCGCTCAATCCTGACAAAGACTCACAGAATGCAGGCCTCTAAGGTCAGATACAATTCGAGATGTACTCTGACATGGACACAAATACACTCGTCCCGTGTTCCTTATAATCTAGTCGCTCGGAGCATACACGGAGCAGCCTACAGCAAGGAAAGTATCTCAAGATTCTTCCCCTTAATTCGAAGTGGAAACCTTTGACAGCCAGCCGCCGCCTTTACAGGTTTGAATTACGTCGACAAACCAATGTAGTCCAGATGTTGTAAGTTCATTTTCTTCTTCTATCAAAGCGATTCTACCATTTCTAACCACTTCCCCAATTCCCCTTCCTCACCCCCTCCCTGTCCGACTACGATACACCCTTGTTTTCATGACCCTCGAGCCACATATACCGTGTTTTTCTCTCATGTGTAAGTTGTTATACGGCCACAAACAAGTCTCCTATATTCATCGCTGCATGACTACGTATGATGATGCTGCGCTTCCAAGTTTATTTATGCGCACTGGGAACCTAATTGGTGTTTTTCAATTTACCTCTTGAAAACAGAGAAGCCTGAAACAGTATCGACCCGTTCGCTACACGGTAATATGGGCCGATATTTATAACCAACTGACAGCCATGCATACATGCATACATGCATGCAAACAAACATGCATACGTACATACGTACATACATACATACATATGTACATACATAGGCCTACATACATAGGTACATACATACATACCCACATACATACATACATACATACATACATACATACATACATACATACATACATACATACATACATACATACATACATACATACATACATATGTACATACATAGGCCTACATACATACATACATACATACATACATACATACATACATACATACATAGTATTACATACATACATACATACATGCATACATGCATACATACATACATACATACATACATACATACATACATACATACATACATACATACATACATACATACATACATGCATACATGCATACATACATACATACATACATACATACATACATACATACATACATACATACATACATACATACATACATACATACATACATACATACATACATACATACATACATACATACATACATACATACATACATACATACATACATACATACATACATACATACATACATACATACATACATACACACATACATACATGTACAAATTGTACATGGACACATGATACATCATGACCAGCTGTCTTCCATTTGGCTGCCAATCGCTCAAAATGACACAGATGTGAGATTCATTTTCCATTTTTTCTAAACCAGACAAATGTCGAACAGTTGGTAACTCTCTGTCTCTCAGCGAATGACAGCTGCTGAGAATCATGAGAATCGTGGAATAACAAAAGATAATTGGACCGGCTATTATTAGCACAACTGAAAACAATCCTCATCATTGGACAGGCGTAAAAATTATAGTACATGCCTATCACTCGATAGTGATTCCATTCATACATACTTTCGTACATTCGTACGTACATGCATACTGCATGGTAACAAGTTGTGCTCGTGTGCAAGGATACTGAATTCACCAATCGGAGCCGTCCTATATAATTTGTTCAATTCTTAGTAGCTTAAATTCCAGAAATAATTGAAGTTGTGAATAATGTATATATATATATATATATATATACATACACAACTAAAAATATATATATGGGTGAGCAATTATATATATATATATATATATATATGATATCAATCTGTTGTCTGAGTGTATACCAGCATAATTCATCATCATATCTGCGTTTTAGGCCCCTGTAGGCCTACATGCATTGGCAATGACAGTTAGGGTTGGGCTTCAACTGACAGCTATGCTGGCGAAACTCTAATCATCGCCAAATTCTATACCTGGCATCTTGTCACTTCGTCAAAATGGCGGTGAAAATGGCAGACGGCAGGCAAAAACTACATTTAAACATAAATCAATGCTCTATGTACATACATACATATATATATACTATGTGTAAAATATATGTATTGTATACATATATACGCCAAATCCATAATATCTCACTTAGTCTTTCTATTATGACATTCGTCATGACCCAGCGCTATATATATATATATATATATATATATATATATTCCTTCATTCTTCTATTCTCTCGCAGTCTATGTCCTTTCCCACGACGCGACTGCCAGACAGTCCTAAATAGATGTTTTTCAACCTTTAGGAAACCCACAGCAAATCAGATTGCAAATCAAATTGCTTTGCATCGTTAATAATTAATTACTGTGTGTGTGTGTGTGTGTGTGTGTGCGTGCGTGCGTGCGTACGTGTGCCCGTGCGTGTGTGTGTGTTCATTCATTCATTCATTCATTCATTCATTCAAGTGTTTATATAGCGCCTCTTCAAGGAAACTACTCAGAGGCGCTCCCGACTCCAGTACGGCCAAACAGGACAGTTCAAAAAATGTTTACAGAATGTGTCAGAGAGTGTTTGGTGTGTGTGTGTGTGTGTGTGTGTGTGTGTGTGCGTGTGTGTGTGCGCGTGTATGTGCGTCCGTGTGTGTGTGTGTGTGTGTGCGCGTGTGTGTGCGTGTGCGTGTGTGCTTCGGAAAGTGAACCCAAGACTTCCAGATTTCGCAGACTCGTGATGCAACAATAGATAATTTGTAATACCGGTAGTAAACTTTAACTGTTAAAACACCACCCGATAGCCAAGCACAGGGCGCCAGCTTATTCATGAGTGTGATGTAAAGTCACATGGTATAAGAATGGTGGTTCGAGTCAGATTTCATGAGAGAAACACAGACAGACAAGACAGACACAGACACACGGAGACAAAGAGAGAGAGATAGACAAACAGACAGACAGACAAGACAGACACAGACACATGGAGACAAAGAGAGAGAGAGAGAGACAAACAAACGAGACAGACAGAAAGAGATAGACGGACACAGACACACATGCAGATACAAAGAGACAGAGCTGTGGATCAACAGCAATAATTCCAAGATTGGGAAGAGAGAGGAGTCTTAGATGACGTAGGTCACGGTAAAAGATGACAAATTAGTCAGTAGTTATAGGCCTGCGTAAAGGGATTTTCTGATTTTAATCAGAAATACTTAGGGCATTAAACGAATTCTGTTTTTGAAGTTAAGCTATAGCGGATGTCACTCGTTTAGAGATGCATCTAATACGTCTATCTATACATGCAGGCTAAAACCAACTTAAACCAGGCCGAGTAAGTTTCGATGGATGAGCTTATCTAAATGAGCTGGGGAAGGAAAAGAAGAATGACTTGATATCAGGACCTATCTATAGCATGTCGAGGCTAAGAAGCGATAGGACTTTTAAAAGGTAATTACCCCTTTTCGGGATTAGCTCATGCTATTTAGGGACTGCTATACTATACTCGTAATCGTAATCGTGATCTCCAAACTTCTAAAGCGCTACTCAAAAGCCAAGCGCGGGCACCAGCTTATTCACAAGCGCTGCGTTGCATCAAAACGGTTGCCCGTAAGAGAAGTCCAAAGGTGGTCTGGGTCGAGTGAGTTGCTGCTCTTCTTAGTCGGACTGCCTACCCGACCAGTCGACGTTAACCCTCAGGCTACCAAGCTTTTTTTGTAACACTGACTACCAAGGGGGGGGGGGGTGGTTACCACCCCCCCCTGGATTTTGGGTTTGGTTTGAGATATCATAACTTGTAATACACCTATGGATTCAGCATTCATTTCTGCACAAAATGGTATATTTAGGTTTAAAATATATGAAAGCACCCCGAAGTTATAAATTTTTTACCGTAGGCACCCGTCGATTCCACAAAATGTATACTTTCGCATAAGCAAAATATTAGATTTTGTGTGTTTTTAACATAATTTATTTAATTAAAATAGTTTACATATAATAAAGTCCAATATTCAACTATAAAAACTAGTAATAAGTTAGTTTTAGTTACAATAAAAAGAGAAAAAACATGTAAAACATGCTGAAAAACGTTTACGCAGACTTATCGGTGTGCGTTGTAAAAAAAACCCAACATTTTCACACATTTAAATTTATTTTGAGCACTTCCGGTCATCAAATGTCAAATTAATTGGTATCAAAAAATAGCCCTAAATGCCCTCTATAGAATGGCATAATTTAATTTTCTTAAAAAATAAATTATGAATAATTTTTAATAGGAAAAACATGAAAATTTTATGAAAATAAAACACCTTTTTATATATTTTAATTTATTTTGAGCACTTCCAGTTGTCCAAAGACAACTCCGTGACCACCACAATGTAGCCCCACATTCCCTCTACAGAATGGTGTAATTGGTGTCTCTTCATGTCAAAGGACGGATAAGATACAGCCGATATTCTAAGGGGGTGGTATCCACCCCCCCCTGGTGCCTCGGGTATATCGGGTATAACTTTTGAATGGTATGGTATATCATCACACATTTTAGCTCAAAATGTGTGCAAATGAATCCTCTACAGCCACCTAAAACGTCAAAATTTTATTCCTAACGAAAAAAGTTTGATTTGGGAAAAACCTAGGGGGGGGGGGTGGATACGACCCCCCCCTGGTAGCCCGAGGGTTAACAAATGCATAATAATAAAGCCGTCGAATTATTCTCCCCTGCCCGTGGGCCAACAAACAGAGGCAATTTTTCTTCTCATAGTAATTTTTAAAAACCTTTTGATGTATATATCCAGGTGGCGGGTAATCAACTCTGCCCCACACACCCCATTCTCAGCTCCCCACCCCATTCTCAGCCCCCACCTACCCCATTCTCAGTCCCCCCCACCGCCCCATTCTCAGTCCCCCCACCGCCCCATTCTCAGCCCATCTTCGCTGTCCTGTCCAACCCAGATTCAAGAAGCACAAAGAAAGAGTAAGCAAGATCTTAATGCCATCTCGCAGTAATTATGTTGTCAGTGGAATTAAATCTGCCCCTCGAAGGAAAACAGGTCTCCCATGCAGTAGAGGGGTGAGAAGGGGAGAGATTGAGGTGCATTGCCATCAGCAAACCACTCTGTCAAATGGTTCAGTAATAATGCATCCTTTTACCGTGGGGACAGCTGCCCTTATACGAAGCCAGTCAAGCGTGAAATGCTCAGCTGAAATGCTCAGCCTTGGACGAGCTGCTTCTCCTCGTCCTTTATATTATGTGAAAACATAAAAGAGACGTATACATCAACAGAAAATGTATTAGCGACTGCGCACAAAAGAGTCGGGACGCACGCGTACAATAGAGATAGCCATTTTGAAAACCCTTCAATCTGTCGCTACCTATAGGCTACAGCAAATTTTGCACAAATACATAGCGTACATGGAAATACGCACATACAATACACATACATGTAGGCCTACATAATATTATTATATACAATATTATACATGATAGTTTATATTCATACATACATGTGCAATAGTCATACATATATTCTTACATACCCTCGCATATACATGCACATATGCTCATAAACACACGTGCACATAGCCTACATGTATTCAACATACATGCATACATGTACATACATTCATCCATACATACAGACGTTAATGCATGATTACAGACAGAAAGGCCTAGTATAGCCTATATAAGTATGTACGAGGCCTAAGCATTATTTGGCTATACTATACGAGCTCTAGGAAAGACTGGGGTTTAACCCCCCTGCCCCGACAAACCCGGCAATTCTACATATGCACGTAGGCTATAGGGCGTATAGGTCTACAAGCACTAATCGGTGTCACGACAACTTGTCTAACGACAACTCGTCTAACGACAACTCGTCTAACGACAAGTGGTCTCCGGACAATTCATCTAACGACAACTGGTCTACTGACAACTTATCCAGCGCTTCAGAAATGGAAGCTGGATGATAGATTTTAGAGGTGAAATGGAGGTTGGATTGATGAAAAAACGCAAGAGAAATGAAATCTGGATGATGGTTCTCTTACAGGTGAAATAGAAGCTGGATTGACGAAAATAACGCATGATAAATAAAAGCTGATCTAGATCTGAAATGCAAGCTGGATTGATAAGAAAACCGCTTAAGTAATGGAAGCTGGATGAGGGTATTTTTATATATGAAATAAAAGCTGGATCGACTAAAATAACAGGCGAAAAATAGAAGCTGGATGAACGTATTTTTAGATTTGAAGCAGAAATGGGTGCATGTTGGAATACATGAACGAAAATCATCAATCCAGCTTCCATTTAAGCAAAAAAAACATTTTCGTAAATCCAGCTTCTATTTCATCAATACTGTTCGTCAGTAGACCAGTTGTCGTTACACCAATTGTCCGGAGACGAGTTGTCGTTAGACGAGTTGTCGGTAGACCAGTTGTCGTGGAACCGCACTAATCATACCGAAAATGTTTCGAAATATCCTGACAGGTCTTTCATTTTTAATTGGTTTTGAGCGTTCATCCGAAAACGAAGAGTTGAAATTCACCACCTATAGGCCTACTTGTTGATGCTTCTTATTGATACTTACTAGGCTATAGCTTACTTCTGATTCCAAACATTCGACATAGGCCTATTATTATTATCTTAACATCATCATCACCATCATCATCATCATCATCATCGTCGTCGTCGTCGTCGTCGTTATCATCTTTATTATTATTACTATTACTATTGCGAAGCACAAGAAACATTTTGGTGCCTCCACTTTCTAGAACAAAGCTGCTTCTCTGTTGACGAGAAAAATGACTTTTTCACAGGTGCTTAATTACTTACTTACTCGTTTTGTGTCTTGCGTTGAATAAAAGAGAAGCTCCTTCAACCTCCTTCCGTAACAAATTTGTTTGGCCAGGAATTTCAGGACAGCGCTTCTCTTTGGAATTCTAGACGAGTAGCGCCATCTACCGAATATCAAACACAGCGCAGCGATTTTTATAGCACCACAATAATAATAATAATTATGCTCAGGTCATCAATCAACGGCCCTTTAAAGAAGAAGAACCACCGTTCCTTGATCTAGTCTGAGAGACTGTCACGAGTGCTATAGCGACTTCATTTTCTTAGCCTCGGCATACCAGGGAGTGTGATTAGTCCTCTCCCTCTCCGTCTCGTCTTCCCATCGACTGTGTACGGTCAGTAAAGGCTGACATCCTAGGCCTACAAACAAATTTCTTCCCTGGCGGGGTTTCGAACCCCAGACTTCTCGATTGAAAATCCATGCTGGCCACGAAATCGCAATAAGAAGAAATGTTCAGGGCTTAACGACACTGTTTCATATCGAAGATGATTAGTGTCGGAGGCAGAGAACAACCTCACACTCCACGTTCAGAGTGAGAATTGCCGGGGGGGGTTGGGGGTTCAACCCCTCAGTCATTTTTAGAGCCCCATGTTAAAGTATGTTTTTCATACCCCAATTTCAAGTTTATCATAGGCCAACCCCCCAGTTATTTTTCCACAATTCTCATACTGTCCACGTTTATATTGCGACCGAGCCACCCGCTGTAAAGATCCGACCGGGAATTGAACCCGGGCCGCCGGCGCGGCGAGCGGGCTACAACCCACTCGACTACGCAGGATCCTCACCAATAAGAAGACTTGTCGATGCATGACTGATATGTTGCAACTAAGACATAATTACGGGTGTTTTATCATCAATGGATTCATTCACCAATGAGAAAAGAGACTTGAAAAAAATTGGTTCATGGCCACGTAAGAAGTCACAGAATCTGCAGGCGTAATATAGTTAGTTAGTATCAGGGCTTAAAGTGCGACAGGACGGTCATGGACGGCGTCCTGGCACTTATTTTCAAATCTTTATGCATGCCGTCCTGACACTTACATGTAGGCCTACATGTATTTGCCCAGCATACCTGAAAATGTAAGGGGCATACTGGTACTTCTTTTGGAAAGGTAAGGGGCGTCCAGGCATTTATATTTTGTACACTTTTAGCACTGGTTAGCATCGGTCAGGACGTGTGGGAAAAGACTAGAAGGTCGTGTGGAATTTAATATTTCTTTCCAAGGACAATAGGTGTAGCCTGTCGGTCAGCGAATGGTCAGTTCTTAGAGGTTTAATTGACCTGCACTCCTGCAGGTAGCAACGGGGGAAGCATTTACATTGACTGCTGGGATCTAACTCCTGTGAAATGACCACCACGTGTGTGCAGTGAAGACTTAATTAGGCCTATATGTTTATTTGTATGTGTCACATGTGGGGTCTATTATTAGAAAGACTAGGGGATTAAAGCCCCTCAAACCCTGCAATTCTCATCCTGCTTAGTACCATTAAATATGTTTTGTTTTGGACATGACAAAGAGCGTCGGAATTTAAGGACCAGGGTAAATCCACAGTGAAAAATATGGCCTACACTTGTGATCATAATGGTAGGCATAGTTTTCGGTTAGGCTTTAAAAATTCGAGGAGTTCCAGTGCACTTGCAAATCTATAGCTTATAGAATCGAGACTATCGCCCATGGACAATAAGTCAGTGTAGGCCTATTAGCACTGCTTATATAGCCTACCTCAATTATACATGTACATAGTCCCACATATGCACATAACTAATCATAGGCCAACGGATGCACATGCGTACGTAAATAGAATGCGCATATAAAAGTAAAATAATTTGAGGAATGCATGTAACCAGAAGAGAAACGCATTAGACCATTAGTGCATTGCAATGGCCCATGGGCGATGGTCCTAAACGTTGGAGGAATGGTCCTGAACTACGGAACAGGGAAACAGTACATGTACAATTGTGCATGTGGGAAAGCTATATCTTTAGTGGGACACAGTCGGGACAAGTGTGGGTAAAGTACCGGTACCCCAACTTTATAGACAAGGGTGCAAGCGATAGGGACAATTTAATGATCGACACTGCAGTCATATCAAAGATTACTATAGAGATGCCCTCCTCCTTTATCCAGCCTAGGGACTGGCACTGCCAAAATAGGCTACAAACAGAGGCGTTCATTAGGCTACCTGTTAATTAAAAATCTGCATGATTATTCAAACTGAAGGACTGTACGTCATGGGCGGAGTTTATCAGGGGCTAGGGGGGGGCTAAGCCCCTCCAAGAAGGCCCAAATTCATCTTTTTTACCATGAAAACGGTATTATTTTTCTGGGTTAGCCCTCCCAATAAGGTCCAGATTCGAGGTTAGCTCCCCCAAGAACGGAAGCCAAACTCCGCCCATGCTGTACGTATGCTAAAAATCCGTTCGAGGAATTCGTTATACATTTAGATGAACCGTGATTTGAACAGTGCAGATGAATTTGAGGTTTCGGACGCCTAGACCGACATGCGTGCAATGCTGTGCACACAGCTCAACTCGATAGGGTGCACAAGTCCTTGGCCATTGCTCATTAGAGTCCGCTTTAGTCACACGCAGGTTAACAGCAACAATATATGCTATGCATGTGTTTTAATTGGGTCTAAGTTCGTTGATCCAGGCCTAGTTTGATAGCGAACCAATAGATATCTATTGGGTTCGAATTCAAGGGCCCAAGATTGAATATATCAGGCCTGCATGCCTATACGAACGACTCGAACTTTGCACAAAAGCGATCTTATAAGCGTGTACAGTGTGGCTAAGAAGCTTTTGTGTAGCATATACTGTGGGTCCTTTGTTTCGTACCAGCAATAACTGCGCACTTCGACTGAAGCATTTGTCAAATAAACGTCTCTAACAGATTACTGGTTCGATCAGAAAGGTGAGATGAACGTTATTTTCGCAGAAATATACTGCTTGCCGGTTGTTTTTCGATTCTAATTAATTCACCAACTAAATCTGGGTGTCTGTTTTTCTCCGCTCCATGGTCATAATAATAATTATAACTCAGCCTTAATCACGAAAGGCAGAATTATATTGCTGCTGCTTAATAATTGAACCTTGCATTTAATAAAGCCTGCAGTAATAATATTCGTGGCGTAGTCTTTGCTGCAGAACAGAAAGTCGGCCATTGAAGCGCTTTTCTGTGGTAAAGTGGTCCAGGAGCAGTTAGTTACCTCTTTGAACTCGAATTGTAGGATCCATCCTACAAACGTATCATCATCATCATCATCATCATCATCATCATCATCATCATCATCATCATCATCATCATCATCATCATCATCATCATCATCATCATCATCATCATCATCATCATCATCATCATCATCATCATCATCATCATCATCATCATCATCATCATCATCATCATCATCATAATCGTCATCGTCATCGTCATCGTCATCGTCATCGTCGTCGTCGTCGTCGTCGTCGTCGGCGTCGTCGTCGTCGTCGTCGTCATCATCGTCATCATCATCATCATCATCATCATCATCATCATCCGCATCATCAGCATCATCATCATCATCATCATCATCGTCATCGTCGTCATCATCATCGTCGTCATCATCATCATCGTCGTCGTCGTCATCGTCATCAAAGCTCAGCATTGCCAACGTCAAGGCTGCGCAGCTGCACTAATAATTATGACAGTGCAATAATTGTTGTGAGTGAAAGACCTGCTGCAAGGTCCCTACGCGGTAACCGCCTCGGACGGGGATCGAACCCGTAACTCTCCACGTTATAGGCACATCACTCAAACCAGTTGGCCACCTTGCAGTCATTTAAACACAGCTGTGTTTATTTTTGTTTGTCAGAGCAAAACAGGATGATGTCGGCAACGATGGTGTCGTTAGTAAGGCGTGCTTTTTCTGCCTGGTTTCTGTGCGTATTTCTGGCATTAACCTCCACCACCAACGCTCAAGATGGGGCATCGAACGTAACCTGCTCGCTGATGACGTGCGAGTACACGTATCAACTGTCAAACTCCACCTACAGTTGTCCCAACGCCGGATGCGCAGTTATCCCGACCGACATCCCAGTGGAAGTCGTCTTCACGAACCTCCGGGGCAACCACATCAAGTCCGTTAATGACACGCTTCAATACCACAAGGACCTCAAAAGCCTTGATCTGTCGAGCAACGCAATCAGTGCCATAGTGGACAGAGCTTTCCCGGAGAACTTGGTCAGTCTGAACCTCTCAAACAACCTCATCACGATGGAGGTGATTGCTGGCAAAGCCTTCGACGACATCAACAAGCTGGAGTACCTGAACCTGGCCAACAACCGGATTGAGAACCTGACGATCGCGAACATCTTCTGGTTCAAGATGTCGATGCTGAAGCGGTTGGACATGAGCGGCAATCAGATCGTCGCGATGGTCCACAACGCCATCACGGACCTTCGTCTGCTCGAAAGCATCGACCTCAGCCGCAACCTCCTCAAGGACCTCGAGGCAGAGGACTTCATGGGACTCGCTCATCTGCACCATCTGAATCTGTCGGCCAACCGGTTGGAAGTGCTTCCGGATCGATTCTTCCACGGTCTGGACGCCATCAAGACGCTGGACCTCAGCGACAACTTCATCGTGGAGCTTTCCAACCTGAGTTTGGCCGAAGGGGATGCCCTTGAGACCCTCCACCTTCAGCGAAACAAGCTGCGCAACATCCCAGCCGTGATGTCGTCCTACCTTACCCATCTCCAGTTCCTCTACCTCGACGAAAATCCACTGGAAACCATCGAAACTAAGGCGTTTCCTTCCAGTCTCAAAGGAATCAGTATCCGGAGATGTGACTCGCTTAAGGAGATCGCTGACGTCTTCCATACAGAGTCCAGTCAACTGACAACAGTTACGATCAGAAATAACCTCATCCTAAAAACGATCCATGTGTCCGCATTTGGAGGTCCGGACGCTCCAGTTAAGAATCTGGACCTCAGCAACAATGCGTTGACGACACTTCCTGAGTCCCTCGTCAACTGGAGCAACCTGACGTCGGCTGACCTGAGAGGAAACTTCTGGGATTGTGATTGCAAGATGGCCTGGGTTCAAAGTCTTCCTGCCTCAAGCCCAGTTCTTCAGACACTCGTGTAAGTATAGACATTTATTATGACAACTTTTAACCCTCGGGCTACCAGGGGGGGGTGGTATCCACCCCCCCTAGGTTTTTCCCAAATCAATTTTTTTTCGTTAGGAATAAAATTTTGACGTTTTAGGTAGCTGTAGAGGATTCATTTGCACACATTCTGAGCTAAAATGTGTGATGATATACCATACCATTCAAAAGTTATACCCGATATACCCGAGGCACCAGGGGGGGTGGATACCACCCTCTTAGATTATCGGCTGTATCTTATCCGTCCTTTGACATGAAGAGACACCAATTACACCATTCTGTAGAGGGAATGTGGGGCTACATTTTGGTGGTCACGGAGTTGTCTTTTGACAACCGGAAGTGCTCAAAATAAATTAAAATATAAATAAAGGTGTTTTATTTTCATAAAATTTTCATGTTTTTTCTATTAAAAATTATTCATAATTTATTTTTTAAGAGAAATAAATTATGTCATTCTATAGAGTGCATTTAGGGCTATTTTTGATACCAATTAATTTGACATTTGATGACCGGAAGTGCTCAAAATAAATTTAAATGTGTGAAAATGTTGGGGTTTTTTACAACGCAAACCGATAAGTCTGCGTAAACGTTTTTCAGCATGTTTTACATGTTTTTTCTCTTTTTATTGTAACTAAAACTAACTTATTACTAGTTTTTATAGTTGAATATTGGACTTTATTATATGTAAACTATTTTTAATTAAAAAAATTATGTTAAAACACACAGAATCTAATATTTTGCTTATGCGAAAGTATACATTTTGTGGAATCGACGGGTGCCTACGGTAAAAAATTCATAACTTCGGGGTGCTTTCATATATTTTAAACCTAAATAGGCCTATACCATTTTGTGCAGAAATGAATGCTGAATCCATAGGTGTATTACAAGTTATGATATCTCAAACCAAACCCAAAATCCAAAGGGGGGTGGTAACCACCCCCCCCCCCCTTGGTAGTCAGTGTTACAAAAATAGCGTGGTAGCCTGAGGGTTAAAGTTAATACAACAAGACTGCTTTGTAATTGATTTCATCACCAATTCACAATGAGATTGCGTTAGGCCTATAGTTTATTTCATTACCAATTATGTAAATCTTCAACATATTATTATTTCTGAATTTTTTGTACAATAATCAACTCTATGACTTTTGTCCTGGGCAGCAAGTTTTTAAACAGGGAGCTAAGGAATCAATCCATTTTCCATTTCCTGTTTTTAAATTTAGGTGTTGGACCATTTGATTCATATGCAGGTTGTCTGACCTGGTACAGTAGAAAGGCACAAGTATTCTTTTGTAATAAGATCGTTCTGTTGCAAGATAAGCTTGACCGTTCAAAATGTTAAAGAACAAACTGGAAGCTCATATGCTCAATAGATTCGGATTTAAATGGATCTTGGGACCTTTTCATTCACCCAAATATATAGTAGTGTAACTAAGTCAGGGCTTTTTTAACGTGCAGTTGTACACAAAATGTGCAGTTCTAAATGGATTTGTGCAGTTGTAGAAGCACTTCTGTGCAGTTAAAACTAGTTAAAAAAGGTCATTGTCCTCCGATTGGAAGTAATTTACCATGGAGGATGGGGAAAAAGAAGGGGTTGTGCAGTTCTAAAAATGTCTTTAAAACAGCCCTGGACTAAGTGGTTACTCAGAGATATGGTCTAAAATTAGTTCTGCAGGTAATGAGGTTTAAATGGCTCAACCTTTGTTAAGGAGTTTTTATTTAATGAGACCTCTCGTCAACACACGTCACATTTAATCTCTTCTCATGATTTTTTAACATCTTAGGCTACTTCTGTCATAACCGGATATTGAGTGAAACGTTGTTCACACAAAATGCCATTTAACTTTTAATTTCATTTTAAGTGTTATTTTACAGTTTTACTTAAAACTATTAATTTCTAATTAATATTTTATATCATATTATTTAACTTGTCGTGTTTTTTCGAAATTTCGTAATAAATGAAATTTTGTCGCACGTCACAGTTAGTTCTTAATGTGGGTTTCTCATGCAATGCATTTTAAAATTGTGTATCGTTTACAGATGCTACAGCCCACTGCACCTGAGAGGCCTGAAACCATCGAGTCTGGACGCCTCTGAGTTCTCATGCAGCGTCGCGTCGAGATACCGTCGTCAAGCAGCAGTTGTGCTGGCCATCGTGTTCACCGCAGTCGTCTTCACATCGTTGACCATCGTCCTTCGCAGGTACAGGCACAGGATCTGTCCGACGATGTACCCCGAGGGCAAGTACGAGACGCTGTACAGCTCGGCAGAGGCAGCGGCCGATGATGACCTCAGCCTCCCGGTCACGATCAAGAAGAAGACGGGCGAAAGCAGCGCAGACGAACCGGTGGCTGTGTGAAGGGAAAGATCGGGCGCTATATAAATGGACTTTTTATATATGGACGCTTCATGCTTAAACGGTGTGAAGGGAAAGATCGGGCGCTATATAAATGGACTTTTTTTTATATATGGACGTTTCATGCTTATACGGTGTGAAGGAAGATGCAGGCGCTATATAAATGGACTTTTTATATATGGACGTTTCTTGCTTATACGGGAATCGGTTGATTGTGAATTACTCGTTGGCTTTCTAGTTTTGGTTTTGGTGTGGACACCATGGGCTGGGCGCCGGAAACGCGTAAGTTAAAGCGAGGTGGATGCAAAATGCGCTAGATAAAGAGGTGATGTTTCATATACGAAATGTTGTTGTGTCAATAAGGCTTAGAGGCTATTAAAGTTTGTGACGTTAAAAATGTCTTCAGAGATTAAAAAGATCCTCTTGATAAACAAGAAATTATAATTAGTTTTAAAAATTCCGGTTGTTTTTTGAGTACCATGCGGGCTGCAGTTTGGACACCGGGCCGATGATGCCTTTGGTCACACGCAGAAAACAACTTTTAAAAACGATCATCAACATTGTATATAATCTCTTTCTCACTGTTTGTCTGTCTGTTTGTCTCTCTATCTTTGTCTTTCGCTATCTTTCTCTCTATATCCCTCTATCTTTCTATCTCTATCTCTGACTGTCTGTTCGTCTGTCTGTCTCTCGCTGTCTCTCGCTGTCTCTCTCGCTGTCTCTCTCGCTGTCTCTCTCGCTGTGTCTCTGTCTCTCTGTATCTCTTTGTCCCTCTGTCTGTCTGTTTGTATGTCTGTCTGTCTGTATATCTGTATTTGTTTCTATCTGGCTTCTTGTTTATCTCTGAATGTCCCTGTATAGCAGAGTATTTCAAATATGAACTGCGTAAACTATATTGACCAAATTCTTACTCTTAAATATTCAAAAGTTCAGTTTATAAATACGATCAAAACATTTGTGTCTCCGATACAGAGACATGAAAAATCGATTGATGAAAATCAATATTTTCAACAATAATTACTGTATCTATAAATTTATATAGCGCCTCTCGCAGTGTGCACCAATCAGAGGCGCTGTTACGACTAGTCGGATGTTCACCTCACCCACCTCTTCCTTCCCCCTTTCCCTCCCATGTTCGTGCCCCACCCACTGACGCCACGCCCCATTATCAACCGCACCATCCTTGCATGCAGTCCTTGCACGCGCCAAACTGCACGTGCGAGTTGCTTAAATCGGTGCCGTCGTCGTCTTCGTAAATTGCGCCTCCTAATTTCTCTGTCTCTGTCATCTTTCGGAAATCGCATTTGCACAGAACGTTATCAGACCGAATTAACGTGGCGTGGCTTGTGCCCCTCCTTACACCGATTACATGCTCACTGCTTAAGATGATGGCGTGGTATAACAGACACTACTGTGGTCGATGAAGTTTATTTTTAAAATGCATTAGAACCCAGACGTTGTCAATATTGTTAGCCCTGAATGGCAGCATTGACATGTAATAATAATAATAATAATAATAATAATAATAATAATAATAATAATAATAATAATAATATAACAATAATGATAATTAGCACATTTTGCCTGTGTCTGTCAGGCGTTTGCACATTTGCACATTTGTTTGCACATTTACGGAAATAAATGATGGTTTATATTATAATAATAACAATAATGATAATATTCAGTTAATAATAGTCCATAAGTCCCTGGGGGAATGAAGTACCTCAGGGCAAAAAATAAATAATAATAATTCAGCGGTTTTCGGGACGGCTACGCTATATTATTTCCAAGTGATGAATCACGATCCTGCAGAAAAGTTTGAGCATATGGTCGGTAGACCTTTTCGTGCCACTCGTGCATGATACACATGCAGTATTACACATGTCTACTTTACATGCATGCACAAATGAATAGGCCTACATACAGGCATTCATGTACAATTGTACATGTTCTTATGATGCATACCTCTTAAGGACACTTAAATTGTGACCTGCAATCAGACACTGCTAACTCAAATATATATCCACAAGTCAGACACTGAATGCGTCACAGCTGGTGAGCTCCACGACCAACCAAGAAATCTCAAGAATCTTCGAATTCATCTCCTTATTATGATCAGCAATTTCCAGGCGTTGCCTTTGAAAGATCGTCCACCACAGGCCTTAAAGAAATAGAGAGCTTAGTAGGTAATTTTCCTACTAAGGTGCCGCCGTCGCCGTCACCGCCTGCACGTGGTAGTGCGTGTAGCATTCGCGCCCTCCGCCGTTTCCCGCCAATTAGGCGCCCGTTTTCGCGCCACTCGTGCGCGCCATTATCGAATTATGCGACGCGCCATTGACGTATTTATCGGCGTCGGTTGCTTAGGGAACGGCGACGCTGATTGGCTGAGATGTATGGAGAGCCGCCGAGAATTAATACGTCCATTATTGCTCAATTGCGGTAATTATCTGTACGTGTGTTCGAACTACAGCAGGGTTGAACTGCTGCTTGCTGCTTGCTGCTTGCTGCTGGTGCAGGGCTGGGCACCAACGCCTTTGCTCGTTGTTACATCAATCCTTGAGGACTGCAGGTGGTAGTGGTGGTGGTGGTGGTTGTGGTGGTGGTGGTGGTGGTGGTGGTGGTGGTGGAGATGGAGGTGGTGGTGGAGGTGTGGTGGTGGTGTATGGTGGAGGCGGTGGTGGTAGTGGTGGTGGTGGAGGTGTGGTGGTGGAGGAGGTGTGGTGGTGGTGGTGTATGGTGAAGGTGGTGGTGTATGGTGAAGGTGGTGGTGGTGGTAACGGTGGTGGTGGTGGTGGTGTATGGTGGAGGTGGCGGTGGTGACGGTGGTGGCGGTGGTGGTTGTGGTGGTGGTGGTTGTGGAGATGGAGGTGGTGGTGGAGGTGTGGTGGTGGTGTATGGTGGAGGTGGTGGTGGAGGTGTGGTGGTGGTGTATGGTGGAGGCGGTGGTGGTGGTGACGGTGGCGGCGGTGGAGATGGAGGTGGTGGTGGAGGTGTGGTGGTGGTGTATGGTGGAGGTGGTGGTGGAGGTGTGGTGGTGGTGTATGGTGGAGGTGGTGGTGGTGGCGGTGGTGGTGGTGGTGGTGGCGGTGGTGGTTACTGTTGTTGTTGCTGTTGTTGCTAAGTTCTTTGCTGATTGAGCACGTGGTTAGAATGACTCCATGACTACAATGTGTCCATAGTTATAGGTTAATTGGTTACAGTAAGCCCATGGCTATAGTAGTTAAGTCCAATGTTCAATAAGCATCAAAAGGCTGGATGAAAAGTCATAGAAAACCCATGGTTAAAATGAGTCCAGTGAGTGGCTGCATTGAGACGTAACAGTTGCAGTCCGTTGATCCGTGGTTACAAGAGATTCAGCGGTTATAGGAAACACACACACCCCAACCCCCATGTAACAACGAGTCGTTTATTCCACAGCAGCTACAGCGTCGTCCTTATGCAACGCGAAGATGTATTTAAACCATCAATTTAAACTCCCAGCAAATCTAATTATCGGCCCAACCCCTATTATCGCTCATCGTCCACAAGGCTCCATCTATCGGATTAAAGAAGCGCTTCCTGCTTGAATCCGCTGACATTCAGCGTTTCTCTCGCCGACCGCCAGAGGGCCGCTGTTTCCGGTCCACAAAAGTCATCCGACACGTCACGTGCGCCCATAATGCCACGCATGCGCAGTCGCCATCTTGTGCGCCTCCAGAACTTGGGCGGCTCCAATGTCGGCAGGATGGGGATGGTTGAGCGGCCCTGGTGACGGCGGCGGCGGCGGGCTGTACTAATTACAGTCTTATAGCTGTGGATAATTCACTGAGCAGTAATTCGGTTACAAAACTGGACAATTAAAGTGGAAACTATGGAAACCCGGCCAGATGTTGACTTTGAATAATATAACGTCGGTGGTGACACACGTGGAGTGAAAGACTCAACTTCCGTTTCTTGGTTTACGCAGAATCCCTGCAGCCCTGACTAGCCTTCATGTCACGTGTGACGACGTGTACGATGACGTATCGAATTACGTACTGTACCACGGGACCCTCTGTGACCCGTCCGTTATTAAGAATCGTTTCGGTTTTGACGTTCAAAATAATGAAATCATCGACAAACTGGAAATGATGATGATGATGATGTCAGTCGTATGCGAGAGAAATTATTGTGTCATGAGGTAGGTTAATAACTACAGCTTAAATTATATCGAACGCTGTGTCGAAATACATGTAGGCCTATAATATAGGATGTCGTCTATTTGCGATATTATGACCAATAGTTGTAGCATAGTCGTCATCATCACCATCATCATCATCATCATCTTCATCATCGTCGTCGTCGTCGTAGTCGTCGTCGTTGTCGTCGTCATCATCATCATCATCATCATCATCATCATCATCATCATCACCATCACCATTATCATCATCATCATTACCATCACCATCACCAACATCACCATCATCAGGCTACAGTGAAAGCATTAGCATCAGTAGTATTAGTGAAGTCAAAGTATGGTCCTAAAATATAAATATACACATGTATGCACTGTAGTCGGGAATAGAGAACTTGAAGGGGCGCTATAGAAATGGAGAATAAATAAAAAGATAACTGATGAAATTATTACGAAAGTGAGAGTACTATACATGTATATGGCCCTCGACAATTTTAAACCTTCTCTGACTTTACACATCTGCGCATGCGTAAAAATCTAGAGTTTGCAAAGATTGGAACGGACACACCACACACACACTCACACACACACCACACGCCACACGTACACACACACACACACACACACACACACGCCACACGCCACACGTACACACACACACACGCACACACGCACACAGAGTCACCCATAAGTTCACGCAGTATGCACAGCGCACACGCGCAACTGCCATACATGTATGCAAAAACCCAACTGGCCTGGGCAAGTGCAAACTCAATCATATAGCGCTATACACTTCCAGAGCGCCACACCCACACGCACACACACGCACACACACGCACACACACGCACACACACAGACACACACAGACATGAGGCACTATAATATTAGTCGTCTGCTGTCCGTGTTCATTAGGTCTTTACAAGTCGTAATGGCTGCCGCGGCTTCAGGTGATCATCACTCAGCACTTTGCTAAATTACTTCGATTGGCGACAAGTACGACTGAGTGATATAATTCGAGATAATTTTATTTAATAACTGGCGAGCGAAGTGTTAAAAAGCACGAAAATGGCCGACAAATTGTATCGACGGTTAATCTCGTCCACCGCAGAACAGCCGCCGACGACGCCTTCGACGACGATGCAGGCCGCTCTAGCACCACCGAGCCGAGTCTCCGAGCGCACCCCGAGACGTTTTTCGTTGCACCTTTATAATATATATACATGTATATATGTATGTATGTATATATATGTATATTATTTGTATATCATATGTATATATGTATAAATTATGTGTATATATGTATAATTATATACATGTACATGTGGATAAGTGTATATTATTATGTATGTATGCAGAATTGCAGATATATATATAAATATATACATATATATATTTATATACATATATATTTAAATATGGATATGTATATATGTTGGTATGTATGCATATATGTATGTGTACTGTATATATGTATATATAAATATACACGCATATATGCATATGCATATGTGTATATTTATACAGGCGACGCCTGGCGACAGTTTATCGTCTTCGCCGTTTGGTGGCGGCACTCGATTTCGGCCATCAGGGATCATTTAGCAACGCCGTCTGTAATTTACATTTTCCGTATTATATCCGTGACTCAGCCAATTACGAACCATCGGTTTCTCTCCGCGTCGTTTTCACTTTCCTCCAGTCTGCGCTTACTTAGACCTTAAAAGCATCGCTCGCTGCTGCTGCTGATGATGATGATGATGCTGCTACTGCTGCTGCTGTTGATGATGATGATGCTGATGCTGATGATGATGATGATGATGCTGCTGCTGCTGCTGATGATGATGATGATGATGATGCTGCTGCTGCTGATGATGATGATGATGCTGATGCTGATGATGATGATGATGATGCTGATGATGATGATGATGATGATGCTGATGCTGCTTCTGATGCTGCTGCTGATGATGATGCTTCTGCTGATGATGATGATGCTGCTGCTGCTGATGATGATGGTGGTGATGATGATGATGATGATGCTGCTACTGCTGCTGCTGATGATGCTGCTGCTGCTGATGCTGCTGCTGCTGCTGCTGATGATGATGGTGGTGGTGATGATGATGATGATGATGATGCTGCTGATGCTGCTGCTGCTGATGCTGCTGCTGACGATGCTGCTGCTGCTGCTGATGATGATGATGATGATTCTGCTGCTGCTGACGATGCTGCTGCTGCTGCTGCTGCTACTGACGATGCTGCTGCTGCTGCTGCTACTGCTGCTGCTGCTACTGCTGCTGCTGCTACTGCTGCTGCTGATGATGATGATGATGCTACTGCTGCTGCTGCTGCTACTGCTGATGATGCTGCTGCTGCTGCTGATGATGATGATGATGCTGCTGCTGCTGATGATGATGATGCTGATGCTGCTGCTACTACTACTGCTGCTGCTGATGATGCCATCATGCCTGCCCAGAAAGGGGCGATGACTGCTCATTCGCTTTCGTCATGTCGCCTTCCCTCTTATAACTTGACGTTATCGCCCCTCATCTCAACTTACATTACTTTGATTTTTCTATCTATACCATTAGACCATAATTATATCTGTAATTGTAAAGTAGTAGTAATCGTTGTGCTTAATTTCAAACTGACGCAACGCAGAATGACAAGTAAGTAAGTAGGTAAGTAAGTAAACAAATAAGTGTGTAAGTAAGTAAGTGAGTGAGTGGCTGAGTTATTGTTACCCCGCCTTACGCTGCCTTATATCCACGTATCTCATAACACATACATACATACATACATACATACATACATACATACATACATACATACATACATACATACATACATACATACATACATACATACATACATACATACATACATACATACATACATACATACATACATACATACATACATACATACATACTTACGTACATACTGTGATATCCTCCTCCTTATCAGTCTCTTCAGAAGCTTCTTCGTTAAGTTCGTGGTAGCGTAGGCCTATCCCTAGATAACTGTTTCATTAGCTAAATGGCTAGGTTAAAGAATCTACAGTCTTTCACTGTTTTATTAACCAACAACGACGACGTGTTTAACTCTTCTTATTATACTCCAAAATCCGATAATAAAGTAAAACGATCAGCAACAACACAACAATGACTACACTTGCGTTATCATAACAACTACACGACTACTATCTTCGTCAGTCTACTCTATGTAATTTTACTACTACAGCATATCTCAACGGCTCTCAACACGCAACACTCCTTCTTCACTCCCACTCCCTCCTTGTACACTCAACGTACGCTCGTCTAGACATCACGCGCTGTCCAGACAATCACCTGTCCAGACGCAGCGCGCCAATTTGCAGTTGGCCTACCTGCGTCGCTGTACGACAATCGTCGTGCACTGATTAAATTAGCTTACATTACCTCCTTCCTTTCTTTTGAAGAGAGCTAATTAATCTTAAAAAATTAGCGAACGTATAATGCTTAAACTAAATACAAACAATTCCTATACTAAATGCAATCACAAAATATCTTATACTACAATCTCGATAAACAGTCGGCTACGACATTCAGCTTTCCCTTCTTATAGTTCAACAGAATGTCAAACTTTTGCAATGATAAAGACCATCGGACTAACTTAGCAGACTTCGACATTGACTCAGTCAAATAAACTAAAGGATTATGGTCAGTGAACACATTAATCTTGGAACCAATAATAATTTCTTTCAACTTGTTTAAAGCCCATATGATTGCATAGGCTTCCTTCTCAATCGTCGCCCATCTCCTCTGGGTATCTGTCAGCTTCTGACTGATAAATGAAACGGGACGTTCTATCCCTTCATCGTCCACTTGTGACAGCACAGCTCCGACAGCAAAATCACTGCTATCACAGTACAAATTAAATGGTTTGCCAACCTCGAACATGTATAAAATTACATTTGATAAAACAATTTCTTTAAGAGAATCAAAAGATTTCTGGTGATCCTCAGTCCAAACAATGTTCTCAGGTATCTGCTTGCTAGTTAAATCTGTCAATGGTTTAGCAATTTCAGCAAAATTACAAATAAATTGTCTGTAGAAACCAAAAAATTCCTAACACTTGCTTCACTTGCTTCTTCGTTTCAGGTTTTTTTTTATAAAATTAATCAAACTGTCAATCCTATCTGGATTCATCATCTTCTTCCCTGATCCTATAAGGTGACCGATGAATTTCACCTCACTCTTACCAAACACACATTTCTTCAAGTTCAAGGTTACATTATGCAGTCGTATTTGTTTCAAAAACAATTCTAAATGTTTCAAATGAATGTTCCAATCATCAGAATGTACTGCAATGTCATCAACATAGGGTTCAGTAAATGCATTAATCGGTTGCAAAATCATGTTTATTGCTTTTACAAAAGTCCGTCCAGAGTTAATCATGCCAAAAGGGACACGTGTAAATTCGTACAGTCCATTATGGGTAACGAATGCGGTTTTCCATTGGTCGGATTTCTTCACAGGACAAGTCCAGTAAGCACTGCGACAGTCCAAGACGGAGATAAACTTGGATTTCCCGACTTTGCTCAGCACATCGTTGACGATCGGCATGGGATATCGACAATTTTCAGTATATGAATTCACGTACCTGTAGTCGCACGCGAGTCTCAAGGATCCGTCCTTCTTCTTGACGATGACCAGCGGACTTGCCATTCTGCTCGACGACGGTTGAATGATGTTTGCTTTCAGCATCTCTTGTATTTGTTTGTCCACTTCTGCGCGGTATATCAGCGGTATTCGATAAGCCATGAACTCCTTCTCTCGAAAGTCCGGTCTCAGCACCACTTCGTGTTCTACCAATGTACATAATCCAGGTTTGTCCGAAAATCTGTCTGCATAACGGTTCAGTACATCCAGTAGCTGTTTCTGTTGCTCGCACGTAAGATGTCCGATCTGTTCATAGTCCAATTGCAGCGATTTATGTGTCGTCTCTGCATGGTCTTCTTTCAATGGTAGCTCTACCACTGATCCGAATTCGTCGTCCTCTTCCACGATGAGACCACACGATAATGTTCTTGCGATGAACTTCCTCATTTTGTTGGCATGGACGATTCGTCGGCCGTTTTCATTCATATCCACCAGATACGAATACTTGGATCTTCTTTGTAGCACTGTACATGGGCCATGCCATCGTGAGATCAATTTATTGGTTGACGTTGGATACAGGACGATGATGTTTTCTCCTGGTTCGAATTCTTTATCCTTGGCCCTCTTGTTGTATTGACTGGCGTATTGTTTTTGCTTTTCCTCTGCACAATTCTCAGCAAATATCAAAGCTTTCTCCATGTCTGCTCTTAAATTCTTCAGGTACTTTGCTGGTTGTACTCCAATATTTGGCGGTAGATTTATTTCTTTGGTCCAGCTTTCCTTTAAGATAGTTAGTGGTCCTCTTGGCATTTTTCCATACACCAGCAGATACGGTGCCACTCCTGTCGTTGCGTTAGGAACTTCTCTCAATGCCCATACAGTAAACGGAATGATTTTATGCCACTGTCTCGGATTTTCCACAATGACATGATGAACCATCTTCTTGAACGTCTGATTCCATCTCTCAACTAATCCTGCGGCCTCTGGATGCCCCGGTGAATCGAATCGTGGACAGCATCCCATCAATTTCAAAAATTCTCTTGTGAGACTGGCTGTAAAATTTGTGCCTCTGTCGCTGGTGATCACAGATGGCACCCCCACGTCAATGAATAGCTTCATCAAAGCTTCGCACACAGCCTTAGCAGTCAACGACTTCAGCAAAAAGATTGTCGGCCATCTTGTACATGAATCCACTATGCACAAGCAATACTTATGCCCTGCTGCTGACTTCGGTTCTATTGGGCCTACCACGTCCATAGTCATCCGTCGGAATGGAACATCTTCCCTTGGAATTGGTGTAATCGGCACTCGATCCATCACCAAACTTCGTGCCTTCAGCTGACACTTCTCACAGGACTTACAAAATTTCACCACGTCTCGACGCATCTTTGGCCAGACAAAGGACAACTTGATTCTCTCTCGTGTCTTCTCTTCTCCCAAGTGTCCGCCAAATACTGACTCGTGAGCTAATTCCATTACTTGAATTCTTCTCTCTTTCGGTAACACCAACTGGTACACTAGCTGATCCAGCATTTGATGTTTCTTATACATCAATCCATTCACCACGCTAAACTCTGATCCTTTGTCTTCAGCGATCCTCCACCACGATTTCAGTGACTCGTCATTTCTCTGCTGCTCCTCGAATTTCTTCGCATCTTCCAGCTGTCTTTCATCGTTCGAATTCTCTGTGAACAAGTCCCTCATACTTGTCTCCAGTTCAGCGTCGCTTTCGGAATCTTCACTATCATTTCGTTCACATGCAGCCATCTTTTCTTCAGTTTCATTGTTCTCAGATGTTGTTCTTTCGTCATCTTGAATGCTGAGTTCATCTTCGCTGTCCGTGTCATCTTCTTGCGAACTTTCGTTTATCGTTTCATCTTCTCCGCCTTCGACTTCTGCTCTCCGACTTTGTGCTCTTGTAGTCACATTCGCTTGTAGTTCCCCTTGCAACACACTCACTGGTGGAATCTCTTTCAATTCTGCAATTATCTCCGGATGTAGCAAGAACTTTTCCTTATTTTCTTTGCACAGATCCGCTGGAATGCTGGCACACACTAAAGTTAAATATGGCGCGATATTTATTGTCCTGTCCTCTGTAGCTGCTCCTTCGTTACGACCGCTCATCCGCACTTCGATTTTCACCAACTTAGCTGGAATCGGCTCTCCAGCTACACATTGCAAATGAACTCTGCCGATTTCTTCTACTGTCGTTCCTTTCAGTAGTTCCTCGTTGATTACTGGTATCTCGGTCCCCGTGTCAACCAACGCCTCGACTTGCACAGGCTGCCCATCAGTCCCACGTATCTCCACATTTACATGCTGCAACGATATCTTCTTTATGCGTTGACACTCCTCTTTACTTTTTGTTTCTCGACAAATTTCTGCAATGGAAGTAGTCTTTATCGCTTCTTTCTGTATGGTGAACTGCGGCGTACACTTCATTACCGACTTCACTTCTGTTTCACGATCGTCCGATTCTTCAAACTGGTCTGGTGCATTCATCACTTGTATCTGGTTTACTCGAAGATTTTCTGCACTTCTGCTAAAGTTCTTCCTCATGTTTGCCGCTCCTTGTGCTTGGCAATTTTTTATTAGGTGTTTGTCAGAATGACAGTTGTGGCAACGTTTCTTTATAAAGCTTCTTTGCTCATTGTTCTCCCACTTGTTGTACGGCGTGTATGATGCATTACTTTCTGTTGGGCGTCCCAGCGGCGGAGTTCGATTGTAGGCTTGTCTGTCCCACGTTGACTCTTTCTTATCTTGCCAATACTGCTTTCCAGAATAGTTATCTTTCTTTGCATCATTACTCTTGGCTTGGCTTCCGGTGTCTTTGCTATCCTTGTTCCACTTGGGTTGCTTTGGACTATTGCCCCAGGGAATACGAAGCATGGGGTCTTCATATTTCGGTTTGTCTTGGAACATCACACCAATCCGATTGTTTACATGTATGTCTGCGAGGTCTGCAACATTACTAGCTTCCAAACATTCTGTGCCCTCTTTTGCTAAGACAAACTGTAGGGGACCTGGTGGTAAACATTCTTTCAGCTTATCCGCCACTAACAAATCAAACAGCTTCTCGTAGTCTTTGTCCACTCGTCTACTTCGGACATAATAATTCAACAGGTTCTTCAGCCTAGCCGTGAACATCGTGTACGCTTCTTCGGCTGTCTTCTTGGCATCTGCAAACCTTGACCTGTACTCACGAGCTGTTAACTTGAATTCCTTCAACAAGTGCTCTTTCACTGCATCGTATTTATCTAAATTCTCAAATGACAATCGATTCAATACCGTTCGCGCTCTCGGGGTCATCAATGGCAACAACAATTTCACCCAGTACTGCTTTTCCACAGCAAAACTATTGAATGCATTTTCAACTGTCTCAAAATATAATGGCACTTCCATCATATCATACGGCATCTTAGGCAATACATGCTTCATGGCATCACCAATCTTCTTAATTTTGGACACCATCGTCTCACTTTCTCTGAGCCTATTTTGTTCTGATTCCTCACGGATTCTTCTATCGTCTTCGTCTTTCTTCTTCAGTCTATTTTGATCTTCTATCCTACGCAGTTCTTCCTGTTCTATCTTTTGCTGCAACAAGTCTAACTGCTTTCTGCGTTCCTCCTTTTCAATAGCCATCTCATGGAGTTGAGCTTCCTTAATAGCAAGTTTCTTTTGTTCCAATTGCATCTGTTCTTCTCTTTCTCTTTCTGCTTTTTCCAAATTGTCTTTCTCACTTTGGAATTCTTCCTGTCGAATCTCTTCGGCTCTTTGCAGTTCTTGTAAACGCAACTTTTCCTTTTCTTCCTCACGAGCCTTTTTGTCTTCGATCTGCTGTTTTCGTATTTCTTCATCACTTTTTCTTGCTCTTTCATATTCTATCATTAACTCCATTCTTCGTCGTTCTGCTTCGTCACGATCTATTTTCATTTGTTCTAACTGAAGCTGGAATTGTTGTCTCTGCATGTCTATCTCTTGTTGTCGTATCCTTTCTGCTTTTTCTGCTCTTTCTCTCTCTTCCTGTCTGCGTTGCTCTTCTTTCTCTTTCTCCTCTTGCTTCCGCTCTCTCTCGTCTTGTCTACTCATCATCATGAATTGTAGCAACACCTCCATAGACATCGGTGCCTGAGGTTTCTCAACCGGCTTTTCTTTAGCGCCTCCAACAGCACCTTCTTCTTCAACTTCTTCCTTTGCCCAAATCTCAGCCAAAGTTCTCATCAAATGTTCCCTCGACATCTGTTCAACTTCTTCTGCGTCTACGCCTGCTTCAATTAATAATTTTACTAGTCTCTCCGAAGACATCTTTTTAATAGCTGCTTGCTTTTGCTCCGTAAGTTTCTCCATCTTACTTCTTTACTTTACAGATGCTTGATAAAATAGTAGGCTACTCTTCAAATGTTTGCAATTGACTGACTTCAATTCTTTATGCACACTTCAATAGACAAGCAAGTTTTTCTACCTTGTAGTCGTTGTGTTGTCGTTTCTCACTGTCGTACGGATGCTCGATGTATCGTTGCTTCTCCCGTGTGCTCGGCTCCTCGATAAATTCACAGCGTCCGTTCCTCCGCAACGTCTGTTGATTGGATAGAATCCCTCCGTTCGTAACTTGGCACGTAGACCCGCCGTTCGTAACTAGGATCGTTCTCCTGCAACTTGGATCGTTATCTCACCGCAACGACACCAAATGTGATATCCTCCTCCTTATCAGTCTCTTCAGAAGCTTCTTCGTTAAGTTCGTGGTAGCGTAGGCCTATCCCTAGATAACTGTTTCATTAGCTAAATGGCTAGGTTAAAGAATCTACAGTCTTTCACTGTTTTATTAACCAACAACGACGACGTGTTTAATAGGGTGGAGTGAAAAAACCGAAAATTGGAATTCCGAAAAGTAATGTCGCGAAACCTAAAACAGTAAAACACTAATAACTTTTTTATCCTTTGAGATATTTCAATGCGTAGTATGTCATTCGATTCTGTTTAGGACCCTCTTTCTAATGGTGTATTGTAAGGTGAGATTGCATATTTGTTTGTTTGATATTATTGGGATGGTATCTGCTATGCACCTTGACTGAAAGCACTTCCAAAGACTTTCATGGAAATCGTATTGCCGTCACAGTAGGGCAAAGTCACAAATGTAAGAATTTGTCTCATATACTGGCATGCATCATTGACCATCAGCAAGTAATCATGCTCTTTTAAAATTTATCCGATCCACTGTGTCTTAGAGGGACAGTAGTGCGTTACAGTCCTATAGTTAATTTTGATTTCAAATATCAGTTTCAGTTCTCGCGATCTTAATGGCGTCCGGACAGACTCATCTCTGTTGTCTGCACCTCAGCTACGGCTGCAATAGCTTCATTCACACTTTTAAGACACCTTTCAAAAATACTCTAATCTGGACATTGAAACTGTCAAACTATCGAGCCTGACCGGTAATATGAAATTGGAGCTATTCTGTCCTTTGGCTGTGTTAGAACAGATTGTTGGAACAGCAACCCTCCAGGTATGAAAGTCAATTAATTCTACATTATCTGTTGAGTTACGATTCTGAAGCAGAACATGGAAGCACTGCACAGACAACTTTCTATCTTGTTTTCAGCTATTGACATTCTCCTCAGACCAAGTTCTTTCATAGGAGTAGCCTATACACCGCATTGGGATGATATCTATTATGCACCCTGACTGAAAGCACTTCCAAATACTACAGTCACTCTATTAGCCTAATATACCGCGTACAGGCTATTGGGGTGGCATCTAATATGCACCCTCACTGAAAGCAATGCCAAAGACTTTCAAGGAAGTCGTATTGCCGTCGCAGTAGGGTAATGTCACAAAATGTCAGACATTAGTCTCACATACTGGCATGCATAATTGACTATCAGCAAACAATCATGTTCGCTTAAAATCGTTTATAACCACTGTGTCTTAGAGTGACTGTAGTCTTTGCAAGTGCTTTCAGTCAGGGACCTCAGGGTGCATAATAGATATCATCCCAATGCGGTGTATAGGCTACTCCTATGAAAGAACTTGGTCTGAGGAGAATGTCAATAGCTGAAAACAAGATAGAAATTTGTCTGTGCAGTGCTTCCATGTTCTGCCTCAGAATCTTAACTCAGCAGATAATGTAGAATTAATTGACTTTCATACCTGGAGGGTTGCTGTTCCAACAATCTGTTCCAACACAGCCAAAGGAGAGAACAGCTCCAATTTCATGTTACCGGTCAAGCTCGATAGTTTGACAGTTTCAATGTCTAGGTTAGAGTATTTTTGAAAGGTGTCTTAAAAGTGTGAATGAAGCTATTGCAGCCGTAGCTGAGGTGCAGACAACCGAGATGAGTCTGTCCGGACGCCATTAAGATCGCGAGAACTGAAACTGATATTCGAAATCAAAATTAACTATAGGACTGTATCGCACTACTGTCCCTCTAAGACACAGTGGATCGGATACATTTTAAAAGAGCATGATTACTTGCTGATGGTCAATGATGCATGCCAGTATATATATGAGACAAATTCTGACATTTGTGACTTTGCCCTACTGTGACGGCAATACGATTTCCATGAAAGTCTTTGGAAGTGCTTTCAGTCAAGGTGCATAGCAGATACCATCCCAATAATATCAGACAAACAATATGCAATCTCACCTTACAATACACCGTTAGAAAGAGGGTCCTAAACAGAATCGAATGACATATTATGCATTGAAATATCCCAAAGGATAAAAAAGTTATTAGTGTTTTACTGTTTTAGGTTTCGCGACATGTCGCGAAGAGGGGTATGGTTAAAAAATTAATATCTTCTACAAATATGGGACTATTCTGTAAATGAATACACCATTTTGTTCAGTTTTAAGAGCTCTTTCCAACGGTGTATTGAATGGCAGTTAGTTATTTTGCACTAAGAATATTTCATGATAAAACCGGCAATTGTCTTTGAAAAATGCAATTTTTTGGAACTTTGGCCCACTTATGGGGGCTGAAGACATTAATATTTTTAAAAACTTTTTACACATTTTTTGACCCCATGTCATTGGGCAACTTTTGGTTGCCATTACTTTTCGGAATTCCAATTTTCGGTTTTTTCACTCCACCCTAGTGTTTAACTCTTCTTATTATACTCCAAAATCCGATAATAAAGTAAAACGATCAGCAACAACACAACAATGACTACACTTGCGTTATCATAACAACTACACGACTACTATCTTCGTCAGTCTACTCTATGTAATTTTACTACTACAGCATATCTCAACGGCTCTCAACACGCAACACTCCTTCTTCACTCCCACTCCCTCCTTGTACACTCAACGTACGCTCGTCTAGACATCACGCGCTGTCCAGACAATCACCTGTCCAGACGCAGCGCGCCAATTTGCAGCTGGCCTACCTGCGTCGCTGTACGACAATCGTCGTGAACTGATTAAATTAGCTTACACATACATACATACATACATAGGCGTAGGGGACATTTCAGAGTTGGGGGGGGCAAAAATGAGACTTTTGCCCGAAATTTTTTTTTCGTCCGGCCGAAATCTTAAGAAAAATTTCCGTTACGTTTGCCCGAAAATTCTGACGACCTTTTTCTAGTCATCCGGCCGAAATCTTCTGAAATTTTCCGTTACTTTTTGCCCGAAAGATTTTTTGTTCGGGCAAGTCTGATTTTTTTCGGGCAAGAAGACCCGGAAAAATAAAAAAAGGGAAATTTTTTAAAAACTTTTTTCTTTTTCCGGATCTGCTTGCCCGAAAAATCAGACTTGCCCGAAATTTGGGGGGGCATTTGCCCCCCTGGACCCCCGCCTCCTACGCCTATGCATACATACATACATACATACATACATACATACATACATACATACATACATACATACATACATACATACATACATACATACATACATACATACATACATACATACATACATACATACATACATACATACATACATACATACTCAGTCACGTCGGTTAGCCTACTATTTCCACTGAGTTTTTCTTACTGTCTTCGTCGTCCGTTTCTCTATAAATATCTGCCAATGAAATACATATTCCTGCACCAATTAAGAACCTCTTCCTGCATGTTTGCCGATGAAAATATGTCACAGTGGATCGTATTTGCTGATCATATGTGATGATTGGAATAAAATTGAATTGAAGATATAAAACTTTTTATCCAGGTTGATCAAAGATAATATACAGTCAACTCTGCAGCTAGCGGGGAGGGGAGGGAACACGGAAATTTGAATCTGTACACTGCTGCTGTAAACAATCTATTTCACAGACGTTTGTTCTCAATAAGAAAAATTGCAAGCTAGTAATAAATTTATTATGTCTTTGGATTTAAACAACCCGCAGGGGAGAGCGCGTTTGCCAGAATCCTTTCAATAGTCGCCCGATCTCCCACTGTCTTCCTGCTTCAGTTATAGGGGAGTGTAGACTATATAATATACAGTGGGGCAGAGGTGTCCAATATATGCACCGGCGCTTTGCTGATCCCTCGGGGATGCGTTTTGGAAGTAATAACGGAAATTAAAGGAAAGCCAGCCTGCTCTTTTGGGACTAATGTCTGACAACTGCAAACACTAAGGTGCACGCTAGTCAACGCTCGGCCATATAAGCTTAAACTATAATTATTATTTAGCCCGTTGATCAACGAGATAAATGCGATTGCTTCCGGTGATGTCATAAAATATACGGTAAATACGTTTTATTTATATACAATAATATCTAATTTTAATCAATTATACATTTATATAAATATGGCCATAATTTTACTACTTCGAGTAAGAAAGGACGCAACACATTTGCATTCATATAATTTATGCAGAAAATGCAATAGTTTACCAAAAGTATAAAGGGGGAGAGAGAGATTCGCATGCAAACATGGAAGGAAGACAAAGGTCGTGCGGTACCAGGTATAGGCCTATACGCAATAATAATCTTGTAAACAATCAAAAACGCTAACTAATGCATTATATGACACGCGCGTGTGTGTTGTGTGTGTGTGTGTGTGTGTGTGTGTGTGTGTGTGTGTGTGTGTGTGTGTGTGTGTGTGTGTGTGTGTGTGTGTGTGTGTGTGTGTGTGTGTGTGTGTGTGTGTGTCTGCATCGCAAATAAATGATGGCGATCTGCATTTAATCATATAAGATGATTAAATACAGATCGCCATCATTTATTTGCGATGCCACTATATTATAGTGGTATGCACACAGGGAGGGGTTCCTGCAGATATCCAATAGCAATCTTAAATTAAATATCGTGCTTGTACTTTAATTGAGAATTTACGGGCATTGGCTCCAATTCTATATAGCCTAATTATACACGGTGTCCTGATGAAAAGTGGAACCCTACAAAAAGTGTCATAATTCGGTCAGAAGTTTTAGAATTTGTCTGAAACTTTAAACGCAACAACTGTGACCATATAATATTACTACTACCTGGTAACTGCTATAGGCTAACAGCGATTAGAAATATTCGTGAGTTTGTCAAGTTTATGAGAGTCTAAATTGCAGCACCGAAAAATAGAACTGTCCAACATGGAAAAGCTGAAAGGAAGTGAAATTCAGCTATAGCCTATATAGACTATGGGGGCGAAAAGGAGAAAATTGGGCCTACAGTAGGCTAACTATAGTCTATCCGGAGAAAAACGAAATAGGCTACGAGTGAATAGTGTCATTGGAATTCCGGTGTATAGGCTACCCACTCGATCTTGACAACATTTACAGAACTGTTACTGCATTTCTCTTACATGATCTTATTCTTATAGCATTCGATAGATTTTGCCATTTATACATATGTCACAAAATAATAATAATTCTATCCTTATCATTGGTAGGATATATAAATTATTTACACACCATAATTTTTATGTTCATATCAGGTTTCTTTTAGAGTCTGCCAGGTTTTCTAAGATCATGGCCGTATTTCAGAAATTTAGTTTCGTACAATATAGATTTTCTGCTTTAATTTAATGCGCGCATTTGTGAATCGTATTTTCTATTGTGGTTAGTTTGGATTTAGTTTCATGTAGTTTCAAAAGAATTACGTTGACTTATTGTTCTTAATAAATTATTTCCAATGCAACATCGACTTCTTCACGCATGAATTAAGCAGTTCAATTACGTGTAAAAATTAATTAACCGGAACCGTAAAGATCGTTGCCACGGCAGAGGAATGAGATAAACTTACTTCAGGTCAATCAATCTGAGATGCAAACTTGTCTGTTGCACCCGGAAAGTCACACTGATTATGACGAATGGAGAGTGGTTAGGTTGATGAAAATAGGAGTGGGGTCTTATATATAATTATGCATATATAATTCATATATAATTATATATTATACATATGTATTTACATATATAGATATGATCAGATAGGATCGTAAAAATTATGGTGTGTATTATTAACATAGTATCGTCCACCTTGCAATTCCCGGCCCAGACGAAAACTATAGCTGTTCCGCCTCATCTGACCCGGACCACCTTCAGACTATAATACTCCTACGGACAATCCTTTTGACTTGACGCAGATATTAGTTCAGATTGTTACTGTTCCCTCCATTAGACAATATCAACTCTATTCATCAGCCACATTATAGCGTTAGATGGTGATAGACAACTTTGAAATAATATTATTTGAGGTAAACGCAGGTTGATTTCCTTATTAAGAAGGCAGCTTGTCTAATAAATGGTCATCACTGAAACTTCTCTTAATTAATCAGCTGCATAGACCTGCAGTTATAACAACGAAGTCGAAAATCGACGACGACGACGACGATGATGATGATGATGATGATGATTTAATAATTAATAATTGATACATGATGATGTTATTGATGATAACAATTCTCACAGCAAAAACCAATCATGATGATGATGATGATGACGACGACGACGATGATGATGATGATGATGATTATAATACTACTGCTGCTACTACTACTACTAATAATAAGAGTAATAATATCAGTAGTAATGATATTCATGTTAATAAGGAGGCGATTTACGTAGCCAGTTGGAAAGATAGAGGCAGATAGAATGGGCGATATCCACAGACCAATACAAACGGGGTGTAAAAAACGGAAGTTACGGAAACCCTTAGGGTTTTTGGTAATAATTATTTTGGCCAAGAGTAGGCCTAAATATTTCAACGGATTTAAAAGTAATTCATATCTTCAGGCAATAGGTCTAGCCAAATTTCACTCCAAAAATTCAAACAGAAAAAGTTATATCTCTTTGTCTTACGATTCAAAAGCATCGCCAGACAAAAGTAGCCTGCTGATGGCACGATTTTAAAGTCAAATCGATCCTGAACACTGTTCCTAAAACAACTGCGACCACAGGCCTAAGCTATACGTCAGAAAGACAGCTAATTATAATTATTAATTGAGCTACGGGTTGCATATAGGCATTCCGTACCCGATTTCGTAGCATTGTCAGCCTTAAGCGCCTTCTCATTGGCCGATCCCATATTATGAATATTCATAACCAGTGACATCATTAAACACGTTTTGTTTACAGACTTTGTGGCTTGCGTTGGCAATATCAATAATCTCAGGCTATTATGTTTAGTAACTCGCAGCCTTTGTGGCCATTACACCTAGTAGGCCTAGGCTATATGGCAGTTACCTGCTAAGTTTTATAAAGTGCTTTAATAAATAGCCTACACCAAACAGTTTTGCATATAATGGGATAAAGCTGCGTCGCGTGATTTATTATTGGGCGGATATGCTTTGTAGGCTATATTAGCTCCGTGTATTGCAGCTATAGTAGGCTATAGTTAAGATTTATGTATTCTGTAATCTGAGTTCCTGCAAACTGTTTCAACTGCATAATTGTACACTGTAACCGATTGCGGTCTTTCAACCGGATTGTTGAATAGACGAAAAATTATTATTACACTGCCTCACCCAAAAATTTAGACACCCGATTTTAGTTTAACTCTGGTATTTAAAATGTAAGCAATTGTCAGGTAGGTCAACGTGTAAATGTTGGGACTTCGCTATTCGCTGTCTGAATCGTGACAAGTTGTCATTAGACTATTATAGGTTGCGGCCTGTCAAATTGTCAACAGGATTGTTGAATAATGAGAATAGTAGGCCTATTTAGGCCTATTGATGAGCAATGATAACAGAGTAACACTGATGTTTTAGCGAATGCCTTTCTATTATGTAAAGCTATAAGGCTACTGGAATTCATATTAGGCCTAATGCTTCTATTGGTAGGCCTACTTAGGCTATTCATAATTCAGCAGTAGGCCTAACGTTCACTCTTACAGGGCTGTTTAAACGAATTTTAAAACTGCATAACGCCACAACCCCTTCTTTCGTTTCCTATCCTCCATGGTAAATTACTTCCAATCGGAGGACAATGACCTTTTTGCTAGTTTTTAGCCTAACTGTAGCCTACAGAAGTTCTTCTGCAAATCCATTCCTGTCTGAAAGTCAGAACGTGGAATTAGAAGGTCTGTGAACGTGGATGCAAAGGGTTCTGATTCATGATTCAAAATAATCAAATTTGAATAATTTTAATGAAGATAACCGTCAAACATCTGAATAAAACGTATTTAGGCCTATATGAAATTGCGCATGGACTAGGCTACACATAGGTTTAAATTTAAGATGATTTTCACTAGAACTGAGATTGACATGAACTACAGTAGCCTAACTGTAGGCTACTTACGCTCGAAATATTACTGGTTGTCGAACAGTGGGCATGGAAAATGGGACAGTTCACGAAAACTGAATAGGGCCTAAACATAGAGCTTTTAAAGTTACAATTGGGAATGTGTGGAAGACTAGTTGCAAATGGTGCGAATTTAGGCAACCGAAGTCTAGTAAAATCTAATGTAATGACTTCTGTAGCGCAGTTCGATTTTTGGTATCGCTGTAGGCGGTTGATTCAACGAAGCAGACGCCTGATGCATCACATAATTATTATAGCTGTTGACCACAGGCACAGCGTATTATTGAAGCGATGAGTTGGTGGATGACATATTCGCTGGCATGCACGTAAAAACGCGTAACCTTTGCATTTTATTTTTGCTCTGATCAGGAGTCTGCCTTCACACTTTCGATTAGGCCCTACTTCACTATCGAATGGAAACTCCTTATAACTTTAAGCGCAACCGCAATCGGCCAATTTCCCCAGTATGCCAACAGCAGCAGCAACAACAGCGCACGAGAAGGCGCTAAACACGTCATTGGTTATGAATATTCATAATCTGGAACCGGCCAATGAAAAAGCGTTATGGCTTGCAATGCTACGAAATCGGGTACGGAATGCCTATATGCCTACGGGTTGGATTAAGTAGCCTATAGATTTTCTAAAGAAATGGGGGACATTTCAATAATAAATTTTAATAATACTTTTCCACGCAGTGAATTCATCGCCAGATAAGCAAAAGATGATGACGACGACAACAACTCAGACTATAACTACGACGACAACGACGATGGTAATAATGATGATCATCGTCCGCACATATTGAAATCTACCTCCTCAGCAGCTTTCTAATAAAACGCAGATTTCATATCGTCGCATGTTTTCGAAAAACACGCGGGGGACGAGGCGACCGCAGAGCCGGCTCATCCAACCCAACCCCCCGTCCTACCCCTCTCCCCCGACGAAAGCCAAAGCTCGTCGCCGCGACATGGGTTCTATTATTCTGCAATTTCGTTCCTCTAAAATGACAACTCGACACCAATCTATATCCAAGTATATTGAATTTCTAAATGCAAACGGAGGAAGGGCCACACACCGCGTAATAAATTCTTATGAATACGCGCAGACGCAATTTCTGCTAAGACCAGGCACTGTAACTCTTCTCCTGCAGTCACTACTGAATCATCACAGACCCATAATATACAGCAGTAAAGCAAAAAGCGCTATAATAATTTTATAAGATACGATCGGCGTAAATTGGCGCGAGATTCATCCATGGATCTGATTGGTCCGCTACTTGATAATTACATGTATGTAGGTCAGAATCTGACTCATCGAATCGAAGTGAATCCAATTAATTATAGTCAAATTCGATCGCGTCTTGTTTTGCGCTCAATAATGATTTCTTGAACAGCTATGAATGAATGAAAGAAAGGCAGAGTTGTAGTGGAAGTATTTTAGAAAAATCGACTCAATAAATTTTCAGGAAGTAGAGACTTGGCACAATTGTTAAGTACATCCCACTGATGAAAATACCAAAAAGGCACTAAAAATCCGAGTTGTGCTCAAGCCGCCATTTGGAAAATGGCGGCCTAGATTCGGTTTTTCGACAATAACTCTTGAACCCAAAAATGAAACGACAAAAGCAGATAATGATGACTATTTCTGCCTTTTAGTAGGTATTATTAGCTAGGCCTACATGTGATGGTGACAGCCAAGAACATGCATCAAAGCCGCCATTTTCCAAGATGGCGGCATGACCACAATCTGGTTTATAGGGTCTTTTGTTACTTTCACCATGATTGATATCAAATCATCATTCACAGCACAGTATTTGTTCTTCCCGCCACAAAACTATTCTTCCCGCCATAAAATTTTGTACGTCGCATTGAAATACATGATGATGAATACTTTATCATGTGTAACATTTTTATTTTTGAGCCTAGAAACAAATGTTATACATCAAACTTATTTGATGTTTAACGAGGATTATTTTTTCCATTTGATCTTTCTTAGTAACTCTGATGGTTCAGAGGTTATTGTCGAAAAACCGAATCTAGGCCGCCATTTTTCAAGATGGCGGCTCGAGCACAACTCGGATTTATGGAGACTTTTGGTATTTTCATCAGTGGGATGTACTTAACAATTGTGCCAAGTCTCTACTTCCTGAAAAGTTATTGAGTCGATTGATGATTTTTCTGTTAAAATTCCTCTAATATTAGTCAATGGGAAAGAAAGAAAGATTTATTCAATGTATAAGAACTCAATGAGCGCATCACGTATACAGCATAAGCAATTATGCAATAACAACATAATAGTTAATTTGTCGCAATTTTACAATAATTACATGTTTTTAGCGACACAACGTAATACGATCTCTTTTCACAGACAGTTTAATTAATAATTACTTTAACGAATGATGTTCATTTGGTAGCTGATTCCTTTGCTCAATTTTTCAGCGATACATATATATATATATATATATATATATATATATTACAGAAGTAAGCATACATACATGTATACGGACAGATTCCGACATACATACATACACGCACACATACATACATACATACATACATACATACATACATAAATACATACATACATACATACAAACATACATACATACATACATACATACATACATACATACATACATACATACATACATACATACATACATACATACATTGTGGCCATTTTGTCACTGTAGATTTCACGGTAGCACAAGAAAATTGACAAAACATTGAGCCATACCATTGAAAGACGTCCTGGCCACATTTCATGTCTACTTCATAGTAAATTACTGAAGAGCTCTAGTGGCAAACCCGAAACCATAAGTAATTAAACATATAGTTTCTTTGGCTTAAGTCAAACAGGAAATGCGTCACTTCAACACGCTGCTCTTGATTAGAATCAGTAGTTTATTGACGATATATCTAGAAATGACGTATCCCCCACCTCGCAACTTCTATTAACTTGCAAATAGAAATATTTTATTGCGTATTAGCTGCAGTCTTACAATCATCATGTCCACTTCATTTAGCCAGTGGCGGCGCTACGCCAGGGCATGGCAGGGCAAATGCCCTGCCAAAAAAGCCTTTGCCCTACCTGTTGCCCTAGTCGTTGCCCTGCCAGAAATTTTTCCCTGCCAGAATTTGTTCAGGCATATTGTTTCTTACTGTTCACGTCCGTCCGCTCTCTGGAATGAAAAATTCATTCTGGAAGGCACTAGTTATGGGAGAGAAAAATTCTGGCAGGGCAATAGTTCTAGCAGAGAAACATTCTGTCAGAGTAAAAATTCTGGCAGGAAAAATGTTCTGACAGGGAAACTTCTGGCAGAGAAAAAGTTCTGACAGGGAAAAATTCAGGCAGGGCAAACATTCTAATAGGGAAAAATTCTGGCACACAAAAGTTCTGGACGGCAAAACTTCTGGCAGGGCAAAATTCTGGCATGGCAAAAGTTCTGCCAGGGTAAAAGTTCTGGCAGGGATTTGTCTATATTGAAATGTCGAAACGGCTTATTTCTGCGAACAGCTATTTCTCTGCGTGACCTTGCAGATTATAACTTAACCGTGAATTGACAACGTAAGATCTTGATTGTGAAGTTTCAAATAAAAATTAGTGGAACAAAAGGCATGTATATAGCAGAACCATTTTACATTGAATTTTACTATAAATACAATGTATATTCACAAATCAGGCAGTCTTGGAAAGGGCAGGGGTGAAGAGAGAACTACTACAATCAATAAGCAGGAGAAAGCATCGGTGGCTGGGCCACTTACTTAGAGGAGAGGGTATGTTGGTGACGTTGCTGGAGGGACGTATGGAGGGAAAGGCAACGAGAGGCAGAAGAAGATTAAATATGCTGAGCGATCTGGATAATGGAGACGTATACGGTAACACCAAGAGGAAGGCGCAGGACAGAGCGGGATGGCGGCGGTCGGAGAGGATCACCGGATTGTCCACGTCACAAACCTGCTCAACAGCAGACGACTGAAAGAAGAAGAAGAAGACAATGTATATTGCAATGCTCAGTGCAGATGCAGAATATTCATGCGATGTAAATACAATGGTCCAGTAACTAAAATAAGCCCGGAATTTGCCCCCCCCCCCCACCCCCACCCCCACCCCCACCCCCACCCAAAAAGTAGAAACTCAGACGAAAGCCAAACAATCCAGATCTAGTGGAAAACACAGCTGTGGCATCACTTTATAGCGAGCACGGTAGCCAGGGCTGGATTAAGAAATGTTTGAGCCCTGTTTGGAATATTTGTTTGGGGATCTTCGGCCAAAACATTTTATGACATTTTTCAGTCGTTTGGTAGAAATTTCGGCAGAATATAGCCTACCAATTGTTTCCTTAAAAAATTTGCATGTGTGGGGCCTCTAAAGTGTGGGCCCATAAAGTGTGGGGCCCCTGTTCGGCCGAACAATTGAACATGCCTTAGTCCGGCCCTGACAGTAGCGCCAAATTATAAGCTTATGTAAGCCCGTACTACCAAGCACGCGACTCGACCTCTGCCCTGGTTACTTGTGTGACTGCCCTGGCCATGCCCTGGCTACAAAAAGTGTCTGGCGCCGCCACTGCATTTAGCGCCAGGTATCATCATCGTTATCATCATCAGTGTTGTCATCATCAACATCATCATCGTTGTCATTATCATCGTTATCGTTTTTACGATAATTATCGTCGTCATCATCATCATCGCTGTCATCGTCGTTGTCGTTATCATCGTCATCGTCATAATTGTCATCATGATCATCGTCGCCACCACTACTACTACTACCACCTCCATTATTGTCATCAGCAGCAGCAGTATTATCATTATCATCATCATTATCATAATCATCATCATCACCATCATCATCACCACAACCACCGCCACAACCAGCACCACCACCTCCATCATTATCATCCCCATCAGCATCATCATCATCATCATCATCACCACCACCACCATAAAAAGTTTTTGGCTAATTTAATCTTCTTTACCTATATAGGCCTATAATACGCCAAAACCCTTATAAGAACCTAGCTATCATACTCGGTGTTTTGACTGCGCTCCTTACTCAGTAATGATTCCGCTATAGAAGTTCTCAGATTCTATTGCCAATATTCCTCTGCATGCAGAACTCTTGTACGGGCAGCACAGACCCACGATCCTTTTTTTTATTAACAAGACAATTAACAAGACAATCAGGAGTGGCTATCGTCATCATTGCTGTCTCCTACCCCCACCTCACCCCCCCCTCCCCACTCCACTCCGTCCGTCCTCGCATGACCATGTTGAGAAGACGTCATCATCGCGTGCTCCATGGTCTGAAGAAAGCGATGCCACCGTCAAATTCTTTGTTCGCGAAGCTTCCATCTCTCTCTCTCTCTTGTCGTCCATATCGTGTCGTCAATATTATGCTCTGTTCCTCAGAATGTTATCATCAATGGCGTGATCCGTTCTCTGCTGCGTCGACAACTTTTTCAACAGACCGATACAGTCGACTTAACGCAATAATCTTGTCGGCGTCGTCGTAGAATGCGGTGTAGAGCTGCACACTAACATCCGAGAAACGAGTGTTTCTCCATTTTCGCATGCAACTCGTTCTTATAGTTATTACAAGAAGCGATGTGCGGTCGCATCAGAAACTAATGTCAGCCGTATACGATATTATTCTTTTTAATCTTTTCAAATGTATAGTTTTAGACTTAAAATGCGACGTTGTCCAATGTTCAGGGTGTGTGGAAATCATTTAAACAGTGCCATAATTATTAAACAACCGACGAAAAACAATACATTAAAAAAATAACAAATAACAAATGACAGCTCTTAACTGGTGATTTAAATATTGGTTCGGCGGAACCACTGAGCAGACACCCCCAACTATTTTTAGGAAGTAACATGCGCATCAAAACCATTGTCCTAACGGGAATTAGATAGAAAAATAGAAAAATAGATAAATAGATAGATAGATGGACGGATGGAAAGATGGATGGATGGATGGATGTATGTATATGTATGTATGGACAGATAGAAAATTATAGACAATTATAGACGCTGAATCTGCCATGGTCTTCGGCCACACTAACTCTTCCTTCAACCACACACTCGTGTGAAGCGACAGAGTCTGTGCTTAAGGAAGAGGGACCTCAGGGAGGGGGCCAAGCAAGAGGGTTGAGCGCCGAAATCAGAGGGTGGGGTGTGGCTCGTGTCGGCATTGAGAAGCCGTGATCAAGACAGTGTATAGCGGGCAATTGACCTCTGGCCCGGCGCTAACTGGCCCTGCGACCGAAGACCAACCTCGCGTGACCAGAGACCGACCGACGTCGACCGAATAATTTCCGGGGGGCGTCGGGAATCACCGGCCGTTTCCGGGACCACGATCTCCGCCCACAGCTCCACACATGTCCCACTCTCACCTACCTATGCTACCGTACCTACGCAATAGTACGCATGCGCCACAACTTGCTACTGAAGCTGCTATATAAATTGTCTGAATTACATTACGTTACACTATATTATATTACATTACCATTGAAATACGGCGCTTCCGAGTGCAGAGCGGACACTGCGTCGGAGTTTCACGCCGAAGCGCTGAGCAATTGTGAGTGAATGACTTGTCCAAGGTCCTTACGCGGCGAGGTGGATTCGAACCTCGAACCTTCCGGGTCCAAGGCAACGACGCCACCAGTACACCACCGTGCCCAACCAATCGTGGATTCTGCAGCTATCAACTATGGAGCAGCAATTGTCATGACGGAACGAAACGGTAAAAATCTTCATCTCCTCAAACGCCCACTTCATTTCCGCTTTCAGCGCATGCAGTTTAGCTGCAGCTAAGCAGTAAGCAAGCGCTTTTATCCGGCCACAGCGTAGGCTAAATAGTCTACACTAATAATAATTGTAAACGCCGTCAGAAGAAGCAATTTCTTGACTGCTATAATAATAGTATACGGTGTATACTATACACGTGTCCGGCTTAACACCGTTAATTCCGCCTCGGTTAAATGCCACTGCAGATCCGCCAAGTTAAGTCTATTATTAATAAGCGCTGTTTGCGGCCAATTATTCGCTCCTTTTTCCGACGAGTGGTCGCTCCATCGTCGGGCATTAAGCTACTTAAGAGACGCAGTGCGTCGTAACAATACGGCGCCCGGTTAATTCGATTTGGGGAGCAGTCACGCTGACGCTGTGATGAAATCTGACGGGCGGATTGAAAGACCAGACCCCCCATTGTTCGTTTTTCACTCTCTCTCTCCCTTCTGTGTGTGTGTGTGTGTTTGTTCTCTGGCGTGGATGCGCTGAGGCGTGGGTAACGCCATCGTCCGCATCATTTGCATCGCTTGCTGCAGACGTTAGTGGTACTGCTGCTGCTGCTGCTGCTGCTGCGGCGGCTGGTGACAGCCAATCGTGGTGAGAGGGTGTGGCCATTGGTGACGCTGCCTCATCTCTGAATGGTAATCTGGAGATGGTTTGCGCGGCGGCGGCGGCGGTGGGAGAGAGGAAAACAGTGAAGATAAAATGTAAGGCAGGACTCGCTTCATGTGACTTCATAGGCGGTTAAGGATTTGAGTGGAGCGGCGTTGAAGTTATTATTCCGCTTGACCGATGCCGGACTCCGGTTTATTTTAGATACAAGAATAGAAAGTGACATCTTTTAATTATAGGAAGCATCTTTGAGAGTAGTCAGCATTGAGTGATATCGGCAGCAGCAGCATCAGCACTCTCTTGAGGGATCGTACAGGTAACGGCGAAGTGATACGAGGTTTCTTGAGAGCAGGCTATAGGCCTGTGACGTGAGACATCGTAACGCAAAATGTTCGTCAACACCAACTGTGAAGATCAGTAGGCCTATAAATAAATGCAATTGAATTTTAATTCAAGTAAATTAAGAAACAAGAAGGAACCATAGAGGGCGCTTAGGGTATTTATAGGAGTAGCCTATATAATCGACGCACGTCATATCCACGGCTTTCTGTCTCTGTCTCTGTCTATGTCCCTGTCTGTCACTGTGTCTTTATATGTCTCTGTCTGTTACTCTCTGCCTCTTTCTGTCTCTGTATCTGTTGTTCTGTCACAATCTGTCTTCGTATCGCCTTTAATTGTATATACTTGTAATTGGCTTTTACATAGCGCCGCTTGAAATGCAAACAAATAAATAAATAAAAAATACATTCGTATCGCTGCTCACGTGTCAATGCCATTGGGCATAGATGTAAAAATACGATTGAAAAAGGAAGTTAAAAAAACTGAGAACTTTTTAATCGAAATCTAAAAAAACTAAAAAACCGGAAACAACAAATAATTGTACTTTGTCACATCATAAACTACATTTTAAACTTAAAAACCTCGTGTTTGCTATTTTATCCTAATCAGCAAATAACACAACTCTATTTGTAGGCCAAAAATAATTATAATATTAAGTGACATTAATCTACAACAGCTATAGCCTATTTTTATCGCATTGGTTTAATAAGAAATTGAGAAAAATTAAAGGTAGGCTATTGAAATCCTTTCAAATTTAAATTGTAAAAACTAGACAAGTCCGCATAAGTTCATGATAGTCACATAACGCAATTAAAATCTGAACATAAGTAGGCCTAAAGACTATTGATGTGAACTAAATGATACAAAGTACTTTAAATTGTTACTTATTATAGGTTTAAGTAGTTTATATCAAAATAACTGTTATAAATTCCTTCCCTTGTAGAGACTCACTATATGCCTACATGTATTTCTCAAACGATTACGTTAAACGCTTAAATAATGACATTTGTTCGCTGAATCCTTTAGAGTACTGTGAAAACGTAGGCCCTATAAGGAATATCAGACAAAACCAAAATTAAGAAATATAATAACAGACCGTAAATAAAATAAAGATACGTAAAAACCTTCTTTAAAATAACCGAATAAAACGAGACCAAAAATAAAAAATTGAAAAAACTACATTTTTCAAATAATAAAAAAGCGGAAAAACCATTCAAACAACTATGCCATTGGGAGACTGCATGGTGCCTTATTCGCTGAAGCTTCACCATCCGAGATTCTAAGTTAATTGAACCACACTAGGTGCTATCTATGGCTTACATGTACGTTGAGCGTTCGTTACAAGAGCGCAGGCATGCTATAAAATAGTCGACAACCGTAACGGTCATCGATTTCTCTTGGAAAACTCGCAATTGAGAAGATAATCGAAGCAGGATGACAATTCCAATGAATGAAGAAATAAATTAAGAGATAAGGAAATGAATGAATGAATGAATTAATTAATTAACGAATGAATGGATGGATGGAGAATTGGATGAATGGATGAATCTACGATTGTGTGAATGGATTAAATAATAATAATAATAATAATAATAATAATAAAAATAATAATAATAATAATAATAACAACAACAACAACAACAACAACAATAATAATAATAATAATAATAATAATAATAATAATAATAATAATAATAATAATAATAATAATAATCACAATAAATAATAATATAATAACAACAATCACAATAAAAAAATTGAAGCTCTAATTCAAAAATAATAATAATAATAATAATAATAATAAATAATAACATTAATAATAATAACAACAACAATAATAACAATAATAACAACAATAATAATACAAATAAATATGATAATGACACTGATGATGATATATTATGTAAGTTGTTTGATTTAGGGAATGAATGAGCAAATGTAAAAATGAACTAACGAAAGAATTAATGAAAGAATTAATGAATAAGTGAACGAACGAACGGACGGATAAACGAGAAATTTATGCAATTAGTATTTAGATAAGCGGGATGATAATATTTCAGCGAAGTCTTCTCAACCAACCAACCAAGAGCGGCCTCTGCAGAAGTACAATTAACTCGTCCTTCAGTCAAGGTGCACAACTCGATCAAAACCCATGAAGATGAACCCTGGTCCAGCAGCAGCAGCAGCACCATCATCATCATCAGCAGCAGCATCAGCATCCTCCGATGCGAACGGTGCCAACCGCTTCACATCCTTCTTCATCGACGACATCCTCTACACGAGAGGAAGAAGGTCCATCGTCCACCATCCTCATCATCACCCGCCATTCCCACGCAGCGTCGGAAGCCGCAGTCCATCGAGCGCCAGCAATGCTCATCTGTCGTCGTCAGCGGACTCCAAGGGAAGCCTTGACTTTGGACTCGTGTCAGGGTCATCAGCCGACAGGTAGGACACGATGCCAGCCTCTGTCTCTGTTCTCCATGTGCAGAAAAGTAATTTTGTGTGTATGTGGGGATATGTTGTGTTGCGTTGTGTTTTCAGCATCTGTAGCGCGCCCCTGCATGGTAGGGTGGAGATTTCATACATGGACGGAGACTTAGAGGGGCAGGGGACGGTCCCCACAATGTATGTGGTGCGGACCGTCCACCCAACATAAACTCGTACATCATCATAATTACATGTATGAGTTTAGTATATGCTGTAGAATGTGTAGATATAAATAGAAAATTTTTTTGTAGGGCTGTTGTTCGATTAAAAATTTTAATCGAAATTAATCGTGCGATTAATTTTTTTAATCGCAATTAACGCCAAATTAATCGCAATATATTTCCGTCAAAAATAATCTTATACTATTTACTAAGGACCCCTGAAGCATATAGTTTTAATGACTGAATACATTATTTCTATTGCAAACATATTCAATAACCTTTGGCTTAGTAGGCTTAGGCTTATTTAATCTGCATTTAGTTTATTGAACAGTTTTGTTTGACAGACAGAATTGAATTGAAACACTGTTCAAATCAGTCAAAACCTCAAAATCCTGTTATTTCTTCATTTGAGCTACCTTTAATTAAAATTATAGACCTGAATGAAAATTAGACAACCTTTTCTGACTATCAAAATTAATTATTTATTCAGCCAATTGTATATGCAGACCACTTTATTTACATTGGTCGGTTCAAGGGATGCACTTAGGCTATTAATTAACAACAGTTACTAGATCTATATTGAACCTCATTATTTAGTCACAATTTTTCTTGCAAACCTCGTCTCAGTTGTCCTTCTGTAAATATTTATCAGTTGAAACCTGGATCCAATGGTCTTGCCATCTCCTGGAGTTCAACCAATGTAGGCTATATATGCCTATTATAGTCTGACGTTGTGAGGAAACAACTTTAGTGGACGATGATGCATGTAGGCCAGAGGTTCTCAACCGGTGTGTCGCGACACACTAGTGTGTCGCGAAGCGACCGGAGGTGTGTCGCGTAAAAGTGGTGTGTCGCTGGTGTGTCGCGAAGAATTGGTGTGTCGCGACACACCAATCCTCACAGCACACAACCGTCGTTATGGCATTACACTGATTTGTTCACTTTAGCAGTTTGGCAGGCGTAGCTGTAAGAATATCTATAGGCAATTCGAAGGCCTTCATTCTATTCCATTTGATCTCAATCTGGAGCAGCCACAATGTTTGCCTTATAAGCCCACATGCACTGCCTATGTAGGCCTGCATGACATAGACTACAGTAAGTCTATAAGACGTCAGCGAGCGTACCGATTAAAATTATATCCAATGCTGTAACCTTTTAAAATAGGATAATGGGAGAAATTATCATGAAGAAAAAATATTTGCGATTCTAAAATTGATGACACGGAAAGGTTGTTTGCGTATTCAGAGAGTGACAATTTACAATATAAGGAAGGTGCACAAGGTCCAGAAGTCCCAATCGCCCGTTTTTAACTAAAAAATTACTGTAGGCCTGCGCATTCCAGTTCCGTTACAATTATTCCACGTTTTGAAGGGCGTTTATAGTTTCGGTAATGTTCAGCTAGGCCTACCTTTGTTTTCCTGTTTTGTCTTGAGCTATCAGATGGTTTGGACTATGGACAATTTATGCTTTTTAAATCTAAAACTCATAATACTCATATATGGCTATTTTCAGTCGTTAGTCTCAGTTGTAAGTAGAGCGCAGGCCCTATACGTGTTGTGCTCACAAAGCCTTTGGATCCTCATCTAACTATGATCCAAGGAAAATCCAGGAACAGGGGAACACACATCTCATTAGGCCTAACTGTTAGGACATACAACTTCAATGAAGTCATAAAACGTCGTAGAATCGTAAAATTCATACTAGTAAAATTTTGAATGTTAGAATAATTAGAAAATAGAGAGCATTCAGTAGGCCTATCAACATTCATTTATTAAAATTTGTAGAAATTTCAAATATAGGCCTATAGGTAAGTTGACTTTGGAGACCTAATTTCATTTTTTAACGATATTCACACGACAATTGCATGGTGTGTCGCGAAATTTGGTTGCAAGTTTAGGTGTGTCGCGCGCCAAAAAAGGTTGAGAACCCCTGATGTAGGCGATAATTGAGCAAAGAATTACTACGACAATAGCCCACTCAAGTTCTTTTTTCGAATATTTGCCAAAGAATGTATCACTAGTTTTAAGTATGAGCCTTCCATTTAAAACGAGTTTTTCTGCCTCTGATTCCATTTCAATCAGATCTAGGCCTAATTAACGCGTACGATAAATGCGTAAAAATTTTTAATCGCATATTTTTTTAACGCGTTAATCGCACGTGTTAACGCGATTAAATCAACAGCCCTAGTTTTTTGTACTTGAATTTCATTTTTTTTCACTTTCACTTTGTGCATCATTAGCATACCATCATTAGTGCTTTAAAGCAAAAATGTCAAAAATAAACACACAAAAAATATTGTTTAAATTAATTGTCAATATCCGAGAAGGAGTTTTCAAATGTTCCCCGCTTGCCCATATGTTCGGGTGCCCAACAACCCATGTTTATGAATGACACCACTGAGTGTAGTTTATTTATGACTGGACCACGTATACTTCAGGTACCCACTGATAAGCTACGCCTCGTTGATTCCCAGCCGGGGCCTTGACCTTCAGGGTCTTCGACATGACGATAAGGGTCCGTTCCGCTCTGCTGGCTCTGGCTTTGGACTTGATGCCCTGAAGCAATCGGCAAGTCCCTCTACAAGTGCCCTGCTTCAGCATCAGGCTGCTGCTGCTGCCCATCACCTTGGATCACTTCAACCTTTGTTTGCCCAGTTCCACCGCCAGTCGACGACGAACCCATTTCTACCATCAGCTACTCACAGTCAGTGTACATGCGCTTTAGTTAATAATTATCTTCATCATTATCATCATCATTATCGTCGTCGTCGTCGTCATCATCATCATCGTCATCATCGTCATGATCATCGTTGTCATCATCATCATCGTCGTCACCATCATCATCGTCATCATCATCATCATCATCGTCATCAACATCGTCATGATCATGATCATGATCATGATCATCATCATCATCATCATCATCATTATCATCATCATCATCATCATCATCATCATCATCATCATCATCATCATCATCATCATCATCATCATCATCATCATCATTATCATCATCATCATCATCCTCCTCATCATCATCATCCTCATATGTACCTTGAGCAAGTCCTTCACTCGAAATTATTGCTCGCGCGCTTCGGCGTGAAACTCCGATTCAGTGTCCACGCTGTATAGTCGGGAGTGCCTCTGAGTAGTAAGCTTGACGGGGCTCTATATCAAATACGAAAAATAAATAAAATAATAGATATTACCTGGATGTAGTTCACCGTGTCAATCCGTTTAGTCTCTTTGACTAAAAATTCAACGACATCACTTTATTCTTCGCTTCCCGTTTCTTATTCTGCCATGGGTGTCCGCACATAGGGTCAAGATGGATATTTGCCACCCCCTGAAAAACTCACACATATTTTTTTATTAGCCTATGCTACTGTTTCTTTTAAACAGATTCCTTAGCACTAAAGCCCTAATGCACAAAATTAGACTGAGAAACTTAAAATTTAGAAACCTCGACGAATGTTCTTAATTTCCCGCTTTGCATTGTTCGAGTTCTTTTAAAAATTTAGCCGTGATTTCTACAAACCCTATAGTATACTCTACCCTTACCTTTCTTGCTATTGGCAGAACGACTTTTCCAACCTATCTTGACTTACTCCATCTCATAATTTGCTTACCATGATTTCTGTCCCTAACATTGTCCTACCCATTAATTTACCTCACTCATTTCACCCTTTCATTCATTCATCCATTTCAAAAATTTATATAGCTCCCTTTCAAGAAGCCTACTCAGAGGCGCTCCATGTATATATATCTGCGGTTGCTGAGTGCAAAGAGTATGATAACCTGATTTGACACAGACAATGATTTTTCTAGAACAAAAAGCGCACTTTGATGGCAATATTGACGGTGTCTGTGACATCAACTTTTCATTAGAATGTCATGACTTCAGTTCAGTTTGTTTCGGAATATAGTAATAATAATATAGGCCAGCATGTACATGTATAGATGCCGCTGTGAAACTAGAACCTTCTGCTATTATTAGCCTAAAAAACTGTTTCAGCAACGCAATTTTTTTTAAGGCTGAATCTCATATATTCGTCATTATCATCATCAACCTCTTCCGTTATTTGTGTTACCTTCCCTTTATTCAACATCCACCTCTTCCTCCTTTAATTCTTCAACCTATTTTTTATCATCATAGTCCTCGCTTACCATACTTCCATACATGTATCTTCTGCTTCTTCCTTATCACCTGCCTCCTATGCCTCCTCCACCTCCTATATATACTCCTCAAGATTATCATCATTCCCTGCATTGACGCTTCCATCTCTCCTCTTTCTCCTCCTCCTCTTCCTCCTCTTCTTCTTCCTTCTCATATAACGTTATCATCATTATAATTACCTACATTCATGCTGTCTCCTTTCCGCTTAATCCCTCTCCTCTTCCTTTTCCTCTTCTTCCTCTTCCACTTCCTCCTCCTCCTCTTCTTTACTCCTACTCCCACTCCTCTTACTCCTTCTTTCTCCTCTTCCTCATCCTCTTCCTTCTCCACTTCCTCCTCCACTTCCTCCTCCTCTTCTTCTTCCTCCTCCTCGTCTTCTTCGTCTTCTTCGTCCTCCTCCATCTCACAGTATACTTCATCATTCTCTTCTAATTCGCTGTCTCTTCCCAACAACCACTACCACCTCCATCACCACCACACCACCACCACCACCACCACATCACCACCACCATCACCACCACCACACCACCACCACACCAACACCACACCACCACCACCAAACCACCTCCACACCACCACCATCACCACCACCATCACCACCACACTACCACCACATGCACCACCACCACCGCTCTTCTCCTATCTCTTCCCTCACCTCTCCTCCCCGTTGATCTTTATTCCATCCTTTCTATTCCTATTCATTCTTTTCTTTATTATTTCCTGTTCATAATTGAACCGTTCTTATTAGCTGCCTCACACCCCTCTCACCATCCAGGAGCACAGACTATTATTATATCTCTCCAGTCGACAAATAATATTAGACGCCCTGCCATTTCGAAGCAGCGGATTTTTATCAGAGGTGACCTTGCCAGACAGATTAATTACTGCTGATTCGAATCAAATCGAACCTCTTCAATATCGGAATCTGTGAAGTTTGAATTTTGAAGCTGAGCTAAATTGAATCATTCGCATATGCACGAACAGCAGGTAGCTATAGATACAAACAAGTTATCAGAGGTGACCTTATACGGCACACACTTTGCGTTGACAACATGTCCAAAAGTTGTTTTTCACTCATGGCGCGCGTAATAACCTACAGAAGAGATTTAATAAAAACAGCTTCAAGCTCGATTATTTTGTGGGTTTTTAACTTTCTACACGTCGTATTCGACACAAGAGTCTCAGACACTCAGTAGGCCTATTCAAGATCTGACGGGTTCTTAGAAAGCTGTATGACTCATCTGGCCCCGTTTTCGTTTTAAAAAATTCTAAGCCATTGGGGGGGGGGGTTAACCATCTAAACCCCCCTTGTCTATGCCACTGGAAACCTGAAGCCCATCAAGCGCAAACGTATATACAGAAATGCTAGAGCACTCAAGCCCGCACACAGTCCCTTATCAGCAGAGCTTAAAGTGTGGCAGGACGGTCATGGACGGCGTCCATGCACCTATTTTAAAATCTGAACACCGTTCTGCCACTTATTGGCCAGCACAGCCTGGAAAGGTAAGGGACGTCCTGGCACTTCTTTTGGAAAGGTAAGAAGCGTCCATGGGGCATTTATTTTTCCGCACTTTAAGCACTGCCCATCAGCATGTACAAATATTGCTTTGCTATACGATCGTAGGTTTCCAGCACCTGCAGGGCCTGTTCCAGCACGACAGCTCGGGCAAGCATTGCCGTCGTCGCAAGGCCAGGACCGTCTTCAGCGATCAGCAACTGAACGGACTTGAGAAGAGATTCGACGTTCAGAAATACCTCTCGACTCCGGAACGCATAGAGCTCGCCTCACACCTCAACCTCTCAGAAACACAGGTTCAGACTGTTGATCGCATTGTATTTTGTACATTTCCAAAGCTCCTTTAGTATCGTATCGCAGGGCTTTTTTAACGTGCAGTTGCACACAAAATATGCAGTTCTAAATGGATTTCTGCAGTTGTAGAAGCACTCCTGTACAGTTAAAACTTGCAAACAATGGCCATTGTCCTCCGATTGGAGGTAATTTACCATGGAGGATGGGAAGGAAAAGAAAGAGTTGTGCAGTTCTAAAAATTCCTTAAAAACAGCCCTGTCGCAACGCATAGTAGCCTATCTAAACATTAATTTTATATAGCGCCTCTCGCATCATATGTACTTTTCAGAGGCGCTTTCAGCACAGAATCCCAGGGGAAATGTCTTGAGAGAGCGAGATGATGAGGGGACGAGTCCAGATAATTATGAGCTTAAGCCGTAGAATGGGGAGGGTGGTTCAAAAGCTGCCCCTTGCGAATAAACTGCAGATTTCGAGGATATAGCTAAGGAAGAATAGAGACTAGGCTACAATTTTTAGACAGGGTTGCTATGGACAATTGGACATCCCTTAAAATCGCCCAAGGCTTTGTTATATCCTTTACCATTACTATTATTAGATTACTGTACTGTACAGTACAGTTATGTTTTAAATTACATAACTTAGAATAGTTATTATTATCATACAAGTCTTAGCGTAGGCCTACCCGTCCCTACGTTGATAACTCCGCCACTGCTCGTACGTTGACAGTGCCAGTCCCAAGCCTGGATTAAGGAGGAGGGTGACACTAATCATCCTTGATATGACAACGTGTTGTTAAACAGCAACAAGCTCCCTGATATGTCGAAGCGCATTTCGTAGAGGTTGTCGTCATGGGCGGAGTCTGGTTTCCGTTCTTCGGAGGGGGGGGGGGCTAAAAAAGAACTTGGGCTTTGTTGGGGCGGAGACTTGGTCCAGAACGAGCGGTGCCGACAGTATTTTCTGGGCAAAAAAGTTGATAAATAAGTAACTTTTTTTAGTCATCGGGTTGAAATCTCATGAAAAAAACCTGTTTTCCGGGCAAAAAGTTGAATACTTTTTTAGTCATTCGATTGAAGTTTCTTTCGCGAAAAGAGCCTTTTTCTTTTAAAAACTTTATGAGTCTTGGCCTTCTTGGGGGTCTAAGCCCGGGAAAAGATACCATTTTCACGGTAAAAAAAGCTGAATCTGGGCCTTCTTGGGGGCTTAGCCCCCCCCCCCAACCGCTGATAAACTCCGCCTATGGTTGTCGTAGATATTACTGCGGCACAGATTTGGCTGGGAATCTGCCTTCCGTTGACGTCTCGCAGTCATTGTCCAGATATAGCCTACGTCCAAAATTAACCCAATATCTTGTGCACATGCAGTCTTAATCAGTGTGAGAATTGTGAAAAAATAACTGGGGAGTTGGACTATATGTTCCGCTTGGAATTGGTGGGTTAAAAACAGACTTTACTATGGGGCTCTAAGAAATACTGAGGTTGAAATCCCCAAACCCCGGCGTAGGCTAAAGTTTTCAAATTACCCCCTCCTAAACATTACCCCCCGGTAACTTGAAACCGGTTTCAGATTACCCCCGGAAACTAGATTTGCATCAATCATCGCAATTATTGCATCTAAAAAATCAGAAAAATTATCCCGCTTCTAGTTTTGGTCTGAAGATTTTCATCCGTCATCCCACTTCGTGGTTTGTTATCAATATTTTAATCGGAAAAAAATAATAGCCTCGAAGCCATTTCTCCATGTAACTTCAGCGGCGATTTAGTATCTTAGTTACTAATGAAAATATTGATAACAAACCCCGAAGTGGGATGGCGGATGAAAATCTTCTGACCCAAACAAGAAGCGGGATCATTTTCTGATATTTTTAATGCAGTAAATGCGATGATTGATGCAAATTACAGTTTTCAGGGGGGTAATGTTTAGGAGGGGTAATTTGAAACCTTTACACCGGCAATTCTAATCCTGAGTCTAATATCCAAAGATAATAATATTCCAAGTATAAATTCCAAGGTCGGCCCATTGCATAGCCTAAAGTTAGTCCAGCATTCAAAGATATAGTCTAAAAATAATTTTAAATCGATTGCCTATAAAATTATATATCTATCCTTTTATATAGCTACATATGATTTATAGCCAGCCAAGAAAAATTAATGCAAGAAAATTAACTTAGTCAGACCGAATGTTCAGGAAAAAACGAGACAAGAAAAACAATCGAGAATATGAATAGGAAGGTGATTCCCCGCAACAGGAAAACAAGAAACTAATTTCATCTACGGGCAAAATTATTAAGAACTGGACGTCAAATCAATGCACACATCTCTGCGGTTTGTAGAAACTTCCACAAAATAATTAGAAACTTGCAATGCTATATATGACGATGAGAGAACAAGCATGTAACGCGAGAGACAGTCAGACAAACTAGCAGACACTCAGACAGACAGACAGGAAGGCAGACAGACAGGCACACAGGCAAACACAAAAACAGACAGACAAACAGACGGAAATTAGGCCTACCACTGTCAAGGGCAACGAGATTTTGAATACATGCAATATCATAATTAAGACCAATTTGAAACACAATCTGCGACTCTTCAACATTTCTCGCAACCACACAATAACTTCAGCGAACGAAACCGCTTAAGCAAAGCGCTATATAAAGTCGATCCACATGTGCCAGGTGATTGAGAGTCATGCCAGGCCAGATTCCGCGGATTGAGAGACAATAAAATTAGTGCTGATGTGGATTCTGCAGGGTAGATTTCGTCGAAGGATTGTCAAAAATCAGTCGCATCAATAGTATTTTTCAAATTTAAACAATTACTATTCTTAAAGCAGTCAGTCAGCTTTGTACGTCTACGTGTATACGCGTGTGTTGCTAAACTCTAGGCTTGTAACGACTACACTCTAGGCCTACATGCAGCCTAAATGTATCTTTCTATAATTATATATGGCCTAGGTCTAAATAAGTCTTATTAATCTACGCTTCTCTTCTCGCAAAAGATGGCTTACCGAATTTTATGCAATAAAGTTGTTTCTTTACTTTGTGTGACTGTGAGAAACGATCGGCCATTTCATTTTTTACATTGAATTTTATTATTTTAGAAATAATTCGGCGGTTTTCAAACTTTATTTTATTATAGGCTACAGCAGTGGTGCACAACGTCCGGCCCGCGGGCCACATCCGGCCCGCGACGGGTTGTCATGTGGCCCGCGATGACCAACAGGGAAGGCAACTATTTAAGAGCCAAAGTCAACATTAAGTCTACAGTGGCGCAAATCTATAATTTCAGGCAGAAGCACACAACTTTCGCCGTCATCTTTATTGTCTTTTGCTGTATCTTTCCGTTGTATTGGCTGCGTGCTAAATAATATTACCTTTTTCATAACGGTTGCAAATACGAAATGACCGAAAGTCGGAAGCGAAACGTTGACGTTTGGCCCGCGAAGGGTTTAAGAAAACGATTAGTGGCCCTTGGCTGAAAAAGGTTGTGCACCACTGGGCTACAGCGACATAATTATAGAAATTTGTTGTTTTCTTTCGGTGGGTGTGTCCTGATCAGGTAAAGACTTGGTTCCAGAACCGTCGAATGAAACAGAAGAAGGTTCATCAGCGGAGGTCATCCGATGACGACGAACGTCAGTCACCTGGCGCCACCTCTCGTCCAGCGTCACTCCTCTCAGCCGCTGAGCTCAGCGACAATGAGCAGTTGCTGCCGACGAACGCAGTCAACATTGGAGCCATCCTGCCACCATCTGCAGCTGCAGCAGCGGCAGCGGCGGCAGCAGCAGCGGTGGCACAGGTGATGCCTGGCTACCCGATGACGTCAATGTCCAGATGCTACGCCCTGCATCTGACCCCTGATGCTGCCAGCCTCGTTCTGGACGACGTGACGTCATCGAACCGTGGCAAGAGGAAAGATGGCGGCAGACCGGAAGTTGACGTCGTCTCCGATGCTGAGTCGGATGTGGAGTTCTGTCGGTGCTAAAGAGGAAGACCGACGAACAAGAAGAGAACGGAATCAGAACAAGAAGAACAATGACGAGAGAAACAACAACAACAATGAACAATGAACAAGAACAAAAGACACATTGTGAAGATTATTATAATGGACATCGTTTGTTTACTACGTTTCGGCCTTACTTGTACTAATTAATCAGATTGCACTAATTAATTAATTCAGGGCTGTTTTTAAGGAATTTTTAGAACTGCACAACTCCTTCTTTTCTTTCCATTATCCATGGTAAACTACCTCCAATCGGAGGACAATGACCTTTTTGCAAGTTTTATCTGTACAGAAGTGCTTCTACAACTGCAAATTTTGTGTACAACTGCACGTTAAAAAAGCCCTGAATTAATTATTCGAGTAATCGAAACAACTACAAGTAGACTTTTCGTTGCCGAAATTCACTGAACCATGACCATAGATGGGATGCATGGCCGAGCGAAAATCTGTAAAACCGTTTTTAGATGAACCATTGACTACGCAAGTTACAGAAACACATGCACTTTTGAATTAGCCTATACTCAACTATTATGAACACAATTTTGTCGGATATTGTTTTCAATTGACGATTTGCATTCGTTTGTAATTAGACAATGTATAGCCTAATTATTGGCTGAATTAATTGCAGTTAATTAAGCATTGTGACTACATATTAAGCGAATGGGATTCAGAACGAAGAAAGCAGCAATTGAGTGAGGCATTGAAACTATAACTGCAGGTTATCATATATTTATTTGACTATTATTTTTTCATTAATTATTCATCTTATGTATTTAATTAGTAATTGATTCACTTATTTACTCATCGGTTCATTCGTTCAATTAATTATATGTTTGTTTATTTGTTTATCTATTCTTTTATTAATTTATTTCTTTATCTATTTAACTTTTTATTAATTCATGTACATATTTGCTTATTTATTCATTCGTATATTTGTTTTGAATTAAATAACCTAAAATTTTGCATATTCATTTATTGTATATTTTTGTAGAATTGTTCATTTCGCATTTTATGTAATTAATTATTTATATATTTTTTAATTCAGTCATTAATTGTTTATCACTATTCACCTGGTGCCGTCAGCTTCTGCAGCTCTGGCGATATCCCTGATGTATCCTCTCCAGTTGATCCTCTCCCTAGTCGCCTCTCTTAGCTCCTCCAGTCTCATGCCAGACTTTTCCTGTACCTCATCCAACCATTTCTTCCTTGGCCTTCCACATCTTCTCCTTCCCTCACCGCATGCCGTCATCAGCTCCTTTTCCAAACCATTAGATCTCATCACATGGCCGAAGTAGCTCAGTTTTATACTTATACTTATTTATCTATTGTTCAATTCGTATTTTCTATTCATGATGTCTCGTTTGTTTCTATTTTTATTCAGGACTGTATAGTCATATTTTGCTTATATATCAGTTTATTCATCTACTCAATCATCTAATTATTTATCTAAAATAATTTATTTAGTCATTTATTCCGTTATCATTTTATTCACTCAGATATATTTAATTTTGTACTTGTCTATTTATTATTTTAGTCGTTCATGCCCTGCAAATTTCCTGTTAATTTTCTTTGTCAGTAATTTGTTAGTAAGTATGAACTGCAAGTAATATTTCGTTTATTCGATTAATTAATTGAGCAGAAATGTTTTCAGGTGGTCCATTGAAATGCATTGTGTTTCTATGACTTTGTGCTAATAGTAGGCTACTTAATATTTTACTATTAGGCATTAGCTTGAAATATTAGGACTGCTTTAATAATGTTTTCTAAAAAAAGTTTTAATGCATTATAGTATAATATATTGCTTTGGGTTTAATATATACTATCCTAGTACCACTGTTAACATTCAAGAGTTTACTCTTGGGTTACTCCGCCTTTTGGGATGATTGCCCATCCTCTTCCTGAAGTTTCTTCATCCATTACCCCTCCCTTGGACTTTCTACTTAAAAACTGAAGTCTCACCTCTTCAGGAATTCATACCCCAACCCCCATTCACCTTTTTTCACCTTCAAATTGTCAACATCAAGAGCACCCACCCGCAACATCTACTTTGCCCTTTTGACCGTCCGTGATCCGGACTCAGACCGCCTTCAACCTACTCTGTGGAAAACCTCTTTCTGACTCAACACAGCGCTCGTGAATAAGCTAGTGCCCGTCACTGGGCTATCGAGTGGTGCTTTTGAAGTTGGAAGACTAGGATTTCGAGTTTATTCTATGCCTGTGTTTTTGATTAGGATTGACAATGTGCCTTCACAGTTACTGCTTGATTTGTCGTTTTGTGTTTGCTGCTGATCCCTTCATAATTGTTATCTCTTGTCATACCCTCTTACACTTTGCAGCCCTACACGCCGATTTATTCCTTCCTCGCCCTCTGGTTGTCAGGATCGATAGATAGGATCCATAGTTTGCTTGGCATTTTGCAGTTTCCACTTCTTGAGAAACTCAATAAAGTTATTGGCCTCAATTGACCTAATTATAAATTGACCTGTTTTTCTGACAGCCATCTTTAATTCTTTGTGCATTAAAATCGGCGTGGAAAAAGTCAATAATCACATATACATTTACAAATCTGTTGGGCATATTATGATGTTTGATTTATATGTAGGCCTAATGTAAAAAAGGACAAAATGCGAACTATTTTGCAGAACTTGTGCCAAGTAACAAGTATTATGTTTATCGTCTTGATTATAATCTGTAATGATTCTGTGTAATTATATGATTGCGATTAAATGATGTGATGATTGTGATCTGCTCGTCGTTCTTTTGTAGTCTAACAATCGATTGTTGTTGTTGTTTAAGATCGGACAAGAAATTCGCTCGGTTCATTTAGTGCAGCGTGAGTGAGTGAGTAAGTAAGAACAAGAAGATGCGGATGGAGAGAGATGAGAGAGAGAAAGAGAGAGAGAGAGAGAGAGAGAGAGAGAGAGAGAGAGAGAGAGAGAGAGAGAATCGACCTTAGTCTTGAAACGATGGATTTGAATCCAAGACTCAAAAACTGCACAGAAGACCCGAGGGCAAAGAAATGTCTTGAGCGAGCGAGAGGGTGCGGGGATGACACACAATAACAACTACTCTGCTAGGTTATAGGCCTACCTCTGCACAGTATGAGAATTGTGGAAAAATAACTGGGGGGGAGGTTGAACCATTATTCACTTGGAATTGGGGGATAAAAAACATACTTTAACATGGGGCTCTAAGAAAGACTGGGGGGTTGAACCCCCCCCCAAACCCCCGGCAATTCTCACCCTGCCTCTGCATCTCTGATAGTCGGACTATGATCTCCTTCGGGCTACTCTTCTGGACAACCCTCTTGCCTTGACAGAACGCTAGTGAATAATCTGGTGCCCTGCGCTTAGCTTTTAAGTAGCGCTGTAAAATTTTGGATATTACGAATACGAATAGGAATGATAACACTATAGTCACAATGTAAAAGACCTGATGTCTTACTTAGACGTATTTGTTTGCAGCGTTAACTTTGTGCATTTAATCGACAGACAATAAAAAATAATGTCGAGTAAAAACAAAGCGCTGAACTCGATTTCGATCCAATGAAAGTTTGCTAATAACATGAATTTCTCAAAACACAGTGAGTAGGCCTAATTGAACTTAATAGAACGAACGTATTAGGCCTACACACAAGTGAATGTCAGAGTTTTAATTATATAGCGGCATATCTTGCCATCTAGCGAATAAAGCTGGAAGCGTTTTCGGCACATTCCGCTATCTGACGAATGGAGCTGGCAACTCTGTAGTTAGAGGCTACTGCCATCTTGTGAATAAGGCGAACATGCAATACTTAATTTCAACTATTAAACAGTGTTTTTCTAAACTAATAGCCTATAATCCACTTTACAAACTTCACCACTGCCTGCACTCTAGCAGTGCCAGTCCCAAGTCTGGGTAAAGGAAGAGGGCGACGCTAATGATAGGCCCTATTTCTTACCAAACAGAGTCGTTATTCGTTAAACTGGAACACCCACTATAGGCCTACGAGCCAGCAACCGCACGGTCTATTAGGTGCTCACAACCTACTCATATTCGCTCACGTTCAATCCTGCAGCACACAGAGTATTGTAAATGATAATTATAATGTAATTAGTAATTTCTATAGCGCCGCTCACATCCAAGGGCGGATACAGAAACTTTGGACGGGGGGGGGGGCAAAAATTTCTTGATATCTTGGCTCTGGGAGAAAAAAATCGCATCCGCCAAAAAAGTTAATGACTTTTTTTTAGTCGTCCGGACAAATTTTCCTGAAAATCATACCATTTCAGCAGCCACTGAAACCAAATGGGGGAGGGGGGTGCGATACATGGGCATTTCTAAATGGGGGCCATGGCTGGATTGGCCCCCCCCTGGATCCGCCCTTGCTCACATCCGTGGCCGTTCTGTAGCACTCTCAGTGCGATAACCCCTAAAGATAAAAATTAAAAATTAATTCTTAAAACGAGAGAGAGAGAGAGAGAGAGAGAGAGAGAGAGAGAGAGAGAGAGAGAGAGAGAGAGAGAGAGAGAAAGAGAGAGAGAGAGAGAGAGAGAGAGAGAGAGAGAGAGAGAGAGAGAGAGAGAGAGAGAGAGAGAGAGAGAGAGAGAGAGAGAGAGAGAGAGAGAGAGAGAGTGATCCAGAAAGTATAGAAAGTATTTAGTTGCATTGTATTGTATTGTATTGAATTGTATTGTTTTGTATTGCATTGTATCGCATTGTATTGTATATGGCCATCTATAAAGTGTTTATCGCAACAAGAGCCTTTCAGAAGCGCTCCCAGTGCATGCAACCCCGAGTGAAAAGGCAGTTGATTTGAGGCGAGAGAAAGACGAGGAAAGACTAGCAGAGAGTATGACAGAGCGAAAAATGTTGGGGGAGTCCATTCCATATAGGGAGGGACCTAAGAGTAGACTGCTCGGCTCCTTTTGATTATTGTATAAATAACTTCATAAAAGAATCATTATGTAAACTCTGTCGGTGTCCTTACTCTGCGTGCATGGCACTGCCATTCAAAACCTGAATAAAAGAAAATAGCTTCGCAAATCATCTTTGTCATGATACAGATTTCTTAAACCGCAACTAACCACTACCATATGTACAGTACAAACATCAATGTCATATTCTATTGTCTTAGCGCTTCAAACGTACTAGTCACATAGCAGCACAATGAGCTTTTAAACGCTAATTCCCACGTGTTAGTTTAAGTGAGCGCTGATGAAAAACCTAACCTGCAATACTCCCTCCACAATACTCTCAGCTTACATGTAGATAGCTAACCCTTCACCATACAGCGGACCCACTATATAATAGTATATTATATGTCCCTGTAACCCTGGAAACCCTGGGTTCAATTAGCAACAATTATGGTCTTTGATTTTATTAAGGACCTGGGAAAACGTCTAACACTAATCTTTGGAGATATCAGAGATACGTCTTACCTTTTCCAACGCCTGTTTACCATGGCACCATCCAACGCTTTAATGCTATTTCTTTCCGAGGCACTTTTCCCAACCAGACCGAGTAAGTTGCCGTTCCAGAGCGACATTAAAATTATATCTCCGGATAATGTTTGGAACGCCTGAGGGATCATAAATACCTCGGTTAAAAAATTAGAATATTAATAATAATATGTAATACAATATTATAAATTATTATCGGAGTGGAACATAACTGTCTGTCAGTCATTCAATGTGTTCTTCAAGTCCTGCAACTTATTTTAGGAAAACCACCTGGCGAATGGAACACTCATAAGTCGACCTGAGAAGGAACAGAAAAAAAACTGAATCTATCCACAATGATTATAGTCTGTGTAGGAGTTTTCGAGAATGCTTCACTGCTCAGAGCAGGTCGTTTGTTGACTACATCTGCGTTAGCCACACAGATTTATCTTCGGAATTGTTGTTAGAAGCATGACGGATTATTCGTAACTATAGGATAAAATGATCATGATGATGACAATGACGATGACGACGACGACGATGACTATGACGATGACGACGACGATGATGATGGCGATGACGACGACGAAAACTACGACGATGACGATGACGGCTACGACGACGACGACGATGACTATGACGATGACGACATGGGCGTCCACAGGAATTTTTCTAGGGGGGCGCAAACTTTTAAGTAATTGTCCCATTTTCTAAATTTAATGGGCGACAGTTTGAATTTCCTATATTACCACGAGAGAATCCTATAATTTTATAGCCTACCTATAGGCCTACGTTATGCGCCCAAATAAAGATATAGGCCTATAGGTTCAACTTGTAGAACGAATCGATAATCACATTGAAAATCGCGTTGTAACAATCACAACCAAATTATCTAAATTTTTGTGCAACTATGCGAAAAATCCAGAGGGGCGCACTTGCGCCCCCTTGCGCCCCGCTGCGGACGCCCATGGATGACGACGACGATGATGATGGCGATGACGACGACGACGATGATGATGATGATGATGACGACGACGACGACGATGATGATGATGATGACGACGACGATGATGATGATGATGATGACGATGATGCTAATGATGAATGAATGAATGAACGAATGAAATCTGCTACAAGATCATGCGCTCATATCTTGTACATTGTTGAGAAAAATAAATTTGAATGTTGAAATGGAATTCTGAATTTACAAGGGCTCCTCAGACTATCCACACAACTCCCTATAACTCATCCTATGGAGAGAATGCCTCATCGTTTGCCCATCAGCGTCTCTCCCCAATTTCCATCCCATCCTCGTCGCCAATTTCAACATCAGGTCACCTTCCCCCGTCTTCCCCCGTCTTCCCCCACCCACCCCATGTCACAGACGATCACTCAACCGACCCACAGACCATGGAATAGCATCAGACATCCATTTACCCGACGCATTCAAACCTCTAAACGGACTCCCGATTTCATTCATCGCCTCAACACTGACGCTGAATACCGAATGCGACAAGGACTTGCAAAGCAGCCGCGATTTTCGCTTCTCCGTTCTCCGTCCTCCGGAGAGGGAAGGGAGGCCTGGAGATGGTAACGTGGTGGAGGAGCATTAGGCCTGTTGCACCACTGGGAAATTAGACAGCTTCTCCGACAATCTTAGCCAGCGAGATTACACGTGTCGTTCGATTCTATGTATGTCCCGTCTCGGCTGCTGCGTGCTGTCCGTCGAATACAAATTGGCTGTCCGCAGGGACAGCGTGGTCGAAATTAGGACGATACATTCATTCATTCATTCATACATTCACGATCTGATGTTCGCATCTAAGATACTGCACACCATGCAATCCACTCCTCCTCCTCTTATTCTTCTTTTCCTTCTTTTCCTTTTCATCCTCCTCCTCTTCTTCTTCCTCCTCCTTCTCCTACTCCTTCGCCCTCTTCCTTATTTTCTTTCTTCTCTTTCTCCTTTTCCTACTCACATCCTCCCCCTTTCTCCTCTTGATTCTCCTACTCCTCCTTCTCCTTCTTCTAGTTTTCCTACTCCCTCCTCTTCCTTCTCTTCCTCATCCTCTTTCTCCTCCTTCTCCTCTTCTTCTTCCTCTTTCTCTTCTTCCTTCTCCTCTTTCTCCTCCTCCTTCTTCTACTTCTCCGCCCATCTTTCTTCTTTTCCTCACCCTCCTCGTTCTCCTCTTTCTTCTCCTACTCGTCCTCTGTTTCCTCCTTCTTCTTCTTCTTCTCCTCATCCTCTTCCGTCTCCATGTCCCTCTCCATCACTTGCTTATTTAACTCCTTGTCTCGTTCTTCCACTTGTTCTTGCCATTTGCCCCATCTTCCTTCTCTTCTTCCGTCCTTTTTGCTCTTCTCCTTGTTCTTATTCATTTTTTCCTCCTCATCTTCGTTTCGATTTTCTTTCCATCCTGCTCTTCTTCTTGTTCTTCTCCTGTTCCGCCTGCTCCTCTTCCTCTTACTCATCTTTTTTCACCTCGTCATCGTCCTCGTCTCTTTTTGCTTTTGTTCCTTCCATCCTTCAAACACAAGTCCTCATTTCATCCTCTATACTTCCTTCTGTCATAGCCAGCCCCCTCCTCTCCGTTCTTTTTCCCAACCCATATTCTACTTTCCTCACATTCTTTCTCTCCTCTTCTTCGCAAATCCTCATTGAGATCATCTTCCATTCATTGCGTTCTCATCGTTCTTCTCTTTGTCTGTCTTCTCATCTTCATGTTATCCCTACTTCTGTTTCTAAACACCCTTCTCGATTTCTTCTTCTCTTCTTCCTTCTGTTCGTTTTACAGGTTCCTACATTGTATATTATCTCTTCGTCGCCTCTTCTTCTGCCCCGTTTCATCTCCTTGTAAGACTCTTTTTCTGTCCTCCTCTTTCACATTTTCTCTTTCTTCTCTCCCACTATCTTCTCTTACGCTTTCATACCTTCTTCTTTCTCCTATTCTCACCCGCTATCTTCCCATATCTCCCATTCTTCTCATGTTCTCCTCCTGCCAATCATCTTCCCCCATGTCCCCCTTTACCTCCCTCCTCCCTCGAATTTTCTCCTCCTAATTCCTTCGTCGCCACCAAAAAAGAAAATCTGCCCACGACGCTTCGGGGGTTTCTATTTGAAACTGTTAACACCTCGTTGTCACTTAATCCGAGTTCTTGGACCGGTGACGCAGTTGCTTACGTCATCGATGACGCAATCGATGGATTTCGAAACCGATCATTTCGGCTGATTAGGTCTCATTTTCTCTCGCACTACGTATTGTACATGTCAGACGAATAAGAGGAGGATGAGGAAGAAGAAGAAGAGGAGAAGGAGGATTAGAAGAAGAACGAGGAGCAGAAAGAGGAGGAGGAAGAGGAGGAAGAGAAGAATATGAAGAATACGAAGATGAAGACGAAGACGAAGAGCAACAGGAAGAGAAAGAGGAATACGATGAAGATGATGAAGACGACGAAGATGAAGAAGATGAGGAATATGATTAAGATGATTAAGATGATTAAGATGATTAGGATGATTAAGATGATGAAGATGATGAAGATGTGAAGATGTGAAGATGATGAAGATGAGGAGGAAGAGGCATAGAGGAGGAAGAGGAGGAAGACGAAGAGGAGGAGGAGGAGAGGGAGGAGGAAGAAGAGAAGAATATGATGATCAATAATAAGAACTGGAAAAGAAGAAGGAAAGAAGAAGAAAAAGAAGAAGGAGAAGCACTATTATTAAGCGACTAGTCACTATAGTTACTCCGCAATATAGGTTGCAGTAGGTATAATGGTAGTTGTAAAGCGCTGTTGAATCATGTAGCATTCATTATTACCTGTCTGTCGGTCTGCCTGTGTGTCTGCCTTTCTGTGCCTGTGTCTCCGTATCAATATTTTGTGTGTATCTTTCTGCTTGTCTGTCTGCCTGCGTGTCTCTCTGTCTCTGTGTTTCTAAGTTTGCATGTCTTCCTGTATCGTCGGCTTGATAATAATTTGAACACGCGTTTGGGTGCTCGTCAGCGTGATGGCTATATACATGTATATAGAGTGCATGATGGACTGCCAATGGATTGGTTTGTGGTTCAAATCCCCAGCGCTTCACTGCCCGTGTCTGCCAGGCTCTGCCTCAAGGCTAACCAATGAACCTGCTCATCCTCAGTTCTTCATACATTGTACACAGGAAACTAGAAGCCACTGTATGTTTCGAATATTGTCCTATTATGCATAGAATTCGTGAAAGCGATTAATAATTGATAAGGATAGAGTCGAGTCGGATGGAAGAAGATCTTGAGAGAATTCGGATAAAGGTTGAATCGCTTAAGTGCCGGTGGAGTTGGCATCGAATAGATGCGGATTAAGACCACCTCAGTCTCTGTATCTCAACCATCCTCCTCATCTGCACCCTCCTCCTACTCCTCAGTCTCCTCTTCCTCTTCGACGGCAGCCGCTGAAGCAACAACAACAGGAAAGTCCCATGACATTCGAGGCAGGCTGGTTCCAAGATTTAATATCAGAACAAACGTTTTAGGTCCGCGAATAATAATAAGTATATACAGCTGACTGATGCAATGAATGACTGACTGACTGAATGAATGATTGACTGACTGACTGAATGAATGATTAACTGAATGAATGATTGACTGACTGACTGAATGAATGAATGATTGAATGAATGATTGACTGACTGACTGAATGAATGATTGACTGACTGACTGACTGAATGAATGATTGACTGACTGACTGAATGAATGAATGAATGAATGAATGAATGATTGACTGACTGACTGACTGACTGAATGAATGATTGACTGACTGACTGAATGAATGAATGATTGACTGACTGACTGAATGAATGAATGAATTATTGACTGACTGACTGACTGACTGACTGACTGAATGAATGAATGATTGACTGACTGACTGAATGAATGAATGATTGAATGAATGATTGACTGACTGACTGAATGAATGAATGATTGAATGAATGATTGACTGACTGACTGAATGAATGAATGATTGAATGAATGATTGACTGACTGACTGAATGAATGAATGATTGAATGAATGATTGACTGACTGACTGACTGAATGAATGAATGATTGACTGACTGACTAACTGACCTGACTGACTGCTTTTGTTTTTGAATACCACAGATCATTTTTAAGAGAGTGCGAGAAGACAAAAGATGGTCATCTGCAAGGATTTGACTGAAAGTTTAGATTTTTATACGCATACAAAGATAAGAAAAAGTTTCTATCCAGAAAAGACTTAACCAATGCGCAATGGTGTCTTGACGAGACAAGAATTTGAATACATGTATTGTATATTCGTTGTATATTCGTTGTATGATTGTGCGCCATAATGAAGTGAAAGGAAGAGGAAGACAGAAGCTTCTGGACTGGATGATGCGGGAGGAATATCAACATCTGTTAAACAAGGAGGCTCATTTTTTTTGCAATAACGAGAGGAGTTGTCCCACCGGACGTACGAATCTGATAAATGCATGGCAGAGAACAACTTGATGATGATACATGCCATACCAGTAGTGACTGCCCTTACGAGCCACGAGTCCAACCATCACCACCGATAGCAATCTGAGCGTGGCCAGCTGCAGGCTGCAGCTCAGCATCTGCCGCATGCTGCTGCTGCTGCTGCTGCTGCTGCTGCTGCTGCTGCTATATGTTGCAACATCGGAATTTCCATCCAGCTTATGTTTCACGCATGCGACTCTCGTCTTCCGAGTCGTGGGACAATTAGTTTAACCGGAAATTGCTGGCTAATAGTTTTCGTGATGCATCCGGTCGGGGGTTAATTCGTTCACGGGTCTCCTGGCGTCGGATGGTCGACGTCGGATTAGCCGGGCACGCACAGATCTCCAGGGGCAGCGAGAAGCGTCTCTATCTGTGTATAGCCACTTAAGAGCGCTGCAACTCCGCTCCGCTGGCTGGTAATTTTTAATGGAATGCAGACTGGTTCAACGATGTTTTGGGTGGGAGTGGGGGAGTGTTAGAGAGGGGACTGTTTGTGGGGTGGGGGTGGAGTGTGAATGGCATATTGTCAAAGGTTGATGGATGGTGTACAAGATGCTGTGACAGCAGAACGTTGCGATGGTATAGACACCGTTAACTTTTACTCCAGGATCACTGAAGACTAAATGGGAACGGCCATGCGTCGAAACCGCAACGAACACCATAACAGACTTGCTAAAAACTGAAATTTCGCCAGATGAAGTTGAAAGATTCATATCTTTCTATCTTTTCAAATTTATGACATGATATGTTGAGATTATATTCTTGGTTCAATTCTCAAAATATTTGGAAAATCCAGTGAAGTAGCCTACATACGGGATGGTTGATGGTTGTGGAGTAAATGAAGGCTGCTGGCATCTGTTAGAGACATCATGGAGGTCATCGATCTTTCATCGTCCTCACAAACTAATCTCATTCAGACCTTCTCTATTATGTTCATAGCGAGTTCGCATACATAGAGTCTATATACACCGTGAGTCAAAAAAAAGTAAGCCAAATTGTTTTTCATATATCTCTAATGCCTGATAACATATCACGCTAAAATTTTCCAAATATTTAGAGAATTGGACCAAGATTATGATTCCAAAATTTCATGAGATAAAGTTGAACGGATAAAAAGATATGAATCTTTAAACTTCATATGCCGAAATTGCCATTTACAAGCAATTTTCTGTCAGATTCAGTAAAATGTAAGTCAAACTATTTCTCATATCTCTAATGCCTGATGCTGAATCATTCTAAAAATTTCCAGATATGTAGATAATTGAAGAAGCAATATGACCCCAACAGTATGATTTGATTATTTATTTAAATAAGATGCTCAAAATGTCATCCTTCAGCTTGCACGCAAGCATTGAGGCGCAGGCGCCATTAGGCAACAACATCGTCGATTATCCTCTGGTCCAGGCCATCCCACACTTCCAACAAGCGTTGCTTCAGATCGTTTATATCATGGATTGTTGTCTGGTAGACTCGGTCTTTCATTATGCACGCTCCACACGTTATATTCCGTAAAATTTTACTCCAGGATCACTGAAGACCAAAATTGGGAATTATCAGGCATCAAAACTGCAGCGAACACCTTAACAGACTTGCTGAAAACTGATATTTCGGGAGATGAAGCTTTAATATTCATATCTTTCTATCCGTTCAAATTTATGACATGATATTTTGGAATCCTATTCTTGGTTCAATTCTCTAAATATCTGGAAACTTTTAGTACGATTCATTATCAGGCATTGGAGATATAATAAAAACAGTTTAGCTTACTTTTGATTGAATCTGACAAAAAATTGCTTGTAAACGGCAATTTCGGCATATGAAGTTTAAAGATTCATCTCTTTTTATCCGTTCAACATTATTTCATGAAATTTTGGAATAATATTCTTGGTCCAATTCTCTAAATATTTGGAAAATTTTAGCGTGATATGTTATCAGGCATTAGAGATATAAGAAAAATTATTTGGCTTACTTTTTTTTGACTCACGGTGTATATAGACCGGACGTATACACGAAAGCTTGCATAAATGCCAAATAACATACATGGTGCACGCACATACACATACACACACGCACGCACACAAAGGTGCACACAGACACACGCACACGCACATAAATATGTATGTATGTATATATGTATATACTATATATGCATATATGTATATCTATATATCTGATATTTATATGCATACAACAGCAGTAGTTTACCCTCGAGTGCCCAAGGGGGGGTGTCCGACCGGACCCCAGGCCTGTGTTTCCCGGATAACTTTTTAAAGGCTATGGATGTGCAAAAATGCTTTTAGGTATTCCTATAGACCAACCATTTGGGCATAGAATGGTATATTTTGAGTGAGTATTGTCCCACCCTGTACCCCACAATCACAGCATATACTAAGGGTACAGCAAGATATACGGCTATTAGTCATGCATGTGTTTGGTTACTGATCAATAACTATTATTTTATACCAGGACTGGTGGTGCTATTCTGATATAAGATATATCAATGGATTGCAAATTCATTTGGGAGTACATATAACTAAATTTTGAAACGATACTCCAATCCCTTCTCAAGATATTAGCATGAACACGCTGGGGTCCGCGCCGGACGTATAGGCTTCTTTCGGTAAATAACGCAAGCAAGCATAAAATGTGTATCACGATATTTTTACACTATTACTTTGCACCAGGTGGTGCTATTGTGCTATAAGATACACCAATCGATTGCAAATTCATTTGGGATTACATGGAACTAAATTCTGTAACGATATTCAAATCCCTTCTCAAGAGATTAGCATGAAAACGCTGGGGTCCGCGCGGACCCCCCCTTGGGCCTTCGTGTACCAAAAAATACCTTGGGCACTCAAGTGTTAAATGCTGTCATTTAATTATGCGAGCAAACCTACATTATAGGCCTACATCTAGCCTACCTAGGTGCGAATGGTAAATGGGACGTATCATGGTACTGATGTAAGCTTAGAATCCGGTTACAGTTAAGCTTCTTATCACCTTTTACTACTATACACATGCATCTTACCACGTACGTGCAAGCTTGAATAGTGATTGATTATTATTGTTACTACTATTATTGCTATTTATTATTATTACAATCGTCATCAACATGTTAATATGGCTAAGATGATGATAATAGTGAATAAGTAGATCTTATATAAATAAATAGCTATAAAGCATTCAGCGGCTCGTTCACACAACCTATAAACCGGTGTCGAGGAAGACTGATTATAACAGATGCATAAGACATTAGTTTTAGTTATGCAATTGTGAAAAAAACAATCTGCACGATACGTTATAATTTTGCCAGGTGTTCAGTAATCGCCAGGTAAAGCCAGTTGGTGTTGTACAATGTAGCCTACATGCACATGTTGAAGCAGAAATACTATAACTATAGAAATAATATTATTGTAATTATCATTTTTATTATTAGAAGTTCAACATATATCGGCCTTCACAGTCATGCATGAGCGCATTTTATTATATGAATACATGTAAAAGGATACAGTCATTCATTCTTTCATTATAGTTCATTAGTTCGTCCAGTCTCATTCATTAGTCGTTTCGCTAATCTCGCTCACCTGCAGTGAATGACAATCGTATCTCTCACCTGTTCTATCAAAACAAAAATCATCATCCATGCCCTCTTTCCCCCATCCCCTTTCCCCCATCCCCCTTTCCCCCATCCCCTTTCCCCCACTCCGACACGAATCACTTTGATAGGACCGACAAAAAGGATGTAGTTAAAGAATCGGAGGATGGTGTATCAGTTTAAAGGGCAAAGAATGGAAGCCGCCATGGCCCGCGATCGGGAGTATGCAGTAAAGGCTTTAAAAAACGCCCTGGGGCAAGCCAATTAAACGAATATTAAGCGCTTTGATCGTTGAGGTGTAGGCCTAGATAAAATAGATCTACGGTGAATGGATTGAATCGAAGGCAGTCAGGGTATATAAACCCCTCCCTCCCCCCCCCCCTCATTCCCCCAACTCACCCTCCCCCCCCTATATCGGGCGATTGACTTTTGCGGGAAATGCACGCGACCAAATCGGATGAGTAGTTTCCCCACCCCTGATCAAGCTGATGATGAAGTCAAAGTGAGACGATTTATTTGACGGGTCGAATCGAAAACAAAGGATGTTGTCTGTAGCGCATGCGTATTACTTCCTCGTCAGTCGCTTGTATAACCTGTAATTAATTGCGTTGAAAAGCCGAGGATTGTGTGGCACTGTGTGCATGATGATGCCATGGTTTTATTGTAGATCGTGGGATAAAGGTATCAGTGATAAACCTGAGGCAAAAAGAAACGCGATATAAACGTAAAATGCTGACGGTTGCTCTGGATGTTGTAAGCTTATACGTTCTCTAATCTCTCTACAACGCACAGTTTTGAATGAAATGCAGGGCCGGATTAAGGCATGTTCAACATGTTCGGCCGAACAGGGGCCCCCACACTTTAGGGGGCCCCCACACACGAGAAAACAAATTTTGTAAGGAAAAGTGGTATATTTTGACGACATTTCGACCAAACAACTAAAAAAGGTCGTCAAATTTTTTGATCGAAGATCCCCAAAATATTTTCCTAACAGGGCCCCCACATTTCTTAATCCGGTGAGAACCGTCACTTTCTTTTCACAGATCCTATCCTGATTCTTCCACTTCACATCGGATGCCATATATTATAATCCGTTTTGGAATTTCTCGAGGATGAGCTGTCTCCAATCTCTCCATGATTTTCCTGCAGTTTTCCATCACAATCCAGATATCTCATGTAAGCATCTATCTTACGAGAATGTTGGCCTTGTATACCCAGCCGTATATACATTATATAAGTGCGTGAATAAGTTTTTCCAGTCTATAAAGCTCAAATAATGTCTTCTCACGGTCTACAAACAGACGCATAAATAAGAGTCTATTATTAGTGAGTTATAAAACTTGAAATATCAAACCAAATGAATTTTGTCCAGCGCCGAATATTCTGTAACTGAATTTGCTGTCACTGAATTGATGATGATGACGACGAAGACGACGACGACGGCGACAATGATGATGTTGCTGTTGTTGTTGTTGTTGTCGTTGTTGTTGTTGTTGATGATGATGATGATGATGATGATGATGATGATGATGATGATGATGATGATGATGATGATGATGATGATGATGATGATGATGATGATGATGATGATGATGATGATGATGATGATGATGATGATGATGATGATGATGATGATGATGATGATGATGATGATGATGATGATGATGATGATGATGATGATGATGATGATGGTGATGACGATGATGATGATAATGATGATGACGACGACGACGACGACGACGACAACGATGAAGAAGAAGAAGAAGAAGAAGAAGAAGACGAATGCGATGACGACGACGACTATGATGATGATGTCTGATGCCTTTGCTAATTGTTGCTGTGCGCCACAGTTGGTCTGAGACCAGCGGAACCCTGTCGCCGATCGAGAGGTGTGCGCCGCACGCAATGCAAGATTTTGCTTCACCTCACCTCATCACCGTCGTCAAACTGTCAACGGGAGAGGCGACAAGAGATGGCTGCCATGGCAGGGAAGGAGGAAGGGGGGGGAAAGAAAAGTGGAAAGTAAGAGAGTGGAAGAGGCAAAAGAACCCATTTAACGGGACTCTTAAGTGGCTTTGGACGCTCCGCAGAGAAAGTTTATTAACGTTCTTCTAAATAAAAGCCTGCAGACGTCGTAAACTGTTTTCCAACAAACGCCGCAACGTGTCGCGTTGTGCTTGAGCTGACGCCCCCGCCGCGTGCGTCTTGTTCCATTGTCTGAGCCCGTAAAGTGGAGGACGAGCGGGGTGAAGAGGGCTCGAGGGGGTCGGGCCACGGGGCCCCCATCGCCACCGCATGGGGCTCTGGATGCGACTGCAACCATGCAGGCGGGGATTTTGTAGACGTTGGGTATTGTCGCCGGTGTCAGTGTTTATACTCATTTTTATTCGCGCGAGAAAGAGCGTGCAAGGTAACGTAGACTTGATGAACTTTGCCGCACATATATACACCCGTTAGTGTGTATCGAGATACATGTATGTTTATGACAGAGCAGCAACATATTGAGTAGCAAACATTGAGAGATATGTCGGGCAGTCTAGGAGTTTGTCTATTCGTGAAAAGGACTAGGGGGTCAATAGCTAGGGTGAAAAATTACAGATTACCAGGATATAATTGTACCGCATTATTGCACCCCGTATAGGCCTATTCGGCGGACATGCTTTAAGGCTGCTATTAGCGCCGTGTATTACAGGTTGTCTGTTCTGTTAGTAGTTAAGATTTGTGTCTTGTTTAATCTGCGTTCTTGTGAATTGTTTCGATTGCATAAAACCGTTAAAACGTACACTCTAACCGGTTGCGGTCTATCAACCGGATTGCTTCAATAAAGATATATTATTTCAGAAGTGCTCCCAGTGCAATCGGCCTGAGGGGAAAAGGTGTGATTTGAAACGAGAAGAAGATGAGGGAAGACTTTCAGAGAGGTTGACAGACCGAACTGACGGCAGAAGTCCATTCCATAGAGAGGGACCGGTATACACAAGCAAAAGATCGGGATTGAGCCATAGCAGTCCTGACGCGGGGAACGAAGAGATCGAGCCAATCATATGATCTAAGAGGACGACGCAAAGTGGCAGAGAGAGGTCGAAGTATAAGATGATCATATCGAGACGATTACGTTTTAATTATAGTGATGCTAATACATGAAAGACGACCTTTTAATTTAATACATTTTCTGGACTTCGACATCATTGCAATTACCAAGCTGAGGGGGCGGAAAGAAGAGCAATCGGAGCTTCAACCTCACCCCATCCCACCCACTCCACCCCACCCCATCTCACCCCACCTCCCTCTATCCCACCCCACCCCTTCCCATACAAAAACTTAATCGCTGTTCTGCATCTATCAATTTCCATCGCTGCACGGCATAAGCTATAAACCTCCGATGAGATGCTTTAGTCCGGGTAATTAGTCCGAGTTCTTAGTCCGGGTCTTTAGACCGATTAATTCACGTTGGCCGATGAAGTTTTCCGAGGTAATCATGGCAACAATGATTCCGTTTTTTCAGATCGTTCCGCGGCATGCAACATCCGGGGCATTATAGGACTGACGAATAGCCGTTTCGACTTGGAGGCTCAGGTGTTGCCAATTAAGTCGCCTTTGATGAGCCGAATATTAGCTGCTGCGGTCGCTTCCCACACCGTCGATACACCGCACACACACCGTCCCCTCCGCTTCTCCCCTCTGTTTCATTTTCGGTCTTCTCCTCGGTACGGCCCGTCCTCTAAATATTCTCCCTTCTCCCTTCTCCTTGCTTCTCTAAATATTTTCCCTTCTCCTTCTCCCTTCTCTTTGCTTCGCTGAATCTTCTCCTTTCTCCTTCTTCCCTATCCTTGCTTCTCTAAATTTTCTCCATTCTCCTGCATGGTGATTCCCACATAAATCTCTAGTATGCATTCCTCTAACTTTCTCTCTCCCGCCTATTATCTTTAGCCTACTAGCTGTGCAATTCGGCGTTTTCCGAAAAAATTTAGGGTTTTTGCCCACGCCCCAAGGTGAAATCACTTCTTAAATCTGTATAAGCGCTAACTACCATATCATTATTGTGGTCATGTTTTTCTTGACTTTCGATCTTCAATTCACACTGGACATCGTCATTTAATAAGTATTATTGCAAATCGGTTTGCTATTTTATTATCGCCATTGACCACGTGACACGTCTACGGTTAGAAATGACGTCATAATGACGTTGTAAAGTAAATTAAATATCTGTAGTTTCTGTACAGAATAATGCAGCCTACAGTAACTATCGTTGAAGCGTGGTTGCAGCCTAGGACCGTTAATGGCCTCTAAGTTTCGAGTAAGTTTCTATATCAAAACTTAAAATCTTCATAACTCGGGTTTTGAAGTGAATTAAGAGTTGAAAATAGTCGCGCTGACCTACAAATTCGCATAAGAAGATAAACGAAATTGTTTCGTGTTGCGGAATGGAGCGGTTTCGGAGCCTTTCTTGAGACAGAAATGCATGCCCGCAACAGATAAACTTTCAGCCTTATAATAATTATTGTCTTTATCATACGGTCATACCATCCATGAAGCTTTCCACTTCTCTAGACGGCTTTCTTCTTCCTTCCATCTTCTTCCTCTTTCACCGCATAATCCATTTTCCATCTCAGTCCTTAAACCTTTTGAATCCCTTAACGTCAGCTACCTATCTCCCTTTCCATTTACTTCGCATTCACTCGCTTCTTGTCGCTGTTTTCCCTTTATCACTCTACTCCATACTCTTAATACTCCATGGCACTCTTTCCTCCATTTTCCTCTCCACTTCCGTCTTCTTGATAACTGCCATTTTTCTTCTTCAACACTCCCCCTAAACCATTTCCTCATTTCTTCTTCTCCTCCGCCTTGTTGTCCTCATCCCGATCTTCCTGATCCCGAAGGCCATCATCACCTCCTCTTCCCCTATTTCTCCATATAATCCTCCTCCTTCTCCAGCGATCCTCCTGTTGCACCAGTATCCGTTAAATTGTCCATCCACAATCCACCTCCTCCTCCTCCTTCTCCTCCACCACCTCTTCCTCCATCTCCTTCTCCGCCTGATTCTCTTCTCCTCCACCTCTTCCACCGCATACTTCTTCTCATCCTCTGCTTCTCATCCTCTTCCAGCAATCTTCCTGTTGCACTGGTATCCGTCTAATTGTCGACCACCATCCTCATCCTCTTCCTCCTCTCCTCCTCTCCCCTTCCATCATTTCCAAAACTCTCCTTCTCCTCGCTCTCCACCTCTTCCGCCTCCTCCACTTACTCCACCCCCTCCCTCGCCTCTTCCCTCTCCTCCTCTTCCTCCTCCTCCACCTATTCCACCTACTTCTCCTCCACGTACTCTTCCTCCTTCTTCTCTTCCTCCTTCTTCTCTTCCTTCTCCACCTATTCCACCTCCTCTTCCTCCACCTATTCCACCTCCTCCTCCTCCTCCTCCTCCTCCTCCCTCTATTCCACCTCCTCCTCCACCTATTCCACCTCCTCCACCTATTCCACCTCCTCCACCTATTCCACCTCCTCCACCTATTCCGCCTCCTCCACCTCCACCTCCCTTCCTTCGTGGGTCGCAGGTGAACTAATCGCTCTACGGTCGTCCATAACAATGGCGTCGGCCGATTGGACGCCGGGATTACAAGAAGAAGAAGAGACGGACACGACACCGACGACACCGACAACGACCACGGCCTCCGACGCAGGCAGCGCTGGCGGCGGCGACGGCGGGCCACTCGAAGGCACTCGGTCGCCGCCGCCGCCGGTCGCCGCCCTCACCGCCGCCGCCTCGTCCGTCTTCACCGTGTTCACCGTCTTCTTCACCGTTGTCATCATCGTCATCGTGACCAAGTCGAATAATTTGGCGCCGAAGAAGCAGCGCTTGAAATCGACTGGATGCACGGCTAATTAATTTAACGGATTTACCTGAAAAGAAGGAGAAGAGGAAGAGGAGGAAGAGTTCGTTTATAAGGGGCCCTCGTGCTGATGTTGCTGCTGCTGCTGCTGATGATGATGATGGTGATGATGACGATGATGATGATGATGATGATGATGATGATGATGATGATGATGATGATGATGCTGCTGCTGCTGCTGCTGCTGCTGCTGCTGATGATGATGATGATGATGATGATGATGATGATGATGATGATGATGATGATGATGATGATGATGATGACGACGACGACGAGGAGGATGATGATGATGAGCAGTTGTGGTGATGGACTGTGTCCGCTCACCTTAGCGTTCGAGTGTTTATCGCGTCCCAACAAATAATGATAGTAGCGTTCCGTTGTCGATAAAGGTAAAAAAAGGTATACCTTTAAAGTGAAAGTAACTATTGAAGTAAATGGCAATAATCAATCAAAGTAACTGTGAAGGTGACGGTTAAAGTAAAGGTTAAGAAAACGATTGCTTCCTTTATTGGAATTAACCAACCATCTTCAGCAGTTGATCGTCCGTTTTACAGTTGCTGGTTCATTCAACATCCCTTCACGAGCATCATTCTCATAGGAAAATGGAACCGCATCTGCAGCAGCAGCAGCAGCAGCAGACGTGCACGGTCATCTTCTTCCTATGATGCTGAATAATGGATGTGATACATGTGCTACAAAAATATCCGCTATACGTGAAAAACGAACCATTTAACGCAGCACATGCTACAATGCAGATTCAGACACGAGCGAATGCAACGAAGAATATAATAATAACGTGCAGAACAGTGCATCTAAAACTTTCTTATGTTAGGGATCGGTGTACACTGTACACTGTACACGTTGCATTACCAATCTTACCACGGACCGGTATAATACTGGCTTAATTAACCTGAAGCCTTATGGCGGGTCAGGTGTCAACAACGGCAGCTTAGATCTACAATTCTACATAAATTGTATGTCATGCCATGAAAATTTGTATTTTATAAATATATCGTCACTGTTTATTTTGAGGGAGGGGTAAGGGTAATGATTAACACTCTGGCACGGATGCGGAAATGTTACGCGCTACCCTCACAAGGTTTCACTCAACCTTCCAATCGGCAGATGAGATGGCGTTGCTAAATTGGCTATAATAGGACGTGATATACGCCGTGAATCGGAGTTTCACACAGCTATTGCTGATGAAGAAGCACTTGTACAAAGTTCCTACGCAGCAGCTTGAGGTGAATTCGAACCTGGAAAATACAACCTGAAATATGAGGCACCGAAACCACCAATGCACCACCACCGCGCCCCAAAATGCTACACGCTATACAATAGAGCAAATAAGCTTAACTTGATCTCAACGAGCCTTGTGTCTGATATACGACCACTGACCAGACACTTTTGCTGTTCAACGGACTGAGCCGTTGCTTCGTGATGAGCACATGTTGCGGAGGTCGGTGTGCGCGATGGCGTGCGGTCCTATGAGAGTCCGATGGTCTGTAGCAGTGGTCTCATGTGTCTTTTACACGGGAGAGAAGAGAAGGAGGAGGAAGCGGCGGGGCTCAGGTGCAGCAACCCGTTCTTCGTAATGAATGGACGATGCAGGGATGCATGCAGTGATGGAGCTTGGCTGCTGCCCCTGCGGGTAACTTCGCACTATTATAGACCGTCTTCAACTTTCATTCTCATCCATTCATACTCACACACACATACTCACACACATGCACGCACTCACATATATAAATACACATGTGCGCTGCAGCACATGTGCACGCGCGCACGCACACACATCCATGCATATAATTATATGAAATGTACAAGAGTGTAAGCATGTGTGACATTTTGTGTGCCTATTTACGTCATAGCCCATGTATAGTATATATTATGTGTAGCATATATATATATATATATATATATATATATATATATATATATATATATATATATATATATATATATATATATATATATATATATATATAGGCCTATAGATGAGTTTTCATTTTCTACGTGCGTGCATGTGAGTCGGGGACCGCGAAAGAACAGTACCGTGATCCATACTCTATAGTCAACATTTTCCATACAATACAGGGTGGCGCAAAATAAACCGGGCTATTAGTTTTTGCAATTGCATCGCTTGAATAATCAAAGTAATTATCACTTTTAAACTAGCATTAGACAGAAATGACACAGAAAAATGAGAGCGCTACATAAAATAAAACTGACATCATGCAGGTATTCTATGGCGTTAACTATTCTTTGTACCGTCATGGCGAAGCTTCTGCTGACAATTGATGATAAATCGTTAATTCGTGCGTTAAGACTCGAAAAAGGATGGGGTTCGCTTCGAATGATTAGAGAGTTCCCACAACGACAATGGAAGCGAAATACGTTGAATGATTTGATTAAAAGGATCGACGAAACTGGCGCCACTAAAAGAAAACAGGGTAGCGGTCGACCGCGATCGGTTCGTACTGCTGATAACGTAGCGAAGGTCGAGGAACTGATTTCAAGTCAAGAAGACCAACCGGGAACAAGAAAATCTCCAAGAGAAATTGAACGTCAAACTGGTATATCGCGTAGAACTGTTCAGCGTATTACTGCCAGACATTATAGCTCACTCTGGTGACAATTTCACTTTTCAACAGGATGGAGCACCTGCTCAGCGTTCACTAAAAACAGTTGCTTTTCTCACTGCCCACGTTCCAGACTTTATTGAACAAAAAAAATTGGCCACCGAACAGTCCGGACTTGAATCCCGTAGACTATTCGCTCTGGGGAATGCTTCAGCAGCTTGTCTACAGGCAGAGAATTCGAGATATTGAACATTTGAAAGAAGTTCTGACCGCATGCTGGGACGAAATCAGCGAGCACACTATCAACCGGGCAGTTTCGCAAGCGATTATCATTGGTTATCGCAGCAGACGGAGGACATCACTTTTACTTAAATTTCTTACGCATTCAGAAAACTCTGAAATTTTACAGTTCATTCAATGTTAGGCTATATTAAATGCCAAACCAATGCAATTTTTCTGTGTCATTTCTGCAGTCTAATGATAGTTTAAGGCAATAATTACTAATAGCCCGGTTTATTTTGCGCCACCCTGTATATCGTGACATCATGTAAAAATCTCATCACCGATCGGTATAAAGACATGCGTGTATACAAGACACTCTTATATAATTTTATAGTAGGCCCACGGGGCGATGGGAATGGTTTTTGTCGACATATGCGACCAGAGTGCATAGCCTAGCCTACTTGTCCTGCAGCATGGTTTCATATAGTCGTACAGTGCATGGTGTGAAAAAGTTTTGCATCACCCATATATTTTCATCATGTCAATTTAACGAAATATTGCTTATGAACTCGAACCAAACAATGAGAAAACCTGTAATTAACACCCGCATGTTTACCAGTACATTATTCATCTAATACAGAAGATGATGCATAGAAATGCAAAATATATGGGTGATGCAAAACTTTTTCACACCTCTGCATACTATGCTCAGGTTGCGCTATATCTACTCAGACGAACTCAAGCCATTTATACTTTATATAGATAATGTCTGCAATGGTTCAGAAATTCAGCAATCCCCCATGGATGATAATATTATGTTCAACGAATGAACGAAAAAGTGATGCGCTATTATAATAATGTTGAACACATGAAAGATAGAACTTTAATTAAAAGCTTAGGCCTACTGCACATGTATACAGAAGACGCTTAACACGTGATAATTAATCGGAACAGGCGAGGTGACGATGATTACCATGGCACTGCAGTGTGTAATTTGGTTTTGCTTCTTCCAATACAGATGGTCAAAAGAAGGATGTTGATCACTGTGGAAAAGTTATGTTTACACTCAGATTTTGAACGTCGTCTATAGCCACAGTGTGCATGTAAAGTTAGAATTGCCGGGGGCGAGTGGTGAGGGTTCAACCCCATAGTCTTTCTTAGAACCCTATATTGCGAGCTCCAACTCCACATACATTGTATAAGCTTACACCAACAAATTTCATACCATATCCGTTGCATGAAAGACACTATAGATGGAAAGCATCTGTAGAAATGTTGGCACACTATGCAGTGAAACATAAGTGAGGAAGAAACTAGCAAGACTGGGACACAGACCATATTCGAAGACTTGGTTTAGAAGTTGGGGAACGAACGACCGTCCCCTATGTCCCCCCCAAGTCTTCGCCCATGGCAATGATAACACAGACAGATAGAGATTAGAGAACCAGAAGCGAAAGAGCGATGCTGACAAATAAACGAACCACGCAGAGACACCGGGGGGACTGAGAGGGGGTTAGGGGATTGTGGGGGGGGGGGCGAAAGCAAAGAAGCGCAGAGAAAAAAGACTTACATAATAGGGAAGAGAAACGTGATATCCAAAAGAAACGAAAGGGACAGAAATTAAAAAGGCTCGTGTGAGAGAAAAATAAAACAGCAAAAAAAGAAATACAGTATTTGCCTAAATTTGAGAGAAATGAAGAAATTGATTAGAAAGACAGGCAGAGAGACAGTAATCGTAATCGTAAGCGTAATATAATAGTCGTTACTTCAAGACCTGACAGACAGACAAACAGATAGACTGACGGACTGACGGACGGACGGACAGACAGACAAATTGGTAGACAGGGCAGGCAGACAGGCAGACAGGCAGACAGGCAGACAGACAGACAGACAGGCAGGCAGACAAGTAGACAGAAAGGCAAGCAGATAGATATGCAGATAGATAGGCAGGCAGGCAGAGTTGAGAGTCAATCATTGCAATAAGTTGGCTCATTCATGTATATAGTATAAGCTTACTAACACACCGGTTAGTGCGTCCTACGACTCCTATACGTAACACAGCACTGCGTGCACAGCAATCGATGTAATCGTAATCGTAAGCGTAATACAATAGTCGTTACTTCAAGAACTGACACTGCAGCGCCCATCCAGGGAGCGAATCCCTCGGGAACCAGGCCATTCACAGGCAAGTATTATGATACGTGCATCGTTTGGTCTGGAATGAACAACAGAGAATGAGGAAGCTAATAATATCGACTATAATAGACCGAGGAGACATGATGCATTGATGCACTGTCGACAAAGATTGATTTCCAGCTATTCGCAACAGATCAAAGCACCATGCACGTGTTTTTATTTCCCGGCCTCATGAACCTGCGAGATCATTAGCCGCATATATATATTATATATATATATATAAATATATATAATCATCCTCGATGGCGTCATATACACGTATTATATATATTATATATATATTATATATATATGATGCCACTGACGTTGAATTGAAAGGGAAGATGTTATCTGGTCAGGATTTATGGACGGACGATGGATGGCGTGTGGATGAATGGTTAGTTCCAATCATCCGCCATTATATAGATCTACACCGGTGCGAGAACAGGTAACTGCCGGCTATGCATGGATACAGAGACTGCTGAACGAACGCTTCTTCGACTTGATGACTTTTCTAAATGAATTTCATCATGCACAGGGTACCTACGAGCCTGGCACGCGAAAATGCCATTTAAGAAGTTTTATGAAATAAAATAAATATAGGTGTAAAAGAATAATAATCTTTCTCAGTCACCAGCTGATCATAGATATTTAAAATATGTAGATTTCTTCAGTTGGCTTGAACTGTGGCGAGCTGACCTGTTCTTAAAATAACAAACTCACAAATTATAATTATTAGATTTACTTGCATTTGTCATAAAATTTGCGAAAATCAAAAAACTGCAGAGAGTTGATTCTGACTTAAAATATAAACTTACATAGACCCTACAGGCCTATTATACTGAACAATGCATGGACTTACTTCCATTGGCTACAGTTAGTGGTTTTGATGGTAAGAAATATAGCGTGGACTTGTTTTCCTATTAAGCTATTGTTATCAAAAGCAATTTGATTATTAGACGGAGAGTTTTAATGTATCGTTCATCTTATTTTTAAAGCCATTGACTCATGACTCCAACGGACTCATTGGCAGTAGTTTCAAATCACGTGGTTTTGTACCAACTTACATTTCATGAATAACCTATTTTACAGTCAAAACCGATTTTCTCATTAATAAGCAATTATTTGATCGATGTAGCGCAAGTTGTAACCGTATAGCTGAAGATTAATATAGCGCCACTCAAAGTGCACGTGACCCATCACAGTTCGTCGAAGAAACTGCATGATAGTTTGTCTTGTTTATTCGATCGATGTAGCGTAAGTTGTAACTGTAAATGAATATTTATATAGCGCCGCCACTCAAAGTGCACGTGACCGATCACAGTTCATCGACGAGTCTATTACATGTAGTTTATCTTGGTGGATTATTTATAATTATTATCAGGTGAGGTCTAGCACGTGATGCAGGTATGAGATGTAACAGATGGCCAGACGCAGTATCTCAATCTTCGACAATTTCTTATCTGGTGGTAGCGTCGGCAGCAGCTTCCGCAGTTCGGCAAAAGCGACGTTGAAAGCCTCGACCCGGATCCGTTCCCTCGACGCATGCGCGATGCGGTACTTGAGCGTCGCGCGTCGTCTGCGTCGCCTCTCCTCCCTCGACAGATTCGTCATTTCCGGTTCCGGTTGGTGACTTCCGGTCTTGTCGGAAGTGACGCTCGCCGCGTCCGCCACGCTCGTCGCTGTAGTCTCGTCGGAGTTCTCGCGCTCCGAGATTACGCCGGAGCGTTCGGTTTTGATGGCGGGCGACGGGACGACGCAGAGAGATGGGTTGTAGAAATTGGGGGGACCGTTTGGTGGCAGCGGTGGGATCGGAGGGGCGATTAAACATGACGGGGTTGTGACGTAGAGCGGGCGGTCCAGGTGGCGTTCCGACGGGTGACTGTTGTTGTTGAAGAAGTAGCCACCGGTGGCACGCTGCGTTGCGCCTGCGTGACCGTGATGAAACGTCATATCCGTTGACGTCACGCGGCGCATGCGCATTCTCGGTCGGAGTTTAGTTGAATCGCATTGGACGGAGGAGAATGTGTGGAGAATGTGTGGAGAACGGGAGTAACGTTACGAGAATCACGAATTTCTATAGCGCCCACCTTTTGGATTAATTCCTCGAAAAGCGCTATCGACCTGACAACACGACGACCACACTATATCAGAAAGTTTGTCGAAAATGGAGAAGAGTATTCTTTACCCTGTATATTCCGATATCCAAACGTAAAAGGAATGCCACGCGATCAAGGACCTGAACTGACGATGCGCTGCATTTTACAAACTTATTTTGGGAAATTCCTATAGGCCTAGATAATGAGTTAAAGAATTCGAGGTCTTCGCTCCGAAAGACGAAAACGAGTTTTCGTTCACCAGATTTCTGTGCTAGACCCACTTCGACTTCGTTGCTTCACTTCTGCTCCTCGACAGGTCGAAGTTGACGGTAGCTATTTTGAACATCTGAAAATAGGCAAAATATGTCATGTTCATATGCACATTTTACCGGTATAAAAAAACTGGTGACTAGGGCAGGTTTTGAAAGGCATCTTGTTGCGCACTGTTCAAATCTCTAAAGAATATAAAAGCTCTAAAAATCCTAAAGGGTCGTTTACTGAGATACATGCAAGCATGCATATATACAAATATACATGCACGCATACAAACATGCATGCAATCACAAATGGATGCATGCATGTACACTGTACAGTGTATAGTCCCATGGCGCATACATACATACACACACATGCATACAGTATTTCGCAGGCCTACATACGTCCATGTTCATTGTATACGCCCTACATATAACGACTCATTAAAGTAGCAGATGTGTCGCTTATAACAGATAATAAAATTATCCTCATCTCTTAAAACGGTTACTAGATGTGAATAGGAATATTGAACAAGACGTATGCACAGTTGCACACTCGCAATTATATACTAAGCGTTATCGACTCATGCTTCATCGTATAGGCCTACCCATAGACGAACCCAGACACCCAAGGTTGTATTATAGAAGTTCCAAGCGAATGGCACCAGCTTATCCACGAGCCCCGTTTCTCGTCAGATGAGCTGCCTGGAAATGTCAAAGTCCTAATTCGATTGCAAGAGAGACCAGAAAGTGGAACCAAACGAGCTATATGCAGGGACGGAAAAGCTTGGAATTAAGGCTTGAATTTTGTGGACTAGATCGCAAGAAAAAAAGACAACGTTGCCCGGGGTTGGGGTAACTTTGGCACCATGTATTATTTCCACTAGAAATAAATTTTAGGCCCATACTAGGTAACACTGGCAGTAAAAAATGTTCTTAAAATGTATTGTGCATGTGTGTTGGATGCTCTTATAAGCTTACTTTTACAAATCAGAAATCCTTCCAAGGAGACCGATTTTACAACAGTTTTGAGCTTTTTTCGTCCGAGCCCCATAACGTGTTACCCTGGTAACCAAAAACTGCATCATCAGTCGCTTTCATCATGGTTCAGCTCTCGTCATGTCTAATTCATTAATACGCATTGCTTGTTCTGCAGTATCCAATTTCTTCCCTTATTCCTTTTTTCTTCTCATCGTCTTGATTGCGATTTTCTCGGAGCATCTCAATCAAGCTGCTGGCATCCAAGTTCCTTGCGACTGAAGCTGGTTCTGCACGATCCAGTATATGCTAGACCGCTAGACGTGCAAAGGCAATTTCTGTGTTGCGTGGGAACAGACCAGTGGTACGAAATGTTGACTCCTAGATTTTGGTCAGATAACCTACGCGTTTTAACTGCCTGCATTGTGTATAATACGTAGTTCATTCATTCATTCGTTCCGAAAACTTACATAGCGCCCCTTCAAGAAGTCTACTCAGAAGCGCTCCCAGCCCAGCCACGGCTAAAAAGATAGATCTTAAGCAACTGGTAGAAGGCAGGTAAATTATTCCGAGGTAGTGAGCGTAGCGGGAGCCCATTCCATGTGGACGGCCCAACAACCGAGTAGTCTCGACTCTGTCTGGTAGCAGAGCGGGTTCGAGGGACCAGCAGCTCCCCATTGGCCGAAGAGCGTAAAGCTCGACGGGAGGCTATGTAGTATGGTTCCGTGTGCCAAAGTTACTCCTCAGTGCCAATGCTACCCAATTTTACGGTTATTTCTTAAATAGAAGTCTGGAAAAGTTCTTAAGTCTGGAAGATCGAGGATTTTTTTCGGTGCAAGTTTACGATTTTGGTGCGACAACTATAATTCTACTGAAATACTAAATTAGGCCTAAGCGGAATAGGCCGCTCCGAATTATTTTTCGCAGCGAATGTTCCAGCTCCGAATTCTCTGGGTTTTTTTGATATTGTGGGTATAAGAATTTGAGAAAGCTGATCCCTTGTAATTACAATGGCACTTAGAAAATGCATAAAACATGATTACAGCTGATGCATTTTAACCTATGTATACGAGAGAAAATAGAAACGATAACATAACATAGAAAGAAACAAAGAAGATAATAGAGATGGAAAAGATAGCCTAGATCAAACCGCTATACTAGAAAGAGCAGGAAATCGAGAAACACAGTGAGAAAAACATTAAGAGCAAACAAAAGAGAAATGAACAGCTACTGTAAATAAAAGACACCCCGAAAGAGAATTAGCCTATACATGGGACCAAATTTAATCGAGATGGCATGTTAGCCTAATACTCCAGAATAGCGAACGAACGCATTACATAATTATGCATAACTATGTCCATAGGCGTACGGGATATTTCAGCAGTCTGCTTGCCCGAAAAAACAGACTTGCCCGGAATTGGGGGGGGGGGGGTATTAGCCCCCTCTGGACCCCCGCCTCGTACGCCTATAACTCTGTCGATTTTCGGATCAGAGTAGCCTACATTTCTCAGTTATAAAATTACTACTGTTATCTGAATAGTCATTATGTACGGTTAGTGTTATTTAAGAGGCGCTATATAAATGTATATATATACAATACAACACTTATTACAAAGTAAAGCATTATTGATCTATCATGGACTCAAATACACTAGCCAAATAGAGTCTACATTGGATGACTAAATCGCCCATGATATCTGAGAATTAAGGCAACGTTTCGGCTATGAAAATAATATTGAACCATTGCAGATTCGAGACTACAGTAAAATGTACAAACCTAATGCATTTGAAAACCCATTCACCCATCAGACCAGCGTATTAATTTTCTTCTCCTCCACCGATTTCAAGGCAGTCTTTCGCCTGCAGCAGCCATGAATGAACAAAACAGCAGAACCTGCCACTGAGATCGCATTTAGAGTCCCTAAATCGTTCTTGCAATTTTCGTGTAATTTTCTTCAGCTCTCAACAAAACTAAGCACTGCCCGAGACAACTAATGCAACAAATGACGCTTAGTCAAGTAGCCTACACGGCGCAATCCCATTCGGCGACAAGTCCATCTATGTTTAAGTCAGGTAGACTTTAGCAAACATTTAAATATAATAACTGCTTCGTCGCTATTACCTACTTAATACGTTCCGATAAAGTTCCATCGGCGAATAGTAATCGTATGATCTCCAAATTCTAAAGCGCCACTCGAATGCCAAGCGCAGGGCACCAGCTTATCCACGAGCGCTATAGTCACTTAAAAGCGAATCGTACCGGTCAACTATAACAGGTCAGTCCCGCGTTAAACGATTCTTTCTGCCGCATCAGCTGAAGATGAAGTAGCAGACTCCCGGATGTCGTCGTCGTCTCAGCATCATCCGCATCACCAGTGGCATCAGCATCAGCAGCAGCAGCAGCAGCAGCAACTGGAAGCTGACTGCGATGAAGACGAGGGCGGGCAGCAGCAGCCAGAAGACAGGCGCCTCACAGTTTATCAATCAACCGACGCATCCTTTGCTGCGATGGACTGAGAGCGACGGCGGTGGTGGCGGCGGTGGCACCAGGCTCGCTGGGGACCCGTTACGGACACGTCGACCGTGGCCCAGCCTCCTCCTTCCCATCCTCCTCCTCATCCTCCGGGAAGGATGCTGCTGCTGCTGATGCTGATCTCCATCCTCTCTGCCTCCTCCGTGGTGCGGTTCCTCGTGGCGGTTGATAGGACCGCCCCTTGGGGCGCGACGCGCTAATGCCGTTAGCGAATAACGGCGCGGAAGACGGATAAGGTTATCGGTAACTGATGGAGACGGATATCCAAGGAGACAGAGAGACGAGCATGCAAGCAGAGGGACAGAGAGACAGGGAGACAGACAGGGAAGGAGGCAGACAAGAAAGGAGGAAGACAAGATTTGGGAGAAGACATGTTGTGAGACGGAGAGAAATGCAGGTAGCTAAAGAGCGATGCTGGGAGACAGACAGAAGTAGCTGCAGAGATCACATACAGGCCGGAAGAAACAGATACGGAGAGACAGAGAGACAGAAAGACAGAGAGCCAGAGACAAGGAGAAAGAGAGACAGAGAGACAGGGAGACATAGAGACAGCAGGTTCGAGACAGATAATCACAGAGAGACGCAGAGATAATTTATGGGTGTACGCACTACGCAGAGATGGACGATGAAAGAGAGGGACAGAAAGACAGACAAAAAGACAGACAGACAGACAGAGAGTAGCACAGTGGCAAAGATACGGGCAGGCAGACGTGGAAACAGAGAGGTAGACAGGTAGAGAGGTGAAGAGGTAGAGCGACTGAGAGGTAGAGCAACATAGTGGTATACAGAGAGTCAGCTCGAAGAGCAAGCAGCCGTGCACGCATGCAGGTAAGCTGTATACAAGTTGAAGATGAATTAGATGCGAAACGAATAGACACTGAAAAGGGGAAGAATAGGTAAGCGTAGGAGTAGGCGACGACCAGAAGGGACCCGCTGCAGGGGACACACGCTGCGTCGTAGGCCACTCATGCCGGTGATGTCAGAGGCAGAAGAGTGCTTTCCATCTCCACAGTCGACCTACATGTACACTGTAGGATGCAGCTGGTTCATTGTCTGTTTCCCATTCCTTATTTTCCGTATTTACCGAAGGACTCTTCAGTCCAGCGACGGCTGGCTGCAGCGGCTCCCTCTCAGCGGATTAGCGCTGTTGAAGTATAGTTCAATGGATATATATATATGAGTACATCATCATTGTAAAAAATTCAAGATTTTGGGACTTTCACAGTGTCAGTAGTCTATCCTATAAACATCTATACTTACAACTCATCATTAGTAGTCTATTATAGTCATTACAAATCCCTAATAATGCAACCAGAAATTGTTTTAGTCCCTCTATATTTTCATCTGCTTCAGGATGATATTTCTGCGGGGTTAAGGGGTTCGACCCCTAGTCTTTCTTTGGGCCTTAGAGTAAAGTCTTAATTGAACACCCCATGCAGGTATAAATCAATGTCTCCAGTCTCCAGTTATTCTTCCACTATCAGGAATAGCCTATATACATATATACATACAATGCATATATATATATACTGATCTGCCATAATCTACATCATTGCATTCCTCGCAAACTTATTCTTCGGTTCTATGTTCCACAGTCCTATACATGTCATGCAGCAAGAGTGTCACGATTGCACTTATAAAAGTCGTGACTGTGTTTTGCGACAACTTGTATATACGAAACAAGAAACTGTCTCTGATCTCCGTTCTTGAACGGTTCTTTGTCATTGTTGAACTGGATTATTCTGTATCCCGTTCAGCCAGAGCTCTGCGCCGGCCTCGCCGCCGCCGCCGGCACTGTCAAGTCGGCGCATGGCTCTGCCAGCAGCGTCATTTTACACAGACCAAGTAATCGACAAAATCGCACGTGATCTTATACGATTGGCTGTAATAGATCTATCGCCATTCTTCCGCTGAAAATGGAGAAAACTATCGTCGATGGTGGTTGTTCGGAAGAAGTTTCGAGAAATGGATAAGCGCAACAGGCATAGACTAACTTCGTGTTGCGACGGTGAGAGCCAATCGCCTTTACGCTTTAGTCCAGAAATCTCGAACCCTCGACCTACTAGCTTGCGTCTGAGCTTTTTTATAATGAGACAGACCTTATACCTGCATATACTTAGGGAACTATAGGCCTATCTAGGTCTACCTTTCTGTCTCACCGAGCATGTCCGTTAAATTTTTTAGCAGATCTACGCAAAATTACAGTTCTTCGTGGATTTGTAAAAGCATTATTGTGCAGTTAAAAGTAGTTAAAATATATAATTTATTGCCATCCGATTGGGAATAATTGACCATGGAGGATGAACGAGAAGGGAGAGAATGGGGGAGGTTGTGCAGTTCTTAAATATTGCTTCAACCAAGTCCCGATACATTTAGGGGAGACCGGGGTTGTTTGCAACGACGTTCACATTTTCGTGCTTCACATTTTTATCCTTGGAGCTTTACAATCTATCTACTCACCTGCAATTGTTGGATTGCACAGTGAATTGTGAACTGTGAATTGCCTTGGCTCTTTGAACAGGCAGCAGAATATAACTGGCGCCATCGAGCGACTAAGTCGCAAATAACGTGCAGCTAATCGGAGAGCTTAACCCATTTTAGCCCGATTTTTTTCCGAATTTTTTTTCTTTTACACTATTGCTTTAGTGACAAAAAGAAGAGGAAAAATATTCTGTGAAATTTAATTATATTTTTTCCATAGAAATTTGCACAAAATATGTTTGTTCCAGAAGTGGAACTGTGGGAATTTGTCAGGTACATGAACATTGTTGTAAGATAATTTCTTATTTAGTTCTGATGAAGTTTATAGTGAAGCTAAACAGCAAAAAATTCACAGCTTGCATGTCTAGTGGGTTTTGTGAAAGTGTGAATAATGTATGCATGTTTGTACATGTATGTATGTATGCAAGTATGCATGTGTTTCTATTTGTATAATTATATTTATCCGTGTATATATGTGTGTATGCGACCTGGTGGCGGACCGGTAACGCGTCGGCTCACGGAGCGTGAGGTTGCGGGTTCGACTCCGGGTAACGACCTTGGGCAAGTTGTTTACGCACACGTGCCTCTGTCACCAAGCAGTATAATTTGGTACCGGCGTAAGCTGGGAAGTAAACGGCAAGTCCTGCGATACACTGGCCCCGTGTCCAGGACCTCGGGATTCGTCCATTGCCGGCTCAAGGGCCTAGAAAAGGAGATGAGCGCCTCTCCAACGGGCCTTCGGCCCTGGGATGTCTTTACTTTACTTTATATATGTGTGTACTGTGTACGTATGTAATCTATGTAGGTATGATTGCATGTGTTATGTTTATGAATGTAAGTATACTGGCTTGCCCCTGGAGGTTATGGTTATTGAACCTTTTTGTTGGGTGCCCGTATTGTTCTGCATCGGTCTGGAAACTAGCCTACTCAGTTTCTACAAGTTTGTATTACTGGAACACGGTTTAACTTGTTTTGTTTTCTTTATTTCAGATTCATGATTCCACTCGTTGTACAGACAGGCTATTCGGAGACTCTTATACTAAACTAATAAATGTTCGTCGTATATATTATCACATTACAGCTTCGCTGTAATGCTACGATTAATTAATGTTTTTACACTGTGAATTGTAATCAACAATGTCTAGCTCTCACGTCAAAAGATTCATAATTATCTAAGCCTTAATGCTCTTTTATCATGCCACGATGTAATGGTGACACCCAGACCCACACTTAGTAAGATCTGTTTCTCCAATGTTATTATGTCTGTGATGCAGTAGCAGCACAGGATCTCGCTCTAAAGATACAATTCAGAAACCACTATTCGCTTATATAGAAAATAATACACTTATTACCGAAAGCTATGTTTATAAGTTTTACTTAAAAGTACTATGCGTATTATTCATTTTCTGTCTATGTCTGTCTAAGTCTGTCTCTTGTCTGTCTATCCCTATGTGTATGGAGTGCGCGAGTCTGTCTCTCTGTCTGTGTGGGTAACTCAGTTAACCACGACAAAACCACACGCCCACTACGTCATACTTATATTTAAAGAATATATTTAAGTGTGTTCTACATCTAAATCCAATTAGATTTTCTCTCGTCTTGGTGTTGACATCCAAACTACCCTAACTCTTAGTCTGTCTGACTTTCTGTCTCTGTCTTCTTGCCTGTCTGTCTCTTTCTAGATTGTGATTCTATGCTCTTCTCCACTCTCGGTTCTTGCTCTGCAATTTTCACTCGTTCCCTAATCTACCCCTTCCCCTTTACGGCTCTGCCTGTGGCCGTCCAAGGCAACCACGCCCGTGCTGCTCCAGGCCGCAGTGCGACTCCAGCCGCCTGTGCGACTGCAGTCCGCCTGTACGACTCCAGGCTGCCCGCCCTCTTGCTACTCCCTTGCTCGCTCTGGCAGCTAGCACACCCGTCCTTGGGTTTTCCTCTACTGGGTTTTCTCCTTACGTCATTCTCTTTCTGCCTGCTTGCTTGCTTCCCTCAAATTGTAATTAATATCTCCTTTTTAGGTAATAATTTCTTCCCTGTTTCACAGTCCTTGCCTTGTAGGCCTTACCTGACACTGCAAGCTGCTTCAGCCACGCCCTCACAGACCCCCCTACTTAGTAAGTCTAAGCGACCTCGCGTATTACAAAACTAATTAATTAACTAATTACTTACCCAATTACTTACGCAACCTATTACTTAACTAGTTAATTAACTAACCTGACTGGCAGTATGAAATTAACCCATAAAAAAAAATCTAGCAAATGCAGTTCCGAAAAGATTGTGCAGAAATGCGGTGCAACCTTGCTCAAAGTACAAGCTATATATGTAAAGTTTTCAACATCCAAACTCTTTGACTAACTCTGTCTAATACAAATATTTGCAAACCCTTTTACAGATTACTATCACTACAAATTAGTGTAGATTATTGTTAAATGTAAAGCGAATGGATGGCACAGTTGTATTGCCTTTTATGTAAACTTAGCTATGGCCTATTGTATATACTCTGTCCGTCTAGGTACCTTTCTGTGTCTGTCGGTCTGTCTGTCTCGTCCTCACGCTTGCTCTCACTAAAGGTTGTTGTCTATGTGTCCTACTGTCTGTCCACCAGTGTTCCTCTGTATGAGCAAGTGGCCTCACGTAAATGCAAGCAAACTATTTTCATTCCCGGGGAAATCCCAAAATCGAAAGTGATACAGAAAAGTACGCAACTGCATGCGTTCGCAAGAATATATATATACGCTGCAAACACTAACGTTTATCAAGACTGCTTAACTATACGACCCCCAAAATACCCATAGTTACCAAACCAGTGAAACTGATTGCCTGATGAAAACATGCTATGACTAGTACCTCGTTTCAGCTTATCTGAATACACTATCAAAAAGAGCATTTTCCAACTGGGAAAATTTTGGCGATGTATTAACCCGAAAGTTACATTTACGTAGTAATGTAATTAGTATACGGTTAATTAATTAAATGTGTGTGTCTACGTGTGCCTTTCCTGTAGCGTGTCTCTTCGTGTAGTTGTCTACTTATAAGTGTAGTTCTGTGTCTGTCGGTCTATTTGTCCGTGTCGCTATCTATCTGTCGCTTCCTCACGCTGGCTCTTACTGGATATTGCTGGCTATGTGTCTCACTGTCTTCTATCAAACCTTGCTATCCTACCGTCTCAGTGTCTCTATATCTGTTTGTCTGTCTGTGTCCTTGTGTGTCGCCTGCAACTGTGTCCAGGGGTGCATTGTGGGGAAGGTATGTGGGTGAGGCAAGGTAGCCGAGCTGCTGGGGAGGTGGTGGGGGTAGGATTTGACACGGTGGAAGAATCCCTACGTCTGTCTAATGTATGTCTTATCTGAGGCGGCTAAGGGTGGGAGGCGTATGCAGCTGTTGGAAGACGAGAAAAGATCATATCCGGGTGAATTAGCGTCATATTAGTTTCAAAGTGCCGGTCGTGTCGTTCCTTAATGATTATAAATTGGTCCGATGGCAGACCGTGGAAGAACTCACTTCTCCTCTTCATTCTTTCCGACCTCCCTTGACGAACTTTATACCAACTGGGTTAACATATTGCAGAAATACTAACTACTAAGCAGTCTAACATGCACATCTTAATAAAGTCGTACTTTAACCATGTGTTTACAACAGAGATTGTTCGTATCAGTTTAATATAAGCGTCGCCTGGATGATCCACGAACGTCGCCTCCTATGTAATCTCAAGAACACAATAACTAATACCATCGAAGTACACATAGTGGTAGAAAACTCTTTAACTGCTAAATGAGTGTATATAGGTATAACGAAACTATATAGACTATGAGTCATTATCTAACATGCACATGTTAAGTCGTGTACCCACAATGCGATTAGTACGTTGTAAAGAATAATAGGCTGTGATGGCAAACGATCAGCTTAAAATGAACTTCGAATAAATGAGATATAAATATCTCAGCATACCAAGTTGTTTTGAAAACAAGAAACCGTAGCAGTACAGTATATCTAGTGCTAGAAAACCCTTTAGTTTTAGAATGAATGTCACTATATGTACGCAACGTTATCAGCATATAATATAGGCCATTGTCAAAGATGCACAGAACAATCTCGCGGACAAATATGCGTTTTGGTCTCGACAATTGAAAATTACGCCATATAATAAGCAAAGATTATCCAGAAACATTCGATTGAAAGGAAAACGCTACATGTATTATCGGTTAATATCTGAAAATAAGCACAGCGGTGACTGTAATATATGTATATATTTATATATAGGTAGAGCACCTACGTATTACCATGGATAATTATATTCTATATTATATATATATATAGCTCCTGGTTCTGCTGTTCATGTCCCCGCGTGGTAGGTGGTAATACCATTAAGGTATCTAAGAGGTATCTAATGTGGTATTTAACCCTGGTATTGGTAGTAATGGCGGACTCCCCCTCTTGCACGCTCTGTCAATGGACTCGTAAATCAGTGTCGTACCCCCCCCACCCTTAGGGCGAGGCTATGTTGACGGACGACAGTCATGCCTTCTACTGGCGGTCGAGCGAGGGGTGCGGGGTGGGAGGTGGACGGGATGGATGCTATTGGAACCAGTCCACAGAACAGCGTCCTTATTCAGAGACATTGGGTCAAATGAGTGTGCTTCCGTGTATGCTTGTCTATGTGTTTGTGTGTGTCGGAGTATGCCTCGGAAGCTGGGACTGTACTGCGCATATAATACTAGGCTGTATTTGTATCAACATGGTGAACGTTCGATACACTGTTTTACACAAACAATGCCTAACAGTAAAATAACAGTTGCAAAGCCAATTGATGCCCGTACGTTTTCACTGTATAAAGTGATTAAATTGAAAGAAAGAATGTTCGACGTTAGATGCATTATTTTACACGATTAACTTTCGCTTCATTACATTGTATCGTTTTAATCCTGTTTCTATTTCAACACGTATTGAAAACCATACAAATTATCGCAATTAATTAAACAGAAATACATTCAAATCAACGCAGGGTATATATGGGTTGATTATGATATTTAATTCGCAATCGAACTAAGGATATAGTAGACATTCACATTAGCTATGTTTATATATATATGGATTGTGATATTTAAACAGTCAACCGTACTAAGTATATGGAAGAGGCTGCAATATAGATAGTCATCCCTTTGTGGGGTGGAGCTTTTGGCCAATCATGAACTGGGGTGTGGATGTGAGTGACATGACCGCTAGCACTGATGTGGGCGGGATTTAAGTATGCAGGCGGGTTGTGACGGGCGATGGGGTAGATACTCTCTCTGGGCTTAGTAAGGCAAGCGGGCCAGGGTAGGCTTAATTTACTCTGATGGAAAGCCGGAGAATTTTTATTAAAAGACGGGCTGTGGTGGCGCTACCTGGTGAATGTGGAAATAGGCTCTATGGCCATTCATCTAACTGTAACCTCTGGAGTACCATTATTGGTGTGAAGGTGATCATTATGTGGAATAATACTCGCTTCAGGTAAGCTATTTGTTGAAGATTCTTATTATACCTGTAGGCCTTACTTATTCGCGGATGCTTTGAATGTATCATCTGGCTGCGGTTATACTCATTTGCGTCCTGCTTATTCGCTTAAAGAACTACTCAGCTGTGGAAGATAAGTGCTTAACGATTTCACCTTGATTATAAACTACTTAAACCAGTTTAGTATATGCCTCCACTCCCCGTATGCAACCAGTTTGAACGACAGTACACAATGGTATGAAATGCTGAATAATGGCGTGCGCATAATCTTGCCAGAAAATAAAACCTGTACTGCTCAATGTGTGCATGCACTGTCATAACGTAAGCCTATACCACACTTGAAAAATACGTAACTGCAATGATGTAACACAAATATCATGTACGGAATAAATGACTGTTAAACAACGCTACGCTAGACCAAAATACAACGTAAGTAGCATTAGAATGACATGTCTACGCAATGCTGTGCAAGGGTGCATCTCTTCAAAGTACTCCGTTAAGCGCACAGCTGTGTTCGCCTACTAATATGCCCTTAGTAAGTTTTGAATAAACCTGCATTCTGTTATTTGGCATTTTCATAGGGTCGTTCTCTCTATAAATGCGGTAGAATAAGTTTGTTATGCAAGTGTAACTTTATTTTTATTTATTTTCTGTTTTTGATATCAAGCTCTGTTGTACATAGCCAACTGTTTGTATGTCTCGGAGAACATAATCGAGTTCGATTACGTCGTCCTTGTCATGTCGTTGTGATTGCCTTGGCGTCTGTATAGCTTTTGACATCCTTGTGTCATCTGCCGAGTGTTACTCTAACTGCTATCTTTGGTAGTCTAAAGAACATGGTAAGTGAAAAAAGTTCTGCTTAACAGCAGTTTGCACTTATCTTTGTGTAAAAGAAGATGATTCGTATGCCCTTTATATTATGTTTAAAAGAAAAATCTAGTTTGATATTGTTTACAACGTTGTTTTGATTGGTGACAAAAGAAAACCTGCTTGCTGTTATGCTGTGTTGTTTTCAATACGTGTCTTACGATCTAATGACGTATTATCTTGACTAGAACCTAGGCCTAGCTATTATTCGTGATGAATTATTCAGCTCGTCACTCATACTGACTAATGTCATCCGTCGATAATATTAACCATTTAACATTTTATACGATACGACTATTAATTAACGTTAAACACATTTTATTTTACAGTTTTATCCTCAGCGTTCGCTACTGTTGACTAACGATAGTACTACGTAATACATAAGCTGATTAATATATAAGCGATACTAAGCTTACTCTAAATAGGTATGATAACTATGTATGTAAGTCGACTATACGCTTAGTTCAATTACTTACGTAATTACTCGTAAAGTAGTAATGAATTGATGTCACTAGTTCACTAATGCAATCTCTTATCAGGCAGGCCTTGTCTCTCTCTCCTCAATACGATCCTCGTGGTCTCAGTGCATATACTAATGGATTTCTGTAAATTTTACTAAGACGTTGCTGCTTTAAGTATTATACCTGGCGACTCCAAGCGATTGTACGACATGACTCTTCACTTCCCTATATTCCGTTTCGTCGATGCTCATAACTTCATCTCACCTCATAGGTTTCTGTGTTCGCGTTTCTTCGTCCTTGTCTAGGTTTAATATGCATTTAATTCTGTATGCTTTGCCTAGGTTACTATGACACTCTATTGCTGGGATTTATTTATTGAGGTTTCAAAGCCTCATTCCCTTCGATCAGCGTGGACTCAGCTATCGTGCATTATCATTTCGTGTCACCCTCTTACTGACTTGTCAGCTGTTGCATAGCTATCTGTCCAGTAAAGGCGTTAATCCTCTGCTTCACTTCACTCGTATCTATCTGTAAGATTTTGCTGTATTTTCTATGGAGCATTTCAAATCTTAAGATAACCTCAGCGACTAATTCCACTAGTGCTGTCAATCGTCGTTCATTTATTCAGCGCCTATTACCTCTAGGGCTGGTCTCGTCTGTACGGAATCACGGGTGGGTCTTGTCGTTGTCGTCACTCGTCTGTCAAGGTATAATGAATGTCATAACCACGTCTTAAGCTAAGTGTGATATCTTCTTCAAAAATCCAACTGAGTTTCATCTACGTCTCCCTCCAAATCACGAAATTATGCCTGTGGTTGTTAATGAGTTGCATCCTACTTAGCGTCTCTACATTTACGGTATGTTTCATTATTTTTCCTTATTTTTCGTCGTTTTGCATTTTGTTAATAGTTTTCATTGTTTTCAATTTGTGTTCATTTTTCTAATTTTTCTCATCTATCTTAGCGAGTTATTCCAAATAGCGCCACAACAAAAGAACTCAATCATTTCATCTGCTTAGACTAGTTTCGCATAGTATTTCGACATATCTTATAATAACCTGAATTAAAAACTACGTTAGGATATTAATTTCGAAGTCTTCCTGAAATGATGCCCGCTAAACGAAAGAAAACAGCACACTGTTGAGCTTTAACTGGTACTTAGACAGAATCCATGCACCACTATAGATATACACATAGGCGATTATAGGTTCTCCTGAGTCATAGGTAATATTGGTCCCTTTAAGCCATCCGACCGTTCGCGAGCGGGGAGAAACGCTCCGATAACCTTTTCAACATGACTCATACCTGTTAACAGCTGTGCTTAGGATCTGTGTCCTCTATTAGCGCACATCTACTGTCTAACAGCCTAATTCCCCTACGCGTGATGCATAAGACCTGGCGTGCACCAGCCTGCTCGCAAGTGATACACGTCTACTGCGTCCCGGTGGCATCCTAACTGTGAAAAGATTCTTGTTAAAAACGCCCGTCTAGAATATGATCTTTTGTCTTATTTAGAATTTATGTAGAGTACTGCTTTGTGAATTATTCACAAAAAAACTCTAGAGCAAAGAAATTTATCAGCTGAACTGCCTAACTCAATTTCGCCAAGAATTTGTAATGGACGTCCGTCTGTTGCAGTAACCTTTACCCCTTCGAGAGTGCCCAATTTACGAAAAGGTAAATTCAGTTTCTGGACGGATTGGAGCGTTAAAAAGAGACTGAGATACCCAAAAATTAAGCATACATTAAAATGCATTATTTGTAATTTCGATGCTGATAGTGCTGTTGAAGCAACTCACTGAATTACTCGTGTGGGCGTAACTCTATTGTGATGAATTAAACTTGCATGCAGATCTGCAAAAGTGCTGTACATGACCCCTTCGAGCACGATTGTGACAAAAGAAATGTGCTGCTCTACAGTAAGCATTGCGACCATGACTGCCGTGACACTTGTAGCAAAAGTACCTTGATGGATAGTTATTGCCAGACGTGTAGTTGTTTGTCCTGGTGTCCTGTTGATTTCGGGCGAATGCTCGTTGGTAGCCAGTGTTGTGGTATTGAGTCGTCGGTTGTCTCTGTTGTGGTGGCCTGGTCGTCGCACAGAACGTAGGCGGCGGTGTGTAGGAACGCTGCCGGGGTGGTTGTGGTTGACTGTACGTGTGAGCGTGATTGTAGTGGTCTCGTGGCAGTGACATTGCGCGACGCTGTTGATATTGGTAACGGTTGGTCTGTTGATTCGCATGTGTTGATTCCTCGTGTGGTCGTTCTGGTGTATGACTTGTAGGTGCGCCCGAGGTAGAAATGGATGTCGCCAGTAATTGTTTGAGAAGGTCCTTGATTTGCTCTAGTTCGTGGATGGTGTCCTTGAAATGTCTTTCGAGCGACTGTGTATTGTGTCGTACGGTTTCTTCCGATTTTAGCAGTGGTGGTGATGTAGGACGACTTGCTTGTCGATTCATGTGACGGTAGAGGATCCAAAGTTCAAAGGTTTTAAGAAATGCGATGGCATCATCGGAAGGTTGGCGTGTGAATGGAGCGGGTATCAGAGAAGAAGAATTGGCCGCCATTTCGTCTAGGTTTTCGGTTTCAAAGTCGGGGTCAGAAGAATCATGACGGACGCGGTGTGCATGGTCGTAGATTGGTGTAGTATTGGTCTGGAAAAGTGTGGTTCTTGATTGTCGGCGAGGGGTGTGGGTTGAAACAGGCGAAGGAGGGATATGGCGTGACCTGGGTATAGACGTCGGGCTCGCAGTGTTTGTCAGAGTGCTAGATGCGTCATCGGAACGTGAGGAATGTGTTGTGCGAGGATGTTGTGCGAGGATGCTCTCATGGAAGGAGAGGTCCCGTGTGTTTTATTGCTTACTCACGTAGTGGTTAACTGGTCAGAGTTCGATTCCTCGTCGACGCTGCAGGTGATGACGATGACGCCGACGCTGAATCGCTGTTCTATCATCAACTACAGTGTCGTCGCTGGCGGAGCTTGAGGTCGTCGTCCCCGGTTTGTCGACTGCTTCTTATTGTCGGTATTCTCGTAAATGAGAAGTCCCGCGATTATATTTATGTAGTTTCTTGAAAAGTTCGATCGTCGGCTGGTCCCCTCCGGTGTGGTCGCAGGTCTGTAGATGGTCGTCGCGTCCTCTCTCCACTGCTGGTCTCCGAAGTACGCTCTTGGGTGTCGAGCCCGGTTCTAGCACCACCTATACTGGCTTGCCCCTGGAGGTTATGGTTATTGAACCTTTTTGTTGGGTGCCCGTATTGTTCTGCATCGGTCTGGAAACTAGCCTACTCAGTTTCTACAAGTTTGTATTACTGGAACACGGTTTAACTTGTTTTGTTTTCTTTATTTCAGATTCATGATTCCACTCGTTGTACAGACAGGCTATTCGGAGACTCTTATACTAAACTAATAAATGTTCGTCGTATATATTATCACATTACAGCTTCGCTGTAATGCTACGATTAATTAATGTTTTTACACTGTGAATTGTAATCAACAATGTCTAGCTCTCACGTCAAAAGATTCATAATTATCTAAGCCTTAATGCTCTTTTATCATGCCACGATGTAATGGTGACACCCAGACCCACACTTAGTAAGATCTGTTTCTCCAATGTTATTATGTCTGTGATGCAGTAGCAGCACAGGATCTCGCTCTAAAGATACAATTCAGAAACCACTATTCGCTTATATAGAAAATAATACACTTATTACCGAAAGCTATGTTTATAAGTTTTACTTAAAAGTACTATGCGTATTATTCATTTTCTGTCTATGTCTGTCTAAGTCTGTCTCTTGTCTGTCTATCCCTATGTGTATGGAGTGCGCGAGTCTGTCTCTCTGTCTGTGTGGGTAACTCAGTTAACCACGACAAAACCACACGCCCACTACGTCATACTTATATTTAAAGAATATATTTAAGTGTGTTCTACATCTAAATCCAATTAGATTTTCTCTCGTCTTGGTGTTGACATCCAAACTACCCTAACTCTTAGTCTGTCTGACTTTCTGTCTCTGTCTTCTTGCCTGTCTGTCTCTTTCTAGATTGTGATTCTATGCTCTTCTCCACTCTCGGTTCTTGCTCTGCAATTTTCACTCGTTCCCTAATCTACCCCTTCCCCTTTACGGCTCTGCCTGTGGCCGTCCAAGGCAACCACGCCCGTGCTGCTCCAGGCCGCAGTGCGACTCCAGCCGCCTGTGCGACTGCAGTCCGCCTGTACGACTCCAGGCTGCCCGCCCTCTTGCTACTCCCTTGCTCGCTCTGGCAGCTAGCACACCCGTCCTTGGGTTTTCCTCTACTGGGTTTTCTCCTTACGTCATTCTCTTTCTGCCTGCTTGCTTGCTTCCCTCAAATTGTAATTAATATCTCCTTTTTAGGTAATAATTTCTTCCCTGTTTCACAGTCCTTGCCTTGTAGGCCTTACCTGACACTGCAAGCTGCTTCAGCCACGCCCTCACATAAGCTTGT